>CM077675.1:211789934-212416297 GCA_039707655.1 Elymus sibiricus | reverse complement strand
CCTAGTCTTGCCTCTAAGACTGGCTCAAGTATTGCATGATGATCCTGTTTTCCTGATCATGGGCATGGCTATGCCGGCAATTTTGAGGGCGCAATGTTGGTAGAACACTTGTGTTGAATCAACCCGAATTGATGTTATGCTATCAGATACATTCGTCACAAGTTAATGCTTAATAACACAGAGATAGTTAATGCTTGCATAATTCCTTAGACCATGAGAGTATCGAGTTCCTTCGTGCTTGCTTCATGAACTTTGGGGTTTGTTAAACGTCATCCGTTACAGGGTGGCTATTACGGCGGCTTACGGGTTCACGGAAAAGTATGGCAAGTAACAAGATAGCTCAAGATTAGGATTTGCTCCTCCGACGATGGAGAGATATCTCTGGGCCCTCTCGGTGTTACGGTATCCATCGTCGTCTGGCCAGACACTTTGTGATTTGATCACGGGGATGCCGGAACACGGAACGAGAAAAGAGAACAATACCGGTAACGAGGTAACTGGCATAGTGGACAAGGTGTTGATCCACAGGGATGCCAACATGTCTCACCTTGGGTATTTGTAACATATCGTGAAGCAACAGGAATAGCACACGGCAACTGGAGGTTCACTCGAATATTCATTCGTGTGGGTATAGGGGTCAATATGGGTGTCCACGGCTCCGATGTTGATCATTGATCGGAAGGGGTTCCGGGTCATGTCTATACTTCACCGAACCTATAGGGTCACACGCTTAAGGGTCATCTATCTACTGTATACTAGATAGGGAGACTGAGAGAAAATCACCGGAAAAGTTTCGGACAGCGGAAAAGTTCCGCAGAGAGAACACCGGAACAGTTTCGGTAAAACTGAAAAGTTGTTTCAGGGGATACCATTAAGTCAAATTGGTTTCGGCACATGCCTGATAATTCTTGGAGGGTGCCAGAATCATTCTGGAAACTTCTGGGAATTTTCCGGAAGAAAAAACGGAAATGTTCCGGAGCTGCCGGAACCGCTTCGGATGCTTTTCGCAGATGAAAATCACTAATCCGGAATTGTTCCGGAACGCATTGAAATTTATTTTAGTGGGTACTGGAAATGTTCTAAGCCCACATAAATATTTTCAGTTCGAACGAACGCTGAAAAATGTCGTCATGAATAGTGAAAGTGCTTTTTGGATATTTTTGGAAAACCACCTTTTGGGATATTTCCCAAAAGGCTTCTAGAAGGCCTTGGGGGCCAAGGAAGCCCCTCATGGGGGGCCCCCAAGGGGGTGGCCGGCCAAGGTGAGTGGAGCTCCATGGAGCTCCACAAGGCATCCCTTTTCCCTCTTATGCCCTTTGTGTATGACATAAAGTGGGGGCATTTTTGGGTTTTTGGAATGGCAACTCTACCCCTTGGTTTTCCTATAAATAGGAGGTGAGGGGGCTGCCCAAACCTCATCCCTTCTCACATACACATGCCATTTGACTTGTCTGGCTTCTCTCTCCCTCCCCGCGAAACAGTTTCGTAGAGCCGAAAGGTTGTCTGGGTTCCGGCAGGAACTAGTTCTGGACGGCGAAGCCCTGCCGGATAGATGACACCGTATGTGTGCAACTCTGTAGAGAGATCGTAGTTTCGGTCTTAGTTCAAGAGTGCCTCCCGATGGGCTGTCTGTGTGACCGTCCGAGTTTCGAAGGTCCTCCCGAAGGGCTGTCCGAGTGACCGTCCGAGTTTCGGAGGTCCTCCCGAAGGGCTGTCCGCGACACCGTCCGGGGGACTGTCCGACCGCCTCCCGGAGGGCTGTCCGAGGGGCAGATGAGGGTATACATCCTCGCGGTTGGGAGGTTGTAAATCCTAGCTGTGGGGATCTGCACCGCCGATCGTCATCAACTCTACTTCCGCTGCGCTACGAGTCGGTAACGATAAAGATCAAACCTTGTATGCAGTCTCTATAGTGATCCTGGGCTGGTGCGTAGGTCGAAAAAAAATTGTTTTTTGCTGCGTTCCCCTACAATCCCACCATCATCATCTCTCGACAGCTTGATGTTCAAAATAACATCAGCTACTCCTAAATCCTTCATCTCAAAGCAACGAGATAGGAAATCCTTGACCTCCTTAATAACATTCAGATTTGTTCCAAAAATCAATATGTCACCAACATACAAGAAAAGGATAACTCCCTCGCCCCCCACCATGGCGATAGTACACACATTTGTCAGCTTCGTTTACAACAAAGCTTGTAGCTATTAAAGTTCTTTCAAACTTCTCATGCCACTGCTTAGGTGCTTGCTTAAGTCCATACAAAGACTTCAACAATTTGCACACCTTTCCTTCCTGACCGTCCACTATAAACCCATTTGGTTGTTCCATGTAAATTTCCTCGTCCAACTCTCCATTTAGGAAAGCAGTCTTAACATCCATTTGATGAACGAGAAGACCATGTGAGGCAGCTAGTGAAAGTAGTACTCGAATAGTGGTCAGTCGAGCCACAAGTGAGTAAGTATCAAAGAAATTTTCACTTTCCTTTTGGGTATAACACTTGGCCACGAGTCGTGCCTTGTACTTCTCAATAGTACCATCAGGCTTAAGCTTCTTCTTGAATACCCATTTGCACCCTATAGGTTTGCACCGACAAGGACAATCAATGATCTCCCAAGTTTCATTTGCCAAGATGGAATCCATCTCACTACGGACTGCTTCCTTCCAGTAGTCAGCATCTTCAGATGCATAGGCCCCTAAAATAGAACTGGGAGTGTCTTCTATGAGATACACAAGAAACCATCACCAAAGGATTTTGCAGTCCTCTATCTCTTTCTCCTTTTAGGAGTCTCATTGTTGTCCTCCACAGGATCATGAAGATGTTGCATTGAAATTGTTGGTTCAAGAATTACATCCTGACTTGATGACCTAGGCAACTCTTGATTTGATGAACTACCCATATCCTTCATGGGAAAGATATCTTTAAAGAAAGTCTCATCATTTGACTCCATGATTGTACCGACATGCATGTCTGATACCTCAGATTTTACAATCAAGAATCTGTAGCCAATGTTGTGAAAAGCATAGCCTAGGAAAACACAATCCACATTTTTGGGTCCAAGCTTGCGCTCCTTTGGAATTGGCACATTGGCTTTCGCCAAGCAGCCCCTGGTTTATAGGTAAGAGAGTTTTAACCTTTTCTTCCCCCATTCCTTGAATGGAGTTATCTCTTTGTTCTTTGTGGGAACTCGGTTTAGGACATAACATGCATTCAATTCGCCTCGCCCCACCATCCCTTGAAGAGACCCGATGTATCTAACATGGCATTAACAAATCAGTTAGAGTATGGTTCTTTCTTTTGGCGACCCCATTTGACTGAGGCGAATAGGGAGGCGTCCTTTCATGGATTATACCATGTTCTGCACAAAAAGAATCAAATTCATTGCAAAATTCTCTCCACCACGATCGGACCTAAGCCTCTTGATTTTTCGATCAAGTTGGTTTTCCACTTCACCTTTATAGATCTTGAAAAAGTTCAAAGCCTCATCTTTTGATTTCAAAAGATACATATGACAGTATCTAGTGGAGTCACCGATTAACGTCATGAAATATTTCTTTCCACCTTTAGTCAAAACACTATTCATTTCACAAAGATCTGAATGTATGAGTTCTAGTGGCGCAAGATTTCTTATTTTCACAGTTGTATGAGACTTACGCGGTTGCTTAGCTTGCACACAAACTTGACACTTAGATCCCTTGACAACGGTGAAGTTAGGGATTAAGTTCAACTTAGCTAGCCGCGTCATGCAACCAAAGTTAACATGATAGAGACGCGAATGCTAGACATATAATTCATTATTCTTGCAAACATGATTAACAACTTTATTACAAACATCTGACAAGGATAGTCTGAACAAGCCTCCTGACTCATAGCCTTTACCAACAAAAGTTCCAAACTTGGACACTACAAATTTATTGGACTCGAAGACAAGCTTGTAGCCCTCTCTACACAAAAGAGACCCACTAACAAGATCCTTATTGACGGAGGGGACATAATGCACGTTCTTCAGCCGCACGATCTTCCCCGAAGTAAACTTCAGATCGACCGTGCCAACACCACGAAGATAAGCACTTGAACCGTTGCCCATCAACACGGAAGTAGTTGTTGGAAATATGCCCTAGAAGCAATAATAAATTGGTTATTATCATATTTCCATGTTCATGATAAACGTTTATTATCCATGCTAGAATTGTATTGATCGGAAACTCAGATACATGTGTGGATACATAGACAACACCGTGTCCCTAGTGAGCCTCTACTAGACTAGATCGTTGATCAAAGATGGTTAAAGTTTCCTAACCATATACATGAGTTGTCATTTGATAACGAGGTCACATCATTAGGAGAATGATGTGATGGACAAGACCCAACCGTAAGCATAGCATTTGATCATATTAGTTTATTGCTACTGCTTTCTTCATGTCAAGTATGTGTTCCTAAGACCATGAGATCATGCAACTCCCTGGCACCGGAGGAATGCCTTGTGTGTATCAAACGTCACTTCATAACTGGGTGATCACAAAGGTACTCTACAGGTATCTCCAAGGGTGACTGTTGGGTTGGCATGGATCAAGACTGGGATTTGCCACTCTGTATGACGGAGATGTATCTCTGGGCCCTCTCGGTAATGCAACATCACAAGAAGCTTGCAAGCAATGTGACTAAGGAGTTAGTCACTGGATCTTGTATTACGGAATGAGTAAAGAGACTTGCCGATAACGAGATTGAACTAGGTATGGAGATACCCACGATCGAATCTCGAGCAAGTAACATACCGCTGGACAAAGGGAACTTCATACGAGATTGACTGAATCCTTGACATTGTGGTTCGACCGATGAAGATCTTTGTGGAATATGTAGGAACCACTATGGGCATCCAGGTCCCGCTATTGGTTATTGGCCAGAGAGGTGTCTCGGTCATGTCTACATGATTCTCGAACCCGCAGGGTCCGCACGCTTAACGTTCGGTGACGCTAGAGTAGTATTGGGATATGTACGTTGGTGACCGAATGTTGTTCGAAGTCCCGGATGAGATCCCGGACGTCACGAGGAGTTCCGGAATGGTCCTGAGGTAAAGATTTATATATGGAAAGTCCTATTTTGGTCGCTGGAAAAGTTTTGGGCATTACTGGTAGTTTACCGGGGTGCCGAAAAGGGTTCCAGGGGTCCACCGGGGGTCCACATGCCCCGTGGGCCGACATGGGCCATAGGGGGTGCGCCCTGGCCATCATGGGCTAAGTGCATCAGCCCCTAGAGGCAAATTAGGCTTGGGGCAAGATTCCCAAAGGGACAAGGCACCCCGGAGGTGCCTTGGAGGAGGGGGACTCCTCCCTTCCTTGTAAAGGGAGGACTCTCCCTTGGCCGCCGGCCCCTCCCTTGGAGGAGGGGTCAAGGCTGCGTCTCCCCTCTCCCCTTTGCCTCCTATATATAGTGGAGGGTAGGGGAGGGCTACACACATGAATTCCTACGCCCCGGTGGCAGCCCTCCCTGTCCCGTTACTCTGTTTTCTCCTCAGATATCATCTACGGTAGCGCTTGGCGAAGCCCTGCCGGGATTGCTCCACCACCATCTCCACCACGCCGTCGTGCTGGTTGAGATCTCATCTACTTCTCCTCCCTCGCTTGCTGGATTAAGAAGGAGGAGACGTCATCGAGCTGCACGCGTGCTGAACGTGGAGGTGTCGTCCGTTCGGCGCTAGATCGGATCGGATCGTGATTGGATCGTGAAGAGTACGACTACATCAACCGCGTTATATACGCTTCCGCTTAGCAATCTACAAGGGTATGTAGATACACTCCCCCTCTCGTAGCTATGCATCTCCATAGATAGATCTTGGGTGTTCGTAGGAAAAAATTTGTTTCCCATGCAACGTTCCCCAACAGTAGTCCATGCAGCCTGATAAGTAGAAAACATGGAAATATCACCGCATACATGTACATTAGCACCCGTGTCAATGAATCAATCAGGAGAACAACATACTGAGAGTATAGTGGTAAGTATATTGTACCGAACATCCTTCATCTTAGTGTCACCAATGACAACATTGGTGATCTTGTTGCCTTTCCCATGTTGACGCTTGCCATAACAGTTAGGGCAACTACGAGCCCAATGATAAGGATCTCCGCAAACATGACAAACACCTTTCTTCTTGTCAGTCTTCTTCTTGAAGTTGGTGTGCTACGAAGCCTTGTTCTTCTCATCAAATGTTCCTTTACAATCAAACTTGCCCTTGATCTTGAACTTGTGGGGCTGGAAGTTTTTCTTCTCTACCAGCTTGGCACTAGAACCCCCTTCAATACCTCGAGCACGTATGTCTTTTGCTCTCGCCTTTTCTTCCACACCAAGAGTAAAAATGAGATCTGGAACGGAAAACTCTCGCCTCTTATGCTTCCGAGAGGTAGCAAAGTTCCTCCACGAGGGAGGAGGCTTAGTGATGATGCCTCCGGCAACAAACTTGTCTGGTAACATACAGTTGAAGTGCTCAAATTCTCTAGCAAATGACTGTATCTCGTGAGCTTGCTCAACCACGGAGCGCTAATCAGTCATCCTATAGTCATGGAATTTTTCCATGATGTACAGCTCAGTGCCGGCATCCGAGACCCCAAACTTGGCCTCGAGTGTGTCCCACATACCTTTGCCATTATCAATTGACGCATAAGCATCAACTATGTTCTCACTAAGAACATGTAACAACCCCAGAGCATCCCTTGCCGCTTTGTAATATTTTCATGTATGAACCTTCCTGTTGTGCCTCATGTGACTTGAGTTTATGAAAATTGCTTCATGTCATTGAGCATCATGGCATCATATCATCACATCATCTTGTCATGTTTGCATCAAGTTCTTGTGGTGTGGTGTTGTGTGTGAGTGTGTGTGAGTGTGTGTTTGAGGTGTTGTTGTGCTACGAGGCTTGTGTTGTGTGGGTGTGCAAACTAGTTGTGAAGACCTCTCCTCTATTTTCTCAAAACTATCCCCACCTCTCTTTTCAAATAAATGCTCATGTGGTTTTCCACTTGATAATTAATTTCTTTAAAAATGTTGCCTCTCTCCAAAATATTCTGTTTATCATTGTTAACCAACTCTCAGCCTTGTTTGGGTATTTTCTGTTTTGTGAATCTTTGCAAAACAGAGCCCTTCTCAATAATCATGAATTAAATTGTTTGCTCTAAAAATGCCAACTCCATTTTTATTAAATAGAACACATTTTTGTGAGTTAGAATGTATTTTCATTTCTTCCCAAACATCTCTCCTTTTCTCTGTGTTTTTCTTGACCTTCTCTTGTTTTAATTAAAGAAAAGGTTTTTTTCCCAGAGAGGGAGAGAGAGATCCGGCCCACCTGGACCTTTGCCTTCCCGCAAGCCCAGCAGCAGCGCAGCCCACCAAGCCCCAGCGACGCGTTCGTCTCCATGTACGGCACCCCATCCAGCGTGTCCACGTCGGCCATGGCGTGATTTGACGGCCGGAGAGCGCCCGAGCCGTCTATTTAGCGCGTCCCCCGTGCCCTAGGGTTTTCCCTCGCTCCATTTCATCCTTCTCCTTCCCCCTCAGCCGTCAGGTAAGGCTAGCCAAGCCACGTCAACTCCATGATCTCCATGCTCCGGCCGAGCTCGAGCTCGAGCTCGTGCTCGGAGTAGCCCCTGCGCGTCGTCTCCTTCCTCCCCGACGGCGTGGATCGAAGCCCTGGACTCCCTTCCGTCTCCTACATCTACGCACGCGACGCCATCAACCCTGGAGCTTCCTCACCGTCGGCGTCTTCTTCCTCTACGTCTCGGATGAGAAACGTGTCAGAGTTCGTCGACTCGTCGCTGTCGCCCCGTCGTGCCCCGTGCCACCTCTCCATGCCCTAGGTAGTGGAGGTATACCCCTCCTTCCATTCCCCTCACCCGCTTCGTCGTTAGCCTCGTGTGCGCGTAGTTCCGTTCGTGTCAACTTCGCGCTCTCCATACTCCGGCCATAGTTGCAGTGTACGCGTACTATTTTTTTGCTCGTCTATTCTCGCTCCCCCCGCGTCGAGTCGTTGTCCCTCGCACTCCTCTCTGTTTTCCGCACCCCCGCCGAGACACCATGGCCGCTTCCGTCGCTGTGCTCGCCGGAATCACCTCCGGTGTCGGTAGAAGAAGGCATGGCCGTCTGGTCCATATAGGGTAGAGCCCTCCCTTAGTTCAAATCACCAGCAGAAGCGTAGTGGTTGCAGCCATCTTGGTAGATCAAGGGATCTGGGGATCAAATCCCGGCTCTCGCAGTCTTTTTTGTTTGTGTTTTGTTTTTGTTTTTTTCCTGTTCTTTTCGCACACGCACACCACACCTGCACCCCACGCACACGTCCTTCCACGCCCAAGCGAGCTCCCGTGGATCTCGGGTTGTGCATGCCCCGCTATGGCCACAAAGAGATTCATCGGTGTTCTTCAGTTTCGTCAGGTTTCAGTTCAGATTATAAGTCATGTAGTGTGGATGCCCATTTTGAACAGAAGCCCTTGTATAGCCCAGTGGTCGGGGTCTTTCCCCTCCAGGGAGATCGTGGGTTCAAATCCCCCTCAGCGCACATTTTCCCTTTATTTTCGTTCGACTGACAGTGGGTCCAAGGGCCCACATGTCATCCCCTTGGGGCCCTGGTGTGTATGCCAAGTGGCCCCCTTTTTTATATTTTGTTTTGTTGTTTTTTCTCTGTTTTTTATGTGTTTTTCCATTTAAGGTAGTTGCCAAATCTGTCAACCTAGTACATTCCAAATTAGGCATATGAGTGGTATAAGTGCATAGTTGATTTTTGTGATTGCATTTTTGTGAGATTTACCAACAGCTATATAGTCATGTGACATATGATTTTGGGGTAGAAAAATCCAAGGAATCCAATGGTGTGATTGGTTTTGTCATTTGGACAAGTTTGCAAAAATGTTGTTTTGTCATAATATGCCATTTTGTCTTTTTCACATGAATTAATACTTGCGTGATTTGATGATCTTGCCAACATGAAATATGTTCATTTGGGTGTGCTCTAGCCCCTGGTATTTTTGCTTTCCATGTTGGTTCATGTGATGAGTGGGAAACTTGATGTTAACATGCCACTAAATATCTGTTTTCACATGCCCAAAATATTCTAAGTGTTGGAAACCTGTTATTTTGTTGCCATGTTGTCTTCATGATTCCCATGCATATGTTGCTCCTTTGGAGTTGGCACCATGGCATGTATTGTTGTGCTTGTCATACTCTGTAGAAGTGTGCCAAGATATTGTGGTTTAAGCTATTGCATCATATATAAAACCTGCTGTCAACTTGCTATTCTGTTAACAAGTGCCATGTTTGCCTCTTGTAAATTCTACCAAGTCTGTGAATCTACTAGTTTTAATATGTCAACTTGTGAGGATGGTAGCCATTGTTATATGCAAGTTTGGATGTAGCCATAAAGTAATGAATTTAAGTACATGTTGCCCTCTACAATCCTGTTAATTTTCATGCCATGAAAGTTCCTGTAGCATATATAAAAGTTGCTGTCAAGATGCTATCATGTTAACTCAGATTCTATAAAACTGGTATTTTCACTAAGTCCGTGGAAACTGATTCAACATGCCATCTTGTGAGCTTCATTGCCATTGATCCATGCTTCATTTCATGTTGCTGTAGATAGATGATTTGTTAAGCATGATGTGTACTTAATGCCCATGCCTTGGTTGTGATTTAAAACTTTCTGTAGCTCTGGATATGTGTGTTGCAAGATGACATGTTGCTGTTTGTGGACAGATTGTGTGTAGAATTGTTTTGTGACTTGTGGGAGCTATACTCCATTGTTTTGCTTGATCTTTAGCTCTATTCTTGCTAGATTTTCATTTCCTATCCAGTGCCATCCTTGGAATACCAAGGAATAGCCCATGGCCTCCCTCATCTTGTGTTTTGTCTCCGTTAACGTTCGTACCTTGCCGGGAGTGTACCGTGTGCTACGTTACTCCGTTTGCAACGTTCTACATATGCATTTGCATCGATTTTTCATGATGCATTCATATTTTCCATGATCATGCATGTTCAAATAACTAAACTTGAGGTTCTGTCCAGAATACTAAAGAACTTAATAAATGCATGAGAAACATGACTAGCTTGGGGTTGCCATGTTAAATACTTCAAATGGATCATGCATCATCTTGTTTGTGCATTGCATCTTGTTTGTATGTTTATTTGGTGTTGTTTATCTTTGGGTAGACGCGAGTGTTGAGCCTGAGTAAGAGGATCCCGGAGAGTACAACTACGAGGACCTAGCTCTTTGTCCCTCTGAAGAACCAACAGGCAAGATGATCATACCCGGATCCCGACACTATTTTTGCCTTGCTAGATGTCTCGCTTTTACCGTTATGATTCGTTACCTACCACTTAAACTGTCAGCCTCGTAAATTGCCATGAAAGCCTCTAACCCCCTCCACTACCTAGCAAACATTGATTGGCTATGTTACCGCTGCTCAGCCCTTATCTTATAGCGTTGCTAGTTGCAGGTGCAAGCTTTCCATGTGTCAACATGGATATTTTGGTTATATCACTCTATTTACTGTTATTTAAATTAATGCACATATATATCTGGCAACGGTGGAAGGCTTGGCCTTTTGCTCAGTGTTTTGTTCCGCTTTTGCCGCACTAGTTTCGAGTACCGGTGTTATATTCCATATTTTGCGCTCCTAACATGCTCGGGGTTGTTATGGGGACCCCCTTGACCATTCGTTTTAGATTAAAACTTGGCTGGCAAGACCCAACATTGGTACTACATTTGCTAAACAACTTAATAAAATTGCATAGGGCATAGCTACCCCGTGGATAATTAATCAACAACCCGGGCCAGTGCTCCGCATGAGTGTTGGTCCAACACAGAGCAGCTTATTAACGCCGCCCGGGGCAACTCGGTGATTGGCGTGGTAACCATCGCTCATCTGTTGTGTCTTGAGAACGAGATACGCGGCTCCTATCGGGTTCGTCGACACGTCGGGCGGTCTTGCTGGACTTGTTTTACCTTTCTCGAATGTCTTGCACGAGGAATTCCGATAATACTTCGGGCTATCTAGAGGTTGCGGTTTTCCAATGGAATTGCCTAGGAAGATCACGAGATTTGTGGTCGAGGTTATTCCCGCGACGTGTGGTTAGTTTGTGATGGATGAGTTGAAGCACCCTTGCGGGGTTAAATCTTTCGGAAAGCCGTGCCCGCGGTTACGTGGCAACTTGGGAATTTGTTTAACACCCGGTTATAGTTAACTTGAAGTAAACTCCAATAAAATACACCAACTGTGTGCGTAACCGTGATTGTCTCTGCTCGGGAACATGATCCGAGAGAGAACATGGTGGGGTTATGATTGACGTAAGTAGGTGTTCAGGATCACTTAGTGATCATGCTAGCTTACGTCCGTCTTACGTAGGCCACCACATTACCTTCATGTTCTGGTAAGTTAGCCACCAAATATATGCTTAGCGCTTGCTGCGGCCTCACCACTTAACCATTCCTCACCCAATGGCTTACATAGTTTTGGTACCTGGGTTATGAGATTGTTGAGTCCCTGTGGCTCACAGATTACAACAATACAGGTGCAGGTGTTGACGAGAACGTGTCAGACGATGTGACTCAGCTCCAGTGGGAGTACGATGAAGAACGGAGGCGTATGTATGTTACGTATCCTGATGAGTAGGGAAGCTTCGTGGTGGTGACCCTGGGATAGCAAGACAGTTTATCATTGCTCTTTTGTCGTTTGATTTCGTCCGTAGCCGGACCCTGTCTTCTGAATGATGTATGAATAATTGGTGTGAACTTGTAAGATAGCTTGTGGCGAGTGTAAGCCAACTCATATACTCATCTCTTCCTACATGTATGCAATGTTTACTGTACTTGTGAAACGACTAGATGCGCTTCTATCCCCGTCGAGGCCATCGTGCCTTAATAGGGATAGGACCGCATCTTGGGCGTTACAAGTTGGTAATCAGATCCATACCGACCATAGGAGCCCCTTGCTTGATCGAACTTGGCCGAGTCGAGTCTAGTGAAAAACTATTTTGAGTCTAGTTATATCGGAGAGTAGGTTTCTTTTTACTCCTCTTCTATGCTCCGGTGAGGAATTACGACTTAGGAAATTTTGATTCTACCCTCTTCTCGCTCAAATAAAATTTAGGATCACGTGGATATTTTGGAATCTATATGATACCGATGTGACGGAGTTCTGTCTTAGTGCCTCCTGTCTGACTAGATTTCTTCCGGGGAGTTGAGCTCCAGGGGATTCTTGTGCACATCGTTATCATTTAGTTTCCTTAGTATCTCAGGACGGAGGATGTTCGAAATTGCTTCAATACTAGTAGTGGCGAGAGGAGTCCGGCATCCCCAGTACTGGTGGAGAGAGTTCAGATGTACTGCTATACTTAGTATCGTTGTGTTTTCGAGTGTCTGAAGTAGACGAGTTTGCGGAGTTTCTTAGATTATGGTGTGGAAGGTTGCGGGTGCAGTTGTAGCTGATTACCTTGGGTACGTTCCTGGGTCCACAACCCGAATCGCATAAACAAGAAAGACTTCGGAAACTCTTAGGTGGGAATTCTAGTAGCTACCTAGGATCATCTTCCGACAGGTGTATAAGGGTATACATGTGTTCCGAGCAACCTTAGCTCAATACTTGTGTGTTATTCAAGTGGCTTCATGATCTATTGATGTTATCACGATCCCTAAGAAGGCGTTCTTACTATTTCAGTTTGAATGCAAATGATGACATTCCGCTGAAATTGCTTTCAAGCCATTTGATTCAGCTTTTCAATCATATTTGTCAATGGTGTGCTGATTATCTTGTCCATCTTCAGGATGGCTCCAGCAACTCGTGGGAATCAGGGCCGTGATGGAGAGCAGTCTGATCCTCCACCACCCCCACCTCCACCTCCAGAAGCTTGGCAAGCTGTGATGACCGCAACCAATGCCAACACTCAGATGTTGCTCAGGTTGCTGCAGGAAAGAGAGCAGGGACAGCAAGGTCATCAAGGGAATTTTCATAATCAGCAGCAGTTCGCCACTCTGAACCAGTTCCTCGCAAATCAGCCCAAGTCCTTCACCTGTTGTGATCAGCCTCTCGATGCAGACGATTGGCTCCGTGACATGAATAAGCATTTTGAGTGGAGCAATGTCAGACCAGATGACTATGTCAGGTTCGTGACTTTCCAGCTCAAGGGTCAAGCAGCAGATTGGTGGCAGCAGTACAAGGATTCCAGAGGTGGTCGTGCAGTCTCTTGGGATGATTTCTGCCATGACTTCAGAGCTCATCATATCCCGACGAGCTTTGTCAAGGGTATGCGTGAGAAATTCAGGAATCTAAAGCAGGGGAGTATGTCTGTCTATCAGTACAACTCTGAGTTTTAGAATCTGGCCCGCTATGCTAAGCAAGATGTTCCTGATGAGAAGTCTAAGATTTATCAGTTCAGAGGTGGCCTCAGGGATGATCTTCAAATTGCTCTCGTCCTTCACGAGCCTCTTGTGTTTGACTAGTTCTACAACTTGGCTCTAAAGTTCGAGGCAGTTCAGCTCAGGCTTGAGAATTCCAGGAAGCGATTCAGAGACTCCAACTCTTCCTCGTCCAGCTCTCAGATTGTTCCTAACCAGCAGAAGTATTGGGTTCCTCCTCCTCCTCCGTTTCGTCCTCCTCAGCAGCAGAAGCAGCACGGTGGTCGTGGACCTTCCCACCCACCCAACCCAAGTTTTCAGCAGAGGCCTCAGGCACCCAAGTCAGCAAATGATCCTCCTCCAGGCAACTTATGTCCGCTCATAGAGGTTACGTGTCACAAGTGTGGTCAAAAGGGCCATTACTCCAACAAGTGCACAACCAGTGGCATCTTCCGCCTCCTCCTCCTATCAGGCCCCCAGGCAGTGCTATGGTGAAGCACAATCCCAAGTCAGTCAGAGTGAACATGGTCAATGCAGCTGAAGCAGAGGATCCTTCTCAAGTGATAATGGGTAATCTCTTGGTTAATTCTATTCCTGCAAAAAATTTGTTTGACACTGGTGCATCGCATTCATTCATATCAAGACATTTTGTTGCAAAGCATGATTTACCCATGGAACATTTGACAAGTCCTTTTCGTGTGGTCTCTCCGGGTATGCGAATGAGTTCTCATATGGTTATTCCAGATCTCTCTGTCAAGATGGGAAGCTATTCTTTTCTAACCTCTCCAATTGTGCTCAGCAATTCCGATATTGATCTTATTCTTGGCATGGATTTTCTGGCGATGAACAAGGCTTATGTTGATTGCAAAGCTAAAGAAGTCCAATTGACTCATCCTTCTAAAGATGTGATCATTTTCGCTGCTCGCGATGACACGATTCGTCTATTTTCTCTCAATGAGAAGGGTGAGATTTCTGCTATTTCTCAAATCCCTGTCGTTTCTGAGTATGAAGATGTCTTTCCAAAAGAGTTGCCAGGAAAGCCTCCTCACCGGCCAGTTGAGTTTGTGATTGAACTCGAGCCTGGAACTGAACCGGTGTGCAAGCGTCCTTATAAGCTTGGCCCCGAAGAGCTGAAAGGGTTGAAAAAGCAGTTAGATGAACAAGAGTGTCTGGGTTTGATCAGACCAAGTTCTTCACCATGGGGTTGTGGTGTTCTTTTTGTCAAGAAGAAGGATGGCACGGACCGGCTATGTGTCAATTACCGTCCATTGAATAAGAAGACAATCAGGAACAAGTACCCACTTCCCAACATCAATGAGTTGTTTGAGCAATTGAAAGGGGCTAAGATTTTCTCGAAGCTAGATCTTCGCATGGGCTATCATCAGATTCGCATCCGTGAAGAAGATATTCCAAAGACTGCTTTCAGGACGAGTTTTGGCTCTTATGAGTACACCGTCATGTCCTTTGGTCTCGCAAATGCACCTCCGACCTTCTCCGGATTGGTGAACTTTGTCTTGTCTCCCTATAGAAACGAGTTCGTCTTGGTGTATTTGGATGACATTCTTGTCTTCTCTGAAACCGAAGAAGAGCATGCTGAGCATCTCCGGCTTGTGCTTGGAAAGTTAAGAGAGCATCGTCTATATGCTAAGTTCTCTAAGTGTGAATTTTGGCTCAATGAAGTGGTTTACCTTGGGCACATCATCTCTGCCAAAGGCATCAAGGTGCATCCTGAGAAAGTTGAGTCAATCTTGAAGTGGGAGCCTCCTCAGAATGTCAAGCAGCTTCGTAGCTTCCTTGGGCTTGCAAGTTACTGCAGAAGATTCGTGGAGAACTTCTCTCAAATTGCTAAGCCTCTGTCCAACCTCCTCCAGATGAATGTCAAGTATGTGTGGTCTCCTGAGTGTGATGTGGCGTTCAATACACTCAAGGAGAAGCTGACTTCAGCTCCAGTTCTTGTTCCTCCGGAGCAATCCAAGCCTTTCCAAGTGTTCTGTGATGCTTCCCTCCAAGGTCTTGGTGGCGTTCTCATGCAAGATAAGAAGGTTGTTGCTTATACCTCGCGTCAGTTGAAGCCTAGCGAGAGGAACTACCCCACTCACGATCTTGAGTTGGCAGCAGTTGTTCATGCTCTGTTGACGTGCAGACATCTATTGTTGGGAAGACCAGTTGAGGTGTTCACCGACCACAAGAGCTTGAAGTACATTTTCACTCAACTGAATCTCAATCTTCGTCAGACGCGTTGGGTGGAAATGATTGAGGAGTACAATCCAAGCATTGAGTATACTCCGGGAAAAGCAAATGTCATTGCAGACGCGCTGAGCAGAAAGGCGTACTGCAACAGTCTTATCCTCAAGCCCCTTCAACCCGAGCTTTGTGAAGCTTTCCGCAAGCTCAATCTCCAAGTGGTTCCTCAAGGATTTCTTGCTAATCTTCAAGTCTCTCTGACTCTAGAAGATCAGATTCACCAAGCTCAGCTTCTTGATGCTATGGTGAAGAAAGTGAAGAAAGGTGTGGCCAAGAGCATTCCAAAATATAAGTGCTTCCGTGTTCATGACAAGGACGCCTTGTTCTTCGAGGACCGTCTGGTGGTTCCGAAAGGTGAACTCAGGAAAGTTATCATGGATGAAGCGCATAATTCCCTCCTCTCAATTCATCCAGGAAGTTCCAAAATGTATCAAGACCTCAAGCAAACCTTCTGGTGGACTCGTATGAAGCGTGAGATTACTCAGTTCGTGAACGAGTGTGATGTTTGTCGCAGAGTGAAGGCGGAACATCAACGCCCAGCAGGTCTCCTTCAGCCTTTGCCTATTCCAGAGTGGAAATTCGATCATGTTGAGATGGATTTCATCACTGGGTTTCCTAAGTCCAAGAGAGGTAATGATGCCATCTTTGTAGTTATCGACAAGCTCACCAAAGTTGCCCACTTCCATCCGGTCAAAGAATCTATCTCGGCAGCTCAGCTAGCAGAGCTGTACACGTCAAGGATAGTTTCTTTGCACGGTGTTCCTCAGCTCATATCCTCATATCGTGGAAGCATCTTCACTTCCAAGTTTTGGGATTCCTTCCAGACTGCAATGGGGACCAATCTCCATTTCAGCACAGCTTTCCATCCTCAGACTAGTGGTCAAGTTGAGAGAATCAATCAAATCCTTGAAGATATGCCCAGAGCTTGTGTGATTTCTTTTGGCATGAAGTGGGAAGATTGTCGCCCGTCTGCTGAGTTCTCATACAACAATAGCTTCCAAGCAAGTTCCGGCAAAGCTCCTTTCGAGATTCTCTATGGCAGGAAGTGCCGTACCCCACTCAATTGGACTGAAACCGATGAGCGTCAAATCCTTGGGAATGACATGATCACTGAAGCAGAAGAAATGTGCCGTGTCATTCGTGAAAATCTCAAAGCAGCTCAGTCCCGCCAAAAGAGTTATTATGATAACAAACATCGTGACGTGTCCTTTCAGATCGATGATTTTGTCTATCTCAGAGTGTCTCCCATGAAAGGCACTCAACGCTTTGGCATCAAAGGAAAGCTCGCTCCTCGCTTTGTGGGTCCTTTCAAGATTGTGGGCAAGAGGGGAGACCTTGCCTATCAACTCGAGCTTCCTCCCAATTTTCTCAAATGTGCATGATGTGTTTCACGTCTCTCAGCTACAGAAGTGCTTCAAGACTCCCGAGCGTACCGTTGACCTCCAAGACATTGATATCCAAGAAGACCTATCCTATCGTGAGCATCCAGTTGCTATTCTTGGAGAAACTGAGCGTAAGACTCGCAACAAGTCAATCAAGTTTCTCAAGGTGAGGTGGTCTCATCACTCCGACAAAGAAGCCACTTGGGAACGTAAGGATCTTCTCCGTTCCGAATTTCCCGAATTCTTTCGTTCTTAGATCTCGGGACGAGATCCCCGTGTAGTGGAGGAGAGTTGTAACAGCCCCGAGCATCCCTTGCCTCTTTGTAATATTTTCATGTATGAACCTTCATGTTGTGCCTCATGTGACTTGAGTTTATGAAAATTGCTTCAGGTCATTGAGCGTCATGGCATCATATCATCACATCATCTTGTCATGTTTGCATCAAGTACTTGTGGTGTGGTGCTGTGTGTGAGTGTGTGTTTGAGGTGTTGTTGTGCTAGGAGGCTTGTGTTGTGTGGGTGTGCAAACTAGTTGTGAAGACCTCTCCTCTATTTTCTCAAAACTATCCCCACCTCTCTTTTCAAATAAATGCTCATGTGGTTTTCCACTTGATAATTAATTTCTTTAAAAATATTGCCTCTCTCCAAAATATTTTGTTTATCATTGTTAACCAACTCTCAGCCTTGTTTGGGCATTTTTTGTTTTGTGAATCTTTGCAAAACAGAGCCCTTCTCAATAATCATGAATTAAATTGTTTGCTCTAAAAATGCCAACTCCATTTTTATTAAATAGAACACATTTTTGTGAGTTAGAATGTATTTTCATTTCTTCCCAAACATCTCTCCTTTTCTCTGTGTTTTTCTTGGCCTTCTCTTGTTTTAATTAAAGAAATGGTTTTTTTTCCAGAGAGGGAGAGAGAGATCCGGCCCACCTGGGCCTTTGCCTTCCCGCAAGCCCAGCAGTAGCGCAGCCCACCAAGCCCCAGCGACGCGTTCGTCTCCATGTAGGGCACCCCATCCAGCGTGTCCACGTCGGCCATGGCGTGATTTGACGGCCGGAGAGCGCCCGAGCCGTCTATTTAGCGCGTCCCCCGTGCCCTAGGGTTTTCCCTCGCTCCATTTCATCCTTCTCCTTCCCCCTCCGCCGTCAGGTAAGGCTAGCCAAGCCACGTCAACTCCATGATCTCCATGCTCCGGTCGAGCTCGAGCTCGAGCTCGTGCTCGGATTAGCCCCTGCGCGTCGTCTCCTTCCTCCCCGACGGCGTGGATCGAAGCCCTGGACTCCCTTCCATCTCCTACATCTACGCACGCGACGCCATCAACCCTGGAGCTTCCTCACTGTCGGCGTCTTCTTCCTCTACGTCTCGGATCAGAAACGTGTCGGAGTTCGTCGACTCGTCGCCGTCGCCCCGTCGTGCCCCGCGCCACCTCTCCATGCCCTAGGTAGTGAAAGGAAAACCCCTCCTTCCATTCCCCTCGCCCGTTTCGTCGTTAGCCTCGTGTGCGCATAGTTCCGTCCGTGTCAACTTCGCATTCTCCGTGCTCCGGCCATAGTTGCAGTGTACGCGTACTATCTTTTTCTCATCTATTCTTGCTCCCCGATCGTCGAGTCGTTGTCCCTCGCACTCCTCTCTATTTTCCGCACCCCCGCCGAGACACCATGGCCGCTTCCGTCGCTGTGCTCGCCGGAATCACCTCCGGTGTCCGGTCATGCCTTCTGGAGGTAGAAGAAGGCGTGGCCGTCTGGTCCATATAGGGTAGAGCCCTCCCTTAGTTCAAATCACCAGCAGAAGCATAGTGGTTGCAGCCATCTTGGTAGATCAAGGGATCTGGGGATCAAATCTCGGCTCTCGCAGTCTTTTTTGTTTGTGTTTTGTTTTTGTTTTTTTCCTGTTCTTTTCGCACACGCACACCACACCTGCACCCCACGCACACGTCCTTCCACGCCCAAGCGAGCTCCCGTGGATCTCGGGTTGTGCATGCCCCGCTATGGCCACAGAGAGATTCATCGGTGTTCTTCAGTTTCGTCAGGTTTCAGTTCAGATTATAGGTCATGTAGTGTGGATGCCCGTTTTGAACAGAAGCCCTTGTATAGCCCAGTGGTCGGGATCTTTGCCCTCCAGGAAGATCGTGGGTTCAAATCCCCCTCGGCGCACATTTTCCCTTTATTTTCGTTGGACTGACAGTGGGTCCAAGGGCCCACATGTCATCCCCTTGGGGGCCTGGTGTGTATGCCAAGTGGCCCCCTTATTTTTATATTTTGTTTTGTTGTTTTTTCCTCTGTTTTTTATGTGTTTTTCCATTTAAGGTAGTTGCCAAATCTGTCTATGCCAAATCTGTCAACCTAGTACATTCCAAATTAGGCATATGAGTGGTATAAGTGCATAGTTGATTTTTGTGATTGCATTTTTGAGAGATTTACCAACAGCTATATAGTCATGTGACATATGATTTTGGTGTAGAAAAATCCAAGGAATCCAATGGTGTGATTGGTTTTGTCATTTGGACAAGTTTGCAAAAATGTTGTTTTGTCATAATATGCCATTTTGTCTTTTTCACATGAATTAATACTTGCGTGATTTGATGATCTTGCCAACATGAAATATGTTCATTTGGGTGTGCTCTAGCCCCTGGTATTTTTGCTTTCCATGTTGGTTCATGTGATGAGTGGGAAACTTGATGTTAACATGCCACTAAATATCTGTTTTCACATGCCCAAAATATTCTAAGTGTTGGAAACCTGTTATTTTGTTGCCATGTTGTCTTCATGATTCCCATGCATATGTTGCTCCTTTGGAGTTGGCACCATGGCATGTATTGTTGTGCTTGTCATACTCTGTAGAAGTGTGCCAAGATATTGTGGTTTAAGCTATTGCATCATATATAAAACCTGCTGTCAACTTGCTATTCTGTTAACAAGTGCCATGTTTGCCTCTTGTAAATTCTACCAAGTCTGTGAATCTACTAGTTTTAATATGTCAACTTGTGAGGATGGTAGCCATTGTTATATGCAAGTTTGGATGTAGCCATAAAGTAATGAATTTAAGTACATGTTGCCCTCTACAATCCTGTTAATTTTCATGCCATGAAAGTTCCTGTAGCATATATAAAAGTTGCTGTCAAGATGCTATCATGTTAACTCAGATTCTATAAAACTGGTATTTTCACTAAGTCCGTGGAAACTGATTCAACATGCCATCTTGTGAGCTTCATTGCCATTGATCCATGCTTCATTTCATGTTGCTGTAGATAGATGATTTGTTAAGCATGATGTGTACTTAATGCCCATGCCTTGGTTGTGATTTAAAACTTTCTGTAGCTCTGGATATGTGTGTTGCAAGATGACATGTTGCTGTTTGTGGACAGATTGTGTGTAGAATTGTTTTGTGACTTGTGGGAGCTATACTCCATTGTTTTGCTTGATCTTTAGCTCTATTCTTGCTAGATTTTCATTTCCTATCCAGTGCCATCCTTGGAATACCAAGGAATAGCCCATGGCCTCCCTCATCTTGTGTTTTGTCTCCGTTAACGTTCGTACCTTGCCGGGAGTGTACCGTGTGCTACGTTACTCCGTTTGCAACGTTCTACATATGCATTTGCATCGATTTTTCATGATGCATTCATATTTTCCATGATCATGCATGTTCAAATAACTAAACTTGAGGTTCTGTCCAGAATACTAAAGAACTTAATAAATGCATGAGAAACATGACTAGCTTGGGGTTGCCATGTTAAATACTTCAAATGGATCATGCATCATCTTGTTTGTGCATTGCATCTTGTTTGTATGTTTATTTGGTGTTGTTTATCTTTGGGTAGACGCGAGTGTTGAGCCTGAGTAAGAGGATCCCGGAGAGTACAACTACGAGGACCTAGCTCTTTGTCCCTCTGAAGAACCAACAGGCAAGATGATCATACCCGGATCCCGACACTATTTTTGCCTTGCTAGATGTCTCGCTTTTACCGTTATGATTCGTTACCTACCACTTAAACTGTCAGCCTCGTAAATTGCCATGAAAGCCTCTAACCCCCTCCACTACCTAGCAAACATTGATTGGCTATGTTACCGCTGCTCAGCCCTTATCTTATAGCGTTGCTAGTTGCAGGTGCAAGCTTTCCATGTGTCAACATGGATATTTTGGTTATATCACTCTATTTACTGTTATTTAAATTAATGCACATATATATCTGGCAACGGTGGAAGGCTTGGCCTTTTGCTCAGTGTTTTGTTCCGCTTTTGCCGCACTAGTTTCGAGTACCGGTGTTATATTCCATATTTTGCGCTCCTAACATGCTCGGGGTTGTTATGGGGACCCCCTTGACCATTCGTTTTAGATTAAAACTTGGCTGGCAAGACCCAACATTGGTACTACATTTGCTAAACAACTTAATAAAATTGCATAGGGCATAGCTACCCCGTGGATAATTAATCAACAACCCGGGCCAGTGCTCCTCATGAGTGTTGGTCCAACACAGAGCAGCTTATTAACGCCGCCCGGGGCAACTCGGTGATTGGCGTGGTAACCATCGCTCATCCGTCGTGTCCTGAGAACGAGATACGCAGCTCCTATCGGGTTCGTCGACACGTCGGGCGGTCTTGCTGGACTTGTTTTACCTTTCTCGAATGTCTTGCGCGAGGAATTCCGATAATACTTCGGGCTATCTCGAGGTTGCGGTTTTTCAATGGAATTGCCTAGGAAGATCACGAGATTCGTGGTCGAGGTTATTCCCGCGGCGTGTGGTTAGTTTGTGATGGATGAGTTGGAGCACCCCTGCAGGGTTAAATCTTTCGGAAAGCCATGCCCGCGGTTACGTGGCAACTTGGGAATTTGTTTAACACCCGGTTATAGTTAACTTGAAGTAAACTCCAATAAAATACACCAACTGTGTGCGTAACCGTGACTGTCTCTGCTCGTGAACATGATCCGAGAGAGAACACGGTGGGGTTATGATTGACGTAGTAGGTGTTCAGGATCACTTAGTGATCATGCTAGCTCACGTCCGTCTTACGTAGGCCACCACCTTACCTTCATGTTCTCGTATGTTAGCCACCAAATACATGCTTAGCGCTTGCTGCAGCCTCACCACTTAACCATTCCTCACCCAATGGCTTACATAGTTTCGGTACCCAGGTTATGAGATTGCTGAGTCCCTGTGGCTCACAGATTACAACAATACAGGTGCAGGTGTTGACGAGAACGTGCCAGACGATGTGACTCAGCTCCAGTGGGAGTACGATGAAGAACATAGGCATATGTACGTTACGTATCCTGATGAGTAGGGTTGCTTCGTGGTGGTGACCCTGGGATAGCAAGACAGTTTATCATTACTCTTTTGTCGTTTGATTTCGTCCGTAGCCGGACCCTGTCTTCTGAATGATGTATGAATAATTGGTGTGAACTTGTAAGATAGCTTGTGGCGAGTGTAAGCCAACTCATATACTCATCTCTTCCTACATGTATGCAATGCTTACTGTACTTGCGAAACGACTAGATGCGCTTCTATCCCCGTCGAGGCCCTCGTGCCTTAATAGGGATAGGACCGCATCTTGGGCGTTACAGAATACTCAAGAGAGCAGCCATAAACAAGGTATCTGTTTTCTAAAAAGCGTGTTCATGTTGAGGATCAAGAACTCCTTCAGGTTTGCCAAGAGTGGCGTCATAACAGCTCATGGTTTGAAACCATAGAACGACCCTCACACGCCACCTCTTATAGTACACACCCTCGAAAATAGGAGGCCTCATGGAAGCAGCAAAACCACTCGGGGTAAATTGCCTATCATAAGGTTTTCGTATTATTGGAAATATGAGCAATTTACCATATGAATTTATTAACAAAAATAGTAGATAAAACATGACTATCATAACAGAGATAAAACAAGTCATGCAATCTAACAAAGAGTAGCCAAATAACATGAGAAGAACTGACCTAGAGCAGAACATATTTAGAAGAGATAGTAGAAGAATAATTTGTAGTAGGATCTCGAACATGAAAAAACCGAACACATACTGAGGTGTGGCAGTAGCATTAGCGTTGGCGTTGACGTTGTCGCCAGCCATGTCATCGCAGAGATTGTCGACGTTGGGGAAGAAGTCGTTGTTTGGGAAGTAGTCGTCGACATCCATGAGGAAGAGGTCAGTAGATACGCAGAGCGCTCCCCAAAAACCTTATCACCCTTCTCCCGTATAGGACTCAAAGAGGTGGGGCTTCGGAGGCCGATTGTCTCGATTTGCGATGCACGCCGCATGCCAGGATGGGGAAGAACCTAGCAGCAACACAGAGTTTGGAACTTGGTGGCGTGAGGAAGATGGTGTTCTCGTGTGTCTCTCTGGAGATGAGCAACCTCTCTTTTATAGGCACAGAAGAAGGAGGCGGACTAGCTGCGACAAAAGACAAAACGAAAAGACAAGAGGCAAAGCAAACAGCCAGCAGTCGAAAGGTGCAGCATTTGTATTCATTCTCCACTACAGCAAACATGTTTCAGCTCCCGTGCGACCTTTCGCATACCGGTCATGCGTGGCAAAAATTTAGACAATGGCTCGGCTCATTCCCACAACCCGTGGTGCGTCGTGACAAGGCGTGGCGTGGCGAGGCAGGCGGCGGCGGAGGAGCGCGCGTGAATGTCTCTCTTGTTTTCATGCTCATACATGTGGGGAAACAACCTCCCTTATCAAGAGGTCCAACTCCTAGTAAGTGCACAGTATGGGACTACACTTTTGTCCCACCTCTTTCCTTGCATGAATCGGCTGAATGGGCCTCTAGGATTTATTAGGAATTCTGAAAATACTATTGGGATGTCCCATATATATATCAAATCTAGCAAGAGGAATTATTCAAAAGTTGGCTTTCCATTTGTTTTAGCAGGAAAAGAAATTCCCCAAGTCCAAATGATATGTTGACCTTCTGCAAATTTTGTAAAATGGATTGAACCACATTTGGTTTTGAAACCAAATTCAAATTCGAGGGGAAAAAATGCAAAGTGCAGAAAACATTTGACCAAAATGCCCAACCAAAATGCTCACCAAGTCAGGAATATTCAAATATGAATTTAGAAATAAAGGTTTGTAGTTGGAAGAAAGTTAAAATTCAAAACAAAATTGAAATTAGAAAGCAACTGAAAAGGAAAAATAGAAAACATGTCGTCGTTTCGTCACGGCAGATGCCATGGGTAGGCTTATCTAGAGTGGTTGGGGCCGAAGGACGCCGACGGGCTCCGGGAGCGGGGTTAGGCACAAGCGGTGGCGGACACACGATGTACCCAGGTTCGGGGCCCTCCGTGGGAGGTAACACCCCTAGTCCTGCTCGGTCCCAACCACTCTCGATAAGCCTACCCATGGCATCTGCCGTGATGAAACGACGACAATTGGCGCCCACCGTGGGGCTGCACGCGGGGCCGGCCGGAATCACGCTCCGGGCGGGACCCTTCACCGCCTCCCTCGGCCGCCCCGCGTCCGGGCGGAAATGCATGCTCGTGGGGCTTGCTCCGGCAGGCTCTGCGGGCGACGCGGCCGGCCTCTCTGACGGGTGCCTCGGCCGTGGCCCGGCGCTCGACGTCGCCGCGCTTGCCGGGTGTTTCGGCAAGCTAAGCATCGCCGACGAGCCGGCGGCCGACGAGTACCCTAGCCAGGTTCTCGACTGCACCGATCCTCCCGTGTCCGTGGGTGCACTCGCCACGGGCGAGGCCAGCGGCTCCCGCGTCCGCGTGGGAGTGATGGTCACCACCTCCTCCACCACTTCGGGCCGTGCGCGGGCTGAGGCCGACGTGGCCGCCGCCCGCGCCGGTACCTCCGACCCGCTCGCCGCTATCCTCCGGGGCCTGAGCACCCCCATTGCCCCGACGGCGAACCCGGCCACCGCCACAACCGAGCTGGAGGCGGCCCGCCGCATACTATTCAAAGACGCCAGCGCCCTCGCTACCGAGCGGCGCCGGATGGAAGCCGCGCAGCGGGAGTACGCCTCCGCGTACGGCCTCACCCCGGCTGGCACCGAGCCCAGCCGGCGTGGGGCTGTGCGTGACCGCGGCCGCGTGGTCGCGGAAATCCTCGGCGGCCGCCTTCCCGTCTACGACACCCCCGCGGCCAACCTGCGGGCCGCCAAGGTAGCCTACGAGGATCTGGCTACCTTGGTGGGTGAGGAGTGTGCCGCATGCGAGCGGCACATCAAGGACCTCATCGACACCGCCAATGCGCAACAAATCGGTTTCGCCCCCGGCGAAGCCGTCTCCGAGCTCCCCCGTCCCGAGGGTGCGGGCACTTGGGCCGCTGACCGTCAGCCGGCTCAGCACTCTAGCTCCCCCCGCCCCTCCGGCCGGCGGGCCGAGGGAAGCAACGCTCAGCGTTCCCAGCAGCGCGGGAACGAGCAGCCGGCTGTGAATAGCCGGCGCAGCAACAACCCGGTTGACGGCAACCGCCGCGACGAGGCGCCGGCTGGCGGTAGCCGACGTAGCCGCGGACACACTCCGCCTCCACGACAAGACCCAGCACGGTCCGTCCCGCCGGTCGTCCGCCGCGAACTCGGGGCCCGGCTCGGGCCGCGGGTCCCCCACAGCGAGAACGACGTGCAGCTCCGCCTCGACTGGCTGGCGCAATCGGCCCTCCTCGAGGAGGAGGGCTCGATTGGCCCGGCGTGCTTTGGCCCCCGGATCCGCAACGAGCCGTTTCCGCCCGGCTTCACGCTTCCCCGCGACACCCCGAAGTACAACGGGGCTGCCAAGCCGGAGGACTGGCTGATCGACTACACGATCGCAGTCGGCATCGCCAGGGGGAACAAGCGCGTAGCCATCCGCTACGCCCCCCTTATGCTGATCGGCTCGGCCCGCACCTGGCTGAACAGCCTGGCGGCCGGCAGCATCAACACATGGACGGACTTCGAAGAAGCGTTCGTCCGCAACTTCACCGGCACCTACAAGCGGCCCGGCCGGCCTCGCGAGCTGGCCATGTGCGTCCAGGGGCCAGAGGAGCCCCTCCGCGAATACCTCACGCGCTGGACCGAGCTCCGCAACTCCTGCGAAGGGGTGCACGAGGTGCAGGCCATCCAATACTTCATCGAGGGTTGTCGAGACGGCACCTACCTCAAGCACAAGCTCCTGTGCTCCGAGCCGGCTACCCTGGCAGACCTGATGGCCAAGGCGGACAAGTACCCCACGGCCGACTCCGCTATGCGGATGAAGGTCGCCACGCCAGCCAAGCCGGCTCCGCCGCCCGCCGCGCCGCGGTCGGCCGCCGACAACCGGCAGCAGCAGAACAACAAGCGCAAAGCCGACCAGCCGGACCCCCGCTACGGGAGCCGGCAGGTTGCCTCAATCGAGGAAGAGCAGTCGGCTGCCCAGGCTTCCAGCCAGCGTCAGCGCACCGGCAAGGCTGCCTGGCAGCCCAAGCTCACGTTCAAGCAGATGCTCGACCTCCCCTGCAAACACCATTCCGGCGCCAAGCCGGCCACGCACACGCTCCGGCAGTGCAGCTTCTCGCAGCGGCTGGCCCGGGGCGAGGGTCTTCCGACTCCTCCTCCTCCGCCTCCTCGCGCGCCGGCGCCGCCTCCGGCTCCCGCTCCGGCTCAGGCCCCGGTCCGGCTCAGAGCGACGGCCGGCTGCTCGACCAATTCCCCGTCCAAGACGGTTCCTACGTCGTCTTCACCAGTGAAGAGACGGACAAGCACGCTCAACGCCGGCTCCACCGCGAGGTGAATGCCACCATGCCCGCGACTCCCCAGTTCATGCACTGGTCCGAGAAGCCGGTCACCTGGAGCTGGGCGGACCACCCGGCCGTGATGCCAAGCCCGGGCAGCTACGCCCTCGTCCTTGACCCCACCATCGCCTTCGAGAGGCGCACGTGCCGCTTCTCGCGGGTGTTGATCGATGGGGGCAGCAGCATCAATATCCTCTACCTCGACACGATGCTCAAGCTGGGGCTCAAGGTGGAGGACCTGCAAGAGAGCCGGACCATTTTCCACGGCATCGTACCGGGAAAGTCCTGCACCCCCGTCGGCAAGATCAAGCTCGACGTTCTCTTCGGCGGCCACAGCCACTTTCGCCATGAGCCGGTATGGTTCGAGGTGGTGGACCTCGACAGTCCCTACCACGCGCTGCTGGGCCGGCCGGCTCTCGCCAAGTTCATGGCGATCCCCCATTACGCCTACCTCAAGCTCAAGATGCCGGGTCCCAAGGGCATCATCACCGTAGCCGGCGACTACAAGATGTTGATCGTGTGTGCGCGGGACGGCAGCCGGCTGGCCGAAGCCCTGGAGATTGCAGAGGAGAAGCGGCAGCTCGACCGGCTCGTGGCCCACACCTCTGGCCAGCCGGCCATGCCGGCTCCTCCATCCCAGTCGGTCGGCGAAGCCTCGTTCCAGCCATCCAAGGACACCAGGCAAGTGCCACTCGACCCGGCCAACCCCAAGCAATGCGTCACCATAGGCTCCCGCCTCGACAGCAAATAGGAAAGCG
This sequence comes from Elymus sibiricus, assembly GCA_039707655.1. Lineage (NCBI taxonomy): Eukaryota > Viridiplantae > Streptophyta > Magnoliopsida > Poales > Poaceae > Elymus > Elymus sibiricus. Next base: position 212,388,860 of record CM077675.1, on the reverse strand, counting down.
AGCTCGTCGACTTCCTCCGTGATAATCGGGACATCTTTGCATGGTCTCCAAAGGACATGCCGGGTGTTCCGAGGAAGTTCGCCGAGCACAAGCTTCACGTACGGCCGGATGCGAAGCCGGTCAAGCAACCCATGCGCCATTTCTCCGAGGAGAAGCGGCGTACTATAGGGGAAGAGATCGCCCGGCTACTCGCAGCCGGCTTCATCATGGAGGTATTCCACCCGGACTGGCTAGCCAACCCAGTCCTGGTGCTGAAGAAGAACAAAACTTGGCGCATGTGTATCGACTACACGAGCCTGAACAAGGCGTGTCCCAAGGACCCGTTCGCCCTGCCGCGGATCGATCAAGTCATCGACTCCACGGCTGGCTGCGACCTGCTGTCTTTCCTGGACGCCTACTCCGGCTACCACCAGATCAAGCTGGACCTGGCCGGCCGGCTGAAAACCTCCTTCATCACCCCTTTCGGGGCCTACTGCTACATCACCATGTCCTTCGGCCTGAAGAACGCAGGCGCCACCTTCCAGCGCTGCATGCAGAAGTGTCTCCTACCTCAGATAGGCAGGAACGTCCATGTCTACGTCGACGACATCGTCGTCAAGTCCAAGAAGCATTTCAGCCTCCTCGACGATCTCCGGGAGACGTTCGCCAACCTGCGCGAATACAAGATCAAGCTCAACCCGGAGAAGTGTGTCTTCGGCGTCCCAGCTGGCCAACTCCTGGGCTTCTTCGTGTCCGCCCGCGGCATCGAAGCTAACCCCGAGAAGATCAAGGCAATCAAGCGCATGCCCAAGCTGACCCGGCTCCGAGACGTCCAGAAATTCACCTGCTGCCTCGCCTCCCTCAGCCGGTTCATCAGCCGGCTGGGCGAGAAGGTCTTGCCCCTCTACGGGCTCCTGCGCAAGACGGCTCTGGTCGAGCCGGGCCGCGACCCCTCGAAGAAGCCGGCCATGTTCGACTGGTCCGACGAGGCGGACGAGGCGTTCCGCGGCCTCAAGCGGGCCCTCACCAGCGCGCCCATCCTGGCCGCGCTGGCTGAGAAGGAGCCTTTGCTCGCCTACATCGCGGCGACCACACGCGTCATCAGCGTCGTCTTGGTGGTGGAGCGATCGGAGGAAGGCAAAGCGCTGCCAATCCAGCGCCCCGTCTACTACCTCAGCGAGGTCCTCTCCGCCTCCAAGCAAAACTACCCCCACTACCAGAAGATGTGCTATGGCATATACTTCGCCGCCCAGAAGATCAAGCGGTACTTCCAGGAGCATGTCATCACCGTGGTCAGCACGGCGCCGCTGGGCGAAATCATGTGCGGCCGGGACGCCACCGGCCGGATAGCCAAGTGGACCATCGCCCTCGCCGACTACGAGATACGATACGAGCCGCGCACCGCCATCAAGTCACAAGCGATGGCCGACTTCCTCGTCGACTGGGCCGAAACCCAGTTCGTGCCGCCTCCACCCGACTCCACACATTGGCGTATGCACTTCGACGGCTCGAAGATGCGGGCCGGCCTGGGAGCCGGCATCGTCCTGTCGTCCCCAAGGGGAGATCAACTCAAGTACGCGCTCCAGATCCACTTCGCCGCCTCCAACAACGTGGCCGAGTACGAGGCCCTCGTCCACGGCCTCCGGCTCGCCAAGGAGATCGGCATCCAGCGCATCATATGCTTCGGCGACTCCGACCTTGTGGTGCAGCAAGTCTCTGGCGAGTAGGACGCCCGGGACGCCAACATGGCCAGCTATCGTTTCCTTGTCCAGCAGCTCAACGGCTCCTTCGAGGGCTGCGAGTTCCATCACGTCCCCCGCGCGGACAACGAGGCGGCCGATACGCTGGCGAAGATCGGCTCCACCCGGCAGGCCATCCCAGCCGGCGTCTCCCTCGAGCGGCTGCTCAAGCCTTCGATCAAGCCCTCCCACGAATCGGAGTCCATCTTCATGCCGGCTAACGCGGCCGGCCCATCGACAGCTCCGGCTTCACAGTCGGCACCATCGGCGTCGACCCTTCCGCCGGCTCCACCAACTCCGGCTACCCAGCCGGCAGCACCTGTTCCGGCCAGTGAGCCGGCCGCGCCCGCAGCGGCCAGCTCCGGACCCATGGCCGTCATGATGGCAATCGACGCCCCTTCCACTGCTCCAGCCCCGGGTGCTGGCGAGCCGGCCCCGGGGGCTAGCGAGCCGGACCCGGGGACTGGCGGGCCGGACCCGGGGACTGGTCCCTCGGACCCGGGGGCTCCTGCCGCTGCCAACGCCCCCCTTGAACCCGAGCCGGCTCCCGTCTCGGCCCCCTCATGGGCCCAGCCCATCCTGGCGTTCCTCCTACGCGGCGAGCTCCCCTCCGATGAGGCCACAGCAAGACAAATCCAGCGCCGAGCCCCGGCCTACAGCATCATCAACCACGAGCTGGTTCATCGCAGCACCACCGGCGTTTTCCAACGCTGCGTCGAGCCGGAGAAAGGGCAAGAGATCCTCCTCGACATCCACCAGGGCGAGTGCGGTCACCACGCCGCCTCCAGGACCCTGGTGGCCAAGGCGTTCCGCCACGGCTTCTACTGGCCGACTGCTTTGGAGGCGGCCAAGCAGCTGGTCGACATGTGCGAAGGCTGCCAGCGCTTCAACACGCAGAGCCACCTGCCGGCTTCAGCCCTCCAAACCAACCCCCTCTCGTGGCCTTTTGCCGTCTGGGGGCTGGACATGGTAGGACCCTTCAAGACCGCACGAGGCGTCATGACACATCTGCTGGTAGCCGTCGACAAATTCACCAAGTGGATCGAGGCCAGGCCAATCAAGAAGCTGGACGGCCCCACGGCCGTCCGGTTCATCGAAGACATCACGGTCCGCTACGGCGTCCCCCACAGCATCATCACCGACAACGGCACGAACTTCGCCAAGGGCGCGCTAGCGCGTTTCTGCTCCAAGCAGGGCATCCGGCTCGATCTGGCGTCCGTCGCCCACCCACAGTCAAACGGCCAGGTCGAGAGGGCAAACGGCCTGATCTTGGCCGGCATCAAGCCCCGGCTCGTAGCGCCACTGGTCCGGTCGGCCGGCTGCTGGGTCGAAGAGCTGCCGGCTGTCCTTTGGAGCCTCAGGACCACGCCCAACCGGTCGACCGGCTACACCCCGTTCTTTCTCGTGTATGGGTCCGAGGCAATCATCCCCACCGACATCGAGTTTGATTCGCCTCGGGTTACCCTGTACACGGAGACGGACGCAAAGGAGGCAAGAGAAGACGGCGTCGACCTCCTCGAGGAGGCTCGCGAGCTGGCTCTGAGCCAGACGGCCATCTACCAGCAGAAGCTCTGGGACTACCACAGCAAGCGGATCCGGCCACTCTCCTTCCGCGAAGGAGACTTGGTGCTCAGGCGGATCCAGCGAACTGCCGGCCAGCACAAGCTGTCCTCCCCATGGGAGGGCCCGTTCATCGTCAGCCGGGCGCTGCATAACAACGTGTACTATCTAATAGACGCCCAGAAGCCGCAAAAGCGCAAGAGAGATGCCTCCGGTGAGGAAACGGTGCGCCCGTGGAACGCGGCGCTCCTCCGCCCGTTTTACTGCTAAGAACCAGTGTATGTATATATCCTTCCCTTTTGGGCTTATGAATGCAATGGGTGCCCCAAGCCTGCTCTTGGGACATGCCCCTTTTCGTCTCTTTCTAAGACTTTAGCTCGCTGGCTCCTGGGTCCGGTTCCCGGTCCCGGGGGCTCGCCGGCTAGTCCTGCCCTCCTCCCCCGAAGCCGGTCAAGTAATGTGAACTAAAAAAAGCCCTCCCACCCCTCCCAGCTACAGACCGGCTCCCGGCTGTCCGGCTGACGGGACCTCGAGACGGCAAAGCTTAGCACACACGAAAAATTGATTGCAAAGGGGATTGCCGGCTAAGGCTAGCCGGAACACTTTCTTTTCGCCTCTGTCACTCACCTTACCCAAAGAACTCCCGCGGTTTCCAAACTCATGACCGGCTCCCTCGAGGCGGACGCCCTGTCCCAGCTACAGACCGGCTCCCGGCTGTCCGGCTGGCGGGACCGAAGCCAAGAGGGAAAAGGTTTTGAGCGAACAGAACCAAAAGAGCAAAAAAGGGTAAGGTCGAGCCGGCACGCATAAGACAACATTTCAGCAACCAAAAATTTCATACAATTTAAAAAGGGCCCACGGCCACGAGTTCATTACATATACACCCCCAGTGGGTGGAATGGCAGTCTAACTATGCAGAAAGATAAAAGCTCTAGATGGCGCCAGCACCGTCATCTCCTCCGGCACCGCCCGTGGCGGCCGACGAAGAAGCCCCGTCCTTGTCCGCGGTGCGCTCCGCGTCGGCCCCCGTCTCCAAGTCCGGAGCCACCTCGGAGTCGGCATAGGCGTCGGAGCCGGATTCTTCCTCGTCCGTCTCGGCGGCGCTCCCCTCCGGGTCGTCCAGGGCGAGCGTGTACCGGTCCTCCGGGATCACCACGCCGTCCGCCCCGCGCTCCGGGACGTACTTGTCCCACGCGGCGAAGGACGCGAGGTCGCTCGCCCTCACGGACAGCGCGTCGGCCACCGCCTCCAACTCCGCGTCGGTGCCGGCACGCTGGGCCATGAGTATACCCAGGTCCAGCTCGGGGTACTATGACCTCGCAATGCGGAGCGCCATGCCCGCACCGGCGCGTGCTGCGGAGGCCCTCCAGGCGTTCACCCGCGCGGCCCCGAACTCCAGCCACCTCGACAGCCAGCTCATGGAGACCGGCTCCACCGCGCCGGGCCAAAGGATGCGAACCAGCGCCGCGCCGGCCGCCTGGAGCTGCTTCAGGGCTCAAACCACCTCCGACAACCGCGCCCCGGCGGCGATCCCCACCTCGTCCAAGGTCCAGGGGGCAAGCTGCCCAACGGCTTCCCCCTGCGCCCGCTGGCCCTCACGGTGGGCCTCCACGGCCGCCTCCGCGGCCTCCTGTGTACCGGGGAAAAGCCCTAAGAAGATAAAAGAAGAATACGCGGGATGAGCAAAGAGGCAAACCGGAAAACCCAGAAGCAACGCGCGGAAAGAGCGAGGTGTTTAAAACTCACCGCGCAGCATCCGATCCACCTCGTGCCCTTGCTCCTGCAACTCCACCTCCCTGGCCGACCACTCCTGGCGCTGGCGCTCGTGCTCATCCCGGGCCGCCTGCGCATCCTCGGTCGCCTTGGTCAGCGCGGCATCCTTGGCCTCCAGCTCCTGGCGGAGGATTTTCTCCCGCTCCTCCGCCTCCCGACGAAGGGCCACCTCGCGGTCCGCCAGCTCTTTGCGGTGGGCCGCCTCGCGCTCCTCTTTCTCCGCCTTCGCCTGTTCCGTCTCCCCGCGGAGCCGGTCGCACTCCGCGGTCAGGAGACTCCGCTGCTCCCCAAGCTGCACCACCTAGCGGCGGAGGCTGACCATCTCGGCGTGGGTGGCTGCTCGGGACGAGGAGGCCGCTGTCAGAAACCAAACGAAGAAAGGGATTCAGCCCGCCTCCGGAGCAGCCAGCCTGATTCCCGGGGGCTACACCCAGTGGGTGCGCTTGCGTGCCCCCACTGGAAGATCGCGAGGTTCCATACCTTGCAGGTCCGCGGACAGAGTCGCCAGCCGGCCCTCGGCCTCCCGGTACAAGCCCAGCAGGGTGTTGTACGCGGCCACCCGTCAGTCATGCGCTACCTAGGAAGGACGAAGATACACAGCAGCGTTAGACTCGACCCGCCTGCGCTCCAGCCGGCTCGAGCCTCGGGGGCTACACCCAGTGGGTGCGCTAGCGCGCCCCCACTGGCAAAGAAAGAAAACACCAAAGCAAGAAAAGAAGGAAAGAAGAGAACTTGCCGCGACAGATTGCTCCAGATGCACCAGCCGGTCATTGGCGGCTCGAGCGTCCTGCGACGTCTGGGCGCGCGCGGCAGCAAACGCCTCGACGACGGCGGCCACCGCCGCCCCAAGGGCCCAATTCTGCTGCGGCCGGCCCCCGTCTGCGGGCCCCCCTTTGCCGGAGGTCACCAGGGGACCTGCCCCTCCCGGCGCCGTCGTGCCGGGGGGCCCCGGCGACGAGCTCGCGGCGATCGTCCCCCCGGTCATGATGATCGTCCCCTCCGACGCACCGCCTCCGGCCGCTCCTGGCCGGCTCTCCTCCGGTGCGGGCACCTCCGGAGCCGGCGCCTCCGGGGCCGGCACGTCCGGAGCCGGCACATCCGGAGCCGGGATTTCGACTTCCGGGGGGCCCTCTGCCCCCGGCGGCACATTGCCCGCCCCCGGCTGGGCGACGTCGCGGTCCATCTCCTCCCTCCCTCCAGCGCCGGCCGCGTCCGCGCCCGCCGCCGCGCGCGCGTCTTCCGCGACCTTCGCGTCCGCCTCCGCCCGCCGCTCGGGGTCGTGGTGGTCCTTCGACCTCCTCTCCCGGCCACGGGGGAACGGCTCCCACGCTCCGCCACCGGCCTCTCCGCCGGCCCCTCCCGGCGGCTGCAGTTTCTCCGCCGCTTTCTCCCAGGGGCGGCGCTCCTCAACGCGCCGCTCCTGCTCGGCCACCTCGAGGTCGAGCCACGCCTGGCGCTCCCTCTCCTCGGCGGTGTCCGGCGGCGCCGTCCTCGTGGCCTCGCCGCCTGGGGTCCTCCCCAGGGTGCGCGCCTCCCTGATCAAGGCGGGATAAGGAACCGGGGAGAAAGGGAGAAAACTAAGGAGGAGGGGGAGATGGGCTTACCCGACGACGACGGGGACCTCCCTCCTCGTGGGTCCCGCCTGGGATACCCGCTGTTTCTTCCCGCCGCCTCCACGGCTGCCGCCCGGCTGCGCGGTGGCCGCCCGTTTGGGCGCCGGCTTGGCAACAGCCAGCCGCTTCCCCTTGTCGCCCGCGTCCGGGCCGCCCCGGCTGGACTCGTGGCCGGCTTGGCGCGGGCGCCTCCTCGGCGCCATGACCTCATCCTCCGGGGCCTCGGGTTCCTCCGGAGCCTCTGCAGCACGCGACTCCTCCGACTCAGCGTCATCATCGGTCCAATCCCGTAGATGCTTTGTGGGAGGGGACTCACCCGTCGACTCGGCCTCCTTCATCTCCGTTTCTGCCTCGCCGGCATCGGACGCGCCGGCTTGTTCCGGGTCCGCCGGCTCCACGTCGTCGACGTCCTCAATCTCCTTGGGGTCCGAGTCCGCCAAGTCGTCGGCCGGCTCCCCGTAGTTCTGCAACTGCGCGAAAACCTGCGAGCCGGCGAAGCGCCACATCGTCAGACCAAAGGGGGAACGTCGTCTCTAAAAAGGAAGGAGAGGGGGAGACGGCTAGTCACTTACCCACGGCGCCGGATGGCTCCGGCTGTACGGGGTTTTCCCCCATTGCCACCCCTCTTCCTTCAGCTTCGCCTGCGAGATGGCGTTCACCCTCCTCGCCACGTGGATCGGTTTCAGCTCCTTGGTGGAGAGCCGGCAGGGGTCGTGCCGCCCTCCCATCTGGCAGATCAGGTGCGGCCGGCTCTGCAGCGGCTGCACCCGGTGCGCCACCATCGCGGCCAACAGGTCGGTGGCCTTCAGCCCCTCCGTCCCGGTCATCACCAGCAGGCGCTCGTAGAGCCGGTCTGCCGTCTCGGGCACTTGGGGCGGAGCCGCCCGCCAGTTCAGCATCGCTGCCGGCGGCTGGTTGACGAAGTCAGGGAGGTTGATGTAATCCTCCTCCGGCTTCACGTTCTTCACGTAGAAGAACCCCCGCTGCCAATTCTTCACCGACTCCTGCAGCGGGAGCTTCGGGAAGCCGGCTCCCTTGCGGATATGGATCAGGGCTCCTCTGCAGGCAGTCATGACCTTCGCCTGCGTCGCCGGGTCTACCACCGTCTGCCGCTTGAGGAAGAACAGCCGGAACCAGAGGTCGAGCCTCGGCTCCACCCCCAAGAACCCCTCGCAGAGGGTGACGAAGGCCGACAGCTGCAAGACGGCATTGGGGGTGAGGTGGTGCGGCTGTAGGCCGAACCGCGTCAAGAACCGCCGGAAGAAGGTACTCGCCGGCAGTCCGAGCCCGCGGAGGAAATGCTCGGCGAAAACGACCACCTCGCCCTCCCGCGGGGTCGGGGAGTTCTCCGGCCCGGCGATGCGCGCCTCCAGGTGCGCTTCCGACGGAAGCTTGCAGCGGTAGCGGAGGTGCTCGATGAATTGTTCCTCCACGATGCTGCCATCCCAGGCGCCCTTGGTCGCCATGGCTTCTACAAAGGGCTTGCGGTCGCGGCGGCGAGCGCAGTTGCTCGGCCGCGGTGCGGGTCTACGGCGGCGGCGAGCGGCGGCGCGACGCTCCCGTGGGCTTTACCCTTCTTCTCTCTCTCGGAGCGGGAGGAGGAGGGCGACGAAGACGATGCGACTGGGGCGGGAGGGGCGAATGTGCCGCTCTGACCCTCTCCCTTCCCCATTTAAACTCCGCGCGACCGAACGTGGGGGGAGGATTCATTGCGCACGACCCCCGCGCTTCTCGCCGCGTGAGGGGCGGAAGTTATGGCGCTCGGGAATGCCAACCGGCGGCCTGAGCCGCAAAGGATCCGAGCGCGCAGGCCGAGGCCGCGGCCGTGGCGGGCCCCGCCCACGGCCCGGTCTTGTCCGTCGCACGGCCTGTCAGGACACAGCCCGTTGCGTCTTCCACGTGGCGCGGCTTCTCCGCCAGACGAGGCGCTCGAGGCGGCGCGCGAAGCGTCGGCCGGCTGTGGAGCCGGCCGCCGCTTGCCCGCCTCATCTGACCTCCGAGGCATGATGCGGCATAAAGACGATGTTCAAGCCGGCGAGGACCGCCACGGTTCGTCGGCGGGCCTCCCCTGCTTCGGGGACTACTGTCGGGGGGATAACCCCGGGGTAGCCTCAAGCGACCCACTACTCAAACTTTCTGAAGCGACTGGAGGGCGAGCCGACTCCCCCTACGGCCCGGCTGCGCCCTGCCGGCTACGCCCTGCCGCCCATTGGATGCCACGGTCGGGTACGCGCGGCTACAGTGGCCCCCATCCCATCTGGGGTCAGCGCCCGTGTGGCCACAGTGGAGGTGGCAGTGCCTCTGACTCTGGCCGACCGCGACAGGACTCCCAACAGTGCCGGCACGCCCTCAACCACTCCATTACCTGCCCCGGCATGGCTACAGTGCAGCCGGCCGTACCGCTGACCTCGGCCGGCTGCCACAAGACGACGCCCCGAAGGACGAACCCATGCCGCGACACGACCGGCGCGGGGACCCACCGTGCGGGCCCCGCCGGCTCCTGATGGGACCCTGCAGCCGGCGGGCCCTACCAACGACGGGACCCCTCAGCCGGGGGCCCCACGGACGGCTAGTGAGGCTGTCGGCTGGGGCCCCCCTGAGATCCCTTATTCATATTGTAATCCGGGGGGTTGGCCTATAAAAACTCCCGGACCTCCCCCATGTAGGGGGACGACTCTCTCTCCACACACCACACTCACGTAGAGAGGCAGCAGAGGCAGTCTAGCCCCTTCTTCCTCCTCTAGCGATACGGCTCCAGGAGCACCATTGTAACTTCACCATTGTCTCAACCGGACTGAGCAGGACTAGGGGTGTTACCTCCCACGAAGGGCCCCGAACCTGGGTACATCGTGTGTCCGCCACCGCTTGTGCCTAACCCCGCTCCCGGAGCCCGTCGGCGTCCTTCGGCCCCAACCACTCTCGATAAGCCTACCCATGGCATCTGCCGTGACGAAACGACGACAAAACAAAAAAGCAAAAAATCAAAAGAAAAGGAAAACGGCCCGCTAGACTTAACCCGGACAGCCCAACTAATCTACCGCGGCCCACCCGCACGCCCTCACCTCTCTCCCTCTCATCCACCGATAGGGGGACCCACCTGTCAGCTCCGTCATCCCCAACCTCCCGCACGACACCCCCCCCGACGTTTCCCACAACCTCCACGACTCCCAGGTCGCTCCCGGTCACGTCCGAGCCTCCCCATCCCCTATATTTAATCCCTGACGTCCCCTCTCTCGTTCCCCCTCTCCGCCCACGGGCTGCCCGAGCCGAAGTTCGGAGCTCCGCCACAACCACCATCTCTGACGAGAAATTTCGGCCACGCTAGTGAGCCCCTCCGCCTCTTGTCGCCCCTGCCCGACTCGCCGCGACCCACTCTACCCCCCTCACCCATTCTCTTGCGTAGACGAGCCCCAGAATGAGCGGAGCAATGACGCCTGATGCACTAACCCCGCATCCGAACTCCGGCGACCACGTCATCGTCGTTTACGTTATCCCCGGGCCCAGCCGCGGTCATCGTCAGACTCGCCGCGTCGTGCTGGACCTCGTCGACCCCTCCCCGCACTCCGGCGATTACCGGAGAGGATGCCCGCGTCAAACCCGAGCCTCAACGCTGCCATCACCTCCTACTTCGGCAAACTCCGGTGAGGAGCCGAGAAGCCTAGCCCGTTAAAACACCATTCGTCGATCGTCACTTACACGAACGACCCATATCAACCCTCACCACGAAAGGGTATCGATCAATGTGGTGTTGCCACGTGGCCACTTGATCTCACCTGTCCACACTTCATAAAATCAAACGGCTCACGTTATGTCCCAGGCCGAAGCGGTATGGACCAATAGGAGAGCACCACATCACCAACACTATCCACTCGTTTCCGTTAATTAAATTAAATTGGCAGATTTGTAGAAAAACCCAATGGATACTAAAACCATCATAACTTTTTACGTGTAGGTCCAAATCAAGTGAATATTTTTGCAAAATGACCCTTACGAATTTTACTTTAAGATGAGCCAATAAAATTTAGAAGTTGGATATTTTAAAATTAAATTCAAACATAATATGTTCGAATTTGAATAGGTCATAACTTGCAATTTATAAATCCAAATTAATTGATTCTTTTGTGAATTGAAACTCGTGAAATATAGTTTCTCTCAAGGACACTTTTGTTAAAATTTAAATAATTTAAAAATATACTCTAAACACAAGAGTCCGGAATTCAAATAAACTTAAACCAAATTAGGTTTAATTTGAATTAAGAATTATTTCATGAAACAATTATGAAATAAATAAATTCAAAAACTATAATATGGACTTTAGTAAATATTTTGGATTATTATTTGACTTTAGGAAATTCAAAAAAAATGAATTTGAATTCAAACCTAGTTTGACAATAACTTTTAAACCCTAGGTTCAATATGTATAAAACTATTTTACCGTGGCTTAATAATTTGAATTAAACCAATTATTTGTATTGGAGTTAATATTTTACTTTAGGGAAAGATGAACTCAAATTAACTTTAGTTCAAACCCAAGCTACTTTGAAAATCATTTGAACCTTAGTAAATGATATTGGATTTATATTTGACCTTAGTTAAACTAAAATCAAATAAATAAACTATAGAGAATACATTGGGTTATATTCAACTTTAGTTTAAACTTATTCAAATAAATAAACCATAGTGCTTATATTGGATTTAGTTTAAAACTCATTTAATTATAGACTTTAGAAATCATATTGGATTTGTATTGATTTTAGCTGAACATGAATTAAACAAATAAACTTTGGCAATTAAATTGGATTTGTATTTGACTTTAGGGAAAGCCATTGAGATAGATTGAACTAACTTAATCAATTATACTTAATCAATTATGATATAATTTGTAATTCAGTTTAACTTGATAGAACCAAATCAAAATGTGAACTCAATTCAATTTGAATTCAAATAGTGTTAACATAAACTCAAATTCAAATTGAAAGCCAGACCAAGTTATTATTTTCACACCTTAGTGTAATCAAACTCATGAAGGTCTTGTCATTCAAACTTGCACATGAACTTGGCTATCCAGGATTCATAGACCATGACTCCGTTGATAAGATTCCTTTCCAGAATCTGACAACCACAACTTCAAATCACATACTTCTTATATGGTGAACCATTGTTGAAACTTGCATGTGAACCTTTATGTCACATGTACTCTAATGGACAACCACTGTGTTCTTTTCCAAACTCTTATGAGTTGACCTTGGCACATGACCTCCCAGCACAATGACACTAACACCATGCACAACACTTGTTGTATTTTGTTTGACTGTTCTGTATGGTTCTTTATCATTGCTCTTTACTTACGGTAGATCGTTACGGCGAGCGAAGAGTAACTTGATAAAGATTGTGAGAATGAAGAATCGTCAATACCAAGCAAGTTTCACTTGATCATTTTACCCATTATCTTATTGCATTGTGGTTTTGTCATGATAGGATGTTAAATTTTGTACAACCAGTATAACCCGACCCGAAAAAACCCGTAAACAAGGTGGCGGGGAAGCTGCTTCCATGGTAGGTTAGGCTCATCATGTTTTTTGGGTTCGGATTATACGGGTTCGGGTTCGGGTTTGGGCTTCAGGTTTTGTGCCCACCGCATGATGAGCCTACCCTACATGGAAGCAGCTTCCATGGTAGTCGATCCTGCCCTTGTCGGTGCATAGACATACACCTTTCTCTGCCGGAAAACATGCCCTTGTCGGTGCATAGACATACACCTTTCTCTGCCGGAAAACAAGATGATGATTCCAACGAGGCAACGACTCCATTGAATTGAATCGGTAAAAGTGCAAGTCTGTAACAATAACTTTCAGGACACCCGCTAAAAGATATGCAGGCACAAAAAGCACCAACTGTTTTCATCAACCATGTTAACGGAGATAAATTGAAGTAATAGGATGTTCACTTCCTCAAGCTGATCAGTGCTCCCCCAGTTCATAGTGTGAATTATTACATTTCGTTCAGACAAGTCTTTGGCCAAGACTTGCTCCATTAGTATATAAATTCACTAGTACCAGCAAATGTTTTGGAAACAACAATTTCAGATCATATAGATCACACATTCCCCACAAACAGAAATCATATATTAATAAAACAATTCTTGGTAAGTCTTAACCTAATATGTTTTAGGTTAGGAAAAACGAAGGGAGCAAGGTGGATGGAACCACAAAAGAAACCCGCCACATTACACCTATTTGTAACTAATATTTACAACACACGGGCAAAAGGACATTGACCTTGTAACCAATGATATCCGTTGGGATCTACATAAAACAAAGGACGGACCTTCGACCCTTCTTATGTACACCGTTGCATCCATTGAGAGCTCTGCTTCACCTTCTAAAGCATAAGCACACACATGTTTTCATGCGCTTCGAGCTTCTTGCGTCACTGCCTTTTGAGCCGTTTATTAATCTACTAGTACCGCTGCTTCTCACAGGCAGTACACGCATCCACAGAAGAGGGATTCAGAAATGTGCAGCGCTCACATGGCCAAGTATCATCAGAATGGTCCGACGATGATATGGAGGGCTGCTTCTTCGCGGCTTTGCCTTTAGCTCCTGCTTTCTTCGAGTTGGTGGCCTTGCTTGAGGTTGCAGCCTCTCCAGCACACTGGACATCCTCCAGCCCATCTTCCAATGCTCGGACAAGGTTCTCAAAGTAATTCCGAGTTATACTGCAGCGCAACATTGGCATATAAGCACATTACAATGGCCATCTATGAGCATGGAAACATGTTGCTCAGACAACATGGCATTGCATAATGCGTTGCACAGAGAACACTAGCAAAATCAGAATTAGCATGACCAGTAAATCAGAGAACGGCCTGGTTGATTCATCCATCCAAATGCCTTCCATGTATCACTATTTTGATGAATTTGGACTATCACTATTGTTATCTAATAAAATCAACAATTTCAAAGAGCATCAGCATCCTTAGCACCCAAAAATTAGCTTGACACATCAGCCTTCTCCCACCATTCAACCCTGTAAACTTCTTTTACAACATCTGTTAGCACCACCTGTAGTGCTAAGAATTTTAAATTATTTATCGTTTAAACTACACAAAAGTTAATCAGAAGTACATTATTTAGCTTAGCGTGGGTGCTAGCTTCTCTTTATCTTAGCACCTACTCTCCCAACCCTAAACAACGATGCTAGACGATTTCTCTCACCTTTACCATCTGTCTAGCACCAAGAGATGCGCATGCTAAGGTATCGGTATCATAGTAGGGCCTGTAAAGCTCTAATTTAGTATTTGAACTCCCAACATACTTAGTCAAGTTCAGTTCAACTTTCAAAGAGATAATAAGCTCCAATGAGCAGAAGAGAAAACTCAAGGAAGAAGAACCAACATATATTAACTAGATAACACAGCGATATGAAGACTACAAGTCTGTGATACCTTGTCAGACCAGCAAGCTTCACACGGAATTCAGCAAATTCAGCTGGTGAAGGATGATCTTCAGTAGTATCATGTTTTGAGAATGGCAAAAACGCTAGCAGGTCTTTCTCAGCACACTGATGGAGACGTTCCAAACCAGACTCAGCTTCACCTGTGAACATTTAGGATTACAGAAGTTCTATGATTTTTGTAAGCATGTGAAAAACCTTAGGAATTATGGACGACTTCTGTAAATGCACAGAAATAGCAACCTTGCAGATACTCAAAAAATCCACTCTTGACCTTGTCCTCGAGATAATAACCATACGCATACGTCCATTGGAGCACTCGCCTGCACTCTATAATCTGTAATGCAGTGTAGTGATGCATCATCAGATATAAGAAGATTTGCTGAGTATAAAGTGTCAAAAGTCCGTTGGACCATAACATAAAACTATGACATCAAACCTGTGACCAAGCTTCAATAATGAACTTCAGTTGAGTCTCCGGTATTCCATAAATATCAGTTAACTTTGCAAGCTTTAGCACACAAGAGGAAAAAAAATAGCATTACATACAAGAGCAAATCAGGAAAGAACAAACAGAAAAACTCAGATCTGGAGCACTAAAGGCAGTGCCAATAACATAATGTAGATCCTTACTTGTTCCTTTTCCGCCTTTTGCAGATCTGCTAGTGCCTTCTGCCTCGACTGTCAATAGACACATCAGCACATCAGCACCACAGAAACTTAATATAGTTGAAAAAAGACTTCATCTAACCAGTCATCATAGACATGCCCAACAGATAAAAAAGAAATGTTTGCCAACTGGTCAAGGTAATACGCACGACAATGCAAGTGAAAAAATATTTGGTTTTATTAGGACTTGGGTTAGTGCTCCAACCAAGTATAATCATGGAGACAATAATTATTCATCAGAAGAAGCTCACGAAAAGGACAAACCTCAACGAAGCTAAAGAGATGGTCCTGAGAAGATGCTAATGGCTGAGGGTGTTGGTTGTTTTTCAAGAGAGTTTTAGGGCAGTTGTCTGTATTTGACATGGTTCTTTCATAAGATGACCTTTTTACCAGCCTAATTTGTTTAGGATGTCTGAAACAAAGGTTGGAAGAGTTACAACTTTGCTAATACTACCTCCACCCGAAAAATATAAGGCGTTTGACTTTTCAGACCCTAAAGCATGATTATATGACTATGATTTTCAATTGTAATATTCCTAAAATTTGTAATTTGTGAGACGAAGTGTTCCAGAAACTTTTGGACATATTGGTAGCTAAAATCATAGAACCTTGACTGCATTTGTAGAATAATATGCCTAATATTTCTGTACAGAGAGATTATCATGTATGGTGATGTACAGAGAGATTATCGTCTTTTTTGGTTAGGTTATTGAACCGACAGCTGTAGCTGCGGCTTTGTAATGTAACTGAATAGCACATTCTAAAATGCATGGATGAGGCAACAGTTGTTCAGGTAGGTGAGGAGGTTAGAAAACATAAAGGTAGTAACTCATGACCACAAGAATAATGCAAGCTACATTTGTGGATAATGCAATGCTTGTCCAGGTAGGTGAGACAGGTAAAAACATAAAGGTAACTCATGAGCAGGAGAATAATGCAAGCTGCATATGTGGTAACCATAGAAACAAAGAAACTCATAGACACCAAACTTAAGTATCTTGAACATACTGTCTGATTAGATGCCCAGCGTTCATAGTAGTGCATATATCTCTCGAGTGAGTGTTTAGCCCTTTCCCTCCTTGCTTCAGCCTCATCATACTGCAACATAACTAATTAGGTTAAGGAAGAGAAGCAAACAATACGGCGAACCACAAAGGGCCATTAAAAATAGGGTACAGATGCATAATGGAAAAAACGTACAACTCCCTCTTTCTTTGCCGATTCATAGCGATTGCAAGCATAAAAGCCACCAGTCCTCTCACCATGTTCTACCCATGAACCCAGACATAACCTAAAAGGTTTGAAGAAAATCAAATGACAAGCATGAAAACATGATATGTGTGAACTGTAAATCTCAATGCCTTTCATCAAGAATGGACAGTGAAATATACCAGCAAAACTCAAATTTGCAAGGAGGTGTGCAAGTCATATGCATGCATCCCTGGTTCTTCTCTATCGGTCGCTGGCATTTTGGACAGGGCTTAGAATTAGCCAGTATCCTGAAAATGAGCACCCACGACATGTTAAGCCAGCTGATATGATTTAACACGACATAAATAATAATAACTCATTAGCACATTTATGGGCTAACTCCCATTCATCATGTTGATACACCATTTTAATGGTATATGCTCCTGCTACTACTAACATATAGAAGTATCTTCACCTGTGCCTCTATTGCTCGGTTCAGATTTTTCAAATAAACGGCAGAACACATCAATTGAATAAATGAACCAATGAATCACTTCCAAGTGTCCAGTAACCAAAAAAACAAAGTAGGCAACCAGAAACCAATGAGGCCCCGTTTGGTTTTTAAAATTATTAGGTAAGAAGATGGAAAACGTGAACAGATCATGTATCAATCAACCTGCCCTAAAGTCCACACAAAATCAAGAAACTGCTTACATAATAATCTATTTATCTGAACTGACCACAAGCAGCACAAACATAGTATCTGAGGTGAAGGATAAGAACACATCAAATATTACTATACTGAGCAAGTAACCAACCAATTCATATTTTCAGATTCAGCGCTGTTCTTCAGAATCCACTTAGAAACAGTCTCACAGTTAACTGGTCTGTGAGCTTCTTCTGTGCACTGGAAACATCAAACGAGCATTAGTGAGTCCAAGCATGTATTATCACCAGAACCAGTAAAAGATTAAAACAGAAGCATCCAATCGCTAGGAAAATGGAAGCAGTAGCACTCACATTCCAGCAAAATCTGAATGTGCAGTTACATGAGACATCATAGTTCACATCACTAACAAATTCCACTGCACATGTACAGTCAGGAGCTGGACACCATTTCGTCTGCACGAAAAAATTAAGATTACATGAAGGTGTAACATAAAAAGTACATAATATCAGAATTGCTAATGTATCTGCCAGTATAAAGTATAAACAAGAATAGCCCCCCAAATAATTGTGCGAACTTACCTTCTTGCCACTTTCCACATACGCACGCAAGGCAAATCGTGCATACTTTTCTTTATCTTCGTGTTTGCCTAATTTATTTATCATGCCTTCAAGAACGATAGCACTGCATGATGGATCAGGGCATCGCAATGACAAACATCCTGGACCCTGACTTACAGCAGCGCTGATATAACCTGCAAATTTTGACTTAATTATCAGAAGTTTCATAATAAAAACTGAAACGAAGATATAAGTGTGAAACAGGAGAGTTGAATAGTAGCATCATAGGACCAAAAATAACTGATATTAATATTGCATGCACATGAAAGGTCTTGTGTGCTGTTGAAACCTTTAAATCTTAACCTTCACAGCAGGATATATCACCCAACTGTGCCTAATGCATATCTATCGAAAACGGAAGGATGCAAAGTAGAATACTTCGAACCTTCAGGTTCTTTAGAGAAAATCAAAACTTAACCTTTTATGTCCTACTCATAATATCATCATGTCTTAAGCACAGACACATGTCAAATATTACTCAAATCACAGCCACCAAAACACGATAAATTTGGGAAAGCCAACAAGGCAAAACTAAATAATTTTGTAGCAAGTGTGCTATGCATGCTTACCTACAACTGCATGAAGAACTGATACTCAGAAAGTCAGAAGCAGAGAAATAGACAGTAATGTGACCGGACGTTCAAGCAGAGAGAGAGGGAGAGAGAGAGAGAGAGAGACCTTCCCAACATTCATGGCAATAAAAATGAGCACAGCCCGCAGAACTCATCATATCTGAAGAGTACCCTTCAAAACATATTCCACAAGTTAGCTGCAACCAAAACAACTGTCAGAGGTTAGAAAATGGTTTACATACATCCAGAGCCAATGGGACGACCCTGATCTGACATAGAAAATAGAAGTGCCAACATTTTAACAAATAGAACATACCTTCCTCGAGTTATGAAAATCAGTTCCATTCATAAGTAAGCCAACAATACCACGGACTTTTTCTTCATCAGAAAACCATTCATCATTCAACTTGCTGGTGTCCCTGAATAAAGAACTAAAACATATCAACAGAGAACAAATACAAATAAACAACATTACTTCCTAATGGTACTAAATGATCCAACTCTTCAATTTCCAACCACCAAGCAAGAAAAGTGTGCACATTGCCTTACGTAAAACTTCACAATCAAGGTGAAATGGGTAAATTAAAAGAACATAAAAGCACGATAATTAAAAAAAATTAAGTGTCCCGTGTTTAGAACGTTAATACATATACAAGATGTATGGATAAAAAGGCAAAATTATAGGATTATTCTCGGGGCGATATTTTTGCAGGAACAGTTTTAGGCTCTATCTAAAACTACACTAGAAATTTCTACTAATTAGGTGGTATGCTCATAGAGCATCTTTAGAAGCGGCAGAAAGTTAGAAAGAGATTATAACCATAGAATATTATGTTTAGATGTGACACACGTAGTTGAGTAGCCTGTGTATTGCAGAGCACAAACCAAATATTACTAGGAGTTGCTAGACTGAGATAAGAAACTAACCATTTATAGTGGTGAAGAAGGACAGATGCTTCTTCCCTTGGAATCAACAGTAATGCAGATACCTCATTTATATCTTCCTCTTGGCGTTCAGATATATCCTTTTCAGTTAAAACAATGTATCTCTGTAGATAGCAAGAATAGAAACTCTTTTAGAGAACTCAAGAATATAGCATGAAGCAATATGACATGGAAGAGTAAATCAATAGGAGAACACAATGCCAGTTTGTAAATCATGTAAAGAAAGAACAACTTGATTTTCCAAAAACCGCAGTATCCTACTGGTTCTCCAGCTCTTTACCATCAGGACAGAAAGCTATCAAACCGGCAACCTATTAACATCTAAAGGTTAACATATATCATGAATTGGTACACCTATTGGATGTGCCCAAACATAACTCTGGCCTGCTGAACACTAGGCAGAGCCTGTAGAAGCAGCGCATCCACGATCAAGCTAATCATCCATTTACATAGACAGGGCAAAACTAGAGAAATAAAAAGAGCTGCAAACCTGCAACCCATCTCACTGCTTACTAATGACAAATCTGATCCACTAACTGATATGATATTCACCAAGTATATCACAAGTAAATCAAGCACTGTCATGTGCATCATTTGTGTTTAATCATCGATTTACAACAGAACAGCAACTGTTGGAACTGAATCACTCCGCTCCTCTCTCTCTCTCTCTCTCACGGTTGTTTCTCACAACACACGCAGGTACGCAAGTACTACGATCAAAGTCGGTTTCCTTCTTCTCTTATGGTGCTGCGATTGCTGCAGCTGGTTGGGCTTTCCCCTTATCTATAACTGAAAGGAACTGGTACAGAACCAACTTATATGCTTTCTTACAGCCTATAAGACTTCTTGACTTGACCCACTAACTTGTAGCCTAAGACAAAAACTTGACTCGCTATCTTACTACCTAAGAGAAAAGACTTGACTCATTGACTAAATGCAGCATGAGCAATTACAACAAGGATTATAACTAACAGCGACAGCTACAAGCAGGCCAAGCGATCTCTAACAAAAGGCTGACAGTTTGGCAATGAACAGCAATGCTCCTTGAAAAATTCCCCACGCTCAAATGGGCCAAATGTCATTAATCGTCACACCCGCAAGGGCATCTAACCCTATAGTTTTAGCAACCGATCTCCCAAGAGAACCGCGCGATTCAGCATCAGGCGACAGGCCACCGCTCACCGCTAGAGCAGCTAAGAACTAACTAAGAACCCGTTCATCTTTCCGAGTGGATGTGACATTATTACTCTATAGTGTTTTTTAGCCCGTTTGGTCTCAAACCCTAACAATCCCCAAAAAGGCGAAAGCACCACGGAAGCAAGTGCCCGATCTGTGTCCGGCCATATGGATTGATTCACCGGCTCACCTGCTCGCGCGTGGAGACGGCCTCGTCGCTCCCCTCGGCCTCCTGGCCCTCGTAGCCTCCGGCCAATAAATCCTCGTCGCCGGAGGCGCCGCCGCCGCTGGCGTCCCCGTCGTCGCCCTCACCCTCGTCGCTGTAGTAGTAGTCCTCGTCGTCCACCATCTCCTCGTCGCTGGCGATGGGCATCTCGGAGTCGGAGTCCATTGCGCCTACCAAATCCGACGATCGGCGGATCGGGCGGAAGTGGCCCGGGGCGCGACGGGGTAGCAGGTAGGGTTCCGGCGAGGCGGGGCGGGGCGGGGGTAGGAGGCGGTGAGGAAGATGTGCGAGACCGATGGAGTTGCGTGGGCGAGTCGGCAGCGGCGCCCGAGGTGGTGCTGTGTTTTTTAATGAGTCTTTTCGGGTTTTCCGAAGGGCCGGAGCCGGAGAGTATTACTACTACTAGTCACTCTGTGTTTCTGTCGGTATCGGAGTAACATATTTCACGAGTGCGTTTCAATCCTATTAACTCGATAAAAGATTAAGATTTCTCGTTATAACTCTGGAAGATTAAGATTTCTCGTTCTAATTAGACGTGTGTTTGGAACGTGCTTTCGCAATGCTCTTTTTATTTCTTTTATATTTAATTAAAAAAATAGATGGATTATTCTTTTTTTTCAAACAGCTCACAAATCATACACTTACCCATGAACGCATGCGCGTATATCCTATCCGAAAAAATGCGAGCACCAATGTCAATTTTATGACTTGAACCCTAGTGATCTGTGTATACCATTGTCTTTTTAACCATCCAATCATAGGTTAATTGCAACTAGCCTCTTTTCTTGTGTGTGTTTGTGTTGACATGTTTTGCAGGAACGACAGTGCTTGTGTTTGGCTTTCGTAGAGCACAGACAGGTGGCATTCTTATTCTCTCATTTTCTGGTCCTTTTTGTTTTTGACATTTTTCATACAAAGATCAAGCGATGAAGTGGGATGATGACGGTCGATGAACACATGGTGTCGAGGACTCTTTGCAAAGTGGAGGTGTTGAGCAGAAGAGGGTCATGCGTGCACTCGTTCTGGCTCTTCCGACATGGTGTGGCGCGGCGTTGAGGTGCTGAGCAGAAGAGGGTCATGTGTGCACTCTGACGAATGTCTTGGGCTACAAGGAGTGGTGTGGTGGTTGCCCGGCGCACGTGTTCGTGCTTGCGATGGGCACATGTGTGGGCGGCCCTGCACGAGCCATGCTTTGGAGCCAACGAACGGATGTTGGAGGGGCTCGGGAGGCGAATTCGGCCGCAAGGGGTGCAGCTATCTGGCGTGGTAGTGCTGGCCTGCGGCTAGGAGTGGGATGGTCAGAAAGGGCATCTACGGCTGCGGGCGCAGCAGATCTGGTCCCCGATAGGTGTGGGGCTCATCAGTGCATCTCATGCTTAGCTACGGCTCAGAACCATGGTGATTATTCGCCTAGGGCAGCGCTCCTTTGTTCCTTGTCGGCATGGTGCTCGGCAAAGCAAAGCGGCTCGCGCTGTGTCCGGTGGCTCGGCATCTAAACGACTGTTGATAGATTTGGCGCCTCATGTTGGAGGTTGGCCGCCCGTGATCTCCGCGAGATGTGGTTGGCTGCGGCGGCTCTCGGTGCTTCTTCGTCGATGGGCAACTTCGATGGTGGTGGGGTTGGTGGACTTTGTCGGTGCCGATGTGGGATGACGTGTGGCTGAGGTGGTGTGAGAGTGTCGGCTCAACGGGAATTGGGGTACCCTGGACCGGCGGACTTGGGCCTTGACAGTGGCACCCGGCAAGCGATGCCTCATCAACTTGCGTTGTTGGTCTGGGGGCGTCCAGACGTTTTGCTCATCGAGTGCTTGACGGGGTCTCAACACCCGACAAGTGCTTCCGGGATGCGTCTAGGAAGCTCCGCCACCAGTGGAGATTTTCCTTCACTACGAAGGTACCGGAGAATCTGCCCGTCAGGGGCGTTAAATGCACGCAACCTTGCTACAGTGACTGGTGTCAGCCGCTGAGATGGGACTAGGCGTGCCCGCCTTTTTACTCTGGGCGTTGGCGAGGCACGCCATCTCCAAGGACATCAACAGTGACAGATGTGGCATCACCTACTCAGCGTACTGTAGCATTCAACCCAGCATATGTATGCATGTCGGGCCTCGTCATGTCGGGCCGATACGGATGGCACTCCCCCTTTTCCCTTTTTGTTTGTACTAGACGTGTGGCACCCCCCCCCCCGGTTGTGATAAAGGGAGGACCAGGTTCAGTATGAATAGAGGGTGGCCACAACATAGCAAGGGGCTCAACTCATTCGCATTTGACCACACACATTGTAACCAGTTCGTCTAGAACACAACAATATAACCCACAGCAAGAGTAGGGGATTATACCAAGACGGTGGCCCAAACCTGGGTAGCTCTGGTGTGCTTTTCCTAGCCTTGTTTCATTCCCGGACCCTCGGCGCTCGAAGGAGCACAGCGTCTTCGAGCGCAGCGTCTTCGAGCGCAGCGTGTTCAGTGCCCGGCTGAACTCACCAGGGGGTGTTTGCCACACCCCAATGTCTGGTTCCTAGACACTGCCATTTGGCGCACCAGGTAGGGGACTGGGGCGTTCCATTTCCTCGGTCTGCGTCATCTTCACCGTCGGATACCCCTACGTCTTGTAGCGATCCCGACCATGGCGTCTCGGGGGTCCAAGGCATCCTATGCTCTGGTGAATAGCCAGGACGCGTGCTCCGATCGACATTAGCAGCTTCTGGACGCCCGGGACAGCGGTCAGCAGGCACCGTCGCCTCCGCCTCCACCTCCTCTGCATGTTCCCTCTGTAGACGGGGATCTCTCCTCTCAGCGTCACCGCAACAGAGGCACGAAAAGGCGATGGTGGCAGTCGGCCAATGGCGGACCTGTCCACGGTGGCCCGCGCGGAACTCTGAGCTCCTTCCACCGAGCAGACACATGTCTCGGCATAGCCATCAGCTACTCGAGCGCAGAATTTCCACACGTCGGTTGTTGCGCACCTAGCGGTGCGCGAGCTCTTGCGGTGCCTGCCTCCAGAGGTAGACCGCGCTCCCTGGCTGACAATGATATCGCAGCTCCTCGGCGTCATCGGCTTAGCACCGGGCGTTCGCAGGCACCCTCGTAACTGAACCCCTAGCGTTTGCTAGCGGTGCCTTCAGAGCCACCCTCACACCGCAGTGTGACACGTAGTGCGTCCATCGCGAACTTTGCGTTAGTGTGGAGGAAGCGCGTAATTCGGTTGTGACTTCATCCCCTTACCACGATGGGGATTGCCACCTGGTGGCTCGCCATCTGGCGAAGGACGCCCATGTCGCCATCGAACGTCGGCGCGAGCGGCAGGACCAGTTCGTCTAAGAGGTTGTAGAGGCCGGGTGTTAGGGCATATCTCTCTCTAGTTGGTTTTGGTGTTGATGACAATGCACTTCGCGGACTAACCGTGTGCATCGAGCATTTTAGATATTATTATATATGGCACAAGACGGATGGTTTCCCCTCGAGGAAGAAAGAGTAAAGGCGGTTTTCTTGATGTTTCTTCTTGTTTGAGCTGTAGGAAAACCGTACAATTAAGAGGGGGTCCGCATTGGAAGGTATGGGTGGAATCAACACGTTCACACACCATATGCACCCAAATTTCCTTCCCACAACTTTGGAGAACCCATCTCTTGTTGCATTGGTATTTTATCAGAGGCGAAGTGGTAGCACCGCTCGCACCCGCCATAGTACGGCTTATGCGGTATTTCCATTGGTCTGTACCGCAACTATTGCCACTTGGAGTTTTGCATTTTGTTAACTTCATCTGCAGTTCGTGGTACTACTGCTGGTACCCACGGTAGTACCACTTATGCGGTACTTCCGTTGGTCAGTACCGTAGCTACCGCCGCTTGGAGTTTTGCATTCTGTTAACTCCATCTGCAGATCACGGTAGTACCGTTGGTACCCACGGTAGTACCGCTTATGCGGTACTTCCGTTGGTCAGTACTGCAGACTCCACCGCTTGAAGTTTTGCATTATGTTAACCCCTCTGACAAATCACGGTAGTACTATTGGTGCTAACTGTAGTACCGCTTCATGCGGTACTTCTGTTCTGGTGCCGTGTGATGACCCACAAGTATAGGGGATCTATCGTAGTCCTTTCGATAAGTAAGAGTGTCAAACCCAACGAGGAGCAGAAGGAAATGACAAGCGGTTTTCAGTAAGGTATTCTCTGCAAGCACTGAAATTATCGGTAACAGATAGTTTTGTGATAGGATAATTCGTAACGGGTAGCAAGTAACGAGTGTAACAAAGGTGCAGCAAGGTGGCCCAATCCTTTTTATAGCAAAGGACAAGCCTGGACAAACTCTTATATAAAGCAAAGCGCTCCCGAGGACACATGGGAATTACTGTCAAGCTAGTTTTCATCATGCTCATATGATTCGCGTTCGTTACTTTGATAATTTGATATGTGGGTGGACCGGTGCTTGGGTGTTGCCCTTACTTGGACAAGCCTCCCACTTATGATTAACCCCTCTCGCAAGCATCCGCAACTACGAAAGAAGAATTAAGATAAATCTAACCATAGCATGAAACATGTGGATCCAAATCAGCCCCTTACGAAGCAACGCATAAACTAGGGTTTAAGCTTCTGTCACTCTAGCAACCCATCATATACTTATTACTTCCCAATGCCTTCCTCTAGGCCCAAACAATGGTGAAGTGTCATGTAGTCGACATTCACATAACACCACTAGAGGAGAGACAACATACATCTCATCAAAATATCAAACGAATACCAAATTCACATGATTACTTATAACAAGACTTATCCCATGTCCTCAGGAACAAACGTAACTACTCACAAAGCATATTAATGTTCATAATCAGAGGAGTATTAATTATCATTAAGGATCTGAACATATGATCTTCCACCAAGTAAACCAACTAGCATCAACTACAAGGAGTAATCAACACTACTAGCAACCCACAGGTACCAATCTGAGGTTTGAGACAAAGATCGGATACAAGAGATGAACTAGGGTTTGGAGAGGAGATGGTGCTGGTGAAGATGTTGATGGAGATTGACCCCCTCTCAATGAGAGGATCGTTGGTGATGACGATGGCTTCGATTTCCCCCTCCGGGAGGGAAGTTTCCCCGGCAGAACAGCTCTGCCGGAGTCCAAGATTGGTTCTATCCAAGTTCCGCCTCGAGACGGCGGCGCTTCGTCCCGAAAGCTCCCTTCTGATTTTTTTCCAGGTCAAAACCCTCCATATAGCAGAAGATGGGCACCGGAGGCCTGCCAGGGGGCCCACAAGCCTGCTGGGCACGCCCAGGGGGGTAGGGCGCGCCCCCCTGGCTTGTGACCTCCTGGTGGGTCCCCTGATGTATTTCTTTCGCCCAATATTTTTTATATATTCCAAAATAATTCTCGGTAGATTTTCAGGACTTTTGGAGTTGTGCAGAATAGGTATCTCAGATTTGCTCCTTTTCCAGTCCAGAATTCCAGCTGCCGGCATTCTCCCTCTTCATGTAAACCTTGTAAAATAAGAGAGAAAAGGCATAAGTATTGTATCAAAACGTGTAATAACAGCCCATAATGCAATAAATATCGATATGAAAGCATGATGCAAAATGGACGTATCTGTTGGAAATATGCCCTAGAGGCAATAATAAATTGGTTATTATTATATTTCCTTGTTAATGATAATCGTTTATTATCCATGCTATAATTGTATTGATTGGAAACTCAAATACATGTGTGGGTACATAGACAACACTGTGTCCCTAGTGAGCCTCTAGTTGACTAGCTCGTTGATCAAAGATGGTTAAGGTTTCCTAGCCATTGACATGAGATGTCATTTGATAACGGGATCACATCATTAGGAGAATGATGTGATGGACAAGACCCAAACTGTAAACGTAGCATTTGATCGTGTCAGTTTATTGCTATTGTTTTCTGCATGTCAAGTATCTGTTCCTTTGACCATGAGATCATGCAACTCACTAACACCGGAGGAATACCTTGTGTGTATCAAACGTCGCAACGTAACTGGGTGACTATAAAGGTGCTCTACAGGTATCTCCGAGGGTGTCTGTTGGGTTGGCATGGATCAAGACTGGGATTTGTTACTCCGTATGACGGAGAGGTATCTCAGGGCCCACTCGGTAATACAACATCACAATGAGCCTTGCAAGCAATGTGACTAAAGTGTTAGCCACGAGATCTTGTATTACGGAACGAGTAAAGAGACTTGCCGGTAACGAGATTGAACTAGGTATAGTGATACCGACGATCGAATCTCGGGCAAGTAACATACCGAAGAACAAAGGGAACAGCATACGGGATTAACTGAATCCTTGACATAGAGGTTCGACCGATAAAGATCTTCGTAGAATATGTAGGAGCCAATATGGGCATCCAGGTCCCGCTATTGGTTATTGGCCGTAGAGGTGTCTCGGTCATGTCTACATAGTTCTCGAACCCGCAGGGTCTACACACTTAACGTTTGGTGACGATTAGTATAATTGAGTTATTATGTTGGTGACCGAAAGTTGTTCGGAGTCCCGGATAAGATCCCGGACATGACGAGGATCTCCGGAATAGTCCGGAGGTAAAGATTGATATATGTGATAATAGTGTTTTGATCTCTGGAAGGGTTCCGGAGTTCACCGGAAGGGGTTCCGGATGTTTACCGAAGTGTTCGGGTGCAGCAACACTTTATATGAGCCAAAGGGATAAAGCCCACAAGGTATTGGAAAGTGCAAAAGTAGTTTTGCTGCCGCGTAAGCGGTACTACCGCTTGGTGAAGCGGTACTACCGCCGGAGCGGTACTACCGCTTGTGTGAAGCGGTACTACCGCCCGAGCGGTACTACCGCTTGTGTGAAGCGGTACTACCGCCCAAGCGGTACTACCGCTTGTGTGAAGCGGTACTACCGCTTGTGCGCGGCTGTGCACGGTTCGGCAGGGATCCGAGTTGGACTCTTTCCCTGCGGGCCAAACCGACCTTGTGCGGGCAAAACCGACCTGGAGGAGGCTTTTACTCCAAGTTTAGACCCCAAGGCTCAACATATAAATAGAGGGGCAGGGCTAGCACACGGGACACATCAATATTTCCCCAAGCCGTGTGCGGCAACCCTAACCCTCTAGTTCCTCCGTCATAATCTCCGTAGCGCTTGGCGAAGCCCTGCAGAGATTGTTCCTCACCATCATCACCACGCCGTCGTGCTGCTGGAACTCAACCACTACTTCACCATCGCTCGCTGGATCGAGGAGGTGAAGGCGTCATCAAGCCGTACGTGTGTTGAACGCGGAGGTGCCGTCCGTTCGGCACTAGATCGGAAGGATCGTGATTGGATCGCGGGACGCTCGGCGATTTGGATCGCGAAGACGTTCGACTACATCAACCGCGTTTATTAACGCTTCCGCTTAGCGATCTACAAGGGTATGTAGATTCACTCTCCCTCTCGTAGATGCTCATCACCATGGATAGATCTTGCGTGTGCGTAGGAAAAAATTTGTTTCCCATGCAACGTTCTCCAACAGTGGCATCATGAGCCAGGTCTATGCGTAGATGAGATCTCGAGTAGAACACAAACGAGTTGTGGGCGTGGGTGTATACATATTGCTTGCCGTTACTAGTTGATATTTGATTCGGCGGTATTGTGAGATGAAGCGGCCCGGACCGACATTACGCGTACACTTACGCGAGACAGGTTCCTTCAACTGACATGTAATTTTGTTGCATAAAGATGGCTAGCGGGTGTCTGTCTCTCTCACTTTAGTTGAATCGATTTCAATGAAGAGGGTTCTTTTAGAAGATCAAAAAGCAATCACTACACCACGTTGTGGTTTTGCGTAGGTAAGAACGGTTCTTGCAAACCCGTAGCAGCCACGTAAAATTTGCAACAACAATTAGAGGACGTCTAACTTGTTTTTGCAGGGTATGTTGTGATGTGATATGGCCAATTACATGATGAGATATATGTGATGTATGAGATGATCATGTGATGTATAGAATATCACGACTTGCATGTCGATGAGTACGGCAACTGGCAGGAGCCATAGAGTTGTCTTTAATTATTGTATGACCTGCGTGTCAATCATTAAGCGCTATGTAATGCTTTACTTTATCGCTAAACATTAGCTATAGTCGTGGAAGCAACAGTCAGCGCGACAACCTTATGGCGACACGTTGATGGAGATCAAGATGATGGAGATCATGGTGTCATGCCGGTGACGATGGAGATCATGCCGGTGCTTTGGAGATGGAGATCAAAAGCACAAGTTCATGGCCATATCATGTCACTTATGATTTGCATGTGATGTTAATCCTTTTATGCATCTTATTTTGCTTAGGACGACGGTAGCATTATAAGGTGATCCCTCACTTAAATTTCAAGATAAATTGTGTTCTCCCCAAGTGTGCACCGTTGCGAAAGTTCGTCGTTTCGAGACACACCGTGATGATCGGGTGTGATAGACTCTACGTTCGCATACAACGGGTGTAAGCCATGTTACACGTGCGGAACACTCGGGTTAAACTTGACGAGCCTAGCATGTACAGACATGGCCTCGGAACACAAGAGACCGAAAGGTCGAACATGAGTCATATAGTAGATATGATCAACATGAAGATGTTCACCATTGAAACCACCTCAACTCACGTGATGATCGGACTTGAGTTGGTGGATTTGGATCATGTTACACTCGAATGATCGGAGGGATGTCAATTTGAGTGGGAGTTTTTTAAATATGATTAACTAAACTCATTATCTAAGAACAATAGTCTAAGTTGTCTTTGCTATATTTATGTTGTAGATCATGGCTCGCGCAGTAGCACCCCTGAATTTTAATGCGTTCCTAGAGAAAGCTAAGTTGAAAGATGATGGAAGTAACTTTGTGGACTGGGCCCGTAATCTAAGGATTATCCTTACGGCTTCCCAGAAGGCTTATGTCCTTGATGCACCGCTTGGTGATCCACCCGCTCCAGTTGAGTCTCTAGACGTTGTGAACGCCTGGCAGGCTCGTTCTGATGATTACTCAATAGTTCAATGTGCGATGTTGTATGGCTTAGAACCGGGACTTCAAAGACGTTTTGAACGTCATGGAGCATATGAGATGTTCCAGGAGTTGAAGTTTATCTTTCAGAAGAATGCCCGGATCGAGAGATATGAGATCTCCGATAAGTTCTATGCTTGCAAGATGGAGGAGAACGGGTCTATCAGTGATCACGTGCTCAGAATGTCTGGGTACTCCACCCGTCTGGCTGAGTTAGGGATGCCCCTTCCGCCAGAGGCTATCACTGACAGAGTTCTTCAATCATTGCCACCTAGCTACAAGAGCTTCGTGTTGAACTATAACATGCACGGGATGAACAAGTCAGTCGCCGAGCTGTTTGCGATGCTGAAAGCCGCTGAGTCTGAAATTCAGAAGGAGCATCAAGTGTTGATGGTCAATAAAACCACTAGTTTCAAGAAAAATGGCAAGGGTAAGAAGGGTAACTCCAAGAAGAGTGGCAAAGCAGTTGCTCCTCTCGTGAAGAAACCCAAGGCTGGACCCAAACCAGAAACTGTGTGTTTTCATTGCAAGGGAACTGGACACTGGAAGCGGAATTGCCCCAAGTATTTGGCTGACAAGAAGGCGGCCAACAACAAACAAGGTATATATGATATACATGTTATTGATGTGTACCTTACCAACTCTCGTTGTAGTGCCTGGGTATTTGATACCGGTGCGGTTGCTCATATTTGCAACTCAAAACAGGAACTGCGGAATAGACGGAGGCTGGCAAAGGACGAAGTGACGATGCGCGTGGGAAATGGTTCCAAGGTTGATGTGATCGCCGTCGGCACGCTCGCTCTTCGATTACCGTCGGGATTAGTGATGAACCTAAATAAGTGTTATTTGGTGCCTGCGTTAAGCATGAACATTATATCTGGATCTTGTTTATTGCGAGACGGTTACTCATTTAAATCAGAGAATAATGGTTGTTCTATTTATATGAGTAATATCTTTTATGGTCATGCACCCGATGTGAGGGGTTTATTCTTATTGAATCTCGATAGTAATAATACACATGTTCATAACATTGATGCCAAAAGATGTAGAATTGATAATGATAATACCACTTTCTTGTGGCACTGCCGTTTAGGTCATATTGGCGTAAAACGCATGAGGAAGCTCCATGCTGATGGACTTTTGGAGTCACTTGATTTTGAATCACTTGACACATGTGAGCCATGCCTCATGGGCAAGATGACTAAAACTCCGTTCTCTGGAATAATGGAACGGGCAAGTGACTTATTGGAAATCATACATACTGATGTGTGCGGTCCGATGAGCATTGAGGCGCGCGGTGGTTATCGTTACTTTCTCACCTTCACTGATGACTTAAGTAGATATGGGTATATTTACTTAATGAAACACAAGTCTGAAACATTTGAAAAGTTCAAACAATTTCAGAGTGAAGTTGAGAATCATCGTAACAAGAAGATTAAATTCCTACGATCTGATCGAGGAGGAGAATATCTGAGTTATGAGTTTGGCAGTCACTTAAGACAATGTGGAATTGTTTCACAACTAACACCGCCTGGAACACCACAGCGTAATGGTGTGTCCGAACGTCGTAATCGAACCTTATTAGATATGGTGCGATCTATGATGTCTCTTGCCGATTTGCCACTATCGTTTTGGGGTTATGCATTAGAGACAGCAGCATTCACTTTAAATAGGGCACCATCGAAATCCGTTGAGACGACGCCTTATGAACTTTGGTTTGACAAGAAGCCAAAGCTGTCGTTTCTTAAAGTTTGGGGATGTGATGCTTATGTCAAAAAGCTTCAGCCTGAAAAGCTGGAACCCAAAGCGGAGAAATGCGTCTTCATAGGATACCCAAAAGAGACAGTTGGGTATACCTTCTATCTCAGATCCGAAGGCAAAGTGTTTGTCGCTAAAAACGGAACATTTCTTGAGAAAGAGTTTCTCTCGAAAGAATTGAGTGGGAGGAAGATAGAACTTGATGAGGTTATTGAACCTTTACCTAAGAGTAGCGCAACGCAGAAAGTTGTTTCTGTCGAGCCTACATTAGCTGAAGAGGAAGTTAATGATGATGATCATGAAGCTTTGGATCAAGTTGCTATCGAACCTCGTAGGTCGACAAGGACGCGTACTGCTCCCGAGTGGTACGGCAACCCTGTCTTAGAGGTCATGTTGTTAGACAACGATGAACCTACGAGCTATGGAGAAACGATGATGGGCCCGGATTCCGAGAAGTGGTTAGAGGCCATGAAATCCGAGATGGGATCCATGTATGAAAACAAAGTATGGACTTTGGAAGTATTACCTGAAGGGCGTAAGGCCATTCAGAACAAATGGATCTTTAAGAGGAAGACGGACGCGGACGGAAATGTCACCGTCTATAAAGCTCGACTTGTGGCAAAGGGTTTTTCACAAGTTCAAGGAGTTGACTACGATGAGACCTTCTCACCCGTAGCGATGCTTAAATCCGTCAGAATCATGTTAGCAATAGCTGCCTTTTTCGATTATGAAATTTGGCAGATGGATGTCAAAACAGCGTTCCTTAACGGTTTCCTTAAGGAAGAGTTGTATATGATGCAACCAGAAGGTTTTGTCGATCCAGAAAATGCTGACAAAGTTTGCAAACTCCAGCGATCCATTTATGGACTGGTGCAAGCATCTCGGAGTTGGAATCTTCGTTTTGATGAGGTGATCAAAGCGTTCGAGTTTATACAAGTTTACGGAGAAGCTTGTATTTACAAGAAAGTGAGTGGGAGCTCTATAGCGTTTCTAATATTATATGTGGATGACATATTGCTGATTGGAAACAATATAGAAATGTTGGAAAGCGTAAAGGAATATTTGAACAAGAGTTTTTCAATGAAGGACCTAGGAGAAGCTGCTTTCATATTAGGCATCAAGATCTATAGAGATAGATCAAGACGCTTAATAGGACTTTCACAAAGCACATACCTTGATAAGATGGATCAGTCCAAGAAGGGGTTCTTGCCTGTTTTGCAAGGTGTGAAGTTGAGTAAGACTCAATGCCCAGTGACTGCAGAAGATAGAGAAAAGATGAGTGTCATCCCCTATGCTTCGGCCATAGGCTCTATCATGTATGCAATGCTGTGCACAAGACCCGATGTCAGCCTTGCCATAAGTATGGTCGGAAGGTTTCAAAGTGATCCAGGAATGGAACACTGGACGGCGGTCAAGAATATCCTGAAGTACCTGAAAAGGACTAAGGACATGTTTCTCGTTTATGGAGGTGATCAAGAGCTCGTCGTAAAGGGTTACGTCGATGCAAGCTTTGACACTGATCCGAATGACTCTAAGTCGCAAACCGGATACGTATTTATTCTTAATGGGGGTGCGGTTAGCTGGTGCAGTTCCAAGCAAAGCGTGGTAGCAGATTCTACATGCGAAGCGGAGTACATCGCAGCCTCGGAGGCGGCGAAGGAAGGTGTCTGGATGAAGGAGTTCATGACAGATCTTAGAGTAGTGCCTAGTGCACTTAACTCAATGACTCTGTTTTGTGATAATACTGGTGCCATTGCTCTAGCCAAGGAACCAAGATTTCACAAGAGGACCAGACACATAAAGCGACGTTTCAATTCCATCCGCGATTACATCAAGGAGGACGACATAAATATTTGCAAAGTACACACGGATCTGAATGTTGCAGATCCGATGACTAAACCTCTTCCAAGGGCTAAACATGAACAACACCAGAACTGCATGGGTGTTCGATTCATTACAATGTAAATCACATAGTGATGTGAACTAGATTATTGACTCTAGTGCAAGTGGGAGACTGTTGGAAATATGCCCTAGAGGCAATAATAAATTGGTTATTATTATATTTCCTTGTTAATGATAATCGTTTATTATCCATGCTATAATTGTATTGATTGGAAACTCAAATACATGTGTGGGTACATAGACAACACTATGTCCCTAGTGAGCCTCTAGTTGACTAGCTCGTTGATCAAAGATGGTTAAGGTTTCCTAGCCATTGACATGAGATGTCATTTGATAACGGGATCACATCATTAGGAGAATGATGTGATGGACAAGACCCAAACTGTAAACGTAGCATTTGATCGTGTCAGTTTATTGCTATTGTTTTCTGCATGTCAAGTATCTGTTCCTTTGACCATGAGATCATGCAACTCACTAACACCGGAGGAATACCTTGTGTGTATCAAACGTCGCAACGTAACTGGGTGACTATAAAGGTGCTCTACAGGTATCTCCGAGGGTGTCTGTTGGGTTGGCATGGATCAAGACTGGGATTTGTTACTCCGTATGACGGAGAGGTATCTCAGGGCCCACTCGGTAATACAACATCACAATGAGCCTTGCAAGCAATGTGACTAAAGTGTTAGCCACGAGATCTTGTATTACGGAACGAGTAAAGAGACTTGCCGGTAACGAGATTGAACTAGGTATAGTGATACCGACGATCGAATCTCGGGCAAGTAACATACCGAAGAACAAAGGGAACAGCATACGGGATTAACTGAATCCTTGACATAGAGGTTCGACCGATAAAGATCTTCGTAGAATATGTAGGAGCCAATATGGGCATCCAGGTCCCGCTATTGGTTATTGGCCGTAGAGGTGTCTCGGTCATGTCTACATAGTTCTCGAACCCGCAGGGTCTACACACTTAACGTTTGGTGACGATTAGTATAATTGAGTTATTATGTTGGTGACCGAAAGTTGTTCGGAGTCCCGGATAAGATCCCGGACATGACGAGGATCTCCGGAATAGTCCGGAGGTAAAGATTGATATATGTGATAATAGTGTTTTGATCTCTGGAAGGGTTCCGGAGTTCACCGGAAGGGGTTCCGGATGTTTACCGAAGTGTTCGGGTGCAGCAACACTTTATATGAGCCAAAGGGATAAAGCCCACAAGGTATTGGAAAGTGCAAAAGTAGTTTTGCTGCCGCGTAAGCGGTACTACCGCTTGGTGAAGCGGTACTACCGCCGGAGCGGTACTACCGCTTGTGTGAAGCGGTACTACCGCCCGAGCGGTACTACCGCTTGTGTGAAGCGGTACTACCGCCCAAGCGGTACTACCGCTTGTGTGAAGCGGTACTACCGCTTGTGCGCGGCTGTGCACGGTTCGGCAGGGATCCGAGTTGGACTCTTTCCCTGCGGGCCAAACCGACCTTGTGCGGGCAAAACCGACCTGGAGGAGGCTTTTACTCCAAGTTTAGACCCCAAGGCTCAACATATAAATAGAGGGGCAGGGCTAGCACACGGGACACATCAATATTTCCCCAAGCCGTGTGCGGCAACCCTAACCCTCTAGTTCCTCCGTCATAATCTCCGTAGCGCTTGGCGAAGCCCTGCAGAGATTGTTCCTCACCATCATCACCACGCCGTCGTGCTGCTGGAACTCAACCACTACTTCACCATCGCTCGCTGGATCGAGGAGGTGAAGGCGTCATCAAGCCGTACGTGTGTTGAACGCGGAGGTGCCGTCCGTTCGGCACTAGATCGGAAGGATCGTGATTGGATCGCGGGACGCTCGGCGATTTGGATCGCGAAGACGTTCGACTACATCAACCGCGTTTATTAACGCTTCCGCTTAGCGATCTACAAGGGTATGTAGATTCACTCTCCCTCTCGTAGATGCTCATCACCATGGATAGATCTTGCGTGTGCGTAGGAAAAATTTTGTTTCCCATGCAACGTTCCCCAACAGTATCACCGTGTTGGCTACAACCGGTTCCTCTGTAGCCCTGCGACAATGACGTGGCTTGAGACTACGTCGGTATTTTCCCAAAAAGGAAGGGATGATGCAGCACAATGGCGGTAAGTATTTCCCTCAGTTATGAAACCAAGGTATCGAACCAGTAGGAGGATCACCACCACCTAATAAACAGCACCTGCACACAAAGAACAAATACTTGCAACCCGACGCGAAAGAGAGGTTGTCAATCTCTCTACGGTAAAAAGATAGATTAGGATAAGATAGATTGGAGAGATAGATCTCTCAAGAACACAAAATAAAAATAACAAATAAAAAGTGCAGCAAGATATTTTTGGGTTTTTGGAATAATAGATCTGAAAACAAAAGCGGCAAAAAGATAGATCGGAAAGCAATATGTTGGAAAAGTAGACCCGGGGGGCGTAGGTTTCACTAGTGGCTTCTCTCATGAGTATAGCACACGGTGGGTGAACAAATTATTGTTGGGCAATTGATAGAAGATCAAATGATCATGACGATATCCAAGGCGATGATCATTATATAGGCATCACGTCCAAGATAAGTAGACCGACTCCTGCCTGCATCTACTACTACTACTCCACACATCGACCGCTATCCAGCATGCATCTAGTGTATTAAGTTCATGGAAAAACGGAGTAATGCAATAAGAACGATGACATGATGTAGACAAGACCTATTCATGTAGGAATAGACCCCATCTTGTCATCCTTAATAGCAACGACACATGCGTGCCTCGCTGCCCCTTCTATCACTCGGAGAGGACACCGCAAGATCGAACCCATCACAAAGCACCTCTTCCCATGGCAAGAGAAATCGATCTAGTTGGCCTAACTAAACCAAAGATTCGAAGAAGAAATACGAGGCTATAAGTAATCATGCATATAAGAGATCAAAGAAGACTCAAATAATATTCATTTATAGAAACTGATCATGAACTCAAAATTCATCGGATCCCAACAAACGCACCGCAAAAGTTTACATCAAATAGATCTCCAAGAGACCATTGTATTGAGAATCAAAAGAGAGAGAGAGGAAGCCATCTAGCTACTGCCTACGGACCCATAGGTCTATGGTGGACTACTCACGCATCATCGGAGAGGCACCAATGAGGATGATGAACCCCTCCGTGATGGTGTTAGATTGGATCTTGAGGCTCTGGAACTTGCGGCGGCTGGATGTGTTTTTCGTCGACTCTTCTAGGATTTCTGGAATATTTGGGAATTTATAGGCGTCAGAGGCGGTGGAGAGGGGTCCCGGGGAGGGCACAACCCATCAGGGCGCGCCTGGGGCCTCTGGCGCGTCCTGGTGGGTTGTGGTCTCCACGGCCCACCTCTCTGGCACTTCTTTGGTCCACTGGATATCTTCTGGTCCAAAAAAATCTCCAAAAAGTTTCGTCGCGATTGGACTCCGTTTGCTACTGATATTCTGCGAAGTAAAAAACAAGCAAAAACAACTGGCACTTTGGCACTATGTCAATAGGTTAGTCCCAAAAAATGATATAAAGTTGCTATAAAATGATTGTAAAACATCCAAGAATGATAATATAACAGCATGGAACAAGCAAAAATTATAGATACGTTGGAGACGTATCAGCATCCCCAAGCTTAATTCCTACTCGTCCTCGAGTAGGTAAATGATAAAAACATAATTTTTGATGTGGAATGCTGCCTAACTTGCTCATCACATATTCTTTTCTTTGTAGCATGGACATTTGGACTTTAGATGATTCAAAGCAAATAGTCTAGTTTTAACATAATGACTTCAATACTCAAGCATGCCAACAAGCAACCATGTCTTTCAAAATATCAACACTAAAGAAAGTTATCCCTAGCTCATCATGCTCAATCATTGATCCATTCATGAAACACACTCAAATATTAGCTATACCCAATGCTCAAATACGATCATAGTGCCCCCTAGTTGGTGCTTTATAAGAGAAGATGGAGACGCAAAGTAAAAATAAAAATTGCATAAAGTAAATAGATAGGCCCTTCGCAGAGGAAAGTAGGGATTTGTAGAGGTGCCAGAGCTCAAAGTTTAAATTGAGAGAGAGAGAAATATTTTGAGTGGCATGCCTTTCCTGTCAACGAAAATGACAAAGTGGTTCACAATACTTTCCATGCTAGATATATCATAGGCGGTTACCAAACAGAAAATAAAGTTTATTCCTTTTTCCACCATTCTTTCACAATCCATGGTTGGTTGTATCCATGGTTGCCTTCCATACCAACACTTTCCAAGGAATTTATTATTTGAAAACATAAAGTATTTTTTTTTCTTTTTCATTTCGGGACTGGGCATCCCTATTACCGCCGCACTCTCATGCAATGACAAGTGAATAAACACTCATCTTGAGAATAACACATCTAGCATGGAAAAATATAGGACACCCCCTACTGTTTCATGAGCGGTACGAGCACACAAAAAGGAAATTTATTTTGAAAATTAGAGATGGCGCATACAAATTGGCTTAGAACGGCATGGAAATACCGCATATAGGTAGGTATGGTGGACTCATAAGGCAAAAATGGGTTTAAGGATTTTGGATGCACAAGTAGTATTTCTACTTAGTACAAGTGGAGGCTAGGAAATAGATTGAGAAGCATCCAACCAAGAAACGAAAATTCACATAAGCGAGCATTGAGCATAACTAACACCGAATAATGCACCATAAGTAGGATGTAATTTCATTGCATAACTATTGACTTTCGTACTTTCATAGGGAATCACAAACCTTAACACCAATATTCCTACTAAAGCATAATTACTTACCATGACTCACATATTACTATCATCATGTCTCAAAACTATTACAAGGAATCAAGTTTAATTTGTCCAATGATCTTCATGAAAGTTTTTATTATATCCTCCTTGGATATCTATCACTTTGGGACTAGTTTCATATATTGCCATTGCTTTTGACAAGCTCAAACAAATTTAAGTGAAGCACGTGAGTATAGATATTTCATCTCTCAAAATAGTATAAGTGAAGCATGAGAGGATTTCTTCAAAATTTACTAACTCTCAAAATAATCTAAGTGAAGCATGAGAGTGTTTCTTCAAAATCTTCCAAGCACACCGTGCTCAAAAAGATATAAGTGAAGCACTGGAGCAATTCTATAGCTCAAAAAGTTTAAGTGAAGCATATAGAGCAATTCTAACAAATCATAGCATAATTTTGGCTCTCTCAAATAGATGTGTCCAGCAAGGATACAAGTAACAAAATAAAAAAGCAAAGCAAGAAAAGACTCAAATGATACAAGACTCTCCAAGCAAAACTCATGATATGTGACGAATAAAAATATAGCTCCAAGTAAAATATCGATGGTCGTTAGAAGAAAGAGGAGATGCCACTCGGGGCATCCCCAAGCTTAGTTGCTTGTTTCTCTTTGGATATATCTTGGGGGTGATGTAGCATCCCCAATCTTAGGCTCTTTTCACTCCTTATTCCTTCATCCATCGTGATCTCACCCAAAACTTGAAAACTTCAATCACACAAAACTCAACAAAATCT
Source organism: Elymus sibiricus (assembly GCA_039707655.1). Classification (NCBI taxonomy): domain Eukaryota; kingdom Viridiplantae; phylum Streptophyta; class Magnoliopsida; order Poales; family Poaceae; genus Elymus; species Elymus sibiricus. Next base: position 212,350,457 of record CM077675.1, on the reverse strand, counting down.
TCGTGAGATCCGTTAGTATAATAAAGCAAATCACTACTTTAAGTACTGTTGCAAACCCATTCATATTTTATTATTGCGTTATACCTACTGTATTTTAACTTTACCATGGCCCATAACCTTCAATATAACCCATAGATTCATCAAAACAAGCACAGAATGCAACGAAAACAGAATCTATCTTAAACAGAACAGTCTGTAGTAATCTGTACTCTAACCATACTTCTGTAACACTACAAATTCTAAAAAATTAGGACAACGTAAAGAATTTGTATAGAAAAACTGTGTTAAAATTTCAGCTCAATATCACGTTCCAGTAAAAAATGAAAATTCGAACACTGGAGGCAAAGTTTCTGTTTCAGATTTCAGCATTGTTTCTACGCATCTTATGAATCATCCTAAAGGCTCTACTTGGCACAAACACTAAATAAAACATAAAAACACAATCTTAACAGCGGAATAATTGTGTCAACACTCAAAAACAGAAAGAAAAGGAGGAAAATAAATTTATTCATTGGGTTGCCTCCCAACAAGCGCTATCGTTTTACGCCCCTAGCTAGGCACAACGCATAGATTCAAGTATTGTTATCTTTGGTTTTTGCTCCATAGGATGCTCTCATGATTGATTCATATGGTGGTTTAATTCTTGTTCTAGGGAAGTGTTCCATACCATTTCTTAGTGGAAACTGAAATCTAATATTGCCTTCTTTCATATCAATCACGGCACCTATAGTACGTAAGAACGGTCTACCAAGTATAATGGGACAAGACGGATTGCAATCAATATCAAGAACAATAACTCTATGGGCACATAGTTCCTATTTGCAAGAATAAGAACATCATTAGTTCTTCCCAAAGGCTTTTTAATAGTATAATCTGCCAAGTGCAAATTAAGAGAACATTCTTCAATATTGGTGAGACCAAGCACATCACATAAAGATTTCAGAATCGTGGAAACATTAGCACCCAAATCACATAAAGCAAAGCACTCATAATTTTTAATATTGACCTATATAGTAGGTTCCCACTCATCATGTAATTTTCTAGGAATAGAAATCTCCAACTCCAACTTTTCTTTAAAAGATTTCATCATGGCATCAACGATATGTTTAGTGAAAGCTTTATTTTGTTCATAAGCATGGGGTGAATTCAACATGGATTGCAGCAAAGAAATACATTCAATCAAAGAGCAACTATCATAATTAAAATCCTTGCAATCCAAAATAGTGGGCACATCACTAGTTAAAGTTTTGACCTCTTCAAACCCACTTTCATCAAAAAAATTATCAAGATTTTCACCCTCCAAATTATTGGGATGCCTTCTAGCTAAAGTTGACTCTACTTCAGTCCCTTTATCATCAATCTTAATATTATTAAACAAGGAATCAATAGAAGAAACACCAATCACTTTAAGATCTTCATCATTTTTCTGAAGGCAATCACTAGAAAATGATTTTTCTAAGAATTCTCTTCTAGCTCTAAGCATAGCGGTTCTTTTCTTACTTTCATCCATAGAGACATATAAAGCTTTAATTGATTCATCAATCTTAGGCACAAAAGCTTTCAACTTGAGATTTTCCACATCAAGAGAAATTCTATCAATGCTTCTAGACATATCATCAATCTTATTCAACTTTTCTTCTATCGTAGTATTGAAAACTTTTGTCCATTGATAAATTCTTTAATATTACTCTCAAGATCAGAGGTGTTCCTATTATTATTGTAAGAAGGATTACCATAGGAATTACCATAATTGTTAGAGGAATTTCCAGGAAAATGCCTAGGATTAAAATCACCTCTATAAGCATTGTTATTGAAATTGTTTCGCGAGACAAAGTTCACATCTACGGAATGACTATTTTTCTCAATCAAGGTAGACAAAGGCACATCATTAAGATCAATAGGAGCATTTTTACTTGCAACCAATTTCATCAAAGCATCAACCTTATCACTCAAAGTACTAATTTCTTCAACCGAATTAACCTTTTTACTAGTAGGTGGTCTTTCGGTATGCCATTGTGAATAATTTGCCATAATATTATCTAGCAATTTAGTAGCTTCACCCAAAGTAATTTCCTTAAAAGTACCACCCGCGGCGGAATCTAAAAGATTTCTAGAGACAAAATTTAATCCCGCATAAATTTTTTGTATGATCATCCAACGATTTAAAACCATGAGTGGGACAATTTCTTAGCATCAATTTCATTCTTTCCCAAGATTGTGCAACATGTTCATGCTCAAGTTGCTTAAAATTCATGATTTGTGTCCTAAGGGAAATAATTTTCGCAGGCAGAAAATACTTAGTGATAAAAGCATCCTTGCACTTATTCCAAGAATCGATACTATTGTGAGGCAAAGAGGAAAACCAAATTTGTGCACGATCCCGCAAGGAAAAAGGAAATAATTTCAACTTCACTATATCATTGTCCCCATCTTTTTTCTTTTGCATCTCACACAATTCGACGAACGTGTTTAGATGGGACGCGTCATCCTCATTAGGAGTACCGGCAAATTGATCTTTCATGACAAGATTCAACAAAGCGACATTAATATCACAAGACTCCGCACTAGTGGCGGGAGGAGCAATTGGAGTACTAATAAAATCATTGTTATTAGTATTGGAAAAATCACACAACTTGGTGTTTTCTTGAGTCATCGTGACTATGCAAACAAGATTGCAAGCAAGCAAGAGATCTGACGAGAAAAAGGCAAATGAATAAGAGGGCGAATAAAACGACAAATTTGGCGAAGTGGGGAAGAGGAAAACGAGAGGCAAATGACAAATAATGTAATTGCAAGGAGATGAGATTTGTGATTAGGAACGTGGTAGATGATGATGGTGTCTCCTCGGCGCCAGAGATTGGCACGTAGAAGAGACAGCTTCCTCCTCGGCAACGACGCCAGAAATTCCTTTGACGTGGCTTGAGACTGCGTCGGTATTTCCCCAAAGAGGAAGGGATGATGTAGCACAGCGACGGTAAGTATTTCCCTCAGTTATGAAACCAAGGTATCGAACTAGTAGGAGGATCACCACCACCTAATAAACAGCACCTGCACACAAAGAACAAATACTTGCAACCCGACGTGAAAGAGAGGTTGTCAATCTCTCTACTGTAAAAAGATAGATTAGGATAAGATAGATTAGAAAGATAGATCTCCCAAGAACACAAAATAAAAAGAACAGATAAAAAGTGCAGCAAGATATTTTTGGGTTTTTGGAATAATAGATCTGAAAACAAAAGCGGCAAAAAGATAGATCGGAAAGCAATATGTTGGAAAAGTAGACCCCGGGGCCGTAGGTTTCACTAGTGGCTTCTCTCATGAGTATAGCACACGGTGGGTGAACAGATTACTGTTGGGCAATTGATATAAGATCAAATAATCATGACGATATCCAAGGCAATGATCATTATATAGGCATCACGTCCAAGATAAGTAGACCGACTCCTGCCTGCATCTACTACTATTACTCCACACATCGACCGCTATCCAGCATGCATCTGGTGTATTAAGTTCATGGAAAAATGGAGTAATGCAATAAGAACGATGACATGATGTAGACAAGATCTATTCATGTAGGAATAGACCCCATCTTGTTATCCTTAATAGCAACGATACATGCGTGCCTCGCTGCCCCTTCTGTCACTGGGAGAGGACACCGCAAGATCGAACCCATCACAAAGCACCTCTTCCCATGGCAAGAAAAATCGATCTAGTTGGCCTAACTAAACCAAAGATTCGAAGAAGAAATACGAGGCTATAAGTAATCAAGCATATAAGAGATCAAAGAAGACTCAAATAATATTCATGGATAGAAACTGATCATGAACTCAAAATTCATCGGATCCCAACAAACGCACCGCAAAAGTTTACATCAAATAGATATTCAAGAGACCATTGTATTGAGAATCAAAAGAGAGAGAGAGAGAGGAAGCAATCTAGCTACTACCTACGGACCCGTAGGTCTATGGTGGACTACTCATGCATCATCGGAGAGGCACCAATGAGGATGATGAACCCCTCCATGATGGTGTTAGATTGGATCTCGAGGCTCTGGAACTTGCGGCGACTGGATGTGTTTTTCGTCGACTCTTCTAGGGTTTCTGGAATATTTGGGAATTTATAGGCGTCAGAGGCAGTGGAGAGGGGTCCCGAGGAGGGCACAACCCATCAGGGCGCGCCTTGGGCCTCTGACGCGCCCTGGTGGGTTGTGGTCTCCACGACCCACCTCTCTGGCACTTCTTTGGCCCACTGGATGTCTTCTGGTCCAAAAAAAATCTCCAACAAGTTTTGTCGCGATTGGACTCCGTTTGCTACTAATATTCTGCGAAGTAAAAAGCAAGCAAAAACAGCAACTGACACTTTGGCACTATGTCAATAGGTTAGTCCCAAAAAATGATATAAAGTTGCTATAAAATGATTGTAAAACATCCAAGAATGATAATATAACAGCATGGAACAAGCAAAAATTATAGATACGGTGGAGACGTATCAGACAATTAGCGGCAGTACCGCTAGTCATAGGCGATAGTACCGCTCCGGGGGAACTACCGTTCTAGTACTAGTTCCATACTTGCTGGGAGATACGTCTCCAACGTATCAATAATTTATGAAGTATTCATGCCATATTTGCCTATGTTTACAATACTTTTATATGGTTTTGATGCACTTTATATGATTTATTTAGAACTAACCCGGACTAACGCTGTTTTCAGCAGAATTACCGTGGTGTTGTTTTTGTGCAGAAAATAAAAGTTCTCGGAATCGCCTGAAACTTTTTATGATTTTTCTGGACGAAATAAGAAATACTGGAGCAGAACCACCGAAGGGGAGCCACCTGTGGGCCACAAGCCAACAGGGCGCGCCCACCCCCTGGGCGCGACCTGATAGCTTGTGGGGCCCACGTGGCTCCGGTTGACGTGATTCCAACGCTGAAAAATCCTATATATACAGAAACCTCCGAAAGTTAACCTAGAACTTCCGCTTCACCGTTGCAACTCTCTATATCAAAGAAAAACCCATCTGAAGCCTTTCCAGTACCCTGCCGGAGGAAGAAAACCATCACCGGTGGCCATCTTTATCATCCCGGCGGAGGCCATGACGAGGAGGGAGTAGTTCACCCTCGGGGCGGAGGGTATGTACTAGTAGCTATGTGTTTAATCTCTCTCTCGTGTTCTTGAGATGTCACGATCTTGATGTATCACGGGCCTTGTTAATATAGTTGGATCATATGATGTTCTTCCCTTGCTATCTTGTTGTGATGAATTGAATCTTTCCCTCTGAGTTCTCGTTGTGTCGGATTGAATACTTTGGGTTTGAGAACACTTGATGTATGTCTTGCATGTGGATACCCGTGGTGACAATGGGGTATTCTATTGATTAACTTGATATATGTTATGGCATCAACTTGCGGATTCCGGTGAACTTGGGGATCTATGCATAGGGGTTGATTGCACGTTTTCATACTATGTTCTCCGATAGAAATCTTGGGGTGCTCTTTGAAGTTCTTTGTGTTGGATTGAATATGATGAATCTGAAATTGTTTAATGCATGTCGAATAATTAACCCACGGATACTTGTGGTGACATTGGAGTATCTAGGTGACATTAGGGTTGATTGACATGTATCATAGGTGTTATTTTAGTATGAACTCTAGGGCTGTTTGTGACACCTATAGGAATAGCCCAATAGATTGATCGGAAAGGGTAACTTTGAGGTGGTTCTACTACCTACACCAATTTCATCTTATGTTCTTCGCTATATATGAACTTTGGAGTGATTATATGTCGCACGTTGAGGGATGATCATATGATTCTGTTATGTTAGCATTGTTGAGAGATTGCACTATAGAAATTATGAACCCTAGGCCTTGTTTCCAAGCATTTATATAACGTTTTTCTAGTCGTTTGCCACTTGCTACCTTGTTGTTTTTATATTTTCATATTACAAAAACCTATATCTACCATCCATATTGCACTTGTATCACCATCTTTTCGCCAAACTAGTGCACCTATACAATTTACCATTGTATTGGGTGTGTTGGGGACACAAGAGATTTCTTGTATTTGATTGCAGGGTTGTTTGAGAGAGACCATCTTCATCCTACACCTCCCACGGATTGGTAAACCTTAGGTCATCCACTTGAGGGAAAGTTGCTACTGTCCTACAAAACTCTGTGCTTGGAGGCCCAACAGAGTCTACAAGAATAAAGTTGTGTAGTAGACATCACTGGGATATAGAGATTATACGTGCTAAGCGGTAGTACCACTCCCTCGAGCGGTAGTACCACTTGAGCATGACCAGTGCACATAACGGTTGGTTTTGAATCCCCACTATAAATAGGGGGTCTTCTTCCCCAAGAAGATCCACCTCTTTTCCCCCAGTGCTCCATTGCTACCCAAATATCAAACTTGTGTGGTTCTCTAGGGCTTGGAGGAGAAGGCCTTGATCTACACTTCCACCTAGAGAAATTTGATTCGCCCACAATCCCTTGCGGGTCTTGTTACTCTTGGCTGTTTGGGCACCGTAGATGGAAGAGGTCACCTCGGAGCCACATTCCATTGTGGTGAAGCTTCATGGTGGTGTTGGGAGCCTCCAATTAAGTTGTGGAGAGAACCCCAACCTTGTTTGCAAAGGTCTGGTTGCCGCTTTCAAGTGCACCTCTGGTGGAATCACGCCATCTTGCGTTGTGCGAGGGCGTGAGGAGAATACGGTGGCCCTAGTGTCTTCATGCGGAGCATTGTGCCTCCACACCACCCTAACTGAGATGTATCTACCCCAAAAGGAGGGAACTTCGGTAACACATCCTCGCCTCCATCGACTCCACTTGCGCTTACGTCTTACATTTACTTTGTGTAAGGTTATATTGTGGTTCTATTGTGTGCTTGCAATTGTGTTGTTGTTGTGCCCATCATATAGGTTGTTCACCTAGTTGCATATCTAGATAGCCTATTTACTTGTTAAGCCTAATTTGTTAAAAGAAGTTGAAAATTGTTAGCCGCCTATTCACCCCCCGCTAGTCGACCATATCGATCCTTTCAATTGGTCTCAGATCTACGTCTCTTTATTAAGGGCTTTACTGCCTAAAGAGTATTGTTGAAGATGGGATGAGGGATGAGGAGGTCCTCGAGGCTGAGGACCTAACCACAGTCACTTGTGCTGTTTTAGATGAGGCTATGGCCTCACTTAAATCAACTGTGGTGGAGGAGGTCAAGGACATCCTAAGTAAATTCCTTGAGAGCATAAAACCTCCCATCGATCCCAAGCAAGTAGCTGATCCTACTTCCTTGGAAATGAATGCCGACTTCGTAAAGGAAATGACTAATATCTTAAATCCTACCTCGTCTCAAGGAAAAAATGGGTTGGGCATCCATGCCGCGGTTTCCCCTCCTCTGGCGTATGGAGGACCGGTTCCGTCATCTCATATAAACTCTCATGGGCCTCCTCCTAAGCTTGATTTGACTAACTTTCCTAAATGGGTTTTACATATTAAGTCTCATTTGAATCATAGATCAATTCAACTATGGAGGGTCATTGAATAAGGCTTCTATATTCATTGATCCAAGCAATTTGTCTCCAAGAGAAGAAGTGAACAATCAACTTAATGCTTCCGCCTTGTTCATTCTTCAAGCCGCCATGCCTCCCAAAGAGCTCCCTCGCTTGCACCCATTCACTCTTGCAAAAGATGCATGGGATCATATCAATTCTTTGTACAAGGGTAGCACGAGCATTCAACGCTCCAACTTTGAAGTCATTCTTGATGAGGCCGATGAGTTCGTCATGAATGAAGATGAAGATCCCCGAGAGCTTTACCGGAGATTGACTACTCTTGCGGTATCACTCCGGGATCATGGGAGAAAGGACACGGATGACAAGTGGGTCAAGCGCTAGTATCTCAAGGCCATCATGCATTTCAACAAGAACATGTCGTTTGTGATCCATCAAAGAACGGACTTCCACACCTTGTCCTCTAATGATGTGTTGGATGAGTTCATTGCTATGAACATCTTGAAGAAGACCGCCGACAATGTACTCACTTGTGTTCAATGGTCAAAGAATCCCAACCTTACTTTTAAGGCTAATGTGATCCCAGAAGAGGAAGAAGAGGAGTGTTGCCCCAAAGACACCAATTATGCTTACCACGAGCACATGACTCTTGCATCAAGAAAAGTTTGGGGCAACAAGAGGAACTCCAAGCATGATAACCCCAAGTATAGGGGATCGTTTGTAGAATTTTTCGATAAGTAAGAGTGTCGAACCCAACGAGGAGCTAAAGGTAGAATTAATATTCTCTCAAGTTCTATCGACCACTGATACAACTCTACACGCAACAATTTTCACTATACCTGGTACAAGAAATAAACTACTTTGCGGGAATAAAACTAGAAGTACTTTGTAGGTGTAATAAGATAGTTTTGCAAGATAATAAAGAACGTGGAAATAAAAGTTAGGTGTTGTTTTAATAAAAAAATAAAGTAAATATAGCGAGTGTGGAAAAGTGGTGGTAGGATTTGCGAGATTGTCCTAGGCAATTGATAGCATTAAGTAAGAAGTCCCCTTTACTCCCATAAGCAACAACCCCCTTATACTCGGGTTTGTGTTTCCGTCACTTACGCAACCCACTATGAGCGAATCATGAACGTATTGCAACACCCTACAACGGGAATCCCACACACTTGCGTGACATGGCGGGCACCATAGGACAGCACCAAAATAAGACACAACCAGTCAAGATCATCAATCAACCCATAGGACAAAAGGAATATACTCAAACATCATAGGATGACTATAGGACCGAAAGTATGTCTAGAGGGGGGTGATTAGACTACTTGACCAAATAAAATTTCTACCTTTTCCCAATTTTTAATGTTGGCAGATTTTAGCATTCATGGCAAGTCAAGTACACCCTACACATGCATGTCTAAGAGTATAACAGCGGAAAGTAACAACAAGCATGAGTAGAAAGGAAGGGTAGGAGGATCAAACACAATTGTAGACACGATGATTTTTCCCATGGTTCTGATAGGTGGTGCTATCGTACGTCCACGTTTATGGAGTCTTCAACCCACGGAGGGTAACGGTCGCGAGAGTCCACGGAGGGCTCCACCCATAAGGGTCCACGAAGTAGCAACCTTGACTATTCCATAACGGCTTCCGTCCACGAAGGACTAGCCTCACTATGGGTAGATCTTCACAAAGTAGGCGATCTCCTTGCCCTTACAAACTTCTTGGTTCAACTCCACAACACGAAGTAGGAGGCTCCCAAGCGACACCTGACCAATCTAGGAGGCACCACCCTCCAAAAGGTAATAGGCTCGGCAATGTTGATGAACTCCTTGCTCTTGTGCTTCAAGATGATAGACTCCTCAACACACAATCACTCTCTCATAGATTTGGCTTGGTGGAAGAGATGGGATTGGTGGAAAGCAACTTGGGGAGGCTAGAGATCAAGATTCATATGGTTGGAATGGAATGGCATGATCTCAACACATGAGTAGGTGGCTCTCTCTCAAAAAACTGGATGGGCAAGTATGGAATAGTTCTGAGTGCTTCTCATTCAAGTAGGTGGTGGTGAAGGGGTATATATAGGCATCTCCAAAAATCCAACCGTTACACCTAAAATGACCAACTCGGTGACACCGATGTGTTAATCTCGGCGGTACCGAGTTGCTCCAAAGGTAGCAACTTTTGAATCTCGGTGAGACCGATATATAAAACTCGGTTGCACCGATAAGGTGACCAACGGTCAGATTGCCCAATCTCGGTGAAGCCGATTCCACAAACTCGGTCGGACCGATTTTGTGAAATTGGGTAACAGAAAGTTGGCAACCTAAACTCGGTGGCACCGAAGCAGAATCGGTTGCACCGAAAGGCTAGGGTTTGGCTTAGGTCTGTCTGAGTATGGGAATCGGTGGCACCGAGTGGAAAGTGTTGGTTGCACCGATTTTGGATATTTGACTTTGGACAGACTTTTGTGGAAGAGCTTGTGGGTGTTTTTGGTGACTATCACTTGTGCACGTATGAGCATTTTGTTCACCAACAGTACCTTACCCCCTTTTAATAGTATTGGCTTTCCTATGGACTCAAAGTGATTTCTCACAAAGTAAAATGTAGAGTCCTCTTGCTTGAAGCTTTGCCAATCCATTTCCTTGCATCTTTGGGTATCTCCACATTCTCCACAATCCTTTTGCCAACCCATCATTGAACTTTTCCTGAAATATACTTAGTGGAAACATTAGTTCAATGATATATATGTTGTTATTAATTACCAAAACCACCAAGGGAGCAAATGTGCTTTCAATGACAACACATCATTGGATAATAATATGAAGAATAAAGCACCATGTTCAAGTACGGGGTACAGCGGGATGCAGGAGAGTGGACCACTGTAAATAGATGAGGGAAGGTGATGGTGGTGGTGAGGAAGACGACGAAGTTGTTGGTGTAGATCGCCGCCACTCTAGTTTCCCCGACGACGTTCCGACGCCAGCGGGAGAGAAGGGGAGAGAGACCCCCTCCTTCTTATTCTTCCTTGGTCTCCCCCTAGATGGGAGGAGAGTTTCCCTTTGGTCCATGGCCGCCATGACTCCCGAAGAGCAGGAGCCCCTCCGAGATTGGATCTCTCTCTATGTTTCTTTTTTGTTTGCGCTCCTGTTTTCTGGCATTTCACCATTTCTTATATTCCCGGAGATCGGTAACTCCGATTGGGCTGAAATTTTGAGGGATTTTTATCAGGAAATTATCTTTCTTGCAGCGAAAGAAGGGCCCCAACCGACGTTCGAGGGAGTCACAAGGCAACCCGGCGCGTCCAGCCCCCCTAGGTGCGCTCTGTTGCCTTGTGACAACCTCAGGCACCGTCTTGCGGTGATTCTTGTTCCTAAAAATCACATATATTCTAAATAATTCTCCATAAAAATTTATCGCGTTTGGACTTCGTTTGATATGGATTTTTTGCGAAACAAAAACATGTAAAAAACAAGAACTGGCACTGGGCACTGGATCAATGTGTTAGTCCCAAAAATAATATTAAATGATGCCAAAAGTATATGAAAGTTATAGAATATTAGCATGGAACAATCAAAAATTATAGATACGACGAAGACGTATCACCCAACTACTCAAATAACTCAAGTGGCTCTAAAGGGAAGGGCTAACATGTGAGGACCTGCTACAATTATGGCAACATGAGTCACTTCGTCGTGGATTGCCCCTATGAGAAGAGGGAAGACAACGGAGGTAAACTTATCTGCAAGGACAAGTCCAAGTCTTTCCCAAGCAAGAATAATAACTTCACGAAGAAGGTGCCTCAAAAGGCGATAAAAACCAAACGCTCTCTCACTCGAAGCTTGAAGATCTATATACACTTCTCCCCCTTTGGCAACAAGTTACCAAAAAGTTTAAAGAGATATAGCTAAACGTTCTTGGGCCGATCTCCTCCGGTTGTTGATGAAGGAGTCGAGAGAACTGCGTCGGCGAAGATCTCAGCTGATGTCCTGGATGGAGTTGGAGTAGCAACTGGAGGTACTGGAGTTGATGGAGCTGAGGTGACAGCAGCAGGTGCTGATGAAGAGGGCCTCAAATCTGGAGCTCGCACTGTGGCTGATCTGGCCTGGGTAGTGAAGTGTGTGCCTGGCCTGAGAGGAGAGTCATCCTCATCATCATCATCATCATCAGAAGTCTGAGGAAGAGGCACAGAGTCAACTTCCTTCTTGAGCTCATTGACTGTCTTGGTCAGCCCATCTACCTTGTCATTAAGGGTCTTGATCCTGTTCTCAAAGATCCTGACAAGACTGTTTTGATTGTCCAGTATGTCCTTGATGTCCTTCTGCATGCCTTGAACGGATGAGATCAAGAGATCCATTTGCTCGTTCCTGGATCTAGGGACCAGAGCACTAGTGGCTCTAGCTGCCTCTGCCTCTGCCTGTGCTTGAGCTGCAGCTGATGTGGGATGTTCTGGGTCCATCACCACAATGTTGTCCTCTAAATCTGGCTGAAGGGGCAAATGAGGTCTGTCCAGGGCAAAGATGTGCTTCTCCAGCTTGGAGTTGATAAGCATCTGAATGTAGGGTGCATAGCAGCATGAGCGCTTCTGATTAGCAGCAACCCTCTTCATTGTCTCTACTATCAAGTCCATCACACGAATCTTGGTGTGTCTATCAAGATGGATCAGCATGTTGATTGAATGGCCTCGAATCATCTTCTCATCTTCTGACTTGGGCATCAAAGTATGCCTCAATATGGTGTTCATGGTGCGGAGGCCAGCCTGGAGGAAGTAGATAGATCCTAACTTGTGTGATTTCAAGTTAGCAGCAGGGATAGCATTGTACATGTCCTTCATAGCATCATGGCTCTCCTTGGATTCAGAGTAGACATCCAAGTCACCATCCTGCACCTCTGGGACTCCTAAGATGGCAGCCCATTCATCAACAGTAGACTCGTATCTTGCTCCTTCTGTCATCCATACAATTCTACCATCTCCATAGAAGTGAGCAGTGAAGTAGAATTGCATGATCATCTCATCGTTCCATGAAGTGAACTCTTTGCCAACAAACTCATCTAGGCCAATGCAATGAAAATTGTCTTGGACATTAGGAAAGAAATCTTCATTAGCCTTGATGTACTGCCAATCAACATATCTCATATCGCTCACAGCTGGACTCTTGTCAAGCAGCACAGTCTCATCGAAATCCTATTGCTCCTTGGTGTAGAACCTGTAGTCCACAGCTGTCTTTCTCCTCTGGGCATATGGATCAATAGCTCTCCATGCCCTCAAACTAGAATCCTTCCTCTTCTTCATATCTTCAGCAAGTGGATGGCTGGCATTGTGTTCAGGAAGGTGTGGTCTAAGCTTCATCAAAGCGGACATGGCATCCTCATCCTCAACTCTGGAGGTAGTTCCCTTGTTCTTCTCAGAAGCTGGAATCTGTCTGGATGACCTCTTGGACTTCTCAGCAGCAGCCTTCTTGGGGGCAGACTTGGTGCTCTTGGAGGGACCTTGCTTTGGCATAGCATCTGCCAAAAGCTTCTTTTGCTTCTTCTTGGGAGGTGCCTTTGCAGCTGGCTCTTCCTCCTCCTCCTCAGCAGCAGCACCAACAGTCTCCTCTGGGTCTTCATACGTGGAAGTAGGCCTGCCAGTGACATAGACAATCCTTTTCCTGGCCTTCTTCTCTCCTGCCTTCTTAGGCATAGACTTCCTTGGGGGCTCAATGGTCATGGTAGCCCTAGCACTCTCAGGTGCTCTCATAGCTTCAGAGCTAGCATAAACCTTGATGACAGCTCTTCTGGAAGAGGTGGCTTCATTAGCAGACTTCTTAGCAGCTTTCTCTTGCTTCTTGGCAAGAACTTCCTCTGGCACAAAATCTGAATCCTCCTCATCTGAATTCAGCTTCTTCCTGGCCCTAGTAGCAGCCTTGGGCAACCCATGAGAACTGGGGGTGCCTGGATCTGAAGAGGAACTGGACTCAGGACTAGTGCCTGAATCTAACTCAACACTCTGCTCTCTGAAGTTGTTCTCACTGTCCTCAGCATCTGACATACTGACCCTGTGAATAGAGTATAGAGGAGTAGAAGAAGATGAGTCATCACAAAATGCAGCTATTTTTTTGAAAGATTGAACAGAGAAATCTTAGATGTAGTTCACAGAAAAAAGGATTTCGGTGTCACCAAGTCAACAATTTCGGTGCTACCGAGACTCACAATACTCTTAACAGAAACTTGGCAGCAGTTTCGGTGGGATCGAAAACTACCACTCGGTTTCACCGAGTACTGTCCTCAGCAGCACAAAAACAAAATCGGTGGAATCAATTTTTCTGACTCGGTATCACCGAGATGCGATTTTGCGGGCAACTAAATCTAAAAAATTTCGATTCGCTAATCTACAGGAACTTTTAGAGGATTGAGAGGATTGCACATGGTGGATTATCGATGGAATAAGCTTCAGCGTGCAAGATTCGGATGGGGAGCGCAATGAAGGGTCGGATCCATACCCTAACTCGGTGACGGATCCGCTACGGCGAAGACGGCGGCGAAGATGCACGTCGACGGCGATGATCCCAGCGGCGGAGGAGCGCGGGGAGACAAGGGCGACGACCAGGGGGTCCTTTTCGGCAGCTTAGGGTTTTGGAGCGCGACGGTTTGAAGATTGATTTTCAAAGCGTCGGGTCCATAACATATATACCCCTTGCTGTCGGTGACACCGATTCTAAATTTTCGGTGTCACCGAGTTCCTCAACTGTCAGCTGACAGGGAAACTCGGTGTAACCAAGAATATGGAATCGGTAGTACCGAGATAGAAAACCAGATCAACCCTAGGCATTCGGTGAGACCGAGAATTTTGGGTTGGTTCCACCGAGATGCACTTGGGAGGTTTTAATGGTCAGTCCTTTGTCGATACGGAACTCCGAGTGCTCCACACACAGAGGGATCGAAAAGTACTTGTTCAAATTTTGTTATGCAGCATGAATGGAATATGAGGTGAGAAAGCATAGATAGCTGGAGAGTGGCCCTAGGCATTCTTGTCCATCCAATTGGCAAAAGAAAAATCAAAAGCCAAATAGCAACAATTGGATGTCCTCGAATGAGTAAATAAATGCAGACCAACATGCTCACTCAATAAAATGTCAAATGAAATCAGGGCAAACATGCACATACATACTATCATCTAACAATCACTTTGGCGATGACGGAGTCATCTATATATGAGTATATTGACTTAGGAGCCAAGTAAGAATACTTGATCATAGGTCATACTCATCGTTTAAGCACAAGTGGGGTTACCACTTTTACATAAAGCATTTAATGTTGTCACATACTAAGAGATGCTTTGACTCAAGTCTTAGAGTAAAGTTCCCCCTTGATGTGACATCCCCCCATAGGAGGGATAAACTAACCTTGGGTTTTGTCGATGAAGACTTCATGTTGGTGAGGTAGTGGTGGATGCTCAAGGTTGATGAAGATCATCAAGAGTTGGGAGCATCCTTGTCGTTTCCTTACTCTTCTCACCTACATGGGTTAGTCCCAACACATAAGAGACAAATACAAGGATATCTATGGACATGGAGTGCAAAGCATGTGTGTTGATGTCCATTGATTTGTTGATTACCTTGTCCCTTGCTTACCTTTGAGGGAATGTGTGACTCCTTGAACTATTGCATAGAGTTGATGTTAATTGCAAATAGTTCTTGCCAATAATGAATGTGGGTGAATTTCATTGGCGGAGTCACCCCTCAAGAACTCTCTAGTTCTTCTTCTTGGGGACCCACATCAAGTTGATGGGGATCCTTGGTGTTGAAGTAGCCTTTGTAGAAGTTGAGCTTGAAGTAGCCTAGGGAACCCACTCCACCAAAGCTAGGGATTCATCTTCATATGAGTCAATGTCCTCTTGAAGCTTGTTCTTGCCCTTGAGCTTGTGGTCTTGTGGTGGAAGGTCATCTTGAGTGTTTGTTCCCTTGGGAAGAGTATTTTAATACTTCTCCTTTTGAGGAACAAACTTGGGCTTGGGGTATTGACCTTCTTCCCATTCAACTCCATTAGCGTTGAAGTAGCCAACACCATGGTTCTTTCGGTATCCTCCGTGCTTGCGTACAATTTCCTCAAATTGCTTACACCCGGCAAGACTCTTGTAGATACCTTTCTCTATAATTCCTTTCAATAAAGCATTTTCTTGCTCAAGTGTAACTTGGCTAAGAGAATCATCATTAGTGGAATCAATAGAACTACTAGAAGCAACATCATTAGGTTTAGCATTTTTATTGTTGCTACTAGATGAAGAACCTTTCTTGCCTTTGTTACTAGTTTGTTTAGATTTAACTTGTGGCATGAATGTAGACAAGAGTAGTCGTTTGGCTGGATAAGATGAAGTCTTGTTTCGGAGATCGTCATTGATAGCTTTAAGAAACTCATGCTCTTGCTCCAAATTGAGCTTCTCGAAGCGTAGCTTCTCATGAGTCCTTACAAGCTCTCTATGATCTTCGAGAGTAGATTCATGGGCTAACTTAAGAGTGTTTAGTTCTTTAGTTAGTTGTTCTATTTTCATTTTATCATCATCATATGACTTATCTTGACTAGCATGAGAATTAACAAGTTCATTTTGACTCACATCACTAGTTTTATCAAAGAGCAAGTCATCATCACAAAGTAAATCATATTCATCACTATTGAAATCAAGATACTCGGGGTGTGATACCTTGGGGCCTTTAGCCATGAAGCAACTTCCACTCCCTTCGTTTGGTGAGTCAAATAGATCATAGGAGTTGGTAGTCACTAGAGCAAGTCCGGCAACACCTTCATCTTGACTATAGTCGGACTCGGAGTGATAGCTTCTCTCGGAGTTGTTGTCGGAGTCGGAGCCGGAAACCCATTCACCAACATGAGCTTGATGTTTTCTTCTTGTGTAGCTCTTGGTGTACTTGTCCTTCTTCTCCGAATCTCTACTTCTCCTTGAGGGTCTTCGTTCATAACGATCATCTCTACTCCTTCTCTCTCTTTGAGGTGATTCATTCCTTGACCTTCGTCTTCTAGGTGACTCTTCTCTTCGTTTGTATGGAGCCGTGCACTCATTGGAGTAGTGTCCGGGCTTCCCACAATTGTAGCAATTGCGGTCACGACTTGACGAACGCTTCTCATCATATCTTGAGTTAGAGCTTCATTCTGTGCCTCTATTCTTGTAGAACTTGTTGAATTTCTTGACCATGAGGCTTATCTCTTCATTGGTGACAAGGTTGTCGCTTGAAGCTGCGGGAGCATCACTTGTGGCTTTGTAAGCACCGCTAGACTTGTTGTGAAGCTCTTCTTTATCTTTGAGTGTCATCTCATGAGCAACAATCCTTCCAATGACTTCCGTAGGCTTGAGATCTTTGTAGTTGGGCATCATTTGGATCAATGTGCACACAGTGTCGTATCTCTCATCCAAAGCTCTAAGTATCTTCTGATGATGAATTTGTCGGTCATTTCTTCGCTTCCTAAGCCGGCAATCTCATTGGTGATGAGAGCTAGCCTAGAGTACATCTCTGCGACTCCTTCACCATCCTTCATCTTGAACTTGTCAAGCTGACTTTGAAGTACATCCAACTTGGATTCTCTCACGGACTCGGTTCCTTCGTGCATATCAACCAAAGTACCCCAAATCTCTTTTGCATTCTCAAGACGGCAGATTTTGTTGAATTCTTCGGGGCATAGGCAGTTGAAGAGAATGTCGCATGCTTGAGCGTTGTATTGCAACATCTTCAATTCATCCGCGGTCGCTTCACGATCCGGTTCCCTTCCATCACCAAAGAATTCACCTTGCAAGCCAACACGAACAACAACCCATACGGCGGGGTTATGACCAAGAATATGCATTTTCATTTTGTGCTTCCAACTAGCAAAATTAGTGTAATCAAAGTACGGACCTCTACGGTAATAATTTCCCTCACTAGACGCCATACTCTCCTAGGTTGTGAGACCAATGCAATGGAGACCAAAGCTCTGATACCACTTGTAGGACCGAAAGTATGTCTAGAGGGGGGTGATTAGACTACTTGACCAAATAAAATTTCTACCTTTTCCCAATTTTTAATGTTGGCAGATTTTAGCATTCATGGCAACTCAAGTACACCCTACACATGCATGTCTAAGAGTATAGCAGCGGAAAGTAACAACAAGCATGAGTAGAAAGGAAGGGTAGGAGGATCAAACACAATTGTAGACACGATGATTTTTCCCGTGGTTCCAATAGGTGGTGCTATCGTACGTCCACGTTTATGGAGTCTTCAACCCACGGAGGGTAACGGTCGCGAGAGTCCACGGAGGGCTCCACCCATAAGGGTCCACGAAGTAGCAACCTTGACTATTCCATAACGGCTTCCGTCCATGAAGGACTAGCCTCACTATGGGTAGATCTTCACGAAGTAGGCGATCTCCTTGCCCTTACCAACTTCTTGGTTCAACTCCACAACACGAAGTAGGAGGCTCCCAAGTGACACCTAACCAATCTAGGAGGCACCACCCTCCAAAAGGTAATAGGCTCGGCAATGTTGACGAACTCCTTGCTCTTGTGCTTCAAGATGATAGACTCCTCAACACACAATCACTCTCTCATAGATTTTGCTTGGTGGAAGAGATGGGATTGGTGGAAAGCAACTTGGGGAGGCTAGAGATCAAGATTCATATGGTTGGAATGGAATGGCATGATCTCAACACATGAGTAGGTGGCTCTCTCTCAGAAAACTGGATGGGCAAGTATGGAATAGTTCTGAGTGCTTCTCATTCGAGTAGGTGGTGGTGAAGGGGTATATATAGGCATCTCCAAAAATCCAACCGTTACACCTAAAATGACCAACTCGGTGACACCGATGTGTTAATCTCGGCGGTACTGAGTTGCTCCAAAGGTAGCAACTTTTGAATCTCGGTGAGACCGATATATAAAACTCGGTTGCACCGATAAGGTGACCAACGGTCAGATTGCCCAATCTCGGTGAAGCCGATTCCACAAACTCGGTTGGACCGATTTTGTGAAATTGGGAACAGAAAGTTGGCAACCTAAACTCGGTGGCACCGAAGCAGAATCGGTTGCACCGAAAGGCTAGGGTTTGGCTTAGGTCTGTCTGAGTACGGGAATCGGTGGCACCGAGTGGAAAGTGTTGGTTGCACCGATTTTGGATATTTGACTTTGGACAGACTTTTGTGGAAGAGCTTGTGGGTGTTTTTGGTGACTATCACTTGTGCACGTATGAGCATTTTGTTCACCAACAGTACCTTACCCCTTTTTAATAGTATTGGCTTTCCTATGGACTCAAAGTGATTTCTCACAAAGTAAAATGTAGAGTCCTCTTGCTTGAAGCTTTGCCAATCCATTTCCTTGCATCTTGGGGTATCTCCACATTCTCCACAATCCTTTTGCCAACCCATCATTGAACTTTTCCTGAAATATACTTAGTGGAAACATTAGTTCAATGATATATATGTTGTTATTAATTACCAAAACCACCAAGGGAGCAAATGTGCTTTCAATGACAACACATCATTGGATAATAATATGAAGAATAAAGCACCATGTTCAAGTACGGGGTACAGCGGGATGCAGGCGAGTGGACCACTGTAAATTGATGAGGGAAGGTGATGGTGGTGGTGAGGAAGATGACGAAGTTGTTGGTGTAAATCGCCGCCACTCTAGTTTCCCCGATGACGTTCCGACGCCAGCGGGAGAGAAGGGGAGAGAGACCCCCTCCTTCTTATTCTTCCTTGGTCTCCCCCTAGATGGGAGGAGAGTTTCCCTCTGGTCCATGGCCGCCATGACTCCCGAAGAGCAGGAGCCCCTCCGAGATTGGATCTCTCTCTATGTTTCTTTTTTGTTTGCGCTCCTGTTTTCTGGCGTTTCACCATTTCTTATATTCCCGGAGATCGGTAACTCCGATTGGGCTGAAATTTTGAGGGATTTTTATCAGGAAATTATCTTTCTTGCAGCGAAAGAAGGGCCCCAACTGACGTTCGAGGGAGTCACAAGGCAACCCGGCGTGCCCAGCCCCCCTAGGTGCGCTCTGTTGCCTTGTGACAACCTCAGGCACCGTCTTGCGGTGATTCTTGTTCCTAAAAATCACATATATTCCAAATAATTCTCCATAAAAATTTATCGTGTTTGGACTTCGTTTGATATGGATTTTTTGCGAAACAAAAACATGTAAAAAACAAGAACTGGCACTGGGCACTGGATCAATGTGTTAGTCCCAAAAATAATATTAAATGATGCCAAAAGTATATGAAAGTTATATAATATTAGCATGGAACAATAAAAAATTATAGATACGACGAAGACGTATCACCCAACTACTCAAATAACTCAAGTGGCTCTAAAGGAAAGGGCTAACATGTGAGGACCTGCTACAATTATGGCAACATGAGTCACTTCGTCGTGGATTGCCCCTATGAGAAGAGGGAAGACAACGGAGGTAAACTTATCTGCAAGGACAAGTCCACGTCTTTCCCAAGCAAGAATAATAACTTCACGAAGAAGGTGCCTCAAAAGGGGTTGGTGGTTCAAGAATAATACTTCTCCGATGATGTTGATGATACAAGCGGTGAAACAGTTGCAACAGCCTACGTGACCATTGCCACCACCACTCCACTAACGGTGTCACTCTTCGATTACCCTAACGAGAACTTCATCACCACTCCCAAGTGTCTCATGGACAAGGCCACCAACAAGGTAATCTCCAACATCAAAACTAGCATTTCTACTAATCCCTCTTTGATGGATTGTGTGGAAGGAAGTGAGGAGGCGAAGGAGGAAGAAAATGAGTTTTGCAAGTTCATGGGTAAGCTCAAAGGTAATACCAAGAAGCACTTTGTTGCTCTCTTAGAACAATTAGGTGAGGCCAATGATGTCATTTAATCTCACGAAGAAACCATCACTAAGATGGAAGGGCATAGTCGTGATTATGCTGATGAGATAGCCTATCTTTCTACTGCTCTCGAGAATGAGCAAGGTATTCGAGTGGCTCTCGAGGAGTCAAAAATTGTTGACTTTGCTCAATTAAAGAAAGATCATGATCATGCTTAAGTTCTAGCTTGAGTTCTAAAAACTGAGAATGTTGAACTTGGGGTTGGCCATGCTAGACTCAAAGGGGAGTTTGAGTTACTTGACAAGGCTCACGAGGCCTTGAAAAGTGCTCATGCTACTCTTAAGGAGTCTCATGATCAACTCCAAGTGAAGCTAACTAAAGAAATAGCTACGTGTCCCCCTTTTGTTTTAATTAATAGTGCTCATGCTACTAATCTTTGTTGTGAGCATGCTCATCTTATTGAGGATAACACTAAGTTGAAGAACAACTTGAAAAAGGCATTGTCTCATGCATACAAGGTGAGAAGAACCTCAACAAACCTTTGAGCAATCAAAAGAAAGTTGTGGCCAAGGAGGGACTTGGATTTGCACTCAAGATGATGCTCAAGATGATACTCCTCAAGGATCTCTTGAAGAGCAACTAGAGCGTCGTGCTGCCAAGATTGCTTCCAACCTTAAACAAAAGGGGCACATCATGGAGAATGTCCTAGGAAGCTTGAGAAAAGGGGTAACTACTCGTAGACAATTAACAAACTTTTGTGAGCATCACTGTCGGGACCCCGATCCTAAGCCATACAAATCTAGCATGTAACACATCGTATCACTTTGCGGCCTCACGCACGGTAAGCTCCACGGCTGCCATCTTACCTTGGTCTGGACCGTTTGCGCCTTTTGGCTCACGTATATGAATATGTCGCTAGCAATCATATGTCAGAGAACCCAGGTCGACATGACTAGTTATGGTCCCAAGTGGAACAATCGTACAGGAACAGGCATATACGTAACCCAGCAATGCAAGTGTCGGTCATTAGCGTGTGTAGATGAGTCGTAGAAAGCTACATAGACTTCATTACACCATGTGACATTTCCCCATAGGGATAGACACAACAACAAAGAAGGATACATGCCGGTCAATTAATGTATCCGGAGCAGTAGCAAGCTACTAGGGCTTGGTGGAAGCACAAAGAGGCATTTCCATGTAAAGAAGGCTACCATAGGCACACAATTTGGTGTTGAATCCCACACATACAATGCATTTAAAAACATACACGCAATATGCACGATATGTGTAGATACAACATGGCATCACAACATAACTCTATGACTCAAGTATATTTATTAAAGACTCATAAGATCCAACATAGTGTGATATCACAAATAGGGGGTCACATGACCCAACACTCAAGTCATACAGGCAACAAGCGGAAGCATATCATGTCTGGGTACAGACATCTACTAAAAGTGGGTGGAGAAGCCTGAAAATCTACAACGACCCAACCAAAGGAGCCTGACCTCTATCTGGGATTCCCAAGCTAATTGGTCAACATCGAACTTCTCGTAGGAATCATTATTGAGACTAAGGTCTCCTCTGCAAAAACATAATTTAAGCAACCGTGGGTACAAAGGTACTCAACAAGACTTACATCAGAACTATCTACATATGCACCATTATCAACAAGGGGGTTGTGGAGTTTATTGCAGCAAGCCAGCTTTGACTCTTGGCTAACCTGTACTATGACTACAAGTAGTATCTTTGGGGTAAGACAGTGCACACGATTCCACATATTCATGACAACAATACACCACTATGGATCCTCTCCCGTCTTCCTACGAGAGGGCCATCCATAGCACTCACACTTATCTTGCGCGTTTTAGAGTGTCCATTTCAAGTTGTCTATGAACCATATAAGTTTTCCAAGTAGTCCATAACTGAGGACGCGACTATTCGAATAGATGAATTAACCCTTCAGGGGTATACTTCTTCACACATGCTCCCACCACTTATCACCATATGCACATCATGCATCTCGGCAACCTTTAAGCGGAATCACTGGCGCGGGCATCGGCCACGACCGTTAACCACGCAAGACTCTAGTCCAGGTTTATCGCCTATTTGAGAATGAACCCGCAAGGAAGTCCGGCCGAAGTTTCCTCTATGACCTCAAACGATGTGAGCGGGGTTCCACAAGCCCACCGTTCGGGTGCCACTTGGTACACCGTGCCACTGTGCATCTACCGCATCGAAGCCCACCCCGTCGAGCAGCGCTAAGCATGGCCGCCAGCACTTTTCCTACAAACACCAGAAACTAGTGGCAACTGATACTTGTGATCTGCATTGGGTTTTCCGTGAAGAGGAACGGGTAATTGCAGCACAATACAGATAAGTATTCCCCTCAGTTAAGAACCAAGGTTTATCAAACCAATAGGAATACCAATCAACAACCGTCTTCAACGACTCCACACAAAAGAGCAAACACTTGCACCCAACGTGGGCAAGAGGGTTGTCAATCCCCTTGGACTCGTTATTTGCAAGCAAATGAAGTGTGTAGATGATAGTAGATAATTATAAATTGTAAAATAAAATAAAAACAAATAAATGGCAGCAAGGTATTGATAGCTTTTGTAAATATATAAGTGAATAGATTCGGGGGGGGGGGCATAGTTTTCCCTAGCGGCATCTCTCATGTAGGCAACATACGGTGGGTTATCAAATTATTGTTGGGCAATTGATAGAAAAGCCCATAGTTATGTGATATTCATGACAATGATTATGTATATATAGGCATCACATCCATAAGCAAATAGGTCGACTCCTGCTTGCACCTATTACTATTACTCCACCCATCGACCTGTATCCAGCATGCATCTAGAGTATTAAGTAAAACAGAGTAATGCTTGGAGAACAATGACATGATGTAGACAAAGAGAATTCAATTAATATGAACTAACCCCATCGTTTTATACTTAGTGGCAACAATACAAAGATGTGTCTTGTCCCCTTCTGTCACTGGGATATAGAGCACCGCCAGATGGAACCCACTACAACACACCCCTCTCACCCAAGACATATCAATCTAGTTGGCTGAACTATTTCAATAAATCGGAGAGAATTACGAAGCTATAACAATCATGCAAATAAAATATCAGCAAGCATTCAATATCTTTTCATGAATAATCTGAACATAAACCCACAATTCATCGGATCCCAACAAACGCACCGTACAAAAGAGTTACATCGGATAGATCAAAGCGAAGATGTGATGATCATTGTATTGAAGATCAAGAGAGAGAGAGAGAGAGAGAGAGAGAGAGAGAGAGAGAGAGAGAGAGAGAGAGAGAGAGATCCATCTAGGTACTAACTACGGACCCATAGGCCTATGGTGAACTACTCACACATCATCATGAGGGCAACGAGGTTGATCAAAAAGCCCTCCGTGATCGATCGCCCCTTCGGCAGGGCACCAGAACGGAGCTGAAGATGGGATAACGGCAGAACAGAGACTTGCGGCGGCGGAAAAAGTATTTCGGGACGCGTGATACTTGTGATCTGCGTTGTGTTTTCCGTGAAGAGGAACGGGTAATTGCAGCACAATACATATAAGTATTTCCCTCAGTTAAGAAACCAAGGTTTATCGAACCAATAGGAGTATCAATCCACAACCGTCTTCAGCATCTGCACACAAAAGAGCAAACACTTGCACCCAACGCGGCATGAGGGTTGTCAATCCCCTTGATCTCGTTATTTGCAAGCAAGTGAAGTGTGTAGATAATAGTAGATTGCAAAATAAAATAAAAAGTAAATAATGGCAGCAAGGTAAAGATAGGATTTGTAAATATATAAGTGAATAGACCCGGGGGCCATAGTTTTTCCTAGCGGCATCTCTCATGTAGGCAACATACGGTGGATAAACAAATTACTGTTGGGCAATTGATAGAAAAGCGCATAGTTATGTGATATTCACGGCAATGATCATGTATATATAGGCATCATGTCCATAAGCAAATAGGCCGACTCCTCCCTGCACCTATTACTATTACTCCACCCATCTACCACTATCCAGCATGCATCTAGAGTATTAGGTAAAACAGAGTAATGCTTGGAGAACAATGACATGATGTAGATAGAGAGAATTCAATTAATATGAACTAACCCCATCGTTTTATCCTTAGTGGCAACAATACAAAGACGTGTCTTGTCCCCTTCTATCACTGGGATATAGAGCACCGCCAAATTGAATCCACTACAACACACCCCTCTCACCGAAGAAGTACCAATCTAGTTGGCCAAACTATTTCAATAAATCGGAGAGGATTACGAAGCTATAACAATCATGCAAATAAAATACCAGCATGTATTCAATATCTTTTCATGAATAATTTGAACATAAACCCATGATACGTCTCCAATGTATCTATAATTTTTGCTTGTTCCATGCTGTTATATTATCATTCTTGGATGCTTTACAATCACTTTATAGCAAATTTATATCATTTTTTGGGACTAACCTATTTACATAGTGCCAAAGTGCCAGTTGCTGTTTTTGCTTGTTTTTACTTCGCAGAATATCAGTACCAAACGGAGTCCAGTCGCGACGAAACTTTTTGGAGATTTTTTTGGACCAGAAGACACCCAGTGGGCCAAAGAAGTGCTAGAGAGGCGGGCTGTGGAGAGCACAACCCACCAGGGCGCGCCAGGGGGCCCCCGGCGTGCCCTGATGGGTTGTGCCCTGCACGGGGCCCCTCTCCACCGCCTCTAATGCCTATAAATACCCAAATATTCAGAAAACCCTAGGGGAGTCGACGAAAAACACATCCATCTGCCGCAAGTTCCAAAGCCTCGAGATCCAATCTAACACCATCATGGAGGGGTTCATCATCCTCATTGGTGCCTCTCCGATGATTCGTGAGTAGTCCACCATAGACCTACGGGTCCGTAGGCAGTAGCTAGATGGTTTCCTCTCTCTCTCTTTTGATTCTCAATACAATGGTCTCTTGGAGATCTATTTGATGTAAACTTTTGCGGTGTGTTTGTTGGAATCCGATGAATTTTGAGTTCATGATCAGTTTCTATCCATGAATATTATTTGAGTCTTCTTTGATCTCTTATATGCATGATTACTTATAGCCTCGTATTTCTTCTTCGAATATTTGGTTTAGTTAGGCCGACTAGATCGATTTTTCTTGCCATGGGAAGAGGTGCTTTGTGATGGGTTCGATCTTGCGGTGTCCTTTCCCAGTGACAGAAGGGGCAGCAAGGCACGCATGTATCATTGCCATTGAGGATAACAAGATGGGGTCTATTCCTACATGAATAGATCTTGTCTACATCATGTCATCGTTCTTATTGCATTACTCCATTTTTCCATGAACTTAATACACTAGATGCATGCTGGATAGCGGTCGATGTGTGGAGTAATAGTGGTAGATGCAGGCAGGAGTCGGTCTACTTATCTTGGATGTGATGCCTATATAATGATCATCGCCTTGGATATCGTCATGATTATTTGATCTTCTATCAATTGCCCAACAGTAATTTGTTCACCCACCGTGTGCTATACTCATGAGAGAAGCCACTAGTGAAACCTATGGCCCCCCGGGTCTACTTTTCCAACATATTGCTTTCCGATCTATCTTTTTGCCTCTTTTGTTTTCAGATCCGTTATACCAAAAACCCAAAAATACCTTGCTGCACTTTTTATTTGCTCTTTTTATTTTGTGTTCTTGAGAGATCTATCTCTCCAATCTATCACTACCTAATCTATCTTTTTACCGTAGAGAGATTGACAACCTCTCTTTCGCGTCGGGTTGCAAGTATTTGTTATTTGTGTGCATGTGCTACTTATTAGGTGGGATCCTCCTACTGGTTCGATAGCTTGGTTTCATAATTGAGGGAAATACTTACCACTGCTGTGCTGCATCATCCCTTCCTCTTTGGGGAAATACCGACGCAGTCTCAAGCCACGTCAAAGGAATTTCCGGCGCTGTTGCCGAGGAGGAAGCGGTCTCTTCTACGTGCCAATCTCTGGCGCTGAGGAGACACCATCATCATCTACCAGGTTCCTAATCACAAATCTCATCTCCTTGCAATTACATTATTTGCCATTTGCCTCTCATTTTCCTCTCCCCCACTTCACCCAATTTCCCGTTTTATTCGCCCTCTTTTTCGTTTGCCTTTTTGCTTGTTTGCTATCTTTGCTTGTGTTGCCATGTGCCTTCTATTTGCTTGCATCTTCACTTGCTAAAAATCTATTGATATGGATCCTTATCCACTTGATAATCTTTTCAAAAGGCCAAAATATGATGAACCAATTGCTAGTGAGTTGAGTGCACTTGATTATCTCTATGAAGTTTTGTTTGAAAACCATGAATCTGAAATTTTTGATGAAGTGTTGAAAGAAGAAATTTATAAGGTGATTCATAATAATCCCTTGAATGATGAGCATGATTGCAATGTTGATAGTATGAATTCTCTAAATATCCATGATGCTGATGATATGCAAAGCCACAAGCTTGGGGATGCTATGTTTGATGAAGATGATATTTTTAGTCCCCCAGTTTTGATGAGCAAATTTATTATGATGATTTCATGCCTCCTATTTATGGTGATGGTGATGACACGTATGCTACAATGAGTAATGATAACCATGAAACTTATCATCATGGTTTTAATTTGCATTGTGGTTATGTCAATCAAGTGTCTCATGATAGTTCTTTTGTTGAGTTTGCTTCCACTACCATGGATGATAATGAATTTGCTTATGTGGAGAGTAATGAAAATTCTATGCTTGTGCATCATGAAAAGAATGATTTATGTGATAGTTATTTTATTGAATTCCTTCGTGATGCTACCAAAATTTATTATGAGGGAGGAACAGATGCTTATAGGAATTGCAATAATATTAAGTTTCCTCTCTATGTGTTCAAAGTTTTGAAGTTATGCTTGTTTTGCCTTCCTATGCTAGTTCATTCTTGTTCCCATAAATTGTTTGCTCACAAAATCCCTATGCATAGGAAGTGCGTTAGACTTAAATGTGTTTTTCATGAGATTCATGATGCTCTTTTTCATATTTCAGTTACTACTTTTTATGTGAGCATCATTGAAATCATCATGCCTAGCTAGGGGCGTAAAACGATAGCGCTTGTTGGGAGGCAACTCAATGAATAAATTTATTTTCATCTTTTTCTTTCTGTTTTTGAGTGTTGACACAATTATGCCTTTGTTATGATTGTGTTTTTATGGTTTATTTAGTGTTTGTGCCAAGTAGAGCCTTTAGGATGATTAATAAGATGAGTAGAAGCGATGCTGAATCTGAAACAGAAACTTTGCGTCCAGTGTTCGAATTTTCATTTTTTACTGGAACGTGATATTGAGCTGAAATTTTAAAACAGTGTTTCTATACAAATTCTTTAAGTTTTACTATTTTTTCAGAAATTTTAGAGTTACAGAAGTATGGTTAGAGTATAGATTACTACAGACTGTTCTGTTTAAGACAGATTCTGTTTTCGTTGCATTGTGTGCTTGTTTTGATGAATCTATGGGTTATATTGAAGGGTATGAGCCATGTTAACGTTAAAATACAGTAGGTATAATGCAATAATAAAATATGAATGGGTTTGCAACAGCACCTAAAGTAGTGATTTGCTTTATTATACTAATGGATCTCACGAAGATTTTGTTGAGTTTTGTGTGATTGAAGTTTTCAAGTTTTGGGTGAGATCACGATGGATGAAGGAATAAGGAGTGAGAAGAGCCTAAGCTTGGGGATGGTACATCACCCCCAAGATATATCCAAAGAGAAACAAGCAACTAAGCTTGGGGATGCCCCCGAGTCGCATCCCCTCTTTCTTCTAACGACCATCGGTATTTTACTTGGAACTATATTTGTATTCGTCACATATCATGAGTTTTGCTTGGAGCATCTTGTATTATTTGAGTCTTTGCTTGCTTTGTTTGTTAGTTTGTCACTTGTATCCTTGCTGGAAACACCTATTTGAGAGAGCCAAAATTATGCTATGGTTTGTTAGAATTGCTCTATATGCTTCACTTAAACTTTTTGAGCTATAGAATTGCTCTAGTGCTTCACTTATATGTTTTTGATCACAGTGTGCTTGGAAACTTTTGAAGAAATACTCTCATGCTTCACTTAGATTAATTTGAGGGTTAGTAAATTTTGAATAAATCCTCTCATGCTTCACTTATACCTTTTTGAGAGATGAAATCTTTTATGCTCATGTGCTTCGCTTAAATTTGTTTGAGCTAGTCAAAAAGCAATGGCAATATATGAAACTAGTCCCAAAGTGATAGATATCCAAGGAGGATATAATAAAAAATTTCATGAAGATCATTGGACAAATTAAACTTGATTCCTTGTAATAGTTTTGAGACATGATGATAGTAATATGTGAGTCATGTTAGTGAGTAATTATGCTTTAGTAGGAATATTGGTGTTAAGGTTTGTGATTCCCTATGAAAGTACAAAAGTCAATAGTTATGCAATGTAATTACATCCTACTTATGGTGCATTATTCGGTGTTAGTTATGCTCAATGCTCGCTTATGTGAATTTTCGTTTCTTGGTTGGTTGCTTCTCAATCTATTTGCTAGCCTCCACTTGTACTAAGTAGAAATACTACTTGTGCATCCAAAATCCTTCAACCAAGTTTTGCCTTATGAGTCCACCATACCTACCTATATGCGGTATTTCCATGCCGTTCCAAGCAAATTTGTATGTGCCATCTCTAATTTTCAAAATAAATTTCTCTTTTGTGTGCTCGTACCGCTCATGAAACGGTAGGGGGTGTTGATACGTCTCCAACGTATCTATAATTTTTTGCTTGTTCCATGCTGTTATATTATCATTCTTGGATGTTTTACAATCATTTTATTACAACTTTATATCATTTTTTGGGACTAACCTATTGACATAGTGCCAAAGTGCAAATTGCTGTTTTTGCTTGTTTTTTACTTCGCAGAAAATCAGTACCAAACAGAGATGAAACGCTGCGGGGATTTTTGTGGATTTTTTACGGACCAGAAGAAACCAGATGGTCCAAAGAATACCAGAAGAGGGGGCCCAGGGTGTCCAACACCCACCAGGGCGCGCCAGAGGCCCCCTGGCGCGGCCTGATGGGTGCTGGGCACCTCGGGCACCCCCTCCTCCGCCTCCGATGCCTATAAATTCCCAAATATTCGGAAACCCAAAAAAATGACCCTGGAGTCTCCGCTCCGCCGCCGCAACTCTCTGTATCAACGAAAAACCAATCTGGAGACGTTCCAATACCCTGCCGGAGAGGGGAATCCATCTCCGGTGGCCATCTTCATCATCCTGGCGGAGGCCATGACGAGGAGGGAGTGTCCACCCTCGGGGCTGAGGGTATGTACCAGTAGCTATGTGTTCAATCTCTCTCTCTCTCTCGTGTTCTTGAGATGTCACGATCTTGATGTATCACGGGCTTTGTTAATATAGTCGGATCATATGATGTGTTTCCCTCTCTATCTAGTTGTGGTGAATTGAGTTTTCCCTTTGAGATTTCGTTACCCGATTGAATACTTTTATGGATTTGAGAACACTTGATATATGTGTTGCATCCGAATACCCGTGGTGACAATGGGGTGTTCTATTGATTCACTTCATATATGTTTTGGTACTCAACTTGTGGATTCCCACGGTGACATTGGGGTAATCTATGCATAGGGGCACTCTTTGATAGAAATCTTGTCCTACTTTCTCCGATAGAAATCTTGGGGCACTCTTTGAGGTTCTTTGTGTGGATTGAGTATTATGAATCTGAAATTGTTTGATGCATATGGTATAATTAACTCATGGATACTTGTGGTGACATTGGAGTACCTAGGTGACATTAGAATTGGTTGATGCATATCATATGGTGTTATTCTAGTACGAACTCTTAGATAGATCGAACGGAAAGGATAACTTGATGTTATCTTAGTACGAACTCTTGAATAGATCGATCGGAAAGGATAACTTTAAGGTGGTTTCGTACCCTACAAACAATTTCTTCTTATGTTCTCCGCTAGATAAGAACTTTGGAGTGATTCTTCGTTGCACGTTGAGGGATGGTTATGTGATCCAATTATATTAGCATTGTTGAGAGATTGCATTAGCGAAAGTACGGACCCTAGGCCTTGTTTTCAAGCATTGCAATATCGTTTGTGCCCACTTTTGTTACTTGCTACCTTGCTGTTTTTATATTTTCAGATTACAAAAACCTATATCTATCATCCATATTGCACTTGTATCACCATCTCTTCGCCGAACTAGTGCACCTATACAATTTGCCGTTGTATTGGGTGTGTTGGGGACACAAGAGATTTCTTGTATTTGATTGCAGGGTTGTTTGAGAGAGACCATCTTCATTCTACACCTCCCACGGATTGATAAACCTTAGGTCATCCACTTGAGGGAAAATTGCTACTGTCCTACAAAACTCTGTGCTTGGAGGCCCAACAAAGTCTACAAGAATAAAGTTGCGTAGTAGACATCAAGCTTTTTTCTGGCGCCGTTGCTGGGGAGGTGAGTGCTTGAAGGTATATCTTTAGATCTTGCAATTAAATCTTTTAGTTTCTTGTTTTTCACTAGTTTGGTTTTATAAAAGAAAACTACAAAAATGGATGCTTTATGTGATAGTTATATTGTGAAATTCCTTCATGATGCTACTGAAATTTATTATGAGGGAGGAACATATGCTTGTAGGAATTGCAATAATATCAAGTTTCCTCTCTATGTGTTCAAAGTTTTGAAGTTATGCTTGTTTTGCCTTCCTATGCTAGTTGATTCTTGCTCCCATAAATTGTTTGCTCACAAAATCCCTATGCATAGGAAGTGGGTTAGACTTAAATGTGCTTGTCATGAGATTCATGATGCTCTCTTGCATGCTTCAATTACTATTCCTATGTGAGCATCATTGAAATCTTCATGCCTAGCTAAAAGGGTTTAAAGAAAAGCGCTTGTTGGGAGACAACCCAACACTTTTAATTTCTGTTTTTGTGTGTTCACATGATTAAGCTACTGCAGTAATCATGTTTTGTGTATTTTATTTCAATAAAGTGCCAAGTAAAGCCTTTGGGATGACTCACAAGATGAGTGGAGTTGATGCTGAACAAAAACATAAACTTTTGCCTCTAGTAAAGAATTTCTCTGATTTTACTGGAGCGTCAAAAAATTCTGAATTTTTACACAGTATTGATATACAAATTCTTCAGGTTTTCCTAATATTTCAGAATTTTTAGAGACAGGGAAGTATGGTTACACTACAGATCTTCACGGACTGTTATGTTTTTGACAGATTCTGTTTTGCATGCATAGTTTGCTTGTTTTAGTGTTCTCATAGATTATATTCAGTGATATAAATTATGTGAATGATAAAATACAGTAGGTATCATGTGAGAACAATTATGGATCTTGTCTTGAGAGTACCTAAGTGAATGATTTATCTTTATTACACTAACCCTTCTCATGAAGTTCCGTTAAGTTTTGTGTGATTGAAGTTATCAAGTTTTGGGTGAGACACCGATGTGAGGAGAACAAGGAGTGAAAAGAAACTAATCTTGGGGATGCCCAAGGCACCCCCAAGGTAATATCCATGGAAGACTCAAGCGCCTAAGCTTGGGGATGCCCTGGAAGCATCCCCTCTTTCGTCTTCAACACTATCGGTATATCTTACTTGGAGCTATATTTTTATTCGTCACATAATATGAGTTTTGCTTGGAGCGTCATTTTATTTTGTTGTTATCTGTTAGGTGTTATTTATAATCTTGTTTTTCAATAAAAAGTTCCATGAATTGCCTTAGGATGCCTGCATTGCATGTTTGATGTGTGCTGTGTAAAAACAGAAACTTTTGCTGTAGTGTTTGAATTTTCATATTTTACTGGAACGTGGAAAGTTTCTGAAATTTTTACACAGTATTTTCATATAAATTCCTTAGCATGTGCTAAATTTTCATAATTGTTTGAGTTACAGAAGTACACTAGTTTAATATATTACTACAGACTGTTCTGTTTGGACATATTGCTATCATAGTTTCGTTATCTACTTATCCTATAGTTTCCATAGCCTATATTAGTAGATATAAATTGTGGAAACGATAGTAAACAGTAGATGATGTTTGAAAATTATTGTGCAACCTGTCTTGGCAGTACATGAAGTGTTGATTTATTCTTATGTGTACTAACCTATCTCACGAGTTCTTTTCAAGTTTTGCGTGGATGAAGTTTTTGGGAATAGGTGAAACCGGGATATGAGAGGATTGAACAAGATACAAAAGCTCAAGCTTGGGGATGCCCAAGGCACCCCAAGTAAATATTTCAAGAAGTCTCAAGCATCTAAGCTTGGGGATGCTACACATCCCACCTCTCTTCGTCAACTATCGGTTAGCCTATGTTGAGCCTAAATTTTTATTCGTTCACATGATGCATGCAATTCTTGGAGTTCCATTTTTGTTTAGTTTGCTGTTTGAATAAAATACTTAGATCTGAAAATCTTTACTGAGAGAGAGAGAGAGTCCTCACATATCTACTTAATTGTTTGACTACTCATTGATCTTCACTTATATCTTTTGAGAGTAGCTTGTCATTTGCTCTAGTGCTTCACTTATATCTTTTTGAGCACGGTGTGCTTGGAAACTTTTGTAGAAATACTCTCATGCTTCACTTAGATTAATTTGAGAGTAAGTAAATTTTGAAGAAATCCTCTCATGCTTCACTTATATCTTTTTGAGAGATGAAATCTTTTTGCTCATGTGCTTCACTTAAATTTCTTTGAGCTTGCCAAAAAGCAATGGCAATATATGAAACTAGTCCCAAAGTGATAGATATCCAAGGAGGATATAATAAAAACTTTCATGAAGATCATTGGACAAATTAAACTTGATTCTTTGTAATAGTTTTGAAACATGATGATAGTAATATGTGAGTCATGTTAATGAGTAATTATGCTTAGTAGGAATATTGGTGTTAAGGTTTGTGATTCCCTATGCATGCACGAAAGTCAATAGTTATGAAATGAAGTTATATCCTACTTCTGGTGCATCATTCGGTGTCAGTTATGTTCAATGTTCACTTATGTGATTTTTCGTTTCTTGGTTTGGTTGCTTCCCAATCTTTTTTGCTAGCCTTCATTTGTACTAAGTAGAAATACTACTTGTGCATCCAAAATCCTTAAACCAAGTTTTGCCTTAAGAGTCCACCATACCTACCTATATGTGGTATTTCCATGCCGTTCCAAGCAAATTTGTATGTGCCATCTCTAAATTTTCAAAATAAATTTTCTCTTTTGTGTGCCCGTACCGCTCATGAAACGGTGGGGAGTGTCCAATATTTTTCCATGCTTGATGTGTTATTCTCAAGATGAGTGTTTGTTCACTTGTCATTGCACAAGAGTGCGGCGGTAATAGGGATGCCCATTCCCGAAATGAAAAAGAAAAAAAAATTACTTTATGTTGTCAAATAATAAATTCCTTGGAAAGTGTTGGTATGGAAGGCAACCGTGGATACGGCCCGCCATGGAAAGTGAAAGTTTGGTGGAAAAAGGAATAAACTTTATTTTCTGTTTGGGAACCGCCTATGATATATCTAGCATGGAAAGTATTGTGAGCTACTTTGTCGTTTTCGTTGATAGGAAAAGCATGCCACCCAAAAAAAAATCCTTCTCAATTTAAACCTTGAGCTCTGGCACCTCTACAAATCCCTACTTCCCTCTGCGAAGGGCCTATCTATTTACTTTATGCAATTTTTATTTTTGCTTTGAGTCTCGATCTTCTCTTTTAAGCACCAACTAGGGGGCACTATGATCGTACTTGAGCATTGGGCATAGCTAATATTTGAGTGTGTTTCATGAATGGATCAATGAATGAGCATGATGGGCTAGGGATAACTTTCTTTAGTGTTGATATTTTGAAAGACATGGTTGCTTGTTGGCATGCTTGAGTATTGAAGTCATTATGTTAAAACTAGACTATTTGCTTTGAATCATCTAAAGTCCATATGTCCATGCTACAAAGAAAAGAATATGTGATGAGCAAGTTAGGCAGCATTCCACATAAAAAATTCTGTTTTTATCATTTACCTACTCGAGGACGAGTAGGAATTAAGCTTGGGGATGCTGATACGTCTCCAACGTATCTATAATTTTTGCTTGTTCCATGCTGTTATATTATCATTCTTGAATGTTTTACAATCATTTTATTACAACTTTATATCATTTTTTGGGACTAACCTATTGACATAGTGCCAAAGTGCCAGTTGCTGTTTTTGCTTGTTTTTTACTTCGCAGAAAATTAGTACCAAACAGAGATGAAACGCTGCGGGGATTTTTGTGGATTTTTTACGGACCAGAAGAAACCAGATGGGCCAAAGAACACCAGAAGAGGGGGCCCAGGGTGGCCAACACCCACCAGGGCGCGCCAGAGGCCCCCTAGCGCGGCCTGATGGGTGCTGGGCACCACCTCCACTGCCTCCGATGCCTATAAATTCCCAAATATTCGGAAACCCAAAAAAATAACCCTGGACTCTCCGCTCCGCCGCCGCAACTCTCTGTATCGACAAAAAACCAATCTGGAGATGTTCCAGTACCCTGCTGGAGAGGGGAATCCATCTCCGGTGGCCATCTTCATCATCCCGGCGGAGGCCATGACGAGGAGGGAGTAGTCCACCCTCGGGGCTGAGGGTATGTACCAGTAGCTATGTGTTCAATCTCTCTCTCTCTCGTGTTCTTGAGATGTCACGATCTTGATATATCACGGGCTTTGTTAATATAGTCGGATCATATGATGTGTTTCCCTCTCTATCTAGTTGTGATGAATTGAGTTTTCCCTTTGAGATTTCGTTACTGGATTGAATACTTTTATGGATTTGAGAACACTTGATATATGTCTTGCATGCAGATACCCGTGGTGACAATGGGGTGTTCTATTGATTCACTTGATATATGTTTTGGTACTCAACTTGCGGATTCCTGTGGTGACATTGGGGTAATCTATGCATAGGGGTTGATACACGTTCTTGTCCTACTTTCTCCGATAGAAATCTTGGGGCACTCTTTCAGGTTCTTTGTGTGGATTGAGTATTATGAATCTGAAATTGTTTGATGTGTATCGTATAATTAACTCATGGATACTTGTGGTGACATTGGAGTATCTAGGTGACATTAGAGTTGGTTGATGCGTATCATATGGTGTTATTCTAGTACGAACTCTTAGATAGATCGAACGGAAAGGATAACTTGATGTTATCTTAGTATGAACTCTTGAATAGATCGATCGGAAATGATAACTTTAAGGTGGTTTCGTACCCTACTGTGACGCCCCCGATCTCGACCGTACGCTAAACATACACGCAATGCGTACGACCAAGATTAGGGACTCACTGATTTATATCACAACACAACACTAGACACAAATTAAAGTCATACAGCTTCATATTACAAGCCAGGGGCCTCGAGGGCTCGAATACAAAGCTCGACAAGCACGAGTCAGCGGAAGCAAATAATATCTGAGTACAGACATAAGTTAGACAAGTTTTGCCTTAAGAAGGCTAGCACAAACATAAGCAGCGGATCGAAAGAGGCGAGGCCTCCTGCCTGGGAACCTCCTAACTACTCCTGAGCGTCGGCACTCTCCACATAGTAGTAGGCTCCAGCGGTGGTGTAGTAGTCGTCTCCGACGTACTCCATCTCCTGGGCTCCGTCGTCTGAACGCGGCAATCGTATCGAGGGAGAAAGAGAATGCAAAGCAGTGGTGAGTACTCATCCAAAGTACTCGCAAGACTGACATCAGAACTATGCTAAGTATGCATCATTATCAATGGGAGGGGTTATATCTGGACTGACTGCAGAAAGCAAGAATAGGGAGAAGGCCTAGTCCTATCGAAGACTAGCATCTTCAGCATCTTGCAGCATTAGAAGAGAGTAGACTGGTATCTCATATATAGTCATATTATTGTAGCAATTTTATTAAGTAACCACGCCCAGAGATCCTCCCTCGACTCCCTGCGAGGAAGCAATCTCGGAGCCACATTCATTTCAAATTAAATCACAATTATAGTTGTATAAGGTCAAGGTACAACTCCAAGTCGTCCTGTTACCGTGGACACGGCTATTCGAATAGATTATTCATCCCTGCAGGGGTGCACCGCATTTCCAACACGCCTGATCACCTCCGGCCGGACACACTTTCCTGGGGCATGCCCGGCCTCGGGATAGCAGCACGTCGTCGCCCCACCTAGCCTCAACGAAGAGGCCAGCCCGCCGGTCTAAATCCTAAGCGCGCAGGTTCGTGGGCCCACTTGCCCTTGCGCTCCTGCACGATGCGTGGGCGTCCGAAAGCAGACCTAGTACACTCCAGTCCAAGAGCTGCACCATCCAGTCCAATCCGGCGCGCGCCGCTCCATTGCTGATGTCCGAAGAGCTTCGGCTGATACAACGACGCTGAGTGCCCATAACTTTCCCACGTGATGGTTTGGTGCGCAATAAGGCCAACGACCAACTCAGATCAAATACCCAACCCATTAGCATTTTATTAATGCGAGGAAAGCGTGACCCATAAATTGCGGTCCCGTCGCCCCGTCTCGAGGATGTGTGGCAAAGGCCTCTCTCGCCAGTCCACGCCTCATCATCATCAAACCGTGGGTACCCCTCAGGGCCGACCCATCACCAACATGTTGCTGTAACCCGGTCATAGTAACTGTGTGTATAAAACATCAAGAAGGAACCTGAGGAATCACCCTCAAAGGGCCCCGCTCGATGAAACCGTCAAGGTGGACTTAGAGGAATCACCCTCGAGAGTCCCACACTTGAGGGGTTGCACGACAGAGTCATCGTCGGGAGTGGTGAAGGAGGAATCACCCTCGATAACCACGACCGACTAGCTGCACTACAGAGCTAGCATCATGAGTACTTCACGAGGTGTCACCCTCGGTACTCGATAGTAGCGCTGCAGAGTCGTACAACTAAGGGGTGTGCGGTGATGTGAGGGGCCTGGCTGGTCGGTTGACCGAGTCTTCGAGTCGTCGAGTCGTCGATGAAGAAGCAGGGGCAACTGGGACTAAGGGGGGTCACAGGGGATTCATTGATCAACCTATACTAAGTAGTTGATATGATTGCAGGTATAGTAGCAGTTTATCAAAAGCAGGCTATGCATCAGAATAGGAGCTAACTAATACGGTAGCAAAATCTAATGCAAGAATGAGAGGGAAAAGAATGGGCGATATCGGAATGCTCAAGGGGGGTTGCTTGCCTTGCTGCTCTGCGGCAAAAGGCTGATCGTCAGTCGCGTAGTCGTACCCGGCAGCACCGTCAGTCTCGGGGTCTACCGGAGAGAAGAGGGGGAAAGAAACAATAAATATAAAGCAGACAAATGCATCACGATGCATGACATGGCAATATGCAGGGCTAGGCATGCACTAACGCTGTATTATACGTCGCAGACGGATCGGAAGAGTATCTGATGATATTTCCCGGGTCTCGGGCTACTACCGGACAGATGAAATCGATGAAAAAGTTCCATGTTTGCTATGCTAGGGGCATGTGACAGACTAACGGACAGCGTGGTTGGAACCGTAGAATTATTCTCAGCAACTTTCATGTTCAAAACTTTTTAATCCGGACTACGGTTTATTTTATATTAAATTTTAAAGATTTAATAATATTCTTAAATTAATTTAATTATTAAATTCGAATTATCCAAAACAGTAAAATACTGTTTAATTATACTAAACAGTAAATACTGATTAATTACTGGTCGGGGCCGGTGGACGGCGGGCGTCGGCGCGCGGGCCGGCCACGTCGGGGGGGGGGGAGGGAACGGAGGGGCGGCCGCGGCCGGGCCGGGCTTCGGCGGGGGGGGGGGGGGGGGGGGAGCGAGCAGGGGCTCGGGTGCCCAGGGGAGCGGCGGGGGGTGGGGGGTGGGGAGAACGGGCGACGGGGCTAGGGTTCACCCGCCCCTGGCTCCTTATAGGGACCGGCTGGGCCGGTCTATTTTGGCCCAGTTAGGCCTTTTATTATTATTATTATTTATTTAACAACGTCTGTTTTAATTATTTAGAGGCTTTAAAATACTTCGAAAAATTCCGGTTTGAATTTTATAAATCCGTAGGGAATATTTGCAATCCATCCAACATTTTTAATTCCAGTTTTGCCAAACTTTTAAATCCACCTTTTAAATGAATTTAAATTTGCAACGGAATTTGAATGGGGTTCGAACCAACGCGAGTTTAACAACAGTAATCGTGGTGACGTGGCAACATTAGCGTGGGATTACTGTAGCTTAATTACATCCATTACTGTAGCACAAAACCAGGGCGTCACAATTCTCCCCTACTAACAAGAATTCTCGTCCCGAGAATTAAGAAGTAGAAGGAAAGAGCCCGGGGTATTCTGCACAAAGATGATCTTCGCGTTCCCAAGTGGCTTCATCTTCAGAATGATTTGCCCACTGCACCTTGAAGAACTTAGTAACCTTCTGACGAGGCCGGCGTTCAGTCTCATCGAGAATGCGGACTGGTTGCTCTTTGTAAGAGAGGTCTTGTTGCAGCTCAAGCATATCATGATCCACTGCTCGGATAGGATCCTTGAAGCAGCGACGAAGCTGTGACACATGGAACACATCGTGAACCTGAGAAAGGTTTGACAGTAATTCCAGTTGATATGCCACTTTACCACGCCTTTCGAGAACAGTGAAAGGACCGATATATCGAGGAGCCAGCTTGCCCTTGATCCCGAAACGGTGTGTACCTCTCATTGGCGTGACCCGAAGATAAGCCTTTTCGCCAGGCTGATAGACCATATCCTTGTGATGACGGTCATACTGACTCTTCTGACGAGACTGAGCGGCCTTCAGATTTGCATGAATAATGCGGACTTGATCTTCGGCATGTTGGATAATATTCGGACCGATAAGTGTATGTTCCCCAGTTTCTGACCAATTCAGAGGAGTTTGACACTTACGTCCATATAACACCTCAAAGGGAGCCATCTTCAGATTAGCTTGATAGCTATTGTTGTAGGAGAACTCAGCATACGGGAGAGATTCCTCCCATTTCTTGCCGAAAGAAATGACACAAGCTCGAAGCATGTCTTCGAGGATCTGGTTGACTCTTTCAACTTGTCCCTGGGATTGAGGGTGAAAAGCGGTGCTAAATGTCAAATGAGTTCCCATAGCTTCCTGGAAACTTGCCCAGAACCTTGAAGTGAGTAAGCTACCACGGTCTGAACTAATCACCAATGGAATACCGTGGAGTGAAACAACTCTGGACATGTATAGATCTGCCAGCTGACTAGCAGTAATAGTTTCCTTGACA
Source organism: Elymus sibiricus (assembly GCA_039707655.1). Lineage (NCBI taxonomy): Eukaryota > Viridiplantae > Streptophyta > Magnoliopsida > Poales > Poaceae > Elymus > Elymus sibiricus. The sequence continues at coordinate 212,310,834 of CM077675.1, read as the reverse complement.
GCTAGAAAATGTGCAACTTTGGACAGTCGGTCAATGACGACAAGAATAGCATCATTACCTTTCTGCGACATGGGAAAACCAGTAATGAAGTCCGTTTCAACATGATCCCATTTCCATTCAGGAATAGAAATAGGTTGTAGAGTTCCAGCAGGCCTTTGATGTTCTGCTTTGATCCGACGACAAATGTCACATTCTGAAACATAGCGTGCAATGTCTTGCTTCATGTTAGACCACCAGAATCTTCGACGAATGTCTTGGTACATCTTGGTACTACCAGGATGAATAGACAGCGGAGTGTCATGTGCTTCCTTCATGACCTCCTGAGTCATATCATGGTTTTTCTCCCTACTCGGTACCACTAGGCGGTCTTTGAAGTACAAAGCGCCATCCTCCGCAATAGTGAAGAGTGAGGGCTTTCCTTCTGCAAGATCGAGTTTAATCCTCTCGACTTCATTGTCACACTTCTGGATCCACTTGATGACGTCCACAAGATCTGGTTTAGCAACCAGGGTATTAAGAGAACCCTGGGAAACAACGTGGAGGTTCATTTTGTAGGACCCTTCAGGAGGGGGAGTGAGATATCCCTGAGGAACAATATGGAGGTTCAGCTTGCGGAATTCCTTTTGAAGAAGGGGGTGAACCTTGTGAACCTTAAGGTGATTGCAGTACGACTTGCGGCTCAAAGCATCAGCCATTACATTAGCCTTGCCTGGGGTATAAGAAATACCCACATTGTAATCTGCTATGCGCTCCATCCATCTCTGTTGACGGAGGTTCAGATCTGGCTGAGTAAACAGATACTTCAGACTTTGGTGGTCGGTGTAGATCTCGCAACGGTTCCCAACAAGGTATTGCCGCCACTCTTTCAGTGCATGAATTACTGCAGCAAGTTCAAGGTCATGAACTGGGTAGTTCTCTTCATGAGGACACAATTGGTGGGATGCATAAGCAACCACTCTGCGCTCTTGCATTAGGACACAACTTATTCCCCGACGAGAAGCGTCACAATAAATGACAAAGTCCTTACGAGTATCCGAAGGAGCAAGCACTGGAGCAGAGGTCAGCTTGTCCTTAAGTGCCTGAAAGCTCTCCTGACATTTTTCTGTCCACTCATATTTAACACCCTTGTGAAGCAGATTGGTTAAGGGCTTTGCAATCTTGGAGAAGTTCTCGACGAATCGACGGCAATAGCTGGCGAGTCCGAGAAAACTTCTGACTTGCTTGACATTTTTCGGGGGAGTCTTGTCAAGAATAGCCTGAACTCGTTCAGGGTTGACTGCAATACCATCCTCGGAGATCACATGACCAAGGTAGGTTACTTCGTCCATCCAGAACTCACACTTAGAATACTTTGCATAAAGTTGATGTTCTCGAAGCCTCTCAAGTATAAGACGAAGATGTTCAGCATGCTCTTCTTTATTCTTGGAGTAAACCAGAATATCATCCAGATAAACCACGACGAATTTATCGAGGTAATCCATGAATATATAGTTCATCAGGCGAGAGAAGGTTGCTGGAGCATTGGTTAAGCCGAAGGACATGACGGTGTACTCGTATGAACCATAGCGAGTAACAAATGCAGTCTTGGGAATATCCTCTTCACGAACCTGGATCTGATGATAACCCAACCTCAAGTCGAGTTTCGAATACATTGCTGAACCAGCAAGTTGATCATATAGATCATTGATCCAAGGAAGCGGATATTTGTTTTGAATCGTTGCTTGGTTGATGGGACGGTAATCTTGAACTAACCGATTCGTTCCATCTTTCTTCTTGACAAAAAGAGAAGGTGCTCCCCAAGCAGAGGAACTTGGACGAATGAAACCCAGACGAAGTGAATTGTCAATTTCTTGCTTAAGTTCAAGGAGTTCATGTGGTGGCATCTTATACGGACGCTTGGCTATAGGAGTGGTACCAGGTACCAAGTCGATGACAAACTCAACGGCTCTAGCAGGGGGAATCCCTGGAAGTTCTTTCGGAAAGACATCTTGGAAATCCCGAACAACTGGAATGTTTTCAATCCCTTCAAGAGGTGACTCATTTAATGCATTCATGGCATATAGTCGGGCTTCAGCATTCCGAACAAGATGAGCATGATAGCTTACAATCTCATTCGATGGGTGTAGGAGGTGGACGGTTTTGGTGTCACAAACAATAGAAGCGGTATGCGCTTTCAACCAATCCATTCCGAGAATGAGATCGATATTTGAAGACTTCAGCATTATGGGGGAGGCATGGAATTCCAACCCTTCAATTTCAATGGTGACATTGGGGCTATTAATGGAGGTTCGACATTGGCCCGCGGGGGTGTTTACCACTATTGGGACGCTCACCTCTTCACACTTGATGTCATGCATGCATGCGAAATCTTCAGACATAAAAGAATGCGATGCTCCTGTATCAAACAATACAGAAGCTGGTACTGAGTTGACGAGAAGAGTACCCATCACAGTAGTAGGCTGGTCTTGAACATCATTCAGAACAATATTGTTGGCTTGAACACGCCCCTGAGCAGGCCTGGCATTGTTGTTGCGGGGCTGGTTGGTAGGCAGTGCAAGTTGATTCTGATTCTGCCTGCATTCTCTAGCACGGTGTCCTGGACGACCACACTTGAAGCACAGCCCATCCTCAGGACGAGAAGGGGGAACAGGAGCTCGTGGTGGCGGAGCTAGGAGCCTCGGCTGCCTAGGTGGGGGTGCAGGCAGACGAGGTGCAGCATAGGACGGCCTCGGAGCAGGAGGCGGTGCATGGTACATGTTGTGGGGGATCCAGATCTTGCGCTTCTGAGCAGATGGACCCGAAGATGAGCCCATGTCATGGTTGCGCTTGTTGCTGTCCTTGTAGTCCTGCAGACCCGTTTCCACTATAATAGACTTGTTCACCAAGGTGGCAAAGTTACCGAAGTCTTGAGCAATGAGTGCCAGTTTGATATTCGGGTGGAGGCCTTCACGGAATTTCTCTTGTCTACGAGCATCAGTTGCGACGTCTTCTTCAGCATAGTGAGATAAGTCCAGAAATTCCCGCTGATAAGCATCCACAGTCTTGTTGCCCTGGACTAAGTTGCGGAATTCACGCTTCTTCTTATCCATCATTCCCTGAGGAATGTGACGAGCACGGAACGCAGCTTGGAACTCTGGCCAGGTGATGATTGTTCCAACAGGCTGAGAGCGCCTGTGGTTGTCCCACCATTGAGCAGCGGGGCCCTTCAGAAAGTACGAGGCAAAGGTGATATAGTTAGCCACTGGGGCGCCTGAAGACTCCAGTTCAAAAGTGATGTCACGGAGCCAGTCATCTGCGTCAAGCGGCTGAGTTGAGCTGCGGTAGGTCGTAGGGTTGAGGCGCATGAAGTCTTGCAGAGTCATTGGGGCTGGTTGCTGATTCATATTCGGCCTCGGGATCTGGTCCATCAGCCCTTGCATAAACTGGCGATTCAGTTCAAACTGCTGCATCATACCAGCCATGTAGTCCGGTGGTGGTGGTGGTTCAGGCGCACCACGACCACGACCAGCTGGCCTAACCATTCTGTCAAGTTTTTAACAGTGGTAGTTTAGCACCGGGTAATTGCAAAGACAAAGAATCATTCATGAAGTAAATTGCACAATTAAGGAAGTGCAATAGATACGACATAGTAGTTCAAACTTCAACATACAGATCCATACATAGGTCTATTACAAACCATAAGTTCGTTACAAAATAGACGATAGGTCCGGCATGAAATTAACCTAGACAACTAGGCGGCACGCAGGCACGCGGTGTAGGGATACAACAACGAGACATAGCGATATGCTACATCAACGTCGGGGACAACGAAAGTAACCATGGAACTGCACGTGACCCTGAATGTGAAACCTGGTGGCAGGCTCCTGAATCCCGTGCACACTCTGATGCAGACTCTGCATCCCAAGCGGGAGCGCAGGTCCACGTGCCGAAGTACGACCTCCAACCTCAGGCCATTCAAGACTTGGAGGAAACTCAGTCCGACGCGGGTGAAGAATGTACTCCGGATGCATCCTCGCACTGACTGCTGGCAACAACTGCACCATAGCCTGATGAAGACGAGCTCGGGTGGCGTACAGCTCGAAGTTAAGAGCCCTGACAGTGCGATCCAGTGCCTCAGTGTACTGGACCAGAACCTGTGAGTCGTAACGACGACTCACGTAGGGGGTGCAGACAGCAGTGTAGGACCGGTCATTGCGCCGCGGCACGAAAGGGGTCAAGACCTCAGCGTCGGCCGCAGTATCAACTCCAGCAGGAGCATACGGGATGTATCTGTATGCCGTCTCCTCCAAACAAGGGTTCGCTGCTCGGAGACGAACAATAGCAGCATAGGCAGCATCCTGTACTGCCATCTCAACAGTTAGTCCAATGCCACGGAAGGTGTGCAGCTCAGTGATGGAGAGGTCCTGTCGATCCCAGATAACCATCTCAGCCTCATACTGTTCCTGGTTGAACTCGCGGTAGTCCTCGTAAACAGTGTACTCGAGGTACCAGCGATATCCCAACTTCTTCAAGAGGCCGACCAGAATGGCCGGGAACCCAGTCGTATCGTACGCAAAGGTCAGACGAACGATCTGCCTAGCGGGACGCATCTGTAACAAGGAGATTCAAGATGTCAAATGACAGTGCGTGCATCATAACTTCAAAGAAGACAATTTTCGATGAAACAATTCTCCGGTGGATGTGATCACGAGAACCTAATGTTAGATTTAGCAAAATCTTTAACCCGAAAGAGAAGAGAGATCAGAACTGAGAGTATAGGCGAGGAGTAAAAGATCCTAATACCACCCGATTGAGATGTGGGCCCGTAAGCCACACAACTATGTTAGTAAAAGTTTTTCAAGTACTAGACTCAACTTCGGCCAAGGAGTTGGAAAGGGGGGCTACCTACAGGCAGTCTGCTCTGATACCAACTTGTGACGCCACCGATCTCGACCGTACGCTAAACATACACGCAATGCGTACGAACAAGATTAGGGACTCACTGATTGATATCACAACACAACACTAGACACAAATTAAAGTCATACAGCTTCATATTACAAGCCAGGGGCCTCGAGGGCTCGAATACAAAGCTCGACAAGCACGAGTCAGCGGAAGCAAATAATATCTGAGTACAGACATAAGTTAGACAAGTTTTGCCTTAAGAAGGCTAGCACAAACATAAGCAGCGGATCGAAAGAGGCGAGGCCTCCTGCCTGGGAACCTCCTAACTACTCCTGAGCGTCGGCACTCTCCACGTAGTAGTAGGCTCCAGCGGTGGTGTAGTAGTCGTCTCCGACGTACTCCATCTCCTGGGCTCCGTCGTCTGAACGCGGCAATCGTATCGAGGGAGAAAGAGAATGCAAAGCAGCGGTGAGTACTCATCCAAAGTACTCGCAAGACTGACATCAGAACTATGCTAAGTATGCATCATTATCAATGGGAGGGGTTATATCTGGACTGACTGCAGAAAGCAAGAATAGGGAGAAGGCCTAGTCCTATCGAAGACTAGCATCTTCAGCATCTTGCAGCATTAGAAGAGAGTAGACTGGTATCTCATATATAGTCATATTATTGTAGCAATTTTATTAAGTAACCACGCCCAGAGATCCTCCCTCGACTCCCTGCGAGGAAGCAATCTCGGAGCCACATTCATTTCAAATTAAATCACAATTATAGTTGTATAAGGTCAAGGTACAACTCCAAGTCGTCCTGTTACCGTGGACACGGCTATTCGAATAGATTATTCATCCCTGCAGGGGTGCACCGCATTTCCAACACGCCTGATCACCTCCGACCGGACACACTTTCCCGGGTCATGCCCGGCCTCGGGATAGCAGCACGTCGTCGCCCCACCTAGGCTCAACGAAGAGGCCAGCCCGCCGGTCTAAATCCTAAGCGCACAGGTTCGTGGGCCCACTTGCCCTTGCGCTCCTGCACGATGCGTGGGCGGCCGGAAGCAGACCTAGTACACTCCAGTCCAAGAGCTGCACCGTCCAGTCCAATCCGGCGCGCGCCGCTCCATTGCTGACGTCCGAAGAGCTTTGGCTGATACAACAACGCTGAGTGCCCATAACTTTCCCACGTGATGGTTTGGTGCGCAATAAGGCCAACGACCAACTCAGATCAAATACCCAACCCATTAGCATTTTATTAATGCGGGGAAAGCGTGACCCATAAATTGCGGTCCCGTCGCCCCGTCTCGAGGATGTGTGGCAAAGGCCTCTCTCGCCAGTCCACGCCTCATCATCATCAAACCGTGGGTACCCCTCAGGGCCGACCCATCACCAACATGTTGTTGTAACCCGGTCATAGTAACTGTGTGTATAAAACATCAAGACGGAACCTGAGGAGTCACCCTCAAAGGGCCCCGCTCGATGAAACCGTCAAGGTGGACTTAGAGGAATCACCCTCGAGAGTCCCACACTTGAGGGGTTGCACGAAAGAGTCATCGTCGGGAGTGGTGAAGGAGGAATCACCCTCGATAACCACGACCGACTAGCTGCACTATAGAGCTAACATCATTAGTACTTCACGAGGTGTCACCCTCGGTACTCGATAGTAGCGCTGCAGAGTCGTACAACTAAGGGGTGTGCAGTGATGTGAGGGGCCTGGCTGGTCGGTCGGTTGACCGAGTCTTCGAGTCGTCGAGTCGTCGATGAAGAAGCAGGGGCAACTGGGACTAAGGGGGGTCACAGGGGATTCATTGATCAACCTATACTAAGCAGTTGATATGATTGCAGGTATAGTAGCAGTTTATCAAAAGCAGGCTATGCATCAGAATAGGAGCTAACTAATACAGTAGCAAAATCTAATGCAAGAATGAGAGGGAAAAGAATGGGCGATATCGGAATGCTCAAGGGAGGTTGCTTGCCTTGCTGCTCTGCGGCAAAAGGCTGATCGTCAGTCGCGTAGTCGTACCCGGTAGCACCGTCAGTCTCGGGGTCTACCAGAGAGAAGAGGGGGGAAGAAACAATAAATATAAAGCAAACAAATGCATCACGATGCATGACATGGCAATATGCAGGGCTAGGCATGCACTAACGCTGTATTATACGTCGCAGACGGATCGGAAGAATATCTGATGATATTTTCCGGGTCTCGGGCTACTACCGGACAGATGAAATTGATGAAAAAGTTCCATGTTTGCTATGCTAGGGGCATGTGACAGACTAACGGACAGCGTGGTTGGAACCGTAGAATTATTCTGAGCAACTTTCATGTTCAACACTTTTTAATCCGGACTACGGTTTATTTTATATTAAATTTTAAAGATTTAATAATATTCTGAAATTAATTTAATTATTAAATTCGAATTATCCAAAACAATAAAATACTGTTTAATTATCCTAAACAGTAAATAGTGATTAATTAAATAATTAATTAATGAATTAATTAATTAATCGATTTAACTAACTAATTAACTATTTATTTATTTATAAATTATTTTTATTTAATTTTCTATTTTGCCTTTTGTATATACATACATACATAAATACATACATGCATACATACATACATACATACATACGTACACACACACTTGCACGCACGCACGCACGCGGCTGCCGTCGTCGGCGGGGGGGGGGGGGGGGGGGGGGATGGGGCCGGCGGCGGCTGGTCACCGCGGGGCGGTGACCGGCAGTCAGGGAGGCGGACGGAGGCGTCGGCGAGCGGGCCGGCGGGGAGGCGTCGGCGGCGGGGCCGGCGTAGACGGCGGCGGGCGACGGTCGGCGGGTCGGGGCCGGTGGACGGCGGGCGTCGGCGCGCGGCGCGCGGGCCGGCCACGTCGGGGGGGGGAGGGAACGGAGGGGCGGCCGCGGCCGGGCCGGGCTTCGGCGGGGAGGGGGGGGGAGCGAGCAGGGCTAGGGTTCGCCCGCCCGTGGCTCCTTATAGGGACCGGCTGGGCCGGTCTATTTCGGCCCAGTTAGGCCCTTTTTTTTAATTATTATTATTTATTTAACAGCGTATGTTTTAATTATTTAGATGCTTTAAAATACTTCAAAAAAATCCGGTTTCAATTTTATAAATCCGTAGGGAATATTTGCAATCCATCCAACATTTTTAATTCCAGTTTTGCCAAACTTTTAAATCCACCTTTTAAATGAATTTAAATTTGCAACGGAATTTGAACGGGGTTTGAACCAACGCGAGTTTAACAACAGTAATCGTGGTGACGTGGCAACATTAGCGTGGGATTACTGTAGCTTAATTACATCCATTACGGTAGCACAAAACCAGGGCGTCACACCTACAAACAATTTCTTCTTATGTTCTCCGCTAGATAAGAACTTTTGATTGATTCTTTGTTGCACGTTGAGGGATGGTTATGTGATCCAATTATATTAGCATTGTTGAGAGATTGCATTAGTGAAAGTACAGACCCTAGGCCTTGTTTTCAAGCATTGCAATACCATTTGTGCCCACTTTTGTTACTTGCTACCTTGCTGTTTTTATATTTTTAGATTACAAAAACCTATATCTATCATCCATATTGCACTTGCATCACCATCTCTTCGCCGAACTAGTGCACCTATACAATTTGCCGTTGTATTGGGTGTGTTGGGAACACAAGAGATTTCTTGTATTTGATTGCAGGGTTGTTTGAGAGAGACCATCTTCATCCTCCACCTCCCACGGATTGATAAACCTTAGGTCATCCACTTGAGGGAAAAATGTACTGTCCTACAAAACTCTGCGCTTGGAGGCCCAACAAAGTCTACAAGAATAAAGTTGCGTAGTAGACATCAGGTGTCCAATATTTTTCCATGCTAGATGTGTTATTCTCAAGATGAGTGTTTATTCACTTGTCATTGCACGAGAGTGCGGCGGTAATAGGGATGCCCAATCCCGAAATGAAAAAGAAAAAAATATTTACTTTATGTTGTCAAATAATAAATTCCTTGGAAAGTGTTGGTATGGAAGGCAACCGTGGATACGGCCAGCCATGGAATGTGAAAGAATGGTGGAAAAAGGAATAACTTTATTTTCTCTTTGGGAACCGCCTATGATATATCTAGCATGAAAAGTATTGTGAACTACTTTGTCGTTTTCGTTGACAGGAAACGCATGCCACCCAAAATATTTTTCTCTCTCAATTTAAAACTTTGAGCTCTCACACCTCTACAAATCCCTACTTCCCTCTGCGAAGGGCCTATCTATTTACTTTATGTAATTTTTATTTTTACTTTGAGTCTCCATCTTCTCTTATAAAGCACCAACTAGGGGGCACTATGATCGTACTTGAGCATTGGGTGTAGCTAATATTTGAGTGTGTTTCATGAATGGATCAATGATTGAGCATGATGGGCTAGGGATAACTTTCTTTAGTGTTGATATTTTGAAAGACATGGTTGCTTGTTGGCATGCTTGAGTATTGAAGTCATTATGTTAAAACTAGACTATTGCTTTGAATCATCTAAAAGTCCAAATGTCCATGCTACAAAAGAAAAGAATATGAGATGAACATGTTAGGCAGCATTCCACATCAAAAATTCTGTTTTTATCATTTACCTACTCGAGGACGAGTAGGAATTAAGCTTGGGGATGCTGACATGTCTCCAACGTATCTATAATTTTTGCTTGTTCCATGCTGTTATATTATCATTCTTGGATGTTTTACAATCACTTTATAGCAACTTTATATCATTTTTTGGGACTAACCTATTGACATAGTGCCAAAGTGCCAGTTGCTGTTTTGCTTGTTTTTTACTTCGCAGAATATCAGTACCAAACGGAGTCCAATCACGAAGAAACTTTTTGGAGATTTGTTTTGGGCCAGAAGACATCCAGTGGGCCAAAGAAGTGCCAGATAGGTCGGCTGTGGAGAGCACAACCCACCAGGGTGCGCCCTGATGGGTTGTGCTCTCCACGGGGCCCCTCTCCATCGCCTCTGATGCCTATAAATACCCAAATAATCAGAAAACCCTAGGAGAGTCGACGAAGAACACATCCAGTTGCCGCAAGTTCCAGAGCCTCGAGATCCAATCTAACACCATCATGGAGGGGTTCATCATCCTCATTGGTGCCTCTCCGATGATGCGTGATTAGTCCACCATAGACCTACGGGTCCGTAGGCAGTAGCTAGATGGCTTCCTCTCTCTCTCTCTCTCTCTCTCTTTTGATTCTCAATACAATGGTCTCTTGGAGATCTATTTGATGTAAACTTTTGCGGTGTGTTTGTTGGGATCCGATGAATTTTGAGTTCATGATCAGTTTCTATCCATGAATATTATTTGAGTCTTCTTTGATCTCTTATATGCATGATTACTTATAGCCTCGTATTTCTTCTTCGAATCTTTGGTTTAGTTAGGCCGGCTAGATCGATTTTTCTTGCCATGGGAAGAGGTGCTTTGTGATGGGTTCCATCTTGCGGTGTCCTTTCCCAGTGACAGAAGGAGCAGCAAGGCACACATGTATCGTTGCCATTAAGGATAACAAGATGGGGTCTATTCCTACATGAATCGATCTTGTCTACATCATGTCATCGTTCTTATTGCATTACTCCGTTTTTCCATGAACTTAATACACTAGATGCATGCTGGATAGCGGTCGACGTGTGGAGTAATAGTGGTAGATGCAGGCAGGAGTCGGTCTACTTATCTTGGACGTGATGCCTATATAATGATCATCGCCTTGGATATCGTCATGATTATTTGATCTTCTATTAATTGCCCAACAGTAATTTGTTCACCCACCGTGTGCTATACTCATGAGAGAAGCCACTAGTGAAACCTACGGCCCCGGGTCTACTTTTCTAACATATTGCTTTTCGATCTATCTTTTTGCCTCCTTTGTTTTCAGATCTGTTATACCAAAAACCCAAAAATACCTTGCTGCACTTTTTATTTGCTCTTTTTATTTTGTGTTCTTGAGAGATCTATCTCTCCAATCTATCACTACCTAATCTATCTTTTTACCGTAGAGAGATTGACAACCTCTCTTTCGCGTCGGGTTGCAAGTATTTGTTATTTGTGTGCAGGTGCTGCTTATTTGGTGGTGGTGATCCTCCTACTGGTTCGATAGCTTGGTTTCATAACTGAGGGAAATACTTACCGTCGCTGTGCTACATCATCCCTTCCTCTTTGGGGAAATACCGACGCAGTCTCAAGCCACGTCAACCCACAATTCATCGGATCCGAATAAACGCACCGTACAAAAGAATTACATCGGATAGATCAAAGCGAAGATGCGATGATCATTGTATTAAATATCAAGAGAGGGATAGAGCCATCTAGGTACTAACTACGGACCCGTAGGTCTGTGGTGAACTACTCACACATCATCATGAGGGCAGCAAGGTTGGTGAAGAAGGCCTACGTGATCGATCCTCCCTCCGGCAGGGTGCCGGAACGGAGCTCCAGATGGGATCGCGGTGGAACCGAGATTTGCGGTGGGGGAAAAAGTGTTTCTGTATGCCCCTTAGGGTTTTTGGAATATATGTGAATTTATAGGCCAGAGAACGGGGGTAGGAGGGCCACCAGGGAGGGACAAGCCATCAGGGAGAGCCGACCCCCCCTGGCGTGCCCTGTAGGCTTGTGCCTCCCTCGTGCGGCCTCCGGTATTCTCCCGAAGCTTCCAGGTCTTCTTTTGGTCCAAAAAAAATCATAAAAAAGTTTTGGGGCAATTGGACTTTGTTTGGTACTGTAAACGTGAAAAGTAAAAAAAAACACGCAAAAAACAGCAACTGGCACTATGCACTGGGTCAATAGGTTTGTGCTCAAAAATAATATAATTTGGTAAATTATTACTCAAAAAGTATCCTAGAATGATAACATGTCAGCATGGAACAATAAAAAATTATATATACGTTGGAGACGTATTAGCATCCTCAAGCTTAATTCATGCTCGTCCCTGAGTAGGTAAATGATAAAACCATAATTTTTCGTGTGACAAGCTACCCAATATGTAATCTTTTGCATGTATGCTCACTGAGAAATGATGAATTAAAAAACAATAACATACTAATATTTATAGGCACAAGCAACAAAATCGTCAATCTTTCAATGTATACGATCCTAAAAGAAAGTTTACTCCCATTCATTTTATCATATTAGCAAGGGATGGCTCCGTCTTCACCACATTAATACAAATGTCAAGCACCACGGTGTCCAAGTGAGGCAATTGGATCGTACTTTTTCAATATGCATCAACTTTTTATTCTTCACGCAATACATGAGCGTGAACCATGGACATAGCATAAAGGTGGAATAGAATATGTTGGTAGGTATCAAAAGGGGTAAAAAGTGGAGAAGAAAGTCTCGCATCAACTAGGCGTATCAACGGGTTATGGAGATGCCCATCGATAGATGTCAATGCAAGGAGTAGGGATTGACATGCAAACGATGCACAAGAGCTATAAGTGTATGAAGGCTAACTGAAGCTAAGTGGGGTGTGCATCCAACTTGCTTGCTCATGAAGACCTCAGGCATTTGAGGAAGCCCGCCATCAAAATATACAAGCCAAGTTTATAATAATGAAAAATTAATTCCCACTAGCATATGAAAGTGACATAACATGAGACTCTCTATATGAAGAACAAGGTGCCACTTTGAGGCACAAGTGTGGTAAAGGATAGTAGCAAAGTCCCTTCTCTCTTTTTCTCTCTTTTTCATTTTTTAATTTTTTATGGTGGGATCATTTGGCCTCCCCATTTTTATTTTGTCACTGGGACAATGCTCTAATAATATTGAATATCACACTTTTATTTACTTACAACTCAATATGAAAACTCGATATGAAGAACTATGAAACAATATGACTCGATATGAATGCCTCTGGCAGTGTACCAGGATGTGCAATGATCTAGCGTGACATGTATCAAAAATGTGATGAACGGTGGCTTTGCCACAAATACTATGTAAGCTCTATATGATCATGCAAAGCAACATGATGATGAACGAACTAGTCATATGATGTAACAGTGGAATTTGCATGGCAATATATCTCTAAATTGCTATGGAAATGCCATAATAGGTAGATATGGTGGCTGTTTTGAGGAATATATAATAAGGCTTATGTGCGACAGAGCATATCGTGCCACGGGGTTTGGATGAACCGGCGAAGTTTGCACCGATCCTCGAGGTGAGAATGGGCAATGCACGGTACCGAAGAGGCTAGCAAAATATGAGGTGGTCAGATTGCGTATGTCCACATGTTCACATTAGTCATAAAGAACTCATATACTTATTGCAAAGTTTTATTAGTTTTATCACAAATCAAAGTACTACTCGCATGCCCCGAGGAAGGAGGTTGGGAGGAGTTAACCATCGCGCGCCCCCGACCCGAAACAACACTAGGATTTTAACGAGGAATAGAAATGCTCACATATCCCTACCATGCCTTTTTAATATTTAGACAAATGGGAAATTAACACCTCTTAATACTGATACTTCTAGGAATCAACAATGATGCACTCACACCTTTTTCACATTACCACATCAATATCATTAACCCACAATTTCTCTTTCATGTGCTACATGATGGTTTTGATTATCACTCATTGAATACCTATTATTTTTGGACTAGTCTTATGACCCATGCAAATTACCATCACTATTTATTATCTATCAAACAAATATAAGTGAAGAACGAGAGTGCAATTATTTCTATAAAACCTATACGCCACCGTGCTAAAAAAGATATAAGTGAAGTACTAGTGCAACTGCTAAGCTCAAAAGATATAAGTGAAGCACATGGAGTATTCTAATAAATTATGATGAAGGTGTGTATCTCTCAAATAGGTGTGTCCAGCAAATTATGATTGTGGCAAATGAAAAATAAAATCAAACAAAAGCAAATGACGCTCCAAGCAAAACTCATATCATGTGACAAATAAAAATATAGCTCCAAGTGACATACTGATGGATTGAGACGAAAGAGGGGATACCTTCTGGGGCATCCCCAAGCTTAGATTCTTCCTAAAATATTACCTTGGGGTGCCTTGGGAATCCCCAAGCTTAGGCTCTTGCCGCTCATTATTCCTTCATCCATCGTGACAACACCCAAAACTTGAAAACTTCAATCACACAAAACTCAACAAAACTTCGTGAGATCCGCTAGTATAAGCAACATATCAAATACTTTAGGTACTGTTATAAATGATTAATATTTAATTATTTCATAATAGGTACTTTATTATAACTCCTCCATGGCTTATACCCCCGATATAATCCATAGCATCATCAAAACAAGCAAAGTATTGCAAGCAAAAACAGAATCGGTCTAAAACGGAACAATTTGTAAAGATCTATAGAGAACCTATACTTATGTAACTCTAAAAATTCTGAAAAATTAGTTAAACCTGTATAATTTGTATGTAAATACTATGTAAAAAATTAATATAAAAAATACGTTCCAGTAAAATCAGAGAAATTCTGCACTGGACGCTAAACTTTCTGTTTTTGCACCGTATCAATTTTACTCATCTTGTGAGTTATCCCAAAGGCTTTACTTGGCACAAACACCAATTAAAACATAAAAACACAATAATTACAGTGTAAATAATCATTTTATCAAAAACAACCAGAATTTAAAAAGCAAAAATAAAGATAACTGTTCGGTTGCCTCCCAACAAGCGCTATTGTTTTATGCCCCTAGCTAGGCATAATGCATAGTTTCAAGTATTGTCATCTTTGACACTCCACCCATAAGTAGCTCTCATGATTGATTCGTAAGGTGGTTTAATTCTATTTCTAGGGAAGTGTTCCATCCCTTTCTTTAATGGGAATTGGACCTTATGTTTCCCTCTTTCATATCAATAATTGCACCTATAGTTCGTAAGAAAGGTCTTCCAAGTATTATTGGACAAGTAGGATTACAATCAATAGAGAACCTATATTTATGTAACTCTAAAAATTCTGAAAAATTATTTAAACCTGAATAATTTGTATATAAATACTATGTAAAAAATTCAGATAAAAAGACATTCCAGTAAAATCAGAGAAATTCTGCACTGGACGCTAAACTTTCTGTTTTTGCAACGTATCAATTTTACTCATCTTGTGAGTTATCCCAAAGGCTTTACTTGGCACAAACACCAATTAAAACATAAAAACACAATAATTATAGTGTAAATAACCATTTTATCAAAAACAACCAGAAATTAAAAAGCAAAAATAAAGATAACTGTTCGGTTGCCTCCCAACAAGCGCTATTGTTTTATGCCCCTAGCTAGGCATAATGCATAGTTTCAAGTATTGTCATCTTTGACACTCCACCCATAAGTAGCTCTCATGATTGATTCAAAAGGTGGTTTAATTCTGTTTCTAGGGAAGTGTTCCATCCCTTTCTTTAATGGGAATTGGAACCTTATGTTTCCCTCTTTCATATCAATAATTGCACCTATAGTTCGTAAGAAAGGTCTTCGAAGTATTATTGGACAAGTAGGGTTACAATCTGTCGGTGTACTGAACAGGGGGTGCCCATTACCCCTGGACATGCACCGGCAAGTTGCAGCCTCCAGGCGGGAAGGGCATGGCAGAGAAGACATCCACTCTTAGAACACAGAAGGGTTTCCGGCAAGGACTACTTGCCGGGAATAACGCCGAGCCTGCCGGGGGGCAACAGGCTCCGGCAGGGCCTCAAGCCCTTGCCGTAGAGACAAATGCTCCCACGGCAGGAGACATACCTTTAGTCCTTGCTGTCGAGCCTCAGGCTCCAGCATGGGCACATCACATTGTTGCGCATCGTCGGCAAGCTCAAGAGCCGGCAAGATCAAGATAGAAGTTCTGGGAAGCAAGCCTTCCTGGGAAAAGACCTCCAGGCAGGTCACCGAGAAGACCCGATGTTGGACTCCCGACAAGATGCTTGCCGGAGGACAACTGGGAATAAGCACAAGAATATCAAGGAAGCATTCAAACCAATAATCAGAAGACAAAAGACCGAAGGCTGGAGCCCCGGCAAGATCTTGCCGGGATGGCTCGCGGCCCCGGCAAGACTTGCGCCCGGCAAGACCTCGCCACCCTGCCACCGCTCCAGCGCAGCGACCAGCTTGTCGTTTAGCTGTTGTCCTCCTGGGTACGTGTCAGGTGCTAACGGTGGATGGGCTTGAGCGGTGCTGATGGGACGACCCCTTTTTCCGTCCCCAAGACGCTAAGGGACACCTCAACGGAGCATTTAATGTTCTTGTCCTAAATCGTCAGTGTTAGGTATGATGACACTGTAGCTACTTTTACACCTCATGTATGCACTGTACGCCACTGTTGGTGACCCCTTCTAACGTATAAAGGGAGGCCCAAGGCGTAGCTACAGGGGGATCGGATTTTCTCTAGCCTATTCTGCATGAGTAGCAGCTGAGTACTGTAGCGCTCCCAGAACTTGAGCTAGAGCACATCTAATACAACCAAGCAGGAGTAGGGTTTTACGCATCTTTGCGGCCCGAACCTGGGTAAAATTCCCGCGTGTTGATCATCAGATCTGCTCTCTGTACAAACCCTTCCCCTCGCCGAATCGTTAAGGGATCCTCGCGATCCCATAGGTGTCATTTCTCTGACATGTTTGGCGCACCAGGTAGGGGGAAAGGTTGCGTGAACCTGATCTAGCGGTCAGCGCATCAGCTTCATCGTCCATGGCGACTTCGCTCTACTTATAGAAAGCTAAGTCCTAAAACTTTGATTCATTTTTGTTGTGTAGCCTTATCCTTGATGGCAGTTTTGTATAACCTGTGCGCAAGGGAGCGCTCTAGAAACACTCTGCACTCCTGTTTGTTCTGGGTCCGCCCAACAACACAGATGTAGCTGCGTTTGTCTCTAGAATGTTAAGCTCCTGAAGAGGCGGCGTTCTCGATAGGCTGCTAGACAGGACCCGATCCTAAGCGCCATCGATCGGAACGTGCGCATTCGGGGAGTATTCCAGCAAGCGTAGGGATTCATCGTACAAAAATGCAATTGTTCAAGGAAAAGGCTCGATGAGTTTTATTTTCGGACTTCTGCGTAAACCCGTATGCTGAGGAGCCTCCCCGGGGCTAGTTGCGCTCTTAATGGCCTCGAGTCCGCTCGGCGATGTGAGCAGCTGCACTAAAACTGGGAAGGTAAACCTTTTCGGGAGGCGGCGTTCCCGGCAAGCCGCTAAGGACCCGTTCCTCAAAGCACTGCTGACTGGATCGTGTGCACCGGAAAGTGTTCAGGCAAGCAAGGGAACATTCGACAGAAGTCAAGATTACAACAAGTTAATCATAGCCTAGAAGCTAATTAATTTGTCGTGCTAAAACACTGTCGTGGCATTACATGCCCAATCAGTGTTGCAGGAATACGCATGGAAGGCGGGCTCGAGGGCCTGCAACGCCCTAGAGAGTAACCTTCTAGAGAGCCTGCCGGTCATCACCACGAGCGTGGCCTCGATATGCGAGATGCACAGCAGGAAAAGCTAAGTTACAAAAACTTGTGACAACTACATTTCTTTTGCTGTCCTCACTTGCTCCTTACACCTACATGCGAAGGAGCCTTCCCGGGGCCAATAGCGCCCCTAGTTGTCTCGAGTCCGCTCGACAACTTAGGCGGTTGCACAGACACTGGGAAGGTAAACCTTTTCGGGAGGCGGCGTTCTCGGCAAGCCGCTAAGGACCCGTTCCTCCAAGCGCTGCCGACTGGAGCGCGCGCACCGGGAAGCTTTCCGGCAAGCATGGGTCGTCTTGATTGATCTTTCGTCCTTGCACATCAATCTGCATGTGAAGGAGCCTTGTCGTGGTGAGCTCGCGCTCTAGTTTCGCCTCGAGTCTGCTCGGCAAGCTTAGCAGCCGCATTCTGACCCGACAAGTCGCCTTGCCGGCGGCGGCGTTTCCAGCAGGCTGCTAAAGTCCCGCACCTAGCGCTCGCGGCAAACGTGCGCACTGGCAAGGTTTCCAATCAGCGTAGGGTATAAGATATATGCAAGGACGGAATTAATCAAGAGGGGAGCAACATTCATTTAGCATAAAGAAACATGTCTTACATGCATACAGCTTGGCTTGACTAAGATTAATTATTCCTTTGCATGCGCCATTGCAGCAACAGGTAAGCCAAGGGCGCCGTGCTGGAGGCCGGCAAGACGGCAGTGAGGCATTCGCAGTAGACGGCGGCGACAGCAGGGATGACTGTATGAATCGAGCACCGCACCCGCAGTACCCTTCGTGGAAGGCTTGGGGGCTGGCTCTTCGTCTCACGGTGTGGTACTCCCTTCCGGGCACACGACTCCTGCTGTCGTCCTGCTCTGTCGGCCCACGCTGCCGGCAAGCCAAAGGCCCGACAAACTGCAAGCTCTCTTGCGTCATCATCAGCGTGCAGTTAAAGTCATGAGTGACGGTTACTTCTCGCCGCGCGTGTACCGGTGCATGTTTTTGGGCCTAGCCCGGACAGCACTGTGCGCGCTTGCCCGGCCCAGGCCCGGGGGCTCCTGTCGGTGTACTGAACAGGGGGTGCCCATTACCCCTGGACATGCACCGGCAAGTTGCAGCCTCCAGGCGGGAAGGGCATGGCAGAGAAGACATCCACTCTTAGAACACAGAAGGGTTTCCGGCAAGGACTACTTGCCGGGAATAACGCCGAGCCTGCCGGGGGGCAACAGGCTCCGGCAGGGCCTCAAGCCCTTGCCGTAGAGACAAACGCTCCCGCGGCAGGAGACATACCTTTAGTCCTTGCTGTCGAGCCTCAGGCTCCAGCATGGGCACAACACATTGTTGCGCATCGCCGGCAAGCTCAAGAGCCGGCAAGATCAAGATAGAAGTTCTGGGAAGCAAGCCTTCCTGGGAAAAGACCTCTAGGCAGGTCACCAAGAAGACCCGATGTTGGACTCCCGGCAAGATGCTTGCTGGAGGACAACTGGGAACAAGCACAAGAATATCAAGGAAGCATTCAAACCAATAATCAGAAGACAGAAGACCGAAGGCTGGAGCCCCGGCAAGATCTTGCCGGGATGGCTCGCGGCCCCGGCAAGACTTGCGCCCGGCAAGACCTCGCCACCCTGCCACCACTCCAGCGCAGCGACCAGCTTGTCGTTTAGCTATTGTCCTCCTGGGTACGTGTCATGTGCTAGCGATGGACTTGAGCGGTGCTGATGGGACGGCCCCTTTTTCCGTCCCCAAGACGCTAAGGGATACCTCAACGGAGCATTTAATGTTCTTGTCCTAAACCGTCAGTGTTAGGTATGATAACACTGTAGCTACTTTTACACCTCATGTATGCACTGTACGCCACTGTTGGTGACCCCTTCTAACGTATAAAGGGAGGCCCAAGGCGTAGCTACAGGGGGATCGGATTTTCTCTAGCCTATTCTGCATGAGTAGCAGCTGAGTACTGTAGCGCTCCCAGAACTTGAGGTAGAGCACATCTAATACAACCAAGCAGGAGTAGGGTTTTACGCATCTTTGCGGCCCGAACCTGGGTAAAATTCCCGCGTGTTGATCATCAGATCTGCTCTCTGTACAAACCCTTCCCCTCGCCGAATCGTTAAGGGATCCTCGCGATCCCATACGTGTCATTTCTCCGACACAATCAATATCAAGCACAATGAAATATACAGGCACATAATTCTTGTTTGAAACAATAATAACATGATTTATTCTACCCAAAGGTTTTTTAATGGTAGAATCCGCAAGATGCAAGTTTAGGGAACAATCTTGAATATTGGTGAGACCAAGCACATCACAAAGAGATATAGGTATGGTTGAACACTAGCACCAAGGTCGCACAAAGCATTGCATTCATATTTATTTATCCTTATTTTTATAGCAGGTTCACACTCATCATGCAATTTTCTAGGAATAGAAACTTCAAGCTCAAGTTTCTCATCATAAGCTTTTATCACCGCTTCCACTATATGATTAGTGAAGGCCTTGTTTTGTTCATCAGCATTGGGTGAGCTAATAATAGTTTGCAACAAGGAAATACATTCTAATAAAGAGAAACTTTCATAATTAAAGTCCTTGTAATCCAAGATAGTGGGCACAGCACTAGTTAAAGTTTTAACCTCTCCAAACCCACTTTTTTCAGTTTTGGCATTAGAATCATCACCCTCCAAGCAAACGGGACTCTCTCTAGATAGAGTTGACTCATCTCCAGTTCCTTTATCATTTATATTCAGAGAAGTAAATAAAGATTCAATAGGAGAAGTACAAATCATTTTAATATCTTCATCATGATTCTGGTAAAAACCGGGCGGGAGAGCTTTTTCTACGAATTCCCGCTTAGCTTTCAACTTAGCAGTCCTCTCCTTACCTTCATTAATAGATATTTGGATAGATTTAATAGTATAATTAAAATCATGCTTGGGTGGTAAAGTTTTACTTTTAAGAGTTTCTACATCAAGAGCAATTCTATTCATGTTTTTAGCCAAAGTATCAATCATATGCAGCTTTTCTTCTACCATAGTATTAAAAATCTGTTGAGAACAAATAAATTATTTAATTATTTTCTCAATATCAGAGGGTAACCTATTAGCATTTGTAGAATAAATTCCATAGGAATTACCATAAGAGTTTCTATAGTTATTAGAGGAATTACCGGGATACAGCCTAACATTAAAATTTCCTCTATAAGCATTGTTGTTGAAATTGTTTCGCGAGATAAAGTTCACATCAATAGCATCATTATTTTGCTCAATCAAAGTATACAAGGGCATATAATTTGGATCAACATGAGTATTTTTGCTAGCAACCATATTCATAATAGTATCCACTTTTTCACTCAAAGTAGCGATTTCTTCGACAGAATTTACCTTCTTAGTTGGAACTCTTTCGGTGTGCCATTGAGACTAATTTGTCATGATGTTGTCCAAAAGTTTTGTGGCCTCTCCTAAGGCCACATCCATAAAGGTACCACCTGCAGCAGAATCTAGAAGATTTCTAGACACAAAGTTTAGTCCAGCATAGAAGTTTTGGATAATCATCCACAAGTTTAAACCATGAGTAGGGTAATTTCTAAACATCAATTTCATCCTCTCCCAAGATTGTGCAACATGTTCTTGATCATGTTGCTTAAAATTCATGATTTGGTTCCTAAGGGAGATGATCTTAGCAGGAGGAAAGTACTTGGAAATAAAATCATCTTTACACTTATCCCATGTTCCAATACTATTACGTGGTAAAGATGAAAACCAAGCCTTAGCTTTATCTCTTAGTGAAAATGAAATAATTTTAATTTCACAACATCATTATCCATATCCTTTTTCTTTCGCATACCACAAAGTTCAACAAAAAGTATTAAGATGAGCAGCGGGATCCTAATTAGGACTTCCCAAAAATTGATATGTCATCACAAGATTCATCAATGCAGCATTAATACCAAAAGCCTCCGCACTAGTGGCGGGTGGTATAGGAGTACTAATAAAATCATTGTTATTAGTATTTCAGAAGTCACACAACTTAGTAGTATCTTCAGGCATGGTGACCGAGCAAGCAAAGTGACAAGCAAGGCAAGTAAACTAGCAAGCAAAGAAGTAAACTAGTAACAAGCAAAGATAAATATTTTTGTCATTTTGTATTTTTATGCAACAAACTAAATATAACAACATATAAAAAGAAGAACAAGTGAATGATAATTTGTGTGAAGTTCCTTGATAGTTGGTGATGATATTCCCCGGCAACGGCGCCGGAAATCCTTCCTGATACTTGTGATCTGCATTGGGTTTTCCGTGAAGAGGAACAACTAATTGCAGCACAATACGGATAAGTATTTCCCTTGGTTAAGAAATCAAGGTTTATCGAACCAATAGGAATATCAATCCACAACCGTCTTCAGTGGCTGCACACAAAAGAGCAAACACTTGCACCCAACGCGGCAAGAGGGTTGTCAATCCCCTTGATCTCGTTATTTGCAACCAAGTGAAGTGTGTAGATGATAGTAGATAATTGTAAATTGCAAAATAAAATAAAAATTAAATAATGGCAGCAAGGTAAAGATAGGATTTGTAAATATATAAGTGAATAGACCCGGGGGCCATAGTTCTCCCTAGCGACATCTCTCATTTAGGCAACATACGGTGGGTAAACAAATTACTGTTGGGCAATTGATAGAAAAGCGCATAGTTATGTGATATTCATGACAATGATCATGTATATATAGGCATCACGTCCATAAGCAAATAGGCCGACTCTTGCCTGCACCTATTACTATTACTCCACCCATCGACCGCTATCCAGCATGCATCTAGAGTATTAAGTAAAACAGAGTAATGCTTGGAGAACAATGACATGATGTAGACAAGGAGTTCAATTAATATGAACTAACCCCATCGTTTTATCCTTAGTGTCAACTATACAAAGACGTGTCTTGTCCCCTTCTGTCACTGGGATATAGAGCACCACCAGAGTGAATCCACTACAACGCACCCCTCTCATCGAAGAAGTATCATTCTAGTTGGCCAAACTATTTCAATAAATCGGAGAGGATTATGAACCTATAACAATCATGCAAATAAAATACCATCAAATATTCAAAATATTTTCATGAATAATCTAAAAATAAACCCACAATTCATTGGATCCCAACAAACGCACCGTACAAAAGAATTACATCGGATAGATCAAAGCGAAGATGCTATGGTCATTGTACGAAAGATCAAAAGAGAGAGAGCCATCTAGGTACTAACTAAGGACCCGTAGGTCTGTGGTGAACTACTCACACATCATCATGAGGGCAACAAGGTTGATTAAGAAGCCCTCCGTGATCGATGCTCCCTCCGGCAGGGTGTCGGAACGGAGCTCCAGATGGGATCGCAGCGGAACAGAGACTTGCGGCAGTAGAAAAAGTGTTTCGGGATGCCCCTTAGGGTTTTTGGAATATATGTAAATTTATAGGCCAGAGAATGGGGGTAGGAGAGCCACCAGGGAGGGACAAGCCATCAGGGCACGCCGACCCCCCTAGGCGCGCCCTGTTGGCTTATGCCTCCCTCGTGCGGCCTTCGGTCTTCTCCCAAAGCTTCCAGGTCTTCTTTTGGTCCAGAAAAAATCATAAAAAAATTCGGGGCAATTGGACTTCATTTGGTACTGTAAACCTGAAAAGTAAAAATACACGCAGAAAACAACAACTGGCACCGGGCATTGGGTCAATAGGTTAGTGCTCAAAAATAATATAATTTGGTAAATTATTACTCAAAAAGTATCCTAGAATGATAATATGTCAGCATGGAACAATAAAAAATTATAGATACGTTGGAGACGTATCAATGCCCCCTAGGGTTTTTGGAATATATGTGAATTTATAGGCCAGAGAACGGGGGTAGAAGGGCCACCAGGGAGGGACAAGCCCTCAGGGTGCGCCTACCCCTTGGGCGCGCCCTGTTGGCTTGTGCCTGCCTCGTGCGGCCTCCGGTCTTCTTTTGGTCCAAAAAAATCATAAAAAAGTTTTGGGGCAATTGGACTTCGTTTGGTACTGTAAACCTAAAAAACCAAAAACATCCAGAAAACAATAACTGACACTTGGCACTGGATCAATAGGTTAGTGCTAAAAATAATATAAATTGGTAAAGAAATACTCAAAAAGTATCCTAGAATGATAATATAATAGCATGGAACAATAAAATATTATAGATACGCTGGAGACGTATCAGCATCCCCAAGCTTAATTCTTGCTCGTCCTCGAGTAGGTAAATGATAAAAACAGAATTTTTGATGTGACATGCTACCCAATATGTAATCTTTTGCATGTATGCTCATTGAGAAACGATGATTTAACAAACATCAACATAGTAATATTTATAGGCACAAGCAACATAATCATCAATCTTTCGAAATATACGATCCACAAAGAATGTTTACCCCCATTCATTTTATCATATTAGTAAGGCATGGCTCCGTCTTCACCACATTAATACAAATGTCAAGCACCACGGTGTCCAAGTCAGGCAATTGGATCATACGTTTTTCAATGTGCATCAACTTTTTATTCTTCATGCAATGCATGAGCGTGAACCATGGACATATCATAAGGATGGAATAGAATATGGTGGTAGATATCAAATGGGTAAAAGTGGAGAAGAAGGTCACGCATCAACTAGGCATATCAATGGGCTATGGAGATGCCGATCAATAGATATCAATGCAAGGATTAGGGATTGCCATGCAAATGATGCACTAGAGCTATAAGTGTATGAAAGGTCAACTGAAGGTAAGTGGGGTGTGCATCCAACTTGCTTGCTCATGAAGACCTCGGGCATTTGAGGAAGCCCATCATCGGAATATAGAAGCCAAGTTTTTTAATAATGAAAATAATTCCCACTAGCATATGAAAATGACATAACATGAGACTCTCTATATGAAGAACAAGGTGCCACTTTGAGGCACAAGTGTGGTAAAGGATAGTAGCAAAGTCCCTTCTTTCTTTTTCTCTCATTTTTTCATCATTTTATTATTATTATTATGGTGGGCTCACTTGGCCTCCCCCATTTTTATTTCCTCACCGGGACAATGCTCTAATGATAATCATCACACTTTTATTTACTTACAACTCAATAAGAAAACTCGATATGAAGAACTATGAAACAATATGACTCAATATGAATGCCTCTGGCAGTGTACTAGCATGTGCAATGATCTAGCCTGACATGTATCAAAAAATGATGAACGATGGCTATGCCACAAATACTATGCCAGCTCTATATGATCACGCAAAGCAATATGATAATGGATGAACTAGTCATATGATGTAACGGTGGAATTTGTATGGCAATATATCTCGGAATGGCTATGGAAATGCCATAATAGGTAGGTATGGTGGCTGTTTTGAGGAAGATATAAGAAGGTTTAAGTGTGATAAAGCATATCATATCACGGGGTCTGGATGCACTAGCGAAGTTTGCACCGATCCTCGAGGTGAGAATGGGCAATGCACGGTACCGAAGAGGCTAGCAAAATATGAGGTGGTGAGATTGCATATGTCCACAGGTTCGCATTAGTCATAAAGAACTCATATACTTATTGCAAAGTTTTGTTAGTTTTATCACAAATCAAAGTACTACTCGCATGCCCCGAGGGAGGAGGTTGGGAGGAGTTAACCATTGCACGCCTCCGACCCGAAACAACACTAGGATCTCAATGAGGAATAGAAATGCTCACACATCCCCACCATGCCTTTTTCTAATATTTAGACAAACGAGAAATTAAAACCTCTTAATACCGATACTTCTATGAACCGACAAGCATGCACTCACACCCTTTCACATTAACACATCAATATCATTAACCAAAAATTTCTCTTTAATGTGCTACATGATGGTTTTGATTATCACTCATTGAATACCTATTATTTTTGGACTAGTCTTATGATTCATGCGAATTACTGTCACTATTTATTAACTCTCAAACAAATATAAGCGAAGAATGAGAGTGAAATTATTTCTATAAAATCTACATGCCACCGTGCTCAAAAAGATATAAGCGAAGTACTAGAGCAACTGCTAAGCTCAAAAGATATAAGTGAAGCACATAGATTATTCTAATAAATAATGATGAAGGTGTGTCTCTCTCAAATAGGTATGTACAGAAAAATTATGATTGTGGCAAACTAAAAACAAAATAAAAAAACAAACAAAAGCAAACGACGCTCCAAGCAAAACTCATATCATGTGACGAATAAAAATATAGCTCAAGTGACATACCGATGGATTGAGACGAAAGAGGGGATGCCTTCCGGGGCATCCCCAAGCTTAGACACTTGAGTCTTCCTAGAATATTACCTTGGGGTGCCTTGGGCACACACAAGCTTAGGCTATTTCCGCTCCTTATTCCTTCATCCATCGTGATAACACCCAAAACTTGAAAACTTCAATCACACAAAACTCAACAAAACTTCGTGAGATCCGTTAGTATAAGCAACATATCAAATACTTTAGGTACTGTTATAAATTGACTAATATTTCATTATTGCATAATAGGTACTGTATTCTAACTTCTCCATGGCTTATACCCCCCGATACAATCCATAGCATCATCAAAACAAGCAAACTATGCAAGCAAAAACAGAATATGTCTAAAACAGAACAGTCTGTAAATATCAGTAGAGAACCTATACTTCTGTAAATTTAAAAATTCTGAAAAAGTACGAAAGCCTGAAGAATTTGTATAGAAATACTGTGTAAAAAAATTCAGATAAAAAAGACGTTCCAGTAAAATCAGAGAAATTCTGCACTGGACGTCAAAGTTTCTGTTTTTGCACCGTATCAATTTTACTCATCTTGTAAGTCATCCCAAAGGCTTTACTTGGGACAAACACTAATTAAAACATAAAAAATGCATAGTTTCAAGTGTTGTCATAATCATAAGAACGATTCATCATGCTATAATCATATTCCCTTCTCTCGGCATCAAGTTTTCTCATAGGCAAGCAAAAATAATTGAAGGGCCTAAACTTCACAACACAAGGATCCGTGAGATCTATCTCCGGAGGAGAAGGATGCTCCTCCTTCGACTTTTCATAGGTTTTAGTAAATTCTTCATTGTATAGGTTCCGATAAAGATATTTCCTTAATTTCATCTCAAGATCATAGTCCAATTCAAGATTTGTAACAATAATTTGGTCATTGAATTTGGAAATTTTATCAATCAAGACATTAGGTGGAACCTTTCTCCTAAGGTTTTCATTATAAGCAACATAGTCCGTTGATCTTAATCTCCTTATTTCTTCCAACTCATAAAGGATTCCCTCTATTGGTGGTCTCTCACTATTGATCCTATAATAAGTAAATATTTCTCTTGCTTGCTGCATAACGTGACTAAATTCACGAGCCAAAAATATTGTAGCCAACCGTTTTGTAGGAGCATGTTCAATATTAGAGAACTCTAGAAACAACCATTGTATAGAGGGATGCATATGAATAAATTGTCTCTCCAACTCAACTATTAGTAAAGATATGGCATCCACATAACTAGTGGTTGTAGCAAGAATAGATCCTCCTATCAAGGGTAGGGAGCCCGCACAAGTGAAAAAGTCTTGGATCACACTTTTTCCAATGATATTACCACTACCAATACAGAGTTTCTTAGTTTGCATAATAGATTCTACTTTAGAAGGATCATCATCCGCAAGGTTATCAAGTTTTTCCTTAGCAACTTCATCAAAATTTCTTTTATCATTATCGTTGCGAGGTGAAGTTAAATAATCTAATGTTTCCGCACTAGGGGCGGAACATCACTAGTTTCAAACTCAGACATGATAGCAACTTTCAAGCAAGCAAAGAAGTAAACTAGTGACTAGCAAAGATAAATATGTTTGTATTTTTGATTTTTATGAAGCAAACTAAATATAACAACAAATAAAAATAAGAACAAGTGAATGATAATTTGTGCGAAGTTACTTGATAGTTGGTTGATGATATTCCTCGGCAACGGCGCCAGAAATCCTTCCTAATACTTTTGATCTATGTTGGGTTTTCCGTGAAGAGGAATGGGTAATTGCCGCACAATACGGATAAGTATTTCCCTCAGTTAAGAACCAAGGTTTATCGAACCAATAGGAATACCAATCAACAACCGTCTTTAGCGACTGCACAACAAAGAGCAAACACTTGCACACAACGCGGGCAAGAGGGTTGTCAATCCCCTTGGACTCGTTATTTACAAGCAAATGAAGTGTGTAGATGATAGTAGATAATTATAAATTGTAAAATAAAATAAAATAAATAAATGGCAGCAAGGTAATGATAGTTTTTGTAAAAATATAAGTGAATAAACCCGAGGGCCATAGTTTTCCCTAGCGGCATCTCTAATGTAGGCAACATACGGTGGGTAAACAAATAAATGTTGGGCAATTGATAGAATAGCGCATAGTTATGTGATATTCACGACAATGATCATGTATATATAGGCATCATGTCCATAAGCAAATAGGCCGACTCCTGCCTGCACCTATTACTATTACTCCACCCATCGACCGCTATCCAGCATGCATCTAGAGTATTAAGTAAAACAGAGTAATGCTTGGAGAACAATGACGTGATGTAGACAAAGAGAATTCAATTAATATGAAATAACCCCATTGTTTAATCCTTAGTGGCAACAATACAAAGACGTGTCCTGTCCCCTTCTGTCACTGGGATATAGTGCACCACCAGATTGAACCCACTACAACGCACCCCTCTCACCGAAGAAATATCAATCTAGTTGGCCAAACTATTTCAATAAATCGGAGAGAATTACGAAGCTATAACAATCATGCAAATAAAATACCAGCAAGTATTCAATATTTTCATGAATAATCTAAACATAAACCCACAATTCATCGGATCCCAACAAACGCACCATACAAAAGAGTTACATCGGATAGATCAAAGCGAAGATGCGATGATCATTGTATTAAAGATCAAAAGAGAGAGATAGCCATATAGGTACTAAATACGGACCCGTAGGTCTGTGGTGAACTACTCACACATCATCATGAGGGCAGCAAGGTTGATGAAGAAGCCCTCCGTGATCGACCCCCCTCCGGCACGGCACCAGAACAGAGCTCCTGATGGGATCATGGCAGAACAGAGACTTGCGGCGGCGGAAAAAGTATTTCGGGATGCCCCCTAGGGTTTGTGGAATATATGTGAATTTATAGGCCAGAAAACGGGGGTAGGAGGGCCACCAGGGAGGGACAAGCCATCAGGGCGCGCCCTGTTGGCTTGTGCCTCCCTCGTGCGGCCTCCGGTCTCCTCCCGAAGCTTCCAGGTCTTCTTTTGGTCCAGAAAAATCATAAAGAAAATCGGGGCAATTGGACTTTAATTGGTACTATAAACCTGAAAAGCCAAAAACATGCAGAAAACAGCAACTAGCATTGGGCACTGGATCAATAGTTTAGTGCTCAAGAATAATATAAATTGGTAAATAAATACTCAAAAAGTATCCTAGAATGATAATATAATAGCATGGAACAATCAAAAATTATAGATACGCTGGAGACGTATCAGCAACTCCTGGACAGAGATCAAGGCGATTAATAAGCCGACAGGGTCAATTAAGTATCCCAATGTGCGGTAGTATCTTGTGGATAACATACACAGAAGTCAGTTCTTAAGGACGGTCCCAATGAGACAACCCGCCATGTACTCCTACATGGCCTCTCATCGCTACCTTTACCAAATCGGATTCACACACTTAGCTCTCACACAGTAGGAGATGGACACCTTCATTTTGATTCATCGTCTAGATGGATCAGACCCAACATGACTCTAAGCATAGCAGGTACAGTAAGCAATCATGGATGAGTAGGTGCAACAAGGCTCAAGCAGTTGCTACTCATGTTGAGTGGTTTCAACTATTTACTGTGACAAAGACCGGTCATGCAGAGAAATGGGTTCAACTTCCAAAACATGTAACAGTTGAATCGTTGTTTTCCTAATGCAGTAAAAGAGAGCACGAGTGAGACAGTGGGTTCATATAAGTATGCTCAAGAGGGGGTTGCTTGCCTGACAGTTCTGAAGATAGTACTTCTCTTCATCAGTGTCAATGATCATAACGTCGGAACCATCGTCTACCGAGAAGGAACAACACCGACAAACAAGAAGAAGGACCACAATCAATGCAATGCACAATCAAGTGAATGGCATGAAATGTTAACGTACTGAGTTGACCTAATGCAATAGCTAGTCCTAGTCATATTAATTGAAGTGGACTTCAAACCTATTTCAAATTCCAACTCCAAATGTTATTTCATAAATTGCCCTAATCATGAAATGTCCTAGTTGGTGATGTTAACTTGTTCAAACATGCATGATCATGGCATAAAGAGATTCATTGGATTTTTCTGGTCATTTTTCATATATAAATTATTTTCATCCGAGTTATAGATTATTTTATATGAATTTTAGAAGTGTTAAACATTTTTTGAAATTAATAAACCACTTCTGATTTATTTAAAATCCATAGAAGCTATTATGACATCAATTATGCGTCAGGGTGACGTGAGCGGTCAACTGAGCCGCTCCTGGTCAAACCTGACCAGTGGGACCCACTGGTTAGTGACCCAATTAGTAACAGGGGTTAATTAGTGTTAAATTTAATCCTAATTAAAAGTGTGAGGGCCCTGGGCCCACATGTCAGTGAGTGAGTGGGTTAATTAAGTTTAATTGAACAACGACATAGACGGCGAAGCGCGTCAGAGACGCGACTCGGGGCACCATTCGACACGCGGATGGCACTGTTGGGGAGCTGGGCCTCGTCCGCGTCGACTGCCGGCAGAACGGGACCAAATGGTAGCTGGCGACGACGACGGTGACCAAGTGAGCGGCGGCCGGAGCTCGGGCGGAATCGACTACTCGCTATAGGGCATGACAAGGAAAACTATGAGGTGCGTTCGTCTGCTGGGAGCAACGAGCACGATGACACACTCGGGCACAAGCTATGATGTCTGTAGCCATGGCAGTGTCATGGCCGACGGTGGGGAGGTCTCGGGTCCTTCGGCTAGCGCGGTTAAGGAAAGAGAGCGAGCGCGGAAAGAGAGGGGAAAGGTTTGCGAGCTCATTGGGAGTCTAATGGAGGGCTCAGCGGGCTCGGGGACGACCGGTGGGTGACGAATCGAGCGACGACGATCGTCGACCGTGGGCGAGGAAGACGGTTGCGTCCGACGTCTTCAGGGCGATTCGGCTTGATTCCCTTGGTGGGGACGTATAAGGCGTCGACGTGGAGCTTCTGGATGCGTCGGGGTAACGTGGAGACAACGGTGGTCGTGAGAACAATGGCGGAGGCAACTGGTTCCTCACGGGGCACTCGGGAACAAGGAAGAGAGGTGGGGGGGAATGGTGAGAGGGGGAGATTTCGATGCGAACAACTCTGGGGTCCTCATCCCCTCGTCTAGACAGGCTAGCAGAGAGGAGGTGGCCATCGGTGTCCGGTCCCGCCGCAGGCACATGCCCTCGTGCACACTGGCACGAGGAAGAAGACGCCCCTGTCCCTGGGCTGGGCCAGGTAAGCACTCTCTCTCTCTTTTCCTATTTCATTTCTGTTTTCTATTTTTTGAAACTGTTTTGGGTTTGATTTTCAAATCAAACCATTTTTATAAATTCTAAAACTTTTTGTGGGCTCCAAATGAATTATTCCAGAGGCCCTTAGCAAGTTTCAACATTATTAGAGCAATAAAACTATTTATATGATTTATTTGCTCCAACTCAATTACATTATGAGTTAAATCAAAAATCCAAAATTGTCCTAGAATTATGTGCATCATTTTTGTGAGAGGTTTCCACCTTTTTCAAAAATCATGGACTTTTCTGAAGGCCATTTTGGATCCATTGAAAAATATTTTAGGTCGAACCTATTTGAATTAAATTGATGCTAGGGTTTGATCATCCCCATTTCAAATTTTGCTTGAAATTAACATGATGACATGAATGCCAATGCAACTATTTACTGGCAAATTCTAGGGCTGTGAAACTCACCCCCACTAAACGAGAATCTCGTCCCGAGATTCAGACGTAGGGTAAGAGGAAGGGGAACACTAAACCATCACAATCTTCATGATCCAGTTGCCCTTCTCGAAGATGTTGATTCATTGCATCATGTTGATCTTGACATCTTTTCCTTTGAGATCTTCACCAAAGCACAACGACAAAGGGAACGGGAAAACTCTACAGAAATCGATCTTTACGAAGATCGAGTAACTCATGATCAACTTGTGGAATGAGATGTAAAAACATCTCTCGAGCTGAGACTCAAACACACATCTGGGAAACAGAAAGAAGTAGAAGTTGAAGGTTTAATATGGCAGGCAATAATCCCACGCTAAAAACAGATGGTGACGAGGTTTCACAGTAGAGAGGAGTTAATTGCCATGATTCCATAACGGGGCACCTTAGGGAAGGTGACTTGTAGTGTTATTCCCTTAAGTGGCAAAAAGAATTACTTTTGATACGGAGATCATTGAAACTCTTCATACCAGGCTAAGGCAATTCACAAATGATCGTTTGAAGGAAGTCGAAAGAATGGCATACTCAGTTTCGAAAGAAACTAGAGTTATAGGACAACTCGGCAAACAGAAGGCACTTTCCAGTTGATACCGAGGAATATAACCTAGTGTCTGAGCGTGCTCACAAGAACTTGAGCATCTCCATATTCATCTGGGTTTTACCAACATCTATGCCAAGATCTTGGTGACACATCATACTACCATGATGAATAACAATGGAGGATGCAGATGCAAAGGAAGACAACACTTTCTCAGATTTTGCCTTAGCTGTACCAAGGGAACGAAATCTAGATGATCGACCGAGAGACATTTAGCACTGCACTTCTTATGTTCTCCTTGATGAAATAGCGTAGCCCAATTATAGGTAACGTTTGGTATCTAGAACATCAAATAGAGGTCGGACTTTGGGATCTCAAAGGGTCCATAACGAACAACTTCCAGAATAAGAAGTTGTATAAAATCCTTATGGGGAAGTGGCCAAATTGTTGATTCAAGATACTACAACAATAGGTCTTCCGGCTAGGTCTGTTAGCCACGACATCACTTTACCGGTTACAAGGAGACCGATATTATAATTCTTGGGAAACGTTCCAACCATCATATCTGCCCGAGATTCAGATCTGATTGGTGACAGGATGTTTCAGACTCAGCATGTCTAAAGAAGGAAGTTTGCAACACGATTCAACGAGATGATGTTGCGAGATTCTCGGGAAATGAACTATGGAAGCCAACTCCAAAACATGAGCTGGATTCCAAGACACACGTGAACACAATGTCCAGGACGATCGTGTCCACATGGAATCTAACAACAAAACACTACCAAGTTTTGGTTGGGAACCATGATTGGAGGTAACGAAGTCCTTTCATAATTCATGATTAACTCTTAAGAAGGAACCTCTTTTCCTTAAACAAATCCATTGGTGGCTTGGTATGCTAGGAATTGCATATGGATTGAAGATGATTAGTCTATCAAACCGTAGAATACTTCGCACATGCGTGACTGACTTGGGAAGAAGATGCCCTTGTCCCTGGGCTGGGCCAGGTAAGCACTCTCTCTCTCTTTTCCTATTTCATTTCTATTTTCTATTTTCTGAAACTGTTTTGGGTTTGATTTCCAACTCAAACCATTTTTATAAATTCCAAAACTTTT
This sequence comes from Elymus sibiricus, assembly GCA_039707655.1. Taxonomy (NCBI): domain Eukaryota; kingdom Viridiplantae; phylum Streptophyta; class Magnoliopsida; order Poales; family Poaceae; genus Elymus; species Elymus sibiricus. The sequence continues at coordinate 212,277,858 of CM077675.1, read as the reverse complement.
TGTGGGCTCCAAATGAATTATTCCAGAGGTCCTTAACAAGTTCCAACGTTATTGGAGCAATAAAACTAATTATAGGATTTATTTGCTCCAACTCAATTACACTATGAGTTAAATTAAAAATCCAAAATTTTCCTAGAATTGTGTGCATCATTTTTGTCAGAGGTTTTCACCTTTTTCAAAAATTATGGGCTTTTCTAAAGGCCATTTTGGATCCATTGAAAAATATTTTAGGTTGAACCTATTTGAATTAAATTGAAGCTAGGGTTTCATCACCCCCATTTCTAATTTCACTTGAAATTAACTTGATGACATGAATGCCAATGCAACTATTTACTGGCAAATTCTAGGGCTGTGACAATCACACATTTGTTCTTCTGTTGAACCCCAAAAGGTCTATGAGGCGCTCGAGGACCCGATTGGCTAGAAGCCATGCATGAAGAGCTAAAAACTTCGAGCGCAACAAAGCATGGAAACTGATGGAAAGACCAAATGAGAATCATAATTACATTGGAACCAAATGGATCTTTGATACATCTCCAACGTATCAATAATTTATGAAGTATTCATGCCATATTTGCCTATGTTTACAATAATTTTCTATGGTTTTGATGCACTTTATATGATTTATTTAGAACTAACCCGGACTGACGTTGTTTTCAGCAGAATTACCGTGGTGTTGTTTTTGTGCAGAAAATAAAAGTTATCGGAATCGCCCGAAACTTTTTTATGATTTTTTCTGGAGGAAATAAGAAACACGGGAGCGAAGAACCACTGGAGGGGAGCCACCTGTGGGCCACAAGCCAACAGGGCGCGTCCACCCCCTGGGCGCGCCCTGATGGCTTGTGGGGCCCACGTGTCTCCCTTTAGCGTGATTCCAACACCGAAAAACCCTATATATACAGAAACCCTCAGAAATAAACAGAGACTTTCTGCTCCGCCACCGCAACTCTCTGTATCGACGAAAAACCCATCTGGAGCCTTTCCAGTACCCTGTCGGAGGGGGGAAATCATCGTCGGTGGCCATCTTCATCATCCCGGTGGAGGCCATGACGAGGAGGGAGTAGTTCACCCTCGGGGCTGAGGGTATATACCAGTAGCTATGAGTTCAATCTCTCTCTCTCTCTCTCTCTCTCTCTCTCTCGTGTTCTTGAGATGTCACGATCTTGATGTATCACGGGCTTTGTTAATATAGTTGGATCGTATGGTGTTCTTCCCTTGCTATCTTGTTGTGATGAATTGAATCATTCCCTTTGAGATTTTGTTATGTCGGATTGAATATTGGATTTGAGATCACTTGATATATGTCTTGGTACTCAACTTGTGGATTCCCGTGGTGACAATGGGGTAATCTATGCATAGGGGTTGATACATGATCTTGTCTTACCTTCTCCGATAGAAATCTTGGGGCACTCTTTTGAAGTTCTTTGTGTTGGATTGAATATGATGAATCTGAAATTGTTTGATGCGTGTCGAATAATTAACCCACGGACATTGGGTATCTAGGTGACATTAGGGTTGATTGATATGTATCATTGGTGTTATCTTAGTACGCACTCTAGGGCTGTTTGTGACCTCTATAGGAATAGCCCAATAGATTGATCGGAAAGGGTAACTTTGAGGTGGTTCCTACTACCTACAACAATTTCATCTTATGTTCTCCGCTAGATATGAACTTTGGAGTGATTCTTTGTTGCACGTTGAGGGATGATCATATGATTTTATTATGTTAGCATTGTTGAGAGATTGCACTAATGAAAGTATGAACCCTAGGCCTTGTTTCCAAGCATTTATATAATGTTTTGCTTGTTGTTTGCCACTTGCTACCTTGATATTTTTATATTTCCAGATTATAAAAACCTATATCTACCATCCATATTGCACTTGTATCACCATCTCTTCACCGAACTAGTGCACCTATACAATTTGCCATTGTATTGGGTGTGTTGGGGACACAAGAGGTTTCTTGTATTTGATTGCAGGGTTGTTTGAGAGAGACCATCTTCATCCTACACCTCCCACAGATTGATAAACCTTAGGTCATCCACTTGAGGGAAAATTGCTACTGTCCTACAAAACTCTGCACTTGGAGGCCCAACAACGTCTACAAGAATAAAGCTGTGTAGTAGACATCAATCTTCAAGAACAAGCAAGATGCACATGGAATAGTGATTCGCAACAAGGCAAGATTGGTGGCTCAAGGCTACTCCCAAGTCGAAGGTGTCGACTACCACTACAAAAAAACCACATCCATGACATTATGGAACAAACGAAAACTTTTTTTGTCATGGATGTGACACTTCCATGATGATAATTGTGACAAAAACATGTATCATCATACATGTGGTGGACTGATACTTGTGATCTGCGTTGGGTTTTCCGCGAAGAGGAGCGAGTGATGCAGCATAATATAGATAAGTATTTCCCTCAGTGAGAACCAAGGTTATCAAACCAATAGGAGTATCACGCAACCCCCGTCTTCAGCGATTGCACACAAAGAAGGAAACACTTGCACCCAACGCGGGCAAGAGGGTTGTCAATCCCCTTAGACTCGTTATTTGCAAGCAAATGAAGTGTGTAGATGATAGTCGAATAATGTAAATAGCAAAATAAAATAAAATATAATAAATGGCAGCAAGGTAATGAAAGCTTTTGTAAATATATAAGTGAATAGACCCGGGGGCCGTAGTGTTCTCTAGTGGCATCTCTCATGTAGTAGGCATACGGTGGGTAAACAAATTACTGTTGGGCAATTGATAGAAAAGCGCATAGTTATGCAATATTTATTCATGGCAATGATCATGTGTATATAGGCATCACGTCCATAAACAAATAGGCCGACTCCTGACCGTCAACATCACCTCACACAAAATAGCAAATACTTGCACACAACGCAAGCAAGAGGGTTGTCAATCCCCTTGTACTTGTTGACAACAAGGATTAAATCTGATAGTGATAGATAGATAAATTACAAAGTAAAATAAAAGTAAATAAATTGCAGCATTATATTTTTGGTTTTTGTAATATGATGAAAGTACACCCGGGGACCATAGTTTTCGCTCGAGACTTCACTCTTTTAGCATGTTATACAATGGGTAAACAAATTACTGTTGGGCAATTGATAGAAAAGCGCATAATTATTACATTATTAATGTCAGGATCATATACATAGGCATTACGTCCGTGACAAGTAGACCGACTCCTACATGCATCTACTATTATTACTCCACCAATCGACTGACTCGTGTCTGCATCTATGGTATTAAGTTCATGACAAACAGAGTAACGCTTTAAGCAAGATGGCATAATGTAGACAAAGTAAGACAAGCAATATGTTCAAACCCCGTCGTTTTATCCTTAGTAGCAACAATATAATACATGCCTCTCTACCCCTGCTATCACTAGGTGAGGACACTGCAAGATTAAACCCACTACTATGCACCACTTCCACTGAAGATCAATAGAACAACTTGGCCAAAGAAAACCCATAGATCAGAAATCATGACATAGCTATATAAATCACACAAAATAAAGTTCAGATTTGACTCAATTACTTTAAATGAATAATTTGATCATAAACCCACAATTCATCAGATCCCAACAAACACACCACACAAAAGGATTAGATCGAATAGATCTCCGAAGAGAACATGGTATTGAAGACACACAGAGAGAGAAGAAGCCATCTTGCTAATCATGATGGACTCGTAGGTCTGTGGTAGCCTACTCACACATCATCGGAGAGGTGGCAAGGTTGATGTAGAAGCCCTCCGTGATCGATTCCCCCTCTGGCAGGGTGCCGGAAAAGGCCTCCAAATGGGAACGCAGAGCGCAAAGACTTGCGTCAACGGAAAAATTATTTCGGGTGGCTCTCTGGGGGTTTCAAAATATTTGGGAATTTGTAGAGTTGGAATTAGGTCAAACGGAGCCACGAGAGGCCCACAAGACATCAGGGCGCGACCACCCCGTGGTCGCGCCTTGTTGTCTTGTCGTCTCCTTATTTCACGTTTGGTCTCCTCCGGAAGCTTCTAGGGTCCCTCTTGTCCAGAAAAATCGTCAAAATGTTTCATAGCATTTGGACCTTGTTTGGTATGGATTTTCTATGAAACCAAAAACAGGCAAAAAACAGAAGCTGATACTAGGCACTGGGTTAATAGGTTAGTCCCCAAAAATGATATAAAATTGCATAGAAGTATCTAAGATTAGTAATATAATAGCATGAAACAATAAAAAAAATTAAAGATAAGTTGGAGACGTATCAGCATCCCCAAACTTAATTTCTTCTCGTCCTCGAGTAGGTAAATGATAAAAACAGAATTTTTGATGTTGAATGCTACCTTGCATGTTTACCATGTAATCTCTTGTACGGAATGAGTATTGACAAACAATGAAGTAATTGATATCAACATAATAATATCAATGAATATAAGAACATAATGATTGTTGTTTCAAAATATACGATGCTTAACGAATGTTATCCCTATTCATTGAATTATGTAAGCATGGCATGACTCCGTCTTCCTAACACAAGTACAAATCATGAGAACTCATACGTCTCCGACGTATCTATAATTTTTTGATTGTTTCATGCTATTATATTGTTATTGAATACTTTATATGCAATTATATGCTATTTTATATCATTTTTGGGACTAACCTATTAACTCGGTGCCTAGTGCCAGTTTCTGTTTTTGCCTGTTTTTGGAATTTTCAGAAAATCAATACCAAATGGAATCCAAATTGGATAAAATTTACGGGAGTTATTTTTGGACCAGAAGAGACCCAGGAAGCTTCGGGAGATGGCCAGAAGATCCACGAGGTGGCTACGAGCTAGGCCGGCACGCCCTGGGCAGGTAGGGCGCACCCCCTAGCCCGTGGCACCTCCTGACCTAAGTCCACTTCTATATATTCCCAATTATCCCCAAAACATCAGAGAGCCACCTGAAACAATTTTTCCGCCGCCGCAAGTGTCTGTTCTTCCGCAATCCCATCTGGAGGCTTTTTCCGGTACTCTGCCGGAGTGGGAATCCATCACGGAGCCCGTCTACATCAACCTTGCTGCCTCCATGATGATGTGTGAGTAGTTCACCACATACCTACGAGTCCATAGCTAGTAGCTAGATGGATTCTTCTCTCTCTTTGATCTTCAATGCAATGTTCTTTGCGATTCTCGCGATGATCTGTCCGATGTAATCTTCTTTTGTGGTGCATTTGTTGGGATCCGATGAATTGTGGGTTTATGATCAGATTATTCATGAAAAGTAATTGAGTCTTCTCTGAATTCTATTATGCATGATTGTTATAACTTTCCAAGTCTCTCTGATCTATCGTTTGGTTTGGCCAACTAGAATGATTTATCTTCAGTGGGAGGAGTGTATTGTAGTGGGTTCAATCTTGCGGTGCTCTATATCCCAGCAATAGAAGGGGACAATACACATATTTTATTGTTGCTACTAAGGGTAAAACAACGGGGTTTGAACATATTGCTTGGTCTTACTTTGTCTACATCATGTCATCTTTCTCAAAGCATTACTCTGCTTGTCATGCACTTAATACCATAGATGCATGTTGGATAGCGGTCGATTGGTGGAGTACTAGTAGTATATGCATAATTGTTTCGGTCTACTTGTCACGGACGTGATGCCTATACATGATCATTGCCATGAATAACATCATAACTATGCGCTTTTCTATCAATTGCCCAACAATAATTTGTCTACCCACCGTATGTTATGCGTTCGAGAGAGAAGCTGATACGTCCATTTTGCATCATGCTTTTATATTGATATTTAATGCATTATGGGCTGTTATTACACATTATGGTACAGTACTTATGCCTTTTCTCTCTTATTTTACAAGGTTTACATGAAGAGGGAGAATGCCGGCAGCTGGAATTCTGGACTGGAAAAGGAGCAAATATAAGAGACCTATTCTGCACAACTCCAAAAGTCCTGAAAAGTTACGGAGAATTATTTTGGAATATATAAAAAATATTGGGCGAAAGAAATACCAGAGGGGACCCACCAGGAGGCCACAAGCCTGGGGGGCGTGCCCTACCCCCCAGGGCGCGCCCCTGTGGCTTGTGGGCCCCCTGGCAGTCCTCCAATGCCCATCTTCTGCTATATGGAGGGTTTTGACCTGGAAAAAATCATAAGAGAGCTTTCGGGACGAAGCGCCGCCGTCTCGAGGCGGAACTTGGGCAGAACCAATCTAGAGCTCCGGCGGAGCTCTTCTGCCGGGGAAACTTCCCTCCCGGAGGAGGAAATCGAAGCCATCGTCATCACCAACGATCCTCTCATTGAGAGGGGGTCAATCTCCATCAACATCTTCATCAACACCATCTCCTCTCCAAACCCTAGTTCATCTCTTGTATCCGATCTTTGTCTCAAAACCTCAGATTGGTACCTGTGGGTTGCTAGTATTGTTGATTACTCCCTGTAGTTGATGCTAGTTGGTTTACTTGGTGGAAGATCATATGTTCAGATCCTTAATGATAAGTAATACTCCTCTGATTATGAACATAAATATGCTTTGTGAGTAGTTACGTTTGTTCCTGAGGACATGGGATATGTCTTGTTATAAGTAATCATGTGAATTTGGTATTCGTTCGATATTTTGATGAGATGTATGTTGTCTCTCCTCTAGTGGTGTTATGTGAACGTCGACTACATGACACTTCACCATTATTTGGGCCTAGGGGAAGGCATTGGGAAGTAATAAGTAGATGATGGGTTGCTAGAGTGACAGAAGTTTAAACCCTAGTTTATGCGTTGCTTCGTAAGGGGCTGATTTGGATCCATATGTTTCATGCTATGGTTAGATTTATCTTAATTCTTCTTTCGTAGTTGCGGATGCTTGCAAGAGACGTTAATCATAAGTGGGAGGCTTGTCCAAGTAAGGGCAGCACCCAAGCACCGGTCCACCCACATATCAAATTATCAAAGTAACGAACGCGAATCATACGAGCATGATGAAAACTAGCTTGACAGAAATTCCCATGTGTCCTCGGGAGCGCTTTGCTTTATATAAGAGTTTGTCCAGGCTTGTCCTTTGCTACAAAAAGGATTGGGCCACCTTGCTGCACCTTTGCTACATTTGTTACTTGCTACTCGTTACGAATTATCTTATCACAAAACTATCTGTTACCGATAATTTCAGTGCTTGCAGAGAATACCTTACTGAAAACTGCTTGTCATTTCCTTCTGCTCCTCATTGGGTTCGACACTCTTACTTATCGAAAGGACTACGATAGATCCCCTATACTTGTGGGTCATCATAAGCCTCTAGTTAAAACTATGGCCCTCGGGTCCATTCAAATAATATTAAAAAACCTAAAAATCTTGCTGTAATTTATTTACTTTCTTTTTATTTTACTTCTATATTTATTTATCTATCATTATCAGAAGTAAACCTTGCAAGTAACGAGTTCAAGGGGCTTGACAACCCTCTTGCCCGCGTTGGGTGCAAGTGTTTGGTTTTGTGTGTGCAGTTATTGTTGATGCATGTTGTCATGGTTCTTCTACTGGTTTGATAACCTTGGTTCTCACTGAGGGAAATACTTATCGCTACTATATTGCTTCACTCTTCCTCTTCGGGGGAAAACCCAACACATTCACAAGTAGCAAAAAGAATTTCTGGCACCGTTGCCGGGGAGACATTAGCAACTTCTCACTAGGTACCTCCACACACATTATCATTTACTTGTTATACTTTTTTTACTTGCCTAGTTCTGTTATCTTTATCTTTGACTCACAAGAACAGGAAGTAAAAAACAAAAGTTTAAGATAAATGGATCCTCATTCGCTTGCTAATCTTTTCAAACTTGCTGCTTATTGTAAACCGATAGCTAATAATGAAGTGATAAATGAAAATGCTATTGGGACACAATTATTAAATTAAAAGCATGATTGCAATGATGTTAGTATTAATTTTATAAATGTTAATTGTGCTAATGATATGCAAAGTTACAAGATTGGAGATGATGATTTTGGTATGTCCACTACTCATTGTAATGATCATGATTGGGGTGATGCTTCTTATGATCTCACAAATTTATTTAAGCCTAATGATGATTGTGTTATTGATAATAATGTTTGTAAAGAAATAGATTTTTGGGAGACAACCAAATACATTCTGTTATTTTGACTTAACAAAATTGTTGCTACTTTAATGGTTGTATTTTTATGTTAACTAGATGATGCCCCGCGCATTACCGCGGATATTAGAAAATTTTCAATTGATCATGTTGATTCATATTTATGGGCTTGGCATTTAAAATGTGCACAAAATAACATCTTGTTCAGTGCAACATCATCAAACAAAAACAACAAATCCTAGTCAGCCATCAGCATCACAATGTGACATGTCATATGAAAGGTCAAGATGAATTTTGGTACTTGCAGAGCAACGACTCGGCACCATATTGAAACGTAGATGGTAAGATTTTGTTATCATATTTAGACATCTTTTCCGTGGGGATATTTAGACAGCTTTTAACTAAATATCTGAAGTGTTCACTATACAATTTTGTTGTACTAATGGGAGCAAAACATAATCAAATTTATTTATAGCATTTGAACCAAGAGTATACATTCAACGTGCACAAAGAACACAATTCCAGTTTCAGCTATATGAATATTGGGTGAAAAACAAAGTAATCAGAAGCCCAAGATTACTCGTCAAATGTGCAAACATATATAAAGACGGGTGTATAAGGACCATATTTGATTTGAAGGAATTTTTTTCATAAGTAAAACATGAGATTGATACTTTGTAAATTATATTAGCAAAATCTGAAAGGTAATGATAAATTTTACCTGAGTACTCCCTCCGAACATCTGGTGTTTTCAAGTGCAATTGATAATATGATGTATTTCTTCTGAGAATGATATAACGTAGTTGAGCCGAGGGTCACCAATTTGAAGTTGGAGATTAGAATACTATAAGTTCAAACTACATGGTACCATTTATCTTATGCTTTTGCGAGAAGTTGCACACATCAGATTAAAGTAACTTGTGACAAACTTACCATTGATTCACTGAATATGAACCAACACATTTTGAAGGTAAAGGAATAACATTCTTCGCATTGCATAACCTGGGAAAAAGAGAATAGACATAAACTGAAAGATGTAAAACACATGCAACAAACTTGTCACTTGAACCGATAATAAAAGGCTATAAATACAGATAGAAAGACATACATGTACAGTTAGCAAACTAAAGGGGAAGATTGACAATCAACCAATTCAAGAAATGCAATGGTTACCAATCCATAAAGTTGTCAATTGAACTTGTTTGATAAGCACAACTTAGTGCACAGTACGTGTACATGTTCGAGTAGAATAGGAATAGCATACCGAGTGGGATTGATTCTTGGGGCTCGTACATGTATATAAGTGCACCGAACGCTTGTAAACTTTTTTACCCGTGAAAAGCAATACAAAGTAAACAACATGCTCGACGGGAACCTGTGGCCACTGTTGAGAGAGTTGATCAATCCGATCGGTCTAAAGCCAGATTGACACGCAGCAGAGGCTTGCGTATATACATGAGGTTCCAGCTACACGCACATGTACTATTGCCTTGAAGAATAAATCAAGCTGCCTACTTGTGTGCTTTCCATCAAGTTTTGCACGTACATACGTGCGCGTGCGCTGCCCTCCGGTGATCTGTTCTAGCACTATTAAACCAACATAAACTTGTCTTTTGAATAGTTTACACCAATTTCTACAAAATAAAACCAACAAAATGTTTAAGTAAGATGATGCCAGGAATAAATAAGCAAAGGAGGAGAGAAAGGCTTGGCATGGTGAGTAAAAACCTGTTAAAGAGAAGGGATTGAAAGGATCATGACTCGTGAGCGATGACAAGGGCTGCTGATGTGTCCCACCCAACAGCGGCATCGGCTGGTGATAGGTTTCAGGTGCATTCACCTTCCAAGGGCTGAAATCTTGCGATTCTCTTGCAGGGGCGAAAAAACGGAGCAGCTCGGGGTGGGATTTGATGGAGAATAAGGTGGAGAGGGAGAGAGGAGTCCATAGACAGGAGAGAAATTAGGGACCCAGCCGTGGACAAGATAGGAAGTGCTGCTTGGAGAGAAACGATCAATTTGGTGGAGAAGATGAAGATGAAGAGGAGAATCAACAGGAGAGTAATTAAGAACCTTTTTGTGTGGAAGATAGAAGGCGTTCGAGGGAGCTGGACACCTGCATGGGGTGACATTCTTGTGAAAAAAAGATGATGTGAGAAGATGACGTGGCTTCACCATATGGTAGGAAAATTAGGTAGTGGGAGATAGCTATTTAAGAATAGAGGACTAGTGTTTGTGCCAAGTAAAGCCTTTGGGATGATTTGGAAGATAGTAGAATTGATGCTGTGCAAAAACAGAAACTTCTACACCCAGTGCAGAATGTCTATGATTTTACTGGAGCGTCATTTTGATCTGATTTTTTTACACGATATTTTTATACAAATTTCCGAGGTTTTCCTAATTTTTCAGATTTTTTGGAGTTATATAAGTATGGTTTTAGTATAGATCACTACAGACTGTTCTCTTTTTTGACAGATTCTGTTTTTGCTTGCATACTTTGCTTGTTTTGATGATGATGTGGATTGTATCCGGGGGGGGGGGGGGGGGGTATAAGCCATGGAGAAGTTGGAATACAGTACCTATTATGCAATAATAAAATATGAATCAATTTATAACAGTACCTAAAGTATTTGATATGTCTGTTATACTAATGGATCTCACAAGGTTTTGTTGAGTTTTGAGTGCCGAAGGTTTCAAGTTTTGGGTGAAATAACGATGGATGAAGGAATAAGGAGCAACAAGACCCTAAGCTTGGGGATGCCCAAGGCACCCTAAGGTAATATTCAAGGAAGACCCAAGCGTCTAAGCTTGGGGATGCCCATGAAGGCATCCCCTCTTTCGTCCCCAATCTATCGGCTATATTTGTATTCATCACATGATATGAGGTTTGCTTGGAGCACCGTGTATTATAGCTTATTTTCCTTTTAGTTTGCCACAATCATCGTTTCCTGGACACACTTTTCAAGAGAGACACACTTTCATCATAATTTGTTAGAATACTCTATGTGCTTCACTTATATCTTTTAAGCTAGGCAGTTGCTCTAGTGCTTCACTTATATCTTGTTAGAGCACGACGGCGGTTGTATTTTATAGAAATAGTTGAACTCTCAAGCCTCACTTAAATATTTTTGAGAGTATAAGGAATAAGGAATGGTAATTTGCACATGTTATAAGACTAGTCCAAAAGGGATAGGTATTCAAGGGGGATATAATAACATGTAGCTCACCAAAGATGAAACGTGGGTTAGTTATATTGATGTACTAATATGAAAGGATATAAGTTCATGATCATTGGTTAGTAGGATTATTGGTATTAAAGTTTGTTATTTACTCTTCATCTAAATATTGGTCATGGCATGGTGATGAGGTGTGAGGATTTTTATGTCTGAAATGAAATCCTATCGTATTGTTCGAATCGGTGGCGCGCGATGGTTAACTACTCACAACCTCCTCCCTAGGGGCATGCGATAGTGCTTTGCTTCTAGAGAGCTAATAAGGCTTCGCAATAAGCATATGAGTTATTTATGACTATTGTGAGTTTATGGATATACACACTCTCACCTTCCCGTAATTTGCTAGCCTCCTCGGTACCGTGCGTTACCCATTCTCACCTCGAGGATCGGTGCAAACTTCGCCGGTGCATCCAAACCCGTTGATATGGTACGCTCTATCACACATAAACCACCTTATAGCTTCCTCAAAACAGCCACCATACCTTACCTATCATGGCATTTCCCTAGCCATTCCGAGATATATTGCCATGCAACTTCCACCATTCCGTCACATGACTTGTGTGTTCATCATCATATTGCTTTGCATGATCATATAGAGATGACATAGTATTTGTGGCAAAGCCACCATTCATCATTGATTACGTGTTACACTAGACCATTGCATTTCCTGATACACTGCCACAGGCATTCATATTATTCTTCATCGAGTTGTAAGTAAGTAAAAGTGTGATGATCATCATTATCAGAGCATTGTCCCAGTGATGAAAGGATGATGGAGACTATGATTCTCCCACAAGTCAGGATGAGACTCCAGACAAAAAATAAAAAACCAAATGATCCCACCATAAAAAAAGAAGAAAAAATGAGAGAAAAAGAAAGAAGGGGCAATGTTATTTACCACACTTGTGCCTCAAAGTGGCACCATGTTCGTCATATAGAGAGTCTCAAGTTTTTTCACTTTCATATACTAGTGGGAATTTTTCATTATAGAACTTGGCTTGTATATTCCGATGATGGGCTTCCTCAAATGCCCGAGGTCATCATGAGAAAGCAAGTTGGATGCACACCCACAAAGTTTCATTTGAGCTTTCATACAGTTATAGCTCTAGTGCATCAGTTGCATGGCAATCCCTACTCCTAGCATTGATATCGATTGATGGGCATATTCATAGCCTGTTGATTTGCCTAGTTGATGTGAGACTTTCCCATCTTTTGACTCCTTTGATATCTACCACCATATTCTATTCCACCCATATGCTATATCCATGGCTCACGCTCATATATTGCATAAAGTTGAAAATGCTAAAGCGCGTTAGAAGTAGGATCCAATTGCCTAGTTTGACACCGGGGTGCTCATGATTTATACTTATGTAGAGAAGACGGAGTCATGCCATGCTTAATATGATAAAATGAGGAGGGGATAACATTCTTTAATGATCTTATATTTTGAAACAGTAATGATTATGCTTCTTATGTTCATGGATATTATTATGTTAATGTTAATTGATTCATCGTTTCTCAATATCTACACCTGAAAGAGATTACATGTTGGGAAACATGCCACATCAAAAATTCTGTTTTTACCATTTATCTACTTGAGCACGAGCAGGAATTAAGCTTGGGGATGCTGATACGTCTCCAACGTATCTATATTTTTTGATTGTTTCATGGTATTATATTATCAATGTTGAATACTTTATATGCAATTATATGCTATTTTATATCATATTTGGGACTAACCTATTAACTTAGTGTCAAATGCCAGTTTCTGTTTTTTGCGTGTTTTTAGACTTTCTAGAAAATCAATACCAAACAGAGTCAAAATTGGATAAAAATTTATAAGAGTTACTTTTGGACCAGAAGAGACCCAGGAAGCTTCAGGAGGTTACCAGAAGACCCACAAGGTGCCCACAAGGTAGGCCGGCACACCCTGGGGGGTAAGGCGCACCCCTAGCTTATGGGCCCCTCGTGGCACCTCATGACCTAATTTCACTTCTATATATTCCCAATTATCCCAAAACATCAGAGAGCCACCGAAACAATTTTTCCGCTGCCACAAGTCTCTGTTCTTCCGCAATCCCATCTGGAGGCCTTTTCCGGTACTCTGCCGGAGGGGGAATCCATCATGGAGGCTGTCTACATCAGCCTTGCTGCATCCATGATGATGTGTGAGTAATTCACCACAGACCTACAGGCCCATAGCTAGCTAGATGGTTTCTTCTCTCTCTTTGATCTTCAATACAATGTACTTCATGATTCTCGCGATGATCTATCCGTTGTAATCTTATTTTGCGGCGCGTTTGTTGGGATCCGATGAATTGTGGGTTTATGATCAGATTATTCATGAAAAGTAATTGAGTCTTCTTTGAATTCTATTAAGAATGATTGTTATAGCTTTGCAAGTCACTATGATCTATCGATTTGGTTTGGCCAACTAGATTGATTTATCTTTAGTGGGAGGAGTGCATTGTAGTGGGTTCAATCTTGTGGTGCTCTATATCCCAGTGATAGAAGGGGACAAGACACATATTGTATTGTTGCCGCTAAGAGTAAAACGACGGGGTTTGAACATATTCCTTGATCTTACTTGTTCTACATCATTTTATCTTGCTTAAAGCATTACTATGGTTGTCATGAACTTAGTACCATAGATGCATGCTGGATAACGGTCGATTGGTGGAGTAATAGTAGTAGATGTAGAATCAATTTGTCTACTTGTCACAGACGTGATGCCTATATACATGATCATTGCCATGAATAACATCATAACTATGCGCTTTTCTGTCAATTGCACAACAGTAATTTGTCTACCCACCGTATGTTATGCGTTCGATAGAGAAGTCTCTAGTGAAAACTATGGCCCCTGGGTCCATTCAAATTATATTACAAAAACCTAAGAACCTTTCTGCAATTTATTTACTTTCTTTTTATTTTACTTTATATTTATCTATCTATCACTATCAGAAGTTATCCTTGCAAATAACGAGTTCAAGGGGCTTGACAACCCTCTTGCCCGCGTTGGGTGCAAGTGTTTGGTTTTGTGTGTGCAGGTATTGTTGACGCAAGTTGTCATGGTTCGCCAACTGGTTCGATAATCTTGGTTCTCACAGAGGGAAATACTTATAGCTACTATATTGCTTCACCCTTCCTCTTCGGCGAAAACCCCAACGGAGCTCACAAGTAGCAATCACCCTAGTGTCAAGTCAGGCTTTTGGATCATACTTTTTCACGCGCTTCAGCATTTCCAACGACACTCAATAGATGAGAGTGAGCCATGGACATAGTACTATGGTTGGAATAGAATATGGTGGTAGAGATTAATAAGGGAAGACAAAAAGTGGAGAAAGTCTCGCATCAACTAGGCGGATCAATAGGCAATGGAGGGGCCCATCAATCAATATCAATGCGAGTTGTAGGGATTACCATGCAATGAATGCACTAAGAGCTATAAGTATATGAAAGCTCAAACTAAAACTAAGTGGGTGTGCATCCAACTTGCTTGCTCATGAAGACCTCGGGATTTGAGGAAGCCCGTTATTGGAATATACAAGCCAAGTTATATAATGAAAAATTCCCACTAGTATATGAAAGTGACAAATCAGGAGACTCTCTTTATGAGTAACATGGTGCTACTTTGAAGCACAAGTGTGGTAATGGATAGTAGCATTGCCCCTTCTCTCTTTTATTTTTTATCTCTTTTTTGTCTCTCATAGTCCGAAATCTCATCCCCATTCTTTGGAGGAATCATCAGCCTCTATCATTCATTATTTTCCTCACTAGGACAATGCTCTAATAATGATGATCATGACACTTTTATTTACTTACAACTCGATAAATCTAGAACAAAATATGACTCTATATGAATGCCTCTGACAGTGTACCAGGATGTGCAATAATCTAGCGTAATATGTACTACAATGATGAACTGTGGCTTTGCCAAAAATATCACCTCAGCTCTGTATGATCATGTAAAGCAATATGATGATGAACACACATGTCATGAAATGGAACAGTGGAAGTTGCATGGCAATATATCTCGGAATGTCTATGGAAATGCCATGATTGGTAGGTATGGTGGTTGTTTTGAGGAAGATATAAGGAGGCTTAAGTGTGATAGAGCGTATCATATCACGGGGTTTGGATGCACCGACGAAGTTTCCACCGACTCTCGAGGTGAGAAAGGGCAATGCACGGTACCGAAGAGGCTAGCAATATGCGTAAATTGGGAGTGCGTATAGTCCATGAACACACATTAGTCATAAAGAACTCATATACTTATTGTGAAAATTTTATTAGCCCTCGACGCAAAGTACTACTTGCATGCCCCTAGGGAGGAGGTTGGTAGGACTTAACCATCGTGCGCCCCTCACTCAAACAACACAAGGATTTCAATGAGGAATAAAAGTGCTCCAACATCCCGGTCATGCCATGACTAACACTTAGATGAGTAGTTAATAACAAGCTTTAATATCGATATTTTTACGAGCCAATGATCATGAATCTATAGCCTTTCATATCACTACATTAATATAATCAAATCATGCAAGCCCTATTTAGCGATCTACATGCAAGTTTTTATTATATCACTCTTATATACCTTTCTTTTTCAGACTAGTATTTATAACCAGTGTATATTAACACTTCCATTTATGACTCTCAAAAAGATTTAAGTTAAGCATTAGAGTGCAATATAGCCACCACCGTGCTCTAAAGATATAAGTGGAGCACAAGAGCAACTCCATAGCTCAAGAGATATAAGTGAAGCACATAGAGTATTCTAACAAATTATGATGAATGTGGGTCTCTCTAAAATTGTGTGTCTAGCAAATAATGATTGTGGCAAACTAACTAGCAAACAAAATAAAACTATAGTACATGACTCTCCAATCAAAACTCATATCATGTGATGAATAAAAATATAGCTTGAAGTAAAATGCCGATGAATTGTGGACGGAAAGAGGGGATGTTATCCAGGGCATCCCCAAGCTTAGACGCTTGGGTATTCCTTGAATATTACCTTGGGAATTCCCAATCTTAGGGTATTGCTGCTCCTTATTCCTTCATCCATCGTGATCTCACCCGAAACTTGAAAGCTTCCGCACACAAAACTGAACAGAAACCTCATGAGATCCGTTAGTATAAATTCTACGATCATCACTATATCAATTCTACTATCATCCAAATATGATAAGTAGTATAGCAGCGATATGGTATTTCTATTCATCAATAAGTTATACATTCATCAATTCTACTATCATGCTTGCTACTTGTGAGCCGCGTTGGGTTTTTCCTCGAAGAGGAAGGGTGAAGCAATATAGTAGCGATAAGTATTTACCTCGGTGAGAACCAAGGTTATCAAACTAGTAGGAGAACCATGATAACTTGCTTCAACAATACTTGCACACACAAAACCAAACACTTGCACCCAACGCGGGCAAGAGGGTTGTCAAGCCCATTGAACTCGTTACTTGCTAGGATTACTTCTGATAGTGATAGATAGATAAATATAAAAGTAAAATAAAAGGAAAGTAAATAAATTGCAGCAAGGTTTCTAGGTTTTTGTAATATTATTTGAATGGACCCGGGGTTATAGTTTTCACTAGAGGCTTCTCTCTCGAATGCATAACACACGGTGGGTAGACAAATTAGTGTAGGGCAATTGACAGAAAAGCACATAGTTATGATGTTATTCATGGCAATGATCATGTATATATGCATCACGACCGTGACAAGTAGACCAAAATGACTCTGCATCTACTACTATTACTCCACCAATCGACCGCTATCCAACATGCATATATGGTATTAAGTTCATGACAAACATAGTAATGCTTTAAGCAAGATGGCATGATGTAGAAAAAGTAAGACCAAGAAATATGTTCAAACCCCGTCGTTTTACCCTTAGCAGCAACAATACAAACATGTCTTGTCCCCTTTTAACACTGGGATACAGAGAACCGCAAGATTGAACCCACTACAAGGCACTCCTCCCACTGAAGATAAATCAATCTAGTTGGCCAAAACAAACCGATAGATCAGAGTGACTTGCAAAGCTATAAAAATCATACATAATAGAATTCAGAGAAGACTCAATTACTTTTCATGAATAATCTGATCATAAACCCACAATTCATCGGATCCCAACAAACGCACCGCAAAAGAAGATTACATCGGATAGATCATCGCGAGAATCACGAAGAACATTGTACTGAAGATCAAAGAGAGAGAAGAAACCATCTAGCTAGCTATGGGCCCGTAGGTCTGTGGGGAATTACTCACACATCATCATGGAGGCAACAAGGTTGATGTAGACGGCCTCCATGATGGACCCCCCCTCCGGCAGAGTACCGAAAAAGGCCTCCAGGTGGGATCGCGGAATAACAGAGACTTGCGGCAGCAGAAAAATTGTTTCGGGGGGCTCTCTGATGTTTTGGGATAATTGGGAATATTTAGAAGTGGAATTAGGTCATGAGGTGCCACAAGGGGCCCACGAGCTAGGGGTGTGCCCTACCCCCCAGGGCGCGTCGGCCTAGCTCGTGGCCACCTCGTGGGTCTTCTGGCAACCTCCCGAAGCTTCCTGGGTCTATTTTGGTCCAAAAATAACTCCCGTAAATTATTATCTAATTTGGACTCCGTCTGGTATTGATTTTCTAAAAAGTCCAAAAACAGGCAAAAAACAGAAAGTGGCACTTGGCACTGAGTTAATAGGTTAGTCCCAAATATGATATAAAATAGCATATAATTGCATATAAAGTATTCAAGATTGATAATATAATAGCATGAAACAATCAAAAATTATAGATACGTCGGAGACGTATCAGCATCCCCAAGCTTAATTCCTGCTCGTGCTCGAGTAGATACATGATAAAAACAGAATTTTTGATGTGGCATGCTGCCCAACATGTAATCTCTTTCACGTGTAGACAATGAGAAATGATGAATCAGTTAACATTAACATAATAATATCAATGAACATAAGATGCATAATAATACGTCTCCAACGTATCGATAATTTATGAAATATTCATGCCATATTCACCTATGATTACAATACTTTTATCTTGCTTTGATGCACTTTTTATGATTTAATTAGAACTAACCCGGACTGACGCTGTTTTCAGCAGAATTACCGTGGTGTCTTTTTTTGTGCAGAAAAAGAAATTTCTCAGAATCGCCCAAAAAAATTTGGTGATTTTTTCTGGAACATATGTCCAACATTGGAGTGAAGAACCACCGGAGGGGGGGCCACTGTTGGCCACGACCCAATAGGGCGCGCCCAGGGGGGTCAAAGGGCTATGTTAGCTCATGGGCCCCTCGTAACTCCGTTTTGCGTGATTCCAACGCCAAAAAATCCTATAAATAGAGAAACCAATAGAAATTAGGGTAGACTCTCCGCTCCGCCACCGCAGCTCTTTGTATCAAAGAAAAACCAATCTATAGAGAAAACAGAGAGGAAAACAGAGAGGAAAACAGAGAGAGAGAGAGATCCAATCTCGGAGGGGCTCTCGCCCCTCCGGTTGCCATGGAGGCCAAGGACCAGAGGGGAGAACCTTTCCCCATCTAGGGAGAGGCCATGGAGGAGGAAGCCTAAGGGGGAGACTCTCTCCCCCCCTCTCTCCCGGTGGCACCGGAACGCCGCCGGGGCAACCATGGTGACGACAATCTACACCAACAACTTCGCTGCCGTCACCACCATCACCTTCCCTCATCTATCTATGGCGGTCCACTCTCTCGCACCCCACTGTAATCCCCTACTTGAACATGGTGTGTTGTGCCACATATTATTATTCAATGATGTGTTGCCATCTTATGATGATTGAGTAGATTTATTTTGTCCTTTGGGTTGATTGATGATCTTGATTGGTTTGAGTTGTATGTTTTATATTGGTGCTGTCCTATGGTGCCTTCTGTGCCGCGCACACGTGGAGGATTCCCGCTGTAGGGTGTTGCAATACATTCATGCATGACTCGCTTATAGTGGGCTCCTAGAGTGACAGAAGCTTACACCTGAGTAAGGGGGTTGTTACGTATAAGAGTAAAGGGGACTTGAAGTGTTAATGGTATGGTTGGGTTTAACTTAATGATCTCTACTAGTTGCGGATGCTTTCTAGAGGTCCAATCATAAGTTCATATCATCCAAGTACGGAAAATATATTAGCTCGTGCCTCTCCCTCATATAAAATTGCAATAATGATTATCAATCTTGTTATCAATTGCCTAGGATGATTCCACACACCATACCATCATTATTCCACACTCGCTATTTGTAATATATTGTAATATATTCTAACTTTATTTAGGAAGCAACTATTTTCATATTTTTGTTCTCCAATATCATGCAAAGCTATGCTCTATATACCCACAACGCAGTTTTATTTCTCGGTACTAGATAGAAGCAAACGCTTGGTGTACGTAGAGTCGTATCGGTGGCAGATAGGACTTGAGAGAATATTGATCTTACCTTTAGCTCCTTGTGGGTTCGACACTCCATACTTATCACTTCCATCTTTGGAAAGTGCTACGACGATTCGTTGCACTTGGGGATTATCACATAATCATTACTGTTTCAAACTATAAGATCATTAAAGAATGTTATCCCCTCCTCATTTTATTATATTAAGCATGGAATGACTCCGTCTTCTCCGCATAAGTATAAATCATGAGCAAACCGGTGTCAAACCAGGCATTTCGATCATACTTTTTCAAACGCTTCAGCATTTTCAATGACACTCAATACATGAGCGTGAGCTATGTATATAGAATATGGGTGGAATAGAATATGGTGGTAGAGATTAATAAGGGAAGACAAAAAGTGGAGAAATTCTCGCATCAACTAGGCAGATCAATAGGCAATGGAGGGGGCCATCAATCGATATCAATGTGAGGAGTAGGGATTGCCATGCAAGGGATGCACTAAGAGCTATAAGTATATGAAAGCTCAAACTAAAACTAAGTGGGTGTGCATCCAACTTGCTTGCTCAGGAAGACCTCGGGCATTTGAGGAAGCCCGTTATCGAAATATACAAGCCAAGTTCTATAATGAAAAATCCCCACAAGTATATCTAAGTGACAAAACGGGAGACTCTCTATATGAAGAACATGGTGCCACTTTGAGGCTCAAGTGTTGTAAAGGATACTAACATTGCCCCTTCTCTCTTTTCTTTCTTATCTCTTTTTTTGTCTCTCATAGTACGGAACCTCATCCTCATTCTTTGGAGGAATCATTAGCCTCCATCATTCATTATTTTCCTCATTGGGACAATACTCTAATAATGATGATCATGACACTTTTATTTACTTAAAAACTCAATAAATCTAGAACAAAATATGACACTATATGAATGCCTCTGACAGTGTACCAGGATGTGCAATGATCTAGCGTAACATATACTACAATGATGAAATGTGGCTTTGCCACAAATTTCATGTCACCTCTATATGATCATGTAAATCAATATGATGATGAACACACATGCCATGAAACAGAACAGTGGAAGTTGCATGGCAATATATCTTGGAATGGCTATGGAAATGCCATGATTGATAGGTATGGTGGCTGTTTTGAGGAAGATATAAGGAGGCTTATGTGTGGTAGAGCGTATCATATCATGGGGTTTGGATGCACCGGCGAAGTTTGCACCGACTCTTGAGGTGAAAAAGGGCAATGCACGGTACCAAAGAGGCTAGCGATATGTGGAAAGTTGGGAGTGCGTATAGTCCATGAACTCACATTAGTCATAAAGAACTCATGTACATATTAGCCCTCGAAGCAACATACTAGTCGCATGCCCCTAGGTAGGAGGCTGGTAGGACATAACCATCGCGCGCCCTGGACTCAAACAACACAAGGATTTCAACGAGGAATAAAAGTGCTCCAACATCTCGGTCATGCCATGACTGACACTTAAATGAGTAGTTAATAACAAGCTTTAATATCGATATTTGTACTAACCAATGATCATGAATCTATACCCTTTCATATCATTACATTAATATAATCAAATCATGCAAGCCATATTTAGTGATCTACATGCAAGTTTTTATTATATCACTTTTATATACCTATCATTTTTAGACTAGTCTTTATAACCAGTGCATATTACCACTTCCATTCAAGACTCTCAAAAATATTTAAGTGAAGCATGAGAGTGCAATATAACCACCACCGTGCTCTAAAGATATAGGTGAAGCACATGAGCAACTCCATAGCTCAAAAGATATAAGTGAAGCACATAGAGTATTCTAACAAATTATGATGACTATGTGTCTCTCTAAAATTGTGTGTCCAGCAAACAATGATTGTGGCAAACTAACAAACAAAGAAAATAAAACTGTAGTACACGACTCTCCAAGCAAAACTCATATCATGTGATGAATAAATATATAGCTCCAAGTAACATACCGATGAATTGTGGACGGAAAGAGGGGATGTCATCCGGGGCATCCCCAAGCTTAGACGCTTGGGTCTTCCTTGAATATTTCCTTGGGGTGTGATATGTCTCCAACGTATATATAATTTTTGATTGTTCCATGATGTTATATTATCATTCTTGGATGTTTTATAAGCATTTTATAGCAACTTTATATCATTTTTTGGGAGTAACCTATTGACATGGTGCCTAGAGCCAGTTGCTATTTTTTGCTTGTTTTTTACTTCGCAGAATATCAGTACCAAACGGAGTCCAATTGCCTCGAAAATTATTGGAGATTGTTTTGGACCAGAGGACAACTTGGGAGCCAAGGAAGCACCTCGAGAGAGGCCCGTGGGGCCCACGATACACCAGTGCGTGCCAGAGGCCCCCGACGCGCCCTGATGTATCATGGGGCCCATGGAGGTCTTTTCCACCGCCTCTCAGCTCTATAAATCCTCAGAAATTCTAGAAACCCTAAAGGAATCGACGAAATACACTTCCAGCCGCCGCAAGTTCCAAAACCACGAGATCCAATCTAACACCATCACGGAGGGGTTCATCATCCTCATTGGTGCCTCTCCGATGATGCGTGAGTAGTCCACCATAGACCCACGGGTCCGTAGGCAGCAGCTAGATGGCTTTCTCTCTCTCTTTTGATTCTCAATACAATGGTCTCTTGGAGATCTATTTGATGTAATGACTTTTTGTGGTGTGTTTGTTGGGATCCAATGAAGTTTGAGTTCATGATCAGTTTCTATCCATGAATATATTTGAGTCTTCTTTGATCGCTTATATGCATGATTATTTATAGCCTCGTATTTCTTCTTTGAATCTTTGGTTTAGTTAGGCCAACTAGATCGATTTTTCTTGCCATGGGAAGAGGTGCTTTGTGATGGGTTCGATCTTGCGGTGTCCTCTCCCAGTGACAGAAGGGGCAGCGAGGCATGCATATATCGTTGTTATTAAGGATAACAAGATGGGGTCTATTCCTACATGAATAGATCTTGTCTACATCATGTCATCGTTCTTATTGCATTACTCCATTTCTCCATGAACTTAATACACTAGATGCATGCTGGATAGCGGTCGATGTGCGGAGTAATAGTAGTAGTTGCAGAATCGTTTCGGTCTACTAATCTTGGACGTGATGCCTATATATTTATCATTGCCTTGGATATCGTCATGATTATTTGATCTTCTATCAATTGCCCAACAGTAATTTGTTTACCCACCGTGTGCTATCTTCTTGAGAGAAGCCACTAGTGAAATCTACGGCCCCCGGGTCTAATCTTTTATCATATTGCTTTTTGATCTCTCTTTTTCCGCATTTGTTTTCAGATCTATTATTCGAAAAACCCAAAAATATCTTGCTGCACTTTTTATTTGCATCTTTTATTTTGTGTTCTTGTGCGATCTATTTATCCATTCTAATATAATCCAATCTATCTTTTTACCGTGGAGAGATTGACAACCTCTCTTGTGCGTCGGGTTGCAAGTATTTGTTATTTGTGTGCAGGTACCGTTTACATAGCGTTGCGTGGTCCTCCTCCCGGTTCGATAACCTTGGTTTCATAACTGAGGGAAATACCTACCGTAGATGTGCTGCATCATCCCTTCCTCTTTGGGGAAATACCAACGCAGTCTCAAGCCGCATCAAAAGGAATTTCTGGCACCGTTGCCCGAGAGGAGGTATGGAAGTAGTCTCCCATCAACTTGCTAATTTCTGGCGTCGGGGAGACATCATCAACATCTATCAGGTTCCTAATCACAAATATCATATCCTTGCAATTTACATTATTTGCCATTTGCCTCTCATTTTCATCTCCCCACATCACAAAATTTGCCGCTTTATTCGCCTTCTTTCTCGTTCGCCTTTTTCTCGCCGGATCTCTTTTTGTTTGCTATCTTTGCTTGTGTTGCCATGTGCCTTCTATTTTCTTGCATGTTTGCTTGCTAATAATCTATTGATATGGATCCTCATCCACTTGCTAATCTTTTCAAAAGACCAAATTATGATGAACCAATTGCTAGTGAGTGGAGTGCACTTGATTATCTCTATGAAGTTTTGTTTGAAAATCATGAATCTGAAAATTTTGATGAAGAGTTGAAAGAAGAAATTTATAAGGTGATTCATGATAGCTCCTTGATTAAAAAGCATGATTGCAATGATGTTACTATAAATTCTATTAATGTCAATTATGTTAATAATTTGCAAAAGTACAATCTTGGGGATGATAATTTTGTCATGACCACTTCTTATTGCAATGATCATGATTGGGGTGATAATGCTTCTTATGATCTTGAAAATTTATTTAAGCCTCATGTTGAATATGTTATTGATAATAATGTTTGCAATAGTATCAAAAGTGGGTTTGGGAGAGCGTCAAATTTAGGTAAAAAGAATCCCACATATTTGGAGAGTGTTCAATCTTATGATTTTTTTGATAAAAGTGGGTTTGGAGATGTCATAACTTTAGTTGATGATAATCCCACTATTTTGGAAGATGATAAAAACTTTATCCATGTTGATCATAAAGATAGTATTGTTCATGATAGCCATATTTTGAATTTTATTATGATCCTACATGGAATTATTATGAGAGAGGAAATTATGGTTGTAGAAATTTTCATGATACTAAATTACCTCTCTTCATGTTGAGAATGCTATTGTCTCTTTCTGCTTCCTTCCATATGCTAGTTTTTGCTTGCCTTGGTAATTTGTTTGCTTATAAAATGCCTATGCATAGGAAGTATGTTAGACTTAAGTGTGTTTTCCATATGCTTCATTATTCTCTCTTTGTGTTGCTATTACTATCTTTCATGAGGGCATCATTGAAATCTCAAGCCTATCTTAATGGCTATAAAGAAAGAGCTTTTTGGGAGGCAACCCAATGAATAAAATTTATTTTTTGCCTTTTTCTTTCTGTTCTTGAGTGTTTGCACAATTATGCTACTTTTATGATTGTGTTTTTATGTTTTAATTAGTTTTTGTGCCAAGTAAAGCCTTTGGGATCATGTTGGGTGATAGTTGATTCGATCTTGTTGAAAAACAGAAACTTTTGCGTCCAGTAAAAGAATTTTCAAAAATCACAGAAGTGACAATTTTTTTTGAATTTGTTACACAAGATTTATATACAAATTTCTGACGTTGTCCTAATTTTCCAGAATTTTTTGAGTTACATAAGTATGGTTAGAGTACAGATTACTACAGACTGTTCTGTTTTATACAGATTCTGTTTTCGTTGCATTGTGTGCCTATTTTGATGAATCTATGGTTTGTATTGGAAGGTATAAGCCATGGTAAAGTTAGAATACAGTATATATAATGCAATAATAAAATATAAATGGGTTTGAAACAGTACTTTGAGTGGTGATTTGCTTTATTATACTAACGGATCTCATGAAGGTTTTGTTAAGTTTTGTGTAATTGAAGTTTTCAAGTTTTGGGTGAGATCACGATGGATGATGGAATAAAGAGTGAAAAGAGCCTAAGCTTGGGGATGCCCATGGCACCCCAAGATAATATCCAAGGATAAACAAGCAACTAAGCTTGGGGATGCCCCGAGTGGCATCCCCTCTTTCTTCTAACGACCATCGGTATTTTACTTGGAGCTATATTTTTATTCGTCACATATCATGAGTTTTGCTTGGAGCATCTTGTATTATATGAGTCTTTGCTTGATTTTATTTTTAGTTTGTCACAAGTATCCTTGCTGGACACACCTATTTGAGAGAGCCAAAATTATGCCATGATTTGTTAGAATTGCTCTATATGCTTCACTTAAATTTTTTGAGCTATGGAATTGCTCTAGTGCTTCACTTATATCTTTTTGAGCACGGTGTGCTTTGATTTTTGAAGAAATACTCTCATGCTTCACTTAGATTAATTTGAGAGTTAGTAAATTTTGAATAAATTCTCTCGTGCTTCATTTATATTATTTTGAGAAATGAAATTTTTATGCTCATGTTCTTCACTTAAATTTATTTGAGCTTGTCAAAAGCAATGGCAATATATGAAACTAGTCCCAAAGTGATAGATATTCAAGAGGGATATAATAAAAACTTTCATGAAGATCATTGGACAAATTAAACTTGATTCCTTGTAATAGTTTTGAGACATGATGATAGTAATATGTGAGTCATGTTGGTGAGTAATTATGCTTTAGTAAGAATATTGGTGTTAAGGTTTGTGATTCCCTATGCAAGCACGAAAGTTAATAGTTATGCAATGAAATTACATCCTACTTGTGGTTCATTATTCAGTGCTAGTTATGCTTAATGCCCGTTTATGAGAACTTTTGTTTCTTGGTTGGTTGCTTCTCAATCTATTTGCTAGCCTTCACTTGTACTAAGTAGAAATACTACTTGTGCATCCAAAATTCTTAAACCCAGTTTTGCCATATGAGTCCACCATACCTACCTATATGCGGTATATCCATGCCGTTCCAAGCAAATTTGTATGTGCCATCTCTAATTTTCAAAATGAATTTTCTGTTTGTGTGCTCGTACCGCTCATGAAGCGGCAGGGGGTCTCCAATATTTTTCCATGCTAGATGTGTTATTCTTAAGATGAGTGCTTATTCACTTGTCATTGCACGAGAGTACGGCAGTAATAGGGATGCCCAGTCCCGAAATGAAAAAGAAATTTACTTTATGTTGTCAAATAATAAATTCCTTGAAAAAAAGGGGGAATAAACTTTATTTTTTGTTTGGGAACCGCCTATGATATATCTAGCATGGAAAGTATTGAGAACTACTTGGTCGTTTTCGTTGATAGGAAAAGCATGCCACCCAAAATATTTTTCTCTCTCAATTTAAGCTTTGAGCTCTGGTACCTCTACAAATCCCTACTTCCCTCTACAAAGGGCCTATATATTTACTTTATGCAATTTTTACTTTTATTTGAGTCTCCATCTTCTCTTATAACGCACCAACTAGGGGACACTATGATCATACTTGTGCATTGGGTGTAGCTAATATTTGAGTGTGTTTCATGAATGGATCAATGATTGAGCATGATGGGCTAGGGATAACTTTCTTTAGTGTTGATATTTTGTAAGACATGGATGCTTGTTGGTATGCTTGAGTAATAAAGTCTTCATGTCAAAACTAGACTATTGCTTTGAACCATCTAAAAGTCCAAATGTCCATGCTGGAAAAGAAAAGAATATGTGATGAACATGTTAGGCAGCATTCCACATCAAAAATTCTGTTTTTATCATTTACCTACTCGAGGACGAGCAAGAATTAAGCTTTGGGATGTTGATACATCTCTAACGTATCTATAATTTTTGATTGTTCCATGCTGTTATATTATCATTCTTGGATGTTTTCTAAGCATTTTATAGCAACTTTATATCATTTTTTGGGACTAACCTATTGACATAGTGCCTAGTGCGAGTTGCTGTTTTTTGCTTGTTTTTTACTTCGTAGAATATCAATACCAAACGGAGTCCAATTGCCATGAAACTTTTAAGAGATTTTTTTTGGACCAAAAGACAACTTGGGAGCCAAGGAAGCACCTGGGGAGAAGCCCTTGGGGCGCACGATACACCAGGGGCACGCCAGAGGCCCTCGGCGCGCCCTAATGTATCGTGGGGCCCACAGAGGTCTTTTCCAGCGCCTCTCAGCTCTATAAATCCTCAGAAATTACAGAAACCCTAGAGGAGTCAATGAAATACACTTCCAGTAGCCGCAAGTTCCAAAACCACGAGATCCAATCTAACACCATCACGGAGGGGTTCATCATCCTCATTGGTGCCTCTCCGATGATGCGTGGGTAGTCCACCATAGACCTACGGGTCCGTAGGCAGTTGCTAGATGGCTTTCTCTCTCTCTTTTGATTCTCAATACAATGGTTTCTTGGAGATCTATTTGATGTAATGACTTTTTGCGGTGTGTTTGTTGGGATCCGATGAAGTTTGAGTTCATGATCAGTTTCTATCCATGAATATTATTTGAGTCTTCTTTGATCTCTTATATGCATGATTATTTATAGCCTCGTATTTCTTCGTTGAATCTTTGGTTTAGTTAGGCCAACTAGATCGATTTTTCTTGCCATGGGAAGAGGTGCTTTGTGATGGGTGCGATCTTGCGGTGTCCGCTCCCAGTGACAGAAGGGGTAGCGAGGCACGCATGTATCATTGCTATTAAGGATAACAAGATGGGGTCTATTCCTACATGAATAGATCTTGTCTACATCATGTCATCGTTCTTATTGCACTACTCCGTTTCTCCGTGAACTTAATACACTAGATGCATGCTGATTAGCGGTCGATGTGTGGAGTAATAGTAGTAGATGCAAAATCATTTCAGTCTACTAATCTTGGATGTGATGCCTATATATTGATCATTTCCTTGGATATCGTCATGATTATTTGATCTTCTATCAATTGCCCAACAGTAATTTGTTTACCCACCGTGTGCTATCTTCTTGAGAGAAGCCACTAGTGAAATCTACGGGCCCCAGGTTCAATCTTTTATCATATTGCTTTCCGATCTATCTTTTTCCGCATTTGTTTTCAGATCTATTATTCCAAAAACCCAAAAATATCTTGGTGCACTTTTTATTTGCATCTTTTATTTTGTGTTCTTGTGCGATCTATTTATCCATTCTAATATAATCCAATCTATCTTTTTACCGTGGAGAGATTGACAACCTCTCTTGTGCGTCGGGTTGCAAGTATTTGTTCTTTGTGTGCAGGTACCGTTTACATAGCGTTGCATGGTCCTCCTCCTGGTTCGATAACCTTGGTTTCATAACTAAGGGAAATACCTACCGTAGCTGTGCTGCATCATCCCTTCCTCTTTGGGGAAATACCGACGTTGTCTCAAGCCGCATCAGGGTGCCTTGGGCATTCCCAATCTTAGGGTATTTCCGCTCCTTATTCCTTCATCCATCGTGATCTCACCCAAAACATGAAAACTTCGGCGCACAAAACTGAACAAAAACCTCATGAGATCCGTTAGTATAAATTCTACTATCATCACCGTATCAATCTTGGGCGTAAAAGTTTCTGTTTCTGCACCGTATCAATTCTACTATCATCCAAATCATCCCAAAGGTTTTATGTTTTTTTACATTTGTGCCCCTGGTTCCTTAGCTGTATTCATTCATCCCCACGCTCTTAACTTTTGTTCACTTTTCCCCACTCCCTTGTCCGAAACCCTCAGAAATGGTCACATGGGAGGATGTCGTCGGGTCAATGGTTTGACCGTTAACTCTGATGAGTGGGGCCGCGTTGGAACGGGTCCTCCTTTGACCGTTCTAACATTTGGGGCCGCATTTTTACATGTCAGATGGGCTTGTCTGAACTTCCAACTCGAGGCACTACAACACCGTGCCGCTCCACCCCCTCCGCCGCCCCTCCACCGCCGTCGTGCCCTCCAACCTCTAACCCCATTCCGCCTCCGCCGCCGTCGTGCCCTCCGCCAGATATACCCCCTGATACGTCCATTTTGCATCATGATTTCCTACTATTATTTATTATGTTTTCTTGAATAATAATGCTTTAGGGAGTGATTCTAATGCCTTTTCTCTCATAATATGCAGGGTTTACACAAAAAGGGAGAATACCGGCAGCTGGAATTCTGGACCTAAAAAAAGCACATCAGAGATACATATTCTGTTTAACTCCAATGAAGCTGAAACTTTACGGAGATTATTTTTGGAATTAATAAAAAATAATGGAGCAAAGAACTACCGGAGGGGGCCACCCTGGTGGGCACAAGACACCAGGGCGCGCCAGGCCCCCCTGGGCGCGCCTTGGTTGGTTGTGCCCTCCTTGGCCCACCTCCGGTGCCCATCTTCTGGTATAAAATCACGTTTGACCTAGAAAAAATAAGGAGAGGACTTTCGGGACGAAGCGCCGCCGCCTCAAGGCGGAACTTGGGCAGGAGCACTTTTGCCCTCCGGCGGAGCGATTCTGCCGGGGGAACTTCCCTCCCGGAGGGGGAAATCGAAGCCATCGTCATCACCAACACCCCTCTCATCTTTGGGAGGCCAATCTCCATCAACATCTTCAACAACACCATCTCCTCTCAAACCCTAGTTCATCTCTTGTGTTCAATCTTTGTACCGGAACCTCGGATTGGTACGTGTGGGTGACTACTGGTGTTGATTACCTTGCGTAGTTGATTACAATATGGTTTATTTGGTGGAAGATTATATGTTCAGATCCATTATCCTATTCAATACCCCTCTGATCTTGAGCATGTTTACTATTTGTGAGTAGTTACCTTTGTTCTTGAGGTCATGGGAGAAGTCATGTTGCAAGTAATCTTGTGAATTTGATATGTGTTTGATATTTTGATGATATGTATGTTGTGATTCCCTTAGTGGTGTCATGTGAACGTCGACTACATGACACTTCACCATTCATGGGCCTAAGGGAATGCATTGTGGAGTAGTTATTAGATGATGGGTTGCTAGAGTGACAGAAGCTTAAACCCTAGTTTATGCGCTACTTCGTAAGGGGCTGATTTGGATCCAAACGTTTAATGCTATGGTTAGATTTTATCTTAATACTTTTCTCGTAGTTGCGGATGCTTGCGAGGGGGTTAATCATAAGTGGGAGGTTGTTCAAGTAAGAACATCACCCAAGCACCGGTCCACCCACATATCAAATTATCAAAGTAGCGAACACGAATCAAACCAACATGATAAAAGTGACTAGATGAAATCCCCGTGTACCCTCAAGAACACTTTGCCTATTACTAGAGACTGTTCTGGCCTGTCCTTTGCCACAAAAGGATTGGGATACCTTGCTGCACCTTACTTACCATTACCGTTACTCGTTCGTTACCAATTATCTTGCTATCAAACTATCTGTTACCTACAATTTCAGTGCTTGGAGAAATTACCTTGCTGAAAACCGCTTGTCATTTCCTTCTGCTCCTCGTTGGGTTCGACACTCTTACTTATCGAAAGGACTACAATTGATCCCCTATACTTGTGGGTCATCAAGACTCTTTTCTGGCACCGTTGCCGGGGAGTGAAGCGCTCTTGTTAAGTGGAAATCGGTAAGGAAAAACTTATACTACATGCTGAAATTTATTGCTACTTGCTACTATGGAAAACAATCCTTTGAGGGGTTTGTTCGGGGTATCTTCACCTCGACCGGAACCAAAATTAGTTGCCCCTCAACCTACTGCACCTACTGAAAATATTGGTTATGAAATTCCTTCGGGTATGGTAGAACAACTGCTTGCTAAACCTTATGCAGGAGATGGAACTGAACATCCTGATATGCACCTATTATATGTGAATGAAATTTGTGGATTATTTAAGCTTGCAGGTTTACCCGGAGATTAAGCTAAGAAGAAGGGTTTCCCTTTATCTTTGAAGGGAAAAGCATTGACATGGTATAGGCTATGTGATGATCTTGGATCGTGGAACTGGAATCGTTTGCAATTGGAATTCCAGCAAAAGTTTTATCCCATGCATCTAGTTCATCGTGATCGGAATTATATATATAATTTTTGGCCTCGTGAAGGAGAAAGCGTCGCTCTAGCTTGGGGGAGGCTAAGTCAATGTTATATTCATGCCCCAATCATGACATCCCGAGAGAAGTTATCATTCAGAATTTTTATGCTCGGCTTTCTCATAATGATCAATCCATGCTTGATACTTCTTGTGCCGGTTCTTATATGAAGAAGACTATTGAATTCAAGTGGGATCTCTTAGAAAGAATTAAATGCAACTCTGAAGATTGGGAAATCGACGAAGGTAATGAGTCATGTATAAAGCTTGAGTTTGATTGTGTTAAATCTTTTATGAATACCGATACTTTTCATAAGTTTAGCACTAAATATGGACTTGACTCTGAGATAGTAGCCGCTTTCTGTGAAGCATTTTCTACTCACGTTGATCTCCCTAAGGAGAAGTGGTTTAAATATCATCCCCCTATTAAAGAAGAAGTTAAAGAACCGGTCATAGCTAAAGATGAAACCATCATTTACAATGTTGATCCAGTTGTGCCTACCGCTTATATTGAAAAACCACCTTTCCTGTTAGGATAAAGGAACATGCTAAGGTATCAACTATACTTCGTAAGAGTAATATAAGAGCACCTAAGCCCCCTGATCAAATTAAAGTAGAACCTAGTGTTGCTATGGTTAAAGATCTCTTGGTAGAAAATATTGATGGGCATGTTATCTACTTCTGTGATGAAGCTGCTAGAATTGCTAAACCCGATGAAAAAGATAAACATAGACCCATAGAAGGCATGCCTGTTGTCTCAGTCAAAATAGGAGATCATTGCTATCATGGTTTATGTGATCTGGGTGCTAGTGTGAGTGCTATCCCTTTTACCTTATACCAAGAAATTATGGATGAAATAGCACCTGCTGAAATAGAAGATATTGATGTTACTATTAAACTTGCTAATAGAGACACCATCACACCACTTGGGGATTGTTAGAGATGTTGAAGTCTTGTGTGGGAAAGTAAAATACTCTACTGATTTTCTAGTCCTTGGTTCCCCACAAGATGACTTTTGTCCCATTATCTTTGGTAGACCTTTCTTGAGCACCGTCAACGCTAAGATAGATTGTGAAAAACAAACTGTCGGTGTCAGTTTTGGTGGTGTGTCTCATGAGTTTATTTTTTCCAAGTTTAGTAGACAACCTCGTGATAAAGCGTTATCTAGTAAGGATGAAATAATTGGTCTTGCTTCTATTGATGTGCCTCCTACTGATCCATTAGAACAATATTTGCTTGACCATGAAAATGATATGCACTTGCGTGAAAGAAACGAAATAGATCAAATTTTCTTTGAACAACAACCTCTCCTGAAACACAATTTGCCTATTGAAACTCTTGGAGGTCCTCCTCCACCTAAAGGTGATACTATGTTTGAATTAAAGCAATTGCCTGACACTTTGAAGTATGCTTATCTTGATGAGAAAAAAGATATATCCTGTTATTATTAGTGCTAACCTTTTAGAACATGAAAAAGAAAGATTATTAAAAGTTCTAAGGAAGCACCGGGCTGCTATTGGATATACTCTTGATGATCTTAAGGGCATTAGTCCCACTCTATGTCAGCACAAGATTAATATGGAACCTGATGCTAAACCCGTTGTTGATCACCAACGGTGATTAAATCCTAAGATGAAGGAAGTGGTAAGAACTAAAATATTAAAGCTTCTGGAAGCAGGTATAATCTATCCCATTGCTGATAGGAGATGGGTAAGTCCCGTTCATTGTGTCCCTAAGAAAGGAGGAATTACTGTTGCTCCTAATGATAATAATGAACTCATTCCACAAAGAATTGTCACTGGCTATAGAATGGTAATTGATTTTAGAAAATTAAATAAAGCTACTAGAAAAGATCATTACCCTCTGCCTTTCATTGATCAAATGCTAGAAAGATTATCTAAGCACACACACTTTTGTTTCCTAAAAGGATATTCTGGTTTCTCTCAAATACCCGTGTCACAATCCGATCAAGAGAAAACAACCTTTACTTGCCCTTTTGGAACCTATGCTTATAGACGTATGCCTTTTGGTTTATGCAATGCACCTGCTACCTTTCAAAGATGTATGACTGCTATATTCTCTGATTTTTGTGAAAAGATTGTGGATGTTTTCATGGACGATTTTTCTGTTTACGGAACTTCTTTTGATGATTGCTTAAGCAGCCTTGATCGAGTTTTGCAGATATGTGAACAAACTAATCTCGTCTTGAATTGGGAGAAGTGCCACTTTATGGTTAATGAAGGCATTGTCTTGGGGCATAAAATATCTGAACGAGGTATTGAGGTGGATAAAGCTAACGTTGATGCAATTGAGAAAATGCCATGTCCTAAAGATATTATAGGTATTCAAAGTTTCCTTGGTCATGTTGGTTTCTATAGGAGGTTCATTAAAGACTTCTCTAAAATTTCTAGGCCTCTTACTAATCTTTTACAAAAGGATATTCCTTTTGTTTTTGATGATGATTGTGTGGAAGCCTTTGAAACACTCAAGAAAGCCTTAACCTCTGCACCTATCGTTCAACCACCTGATTGGAACTTGCCTTTTGAAATTATGTCTGATGCTAGTGATTATGCTGTTGGTGATGTTCTAGGACAAAGAGTTGATAAAAAATTGAATGTTATCCATTATGCTAGCAAAACTCTAGACAGTGCCCAACGAAATTATGCTACTACTGAAAAAGAATTTTTAGCAGTTGTGTTTGCCTGTGATAAATTTAGATCCTATATTGTTGATTCCAAAGTTATTGTTCACACCGATCATGCTGCTATAAAATATCTTATGGAAAAGAAAGATGCTAAACCTAGACTCATTAGGTGGGTTCTCTTGCTTCAAGAATTTGACTTACATATCGTTGATAGGAAGGGAGCTAAGAACCCCGTAGCTGATAACTTGTCTAGGTTAGAAAATATTCTTGATGACCCACTACCTATTGATGATAGTTTCCTTGACGAACAGTTAGCTGCAATAAACGTTTCTCAAAACACTCCTTGGTATGCTGATTATGCTAATTACATTGTCGCTAAATATATACCACCTAGCTTCACATACCAACAAAAGAAAAAATTCTTCTATGATTTAAGACACTACTTTTGGGATGACCCACACCTTTATAAAGGAGTAGATGGTATTATTAGATGTTGTGTACCTGAGCATGAACAGGAACAAATCCTACGGAAATGTCATTCCGAAGCTTATGGAGGACATCATGCGGGAGATAGAACTGCTCACAAGGTATTGCAATCTGGTTTTTATTGGCCTACTCTCTTCAAGGATGCCGGTAAGTTTGTCTTGTCTTGTGATGAATGTCAAAGAATTGGTAATATCGGTAAGCGTCAGGAAATGCCTATGAATTATTCACTTGTCGTCGAACCATTTGACGTTTGGGGTTTTGATTATATGGGGTATTTTCCTTCCTCTAACGGGTACACTCACATTTTGGTTGCTGTTGATTATGTCACTAAGTGGGTAGAAGCTATTCCAACCAGTAGTGCTGATCACCACACCTCCATTAAAATGCTTAAAGAGGTTATCTTCCCAAGGTTTGGAGTCCCTAGATATTTAATGACTGATGGTGGCTCACACTTTATTCATGGTGCTTTCCGTAAGATGCTTGCTAAATATGATGTTAACCATAGAATTGCATCACCCTATCATCCTCAATCTAGTGGTCAAGTTGAACTTAGCAATAGAGGAATAAAATTAATATTACAAAAAATTGTCAATAGGTCTCGTAAGAATTGGTCTAAGAAATTAGATGATGCACTTTGGGCCTATAGAATAGCTTACAAAAATCCTATGGGTATGTCTCCATATAAAATGGTATATGGTAAAGCTTGTCATTTGCCTCTAGAGTTAGAACATAAAGCATTTTGGGCAATTAAAGAACTCAATTATGACTTCAAACTTGCTGGTGAGAAGAGGCTATTCGATGTTAGCTCACTAGATGAATGGAGAACCCAAGCCTATGAAAATGCCAAACTATTCAAAGAAAAAGTAAAAACATGGCATGACAAAAGAATCCAAAAGTGGGAATTCAAAATAGGAGACCATGTTCTTTTGTTCAACTCTCGTTTAAGATTTGTTGCAGGTAAGCTTCTCTCCAAATGGTAAGGACCTTATATTATCGAAGAGGTTTATCGTTCTGGAGCTATTAAGATTAATAACGCCGAAGGTACTAACCCGAAGGTGGTCAATGGACAAAGAATTAAGCACTATATCTTAGGTACGCCTATTAACGTTGAAAGCAATATTATCCAAACCATGACACCAGAGGAACACATAAAAGAAACCTTCCGGAACACTCCAGAATTCGGGAAAATAGGAGGTACGTGATACGGTAAGTAAACGGACTCCGAAAAATCCGCAAAAATATTTTTTGTCAGTTTTGGAATATTAGAAAATTTAGGAAATAAAGAAATAAACCGGAAGGTGATCGAGGTGAGCACGATACACCAGGGCGCGCCAGGCACCCCTGGGCGCGCCTTGGTGGGTTGTGCCCACCTCAGACACCTTCCCGACTCCGTTTTCCTTCCATATGCTTGTTTCCCAAGAATAAAAATTCTCTATTTATACCCCCGACTGTTTTGACGACCGCATCGCAGAAAAATCCTATGTTCTTATTTCTTGCTATTTTGTCGTCAGATCTAGATCTCCATGGCTCCACCAAGCTCCTCCAAGGACAAGTTCTTCGAGAAGGTCATCAACCTGTACTTGCCGGAGGTGATGAAGCACCCTCAAGCCATTGAGATGCGTGAGGGGGTGCTCCACATCCGCGATGTTCAGGGACCCAAGAAGACCAGAAGCGTGGAGGCTAGGCTCGAGGCGGTGGAACAGGAAATCTTCAAGTGCCAGAAGATGGTGGAGCGTGGACTTAGTGCCAATCACTCCATGATCACGGAATTCACCCGTGATCAGATGGTGGATGGCTAGTCTGTGAAGGACATCATCTCCACCCTCAACGAGCAAATTAATTTTCTGCAAAGCCAAGTTTATGATCTTCAAAACCAAGTTTTTGAATATGAAGCAAGATTTAAAGGTATGAGTTTAGCTGCCAGTTGCAGGACTCAAGGGACTCTTGCGTCAACTTTTGATGGGGAGCCTTTGCCCTGGAAGCTGGAGGACAAGCCTACCACATCATCACCACCACCTTCTTCATCACCACCACCTTCTTCATTACCACCACCAAAGGAGACTTGAGCACACAGGTATGGGCACTCCCCTTGGCTTGAGCCAAGCTTGGGGGAGGTGCCACGGTATCGTATCACCACCACTTTTATTCACCTTTACATATTTTAGTTTGATCTTTAGTTTTCCTTTGCTTTAGTTGAATAAAAGTTTACCATGATCTATTTTTGTGTGTTAGTTTTGTGGCCTATCTATCTATGTAATCGAGTGAGAGTTATATAATAAAGTTTAGTTTGAGTTTTTGCCTCTCTAATATAGGATTGAGAAATAAATGAAAAGAATCATATGCTAATCTTATGGTGAGTAATGACATCACATAAAGAAAAGTATAAGTAGTAAAATTTATTGGAGATTGACAAACATAGCATTGGTCAATGATGCAATTCATGAAAGAATTAATAAGGGAAGAGAAGATTCACATGCAAATACACTATCTTGGACATCTTTTATGATTGTGAGCCCCCATCAAATATTATATGTCAAAATTGTTGACGTTGGACAAGGAAGACAACGTAATGATTTATGTTTGTTCATATCCACTTAGAGGTTATATTGTCATAGATCCTTCAACATGTGGTGCTTGCTCAATATCTTTGCTAGCCAAAAACTCCGCACTAAGTAGAGATACTACTTGTGCATCCAAAAACCCAAACCCAAATTCATTCTTTGAGTGTTCACCATACCTACCAACGGATTGAGTAAGATCCTTCAAGTAAGTTGTCATCAGTGCAAAAAGTCAATAAAAATTGCTTCTAAAAGTGTTTTAATCAATTAGTGTAAGAGAAAATTGAGCGCTATACGAACTTATGATGGAAAAGTAATAGAAGTGATGGACTGCATAATAAACGTTGTCATCATAGGGGGCAATATAGCGTGACGTTCTTTTACATTAAGGGATTGGGCATACAAACCAAAACGTGCATGACAACCTCTGCTTCCCTCTGCGAAGGGACTATCTTCTACTTTTATGTATTTACTTTTATGCAAGAGTCAAAGTATTCTTCCCTATTCCTTTTTACTTTTTCCTTTTGCAAGCATCATGTGGTGAGGAAAGATCTAGGCACATATATCCAGTTGGATATGAGTGGGCATGAGTTATTATTGTTGACATCACCCTTGAGGTGAATACATTGGGAGGCGAAACTATAAGCCCTTATGTTCCTATGTGTCTGATTGAAACTTTTTGCTCATAGGTATGCCGTGAGTGTTAGTAATCATAGAAGACTAAATGATGGTTGAGTTGTGGACCTGCCAAAAGGCTCTGACATGAGACTCTTCCTGAAAATATGATGAATTGTAGTTGCAAAGTTGACTGAGAACATAGTTTGTTGGTTTTCAATAAGGTTTATGCTTCATACTTCTATGTTGTTATGAATTGTTACTTGTTCATGAGAAGTTATATGATAAAAATGTACTGAATAAGTTTTATGATAGAGTTTGTTGCTGTTATGATAATAAGCATGATGCTTCTTGATACGTCTCCAACGTATCTATAATTTTTGATTGTTCCATGCTATTATATTATCTGTTTTGGATGTTTTATATGCATTAATATGCTATTTTATATTATTTTGGGGACTAACCTATTAATCTAGAGCCTAGTGCCAGTTTCTGTTTTTTCCTTGCTTTTGAGTATTGTAGATAAGGAATATTAAACGGAGTCCAAACGGAATAAAATCTTCGGAATAATTTTTCTTGGACCAGAAGCAACCCAGAAGACTTGGAGATGAAGGCAGGGGAGCCACCGTGTGGCGACAAGCCACAGGGGCGCGCCCTGGGGGGGGCTGGCTTGTGGCCCCACGGCAGCCCCCCTAACCCTATTCTTCGGCCTATAAATTCACAAATATTCCCTGGATACCAAAAAGAGCCACGAAAATACTTTTCCGCCGCCGGAAGCCTCTGTTCCCGTGAGATCCAATCTTGGAGCCTTTTCCGGTAATCTGTCGGAGGGGGATTCAATCACGGAGGGCATCTACATCAACTCCATTGCCCCTCCGATGATGCGTGAGTAGTTTACCACAGACCTTCGGGTCCATAGCTAGTAGCTAGATGGCTTCTTCTCTCTCTTTGCTCTTCAATACCATGTTCTTCATGATCTTCATGGAGATCTATCCGATGTAATACTCTTTTGCGGTGTGTTTGTCAAGATCCGATGAATTGTGGTTTTATGTTCAGATTATCTATGAATATTTTTTGAGTCTTTTCTGAATTCTTATATGCATGATTTCATATATTTGCAAGTCTCTTCGAGTTATTGGTTTGGTTTGGCCAACTAGATTGGTAATTCTTGCAATGAGAGAAGTGCTTAGTTTTGGGTTCAATCATGCAGTTACCTCACCCAGTGACAAAGTAGGGGTAGCGAGGCACGTATTGTATTGTTGCCATCAAGGATAAAAAGATGGGGTTTTCATCATATTGCTTGAGTTTATCCCTCTACATCATGTCATCTTACCTAATGCGTTACTCTGTTCTTCATGAACTTAATACTCTAGATGCAGGCAGGAGTCGGTCGATGTGTGGAGTAATAGTAGTAGATGCAGAATCGTTTCGGTCTACTTGACACGGACGTGATGCGTATATGCATAATCATTGCCTTGGATATCTTCATAATTATTCACTTTTCTATCAATTGCTCGACAGTAATTTGTTCACCCACCGTATTATTTTCCTTCATGAGAGAAGCCTCTAGTGAAACCTATGGCCCCCGGGTCTATTTTCCATCTTATACTTTCAGATCTAAAACCAAAAATACCAAAAATACCTTGCTGCATTATTTTTACTTTTGTTTTACTTTCCGTTCAAGCAATCTATCATATCTGTCTCTATCAGATCTCATCCTTGCAAGTAACCGTGAAGGGATTGACAACCCCTTTATAGCGTTGGGTGCAAGTGTTTGATTCTTTGTGTAGGTACATCTATTGGGGACTTGCTGGTATCTCCTACTGGATTGATACCTTGGTTCTCAACAACTGAGGGAAATACTTATCTACTTTGCTGCATCACCCTTTCCTCTTCAAGGGAAAACCAACGCATGCTCGAGAAGTAGCAGGAAGGACTTCTGGCGCCGTTGCCGGGGAGATCTACATCAAGCCATCCAAGTACCCATCACAAACTCATCTCTAGCATTTACTTTAGTTGCCATTTGCCTCTCGTTTTCCTCTCCCCCACTTCTAAAACGATTTTCCAAAAAGATTTGCCTTTTTATTCGCCCCTTTTCCGTTCGTCTTTTCTTTGCTTTTCGTTTGCTTGTGTGCTTGATTGCTTGCTTTGTCATGATGACTCAAGAGAATACCAAGTTGTGTGACTTTTCCAATACTAATAATAATGATTTTATTAGTACTCCGATTGCTCCCACCACTAGTGCGGAATCTTATGAAATTAATGCTGCTTTGCCTAATCTTGTTATGAAAGAACAATTTTCTGGCCTTCCTAGTGAAGATGCCGCGTCCCATCTAAATACTTTCGTTGAGTTGTGTGATATGCAAAAGAAGAAAGATGTGGATAATGATATTGTTAAATTGAAGCTATTTCCATTCTCACTACGAGATCGTGCTAAAACTTGGTTTTCATCTTTGCCTAAAAATAGTATTGATTCATGGAATAAGTGTAAAGATGCTTTTATTTCCAAGTACTTTCCGCCCGCTAAGATCATCTCCCTTAGGAACGATATAATGAATTTTAAGCAACTTGATCATGAGCATGTTGCACAATCTTGGGAGAGGATGAAACTAATGATTAGAAACTGCCCCGCGCATGGTTTGAGTTTATGGATGATTATACAAATTTTCTATGTTGGATTGAATTTTGCATCTAGGAATCTTTTAGATTCCGCCGCGGGTGGTACTTTTATGGAAATCACATTAGGAGAAGCTACTAAACTCCTAGATAATATTATGGCAAATTACTCTCAATGGCATACCGAAAGATCTCCTACTAGTAAAAAGGTGCATGCTATTGAAGAGATTAATACTTTGAGTGAAAACATGGATGAATTGATGAAATTGTTTGCTAGTAAGAGTGCTCCTATTGATCCTAATGACATGCCTTTGTCTTCCTTGATTGGAAATAATAATGAATCTATGGATGTGAATTTTGTTGGTAGGAACAATTTTGGTAATAACGCGTATAGAGGTAATTTTAATGCTAGGCCGTTTCCTAGTAATTCCTCTAATAATTATGGTAATTCCTACAACAATTCTTATGGAAATTATAATAAGATGCCCTCTGATCTTGAGAATAATATTAAAGAATATATTAGTTCGCAAAAGGGTTTCAATGCTATGATTGAAGAAAAATTGCTCAAGATTGATGATTTGGCTAGGAACGTTGATAGAATTTCTCTTGAGATTGATTCTTTGAAAATTATATCTATTCCACCCACGCATGATATTAATGAGTCTTTAAAAGCTATGAGAATTTCTATTGATGAGTGCAAGGAAAGAACCGCTAGAATACGTGCTAAGCGCGAATGGCTTGAAAAAGTGTGTTCTCGTGATAATATTGATGAAGATCTTAAAGTGATTGATGTGACTCCTATTGAATCTTTGTTTTCTAATGTAAATCATGATAAAGATGGGACTGGAGATGAGTCAACTTTAGTTAAAAGGCGTCCTAATGATTCGGAGTTTATAGATCTTAATGCTAAGATTGATAAAAGTGGGATTGAAGAGGTCAAAACTTTAAATAGCAATGAACCCACTCTTTTGGATTTCAAGGACTTTAATTATGATAGTTTCTATTTGATTGATTGTTTTTCCTTGTTGCAATCCATGTTGAATTCTCCTCATGCTTATAATCAAAACAAAGCTTTTACTAAACATATCGTTGATGCTATGATGAAATCTTTTGAAGAAAAACTTGAGTTGGAAGTTTCTATACCTAGAAAGCTTTATGATGAGTGGGAACCTACTATTAAGATTAAAATTAAGGATTATGAGTGGCATGCTTTGTGTGATTTGGGTGCTAGCGTTTCCACGATTCCAAAAACTTTATGTGATGTGCTAGGTTTCCGTGAATTTGATGATTGTTCTTTAAATTTGCATCTTGCGGATTCCACTATAAAGAAACCTATGGGAAGGATTAATGATGTTCTTATTGTTGCAAATAGGAATTATGTGCCCATAGATTTCATCGTTCTTGATATAGATTGCAATCCTACATGTCCTATTATTCTTGGTAGACCTTTCCTTAGAACGATTGGTACAATTATTGATATGAAGGAAGGAAATATTAGATTCCAATTTCCATTAAGGAAAGGCATGGAGCACTTTCCTAGATATAAAATAAAATTACCTTATGAATCTATTATGAGAGCTACTTATGGATTGCATACCAAAGATGACAATACCTAGATCTATTGCGTTATGCCTAGCTAGGGGCGTTAAACAATAGCGCTTGTTGGGAGGCAACCCAATTTTATTTTTATGCTTTTGATTTTGTTTCTGTTTTTGTGTGTTTTTCACATTATTACTTCTGTAATAATTGTGTTTTCTTGTTTAAATTAGTGTTTGAGCCAAGTAAGACCTTTGGGATGGTCTACGGTGTTTGCAATTTGATTTTCCTGAAAAACAGAAACTTTTGCTCTCAGTCCAGGAATTTTGTAAATTCACTGGAACGTCCTTTTGATATGAAATTTTTACACAAGATTGATACACAAATTTCCCTGATTGTCCTAATTTTTCAGAAGTTTTGGAGTTACATAAGTATTCGAAGTCTATAGATTGCTATAGACTGTTCTGTTTTAGACAGATTCTGTTTTCTTTGTGTTGTTTGCTTATTTTGATGTATCTATGGGTTGTATCGGGGGGTATGAACCATGGAGAAGTTAGAATACAGTAGATATTACACCAATATAAATAAAGAATGAGTTCACAACAGTACCTAAAGTGGTGATTTATTTTTCTTATACTAACGGATCTCATGAGTTTTCTGTTG
Source organism: Elymus sibiricus (assembly GCA_039707655.1). Lineage (NCBI taxonomy): Eukaryota > Viridiplantae > Streptophyta > Magnoliopsida > Poales > Poaceae > Elymus > Elymus sibiricus. The sequence goes on along the minus strand of CM077675.1, from coordinate 212,235,525 downwards.
AGTTTTGTGTTGTGAAGTTTTCAAGTTTTGGGTAAAGATTTGATGGACTATGGAATAAGGAGGGGCAAGAGCCTAAGCTTGGGGATGCCCAAGGCACCCTAAGCAATATTCAAGGATACCAAAAAGCCTAAGCTTGGGGATGCCCCGGAAGGCATCCCCTCTTTCGTCTTCAATCCATCGGTAAATTTACTTGAGACTATATTTTTATTCACCACATGATATGTGTTTTGCTTGGAGCGTCTTGTATGATATGAGTCTTTGCTTTTTAGTTTGCCACAATCATCCTTGCTGCACACATATTTTTTGAGGGAGACACACTGAATCGTGAATTTATTAGAATACTCTATGTGCTTCACTTATATCTTTTGAGCTAAGCAATGTTGCTCTAGTGCTTCACTTATATCTTTTTAGAGCACGGTGGTGTTATATTTTATAGAAATTATTGAACTCTCGTACCTCACTTATATTATTTTGAGAGTTTCTTAAAACAGCATGGTAATTTGTTTAGGTTATGAATTTAGTCCTAATATAATGGGCATCCAAGAGGGATATAATAAAAACTTTCATATTAAGTGCATTGGATACTATGAGAAGTTTGATTCCTTGCATATAGTTTTGAGATAATGGAGATGGTAATATGAGAGTCATGCTAGTGAGTAGTTGTGAATTGGAAGGGATACTTGTGTTGAAGTTTGTGATTCCCGTAGCATGCACGTATGGTGAACCGTTATGTAACGAAGTCGGAGCATGATTTGTTTAATGATTGTCAACCTTTGTGTGAGGGTCGGGAGCGCGCGATGGTTAAATCCTACCAACCTATCCCCTAGGAGCATGCGTCTAATGCTTTGTTTGATAACTAATATACTTTTGCAATAAGTATGTGAGTTCTTTATGACTAATGTTGAGTCCATGGATTATACGCACTCTCACCCTTCCACCATTGCTAGCCTCTCTAGTACCGCGCAACTTTCGCCGGTGCATCAAACCCACCTTCCTCAAAACAGCCACCATATATTTTCCTCAAAACAGCCACCATACCTACCTATTATGGCATTTCCATAGCCATTCCGAGATATATTGCCATGCAACTTCCACCGTTCCGTTTTTCATGACATGCACCATCACCTTCATATTGCATATAGAGTCATATTTTGTTCTAGGTATCGAGATGTAATTTTCTTTTTGAGTTGTAAGTAAATAAAAGTGTGATGATTTTCATTATTAGAGCATTGTCCCGTGTGAGAAAAGGATGATGGAAGCTATGACTCCCTCACAAGTTGGGATGAGTATCCGGACTTTACAAAAAAATAAAAGAGGCCAGCGAAGCCCAAATAAAAAAAAGAGGCCAAAGATGCCCACCAAAAAAAGAGAAAAAAAAGAAAAAAAATGATAGAAAGAGAGAAGGGACAATTGCTACTATCTTTTTCCACACTTGTGCTTCAAAGTAGCACCATTATCTTCATGATAGAGAGTCTCCTATTTTGTCACTTTCATATAACTAGTGGAATTTTCATCTTGCACGACCACTTAGTTTTATTTTTGAGCTTTCATACACTTATAGCTCTAAGTGCATTTGTTGCATGGCAATCCCTACTCACTCACATTGATATCTATCGATGGGCATCTCCATAGCCCGTTGATACGCCTAGTTGATGTGAGACTATCTTCTCCTTTTTCCTTGCAACCTCCACCATATTTTATTCCACCTATAGTGCTATATACATGGCTCACGCTCATGTATTGCGTGAGAGTTGAAAAGGTTTTAGAACATAAAAGTGTGAAACAATTGCTTGACTTGTTCATCGGGGTTGTGCATGATTTAGATACTTTGTGTGGGGAAGATGGAGCATAGCCAGACCATATGATTTTGTAGGGATAACTTTCTAAGGCCATGTTATTTCGAAAGGACACGATTGCCTTGTTGGTGTGCTCGAAGTATTACTGTTTTTATGTCAATATTAGACTATTGTTTTGAATCTTATGGACCTGAATATTCATGCCACAATAAAAAATATTACATGGATAAATATGTTAGGTAGCATTCCACATAAAAAATTCTGTTTTTATCATTTACCTACTCGAGGACGAGCAGGAATTAAGCTTGGGGATGCTTGATACGTCTCCAACGTATCTATAATTTTTGATTGTTCCATGCTATTATATTATCTGTTTTGGATGTTTTATATGCATTAATATGCTATTTTATATTATTTTTGGGACTAACCTATTAATCTAGAGCCTAGTGCCAGCTTCTGTTTTTTCCTTGTTTTTGAGTATTGCAAATAAGGAATATTAAACGGAGTCCAAACGGAATAAAATCTTCGGAATAATTTTTCTTGGACCAGAAGCAACCCAGAAGACTTGGAGATGAAGGCAGGGGAGCCACCGTGTGGCGACAAGCCCCCCCTGGCTTGTGGCCCCACGGCAGCCCCCCTAACCCTATTCTTCGGCCTATAAATTCACAAATATTCCCTGGATACCAAAAAGAGCCACGAAAATACTTTTTCGCCGCCGGAAGCCTCTGTTCCCGTGAGATCCAATCTTGGAGCCTTTTCCGGTAATCTGCCGGAGGGGGATTGTCGGTGTACCAAAGTATGGGTCTTTTTAGTACCCCTTACTTGTGCACGGGCAGTTGTAGCCGTTCCGCGGCAAGCCTTGCCGGGGAATAGCTAGGAGTAATCACGAGACTAAGACGACAAGGAGACATTCAAGTCAACGATCAGACCAGAAAACAGAAGACCAAAGGGTTGCGGAGGCCCGGCAAGACCCTTGCCGGCAAGGCCTCGCGCCAGACAAGACCCGGTCCCGGCAAGCCCCGGGCCCGGCAAGGATTCGGTCCCGACAAGCCCCGGGCCCGGCAAGGATTCAGCCCCGGCAAGGCTCTGCACAGTACAGCGCTATCGCTCCAGTGCAGCGGCCAGCCTTGTCGTTTAGGGCTTGTCCTCATGGTGACGTGGCGTAATGCTGGCCACGCGATGCTTAAGCGGTGTTGATGGGATGGCTGCTTTTGCCCATCCCCTGTAAAGCTTTTCCAAGCCCGAGGAGCTAAGGGACACCTCGACGGACACCTCACGGTGCATTTAATGAGTTTGTCCTAAGCCGTCAGGGTTAGGTATGATAATACTGTGGTAACACTGTAGTTACTTTCCACCTCATGCCTTATCTTGTACGTCACTGTGGTAGCCCCTTGACTAATATAAAAGGAGGCCCGAGACGTACAGGGAAAAAAGGAGGACACTTCGAAAGCCCATTCTGCATGCGTAGCTGCTACTGTAGCTCCCAGAACTTGGCCAAGAACATCCACAATAATACAATCAAAGCAGGAGTAGGGTTTTACGCATCCGTGCGGCCCGAACCTGGGTAAATCCCCCGCGTGCTGTTCGTTAGTTCTGCTCTTTGTGCAACCCTCTCCCCTTGCCGAACCGTAAGGGATCTCCTTGATCCCATAGGTGTTCGTTTCCCACGACATCTTTGGCGCGCCAGGTAGGGGGATCGAGGTTGTGCGAACCTGATCTAGTGATCAGCGCGTCAGATCTTTGATCATCTTCACCACCATGGCTCCTAAGAAGAAGGGTTTCACGGCGGTTGGTCCATCCGCATCCATCGTGCCTGATGCTGCGCGCGCAGGCGACGGGGTAGACGCGGGTGGAGGAGGTGGAGGCTCCGAGCTTCCACGGCATTCCGGCGATCCGAGCCGGACGAGCAACAGGTCCAAGGATGGAGCTGCGCAACCTGCGGGTGGTGCAGCGACTTCCAAGGATGGAGCGGCGCCTTCCAGGACGAATACGCCGGCGCATGCACCGCGACCTTCTCAGGACGCGCGTGACGTGCGGCCTCAAGACGCTGGTGGTTCTGGGCGTCCGCATGGGAAGACCCCTGCGCATCACTCCCAGGGTGCGCAGGGCCAAGATCCGCGCCAGCGAGCTGGTGGAGGCCGCGCGCGGGTGCAGAGTCGTGATGGTGCTCCTTCTAACCCTGTTAGGAGTTTGAGCACCTCACGCTCTTCGCACCTGTCGCCGCCGCCTACGCCAGCAGAGGTGTTGGCGCGAGCTCAGCTGCTCCTAGACTTCCCTCCCGCCGCGGAGAAGCTAGACGAGTGGCGAGCCGCTATCCAGAGCCTCATCGGCCTAGCCAACAACGACGTACCGCAGCAGGGTGAACCCTCGCGGCTGCAGTCGTCTAGGCTGGTGCGTGGCGATGGAGAGAAGACCGGAGCTGGAACGACTACGTTGCGTTCCCCTCCGCTGCATCAAGAGCGGTCGTTAACTCGGCGGACCGGCGCCCGTGAGGATGATTCCACGGCATCGTCTGACCCGCGGGTTCGCCGTGATCAACGTCACGTTCTTCGGGAACGGAAGAAGGAGGACGCTCGAACCACCATCGAGCGCCGAAGGGAAGCGCGTCGCCAGTCCGACAAGCGCGCTGGGACCTCTGTTGACGAGCCCGCGCCAGGGTACCCTGGCTGCCTACCTTACGAGGTGGGTTGCCTAGCGTTTACTCGTGAGCTGCGGCAAGTCCAGTGGCCTAGCTCCCTCTCCTTCAAGCCGGAAGTACCGGAGAAGTACGACGGCAAGACCCATCCGTCCGAGTTCTTGGGCATCTACACCATCGCGGTGCAGGCTGCCGGGGCTCGTGACGATAAGGTGCTGGCCAACTACTTTCCGTTGGTACTGAAGCCCAACGTGACATCGTGGTTGATGCACCTGCCCGAGAATTCCATCTCTTCTTGGGTCGACCTGTGCCATCAGTTTGTTGGCGCCTTCACCGGCGGCCATCAAGCTCCTGGCCAGGAGAGTGATCTGCACATCATTCCCCAGAAGGAGGGCGAAACTTTGCGCAAGTATATCCAGAGGTTCAGCCGCATTCAGCACAACATTCCTGACGTTCATCCCGCCGCCGTCATCAGCGCCTTTCATCAGAATGTGCGCAATCGTAAGATGCGGGAGGAGTTGGCGATGAACAAAGTCAGATATGTCGCCGAGCTCTACGCCTTAGCCGACAAATGTGCTCGGGCAGAAGAAGGAAGGAGACTCCCCGGCGAGAACGCTGGCGCCGGAGTCGACTCCGATAGCGAAGACGCTCCTGCCCCGGCAAGAAAGGGGCGGCGGAAGAACAAGAAGCGCAAGGGCAAGGCCGTGCTTGCCGTTGAAGGTTCGGGCAACACCGGCACCGCCAAGAAGTCCAAGACCGACGACCCCGGCAAGGAGGTTGCCGGGTGTGCGGCGTGTCAGGCCTTGGCGGCTGCCGACAAGCCAGAAGGATCCGGCAAGCAGTACTGCAAGATCCACCGTACCAAGGGCCATGATCTCCAAGACTGCCGGCAAGTTGAGGAGCTTGCCGAGAAGCAGCGCGCCGAGTACGAAAGGCGCGACAGGGAAAGAGCCCAAGATGGTGCCGGAGGGTCTGGCAGGAAGCGCAGTCGAGGAGGTCGTCGTGGCAAGCCCAGGCAGCAGCAAGAGAAGCCTGCCCGGGGCCGCGCCAAAGAACAAGGAAATGATGATGATGATGCAGAGGGCGACGAGTCCAGCGGACACGAGTTCCAGAAGGCTACACAGGCCATGTGCGTCGACGGGGGCGCTTCGTTGCATTCCTCTCACCGCCAGCTCAAGCAGTGGGCGCGTGAGATTAATGCAGCAGAGCCATCCCTCGATGCCCGGAAGCCACTGAAGTGGTCCCTCACGCCTATCATTTTTGACGCCGAGGATCACCCTGATCGCACAACTGCGGTCGGGTGCTTGCCGTTGTTGGTTTCACCAACGATTCGCAACCTCCAGGTGACGAAAATGTTAGTTGACGGTGGGGCCGGCCTGAACCTGATCTCGCCCGATGTGATCAAGAGGCTGCAAATTCCCGATGAAGATCTCGAGGAGACAGGTTCTTTCCAAGGGGTCAATCCAGGAAGGAACCAGCCGAAAGGCAAGATCACGCTGCCGGTAACTTTCGGCAGCGAGCTGAACTTCAGGACAGAGAAGGTCATCTTCGACGTCGCCAGGATTCCGTTGCCATACAATGGAATCCTTGGCCGCCCAGCGCTGGCTAAGTTCATGGCGGCCTCGCACTACGCCTACAACGTCTTGAAGATGCCCGGTCCAATGAGCGTCATCACTGTCCACTCCGACAAGAAAGACGCGCTCATTTGCACCGACAAGCTCTACCGGGAAGCAGTTGCAGCGTCCGCCGCCAAGGCGCATGCTCCTGCCGCTCAAGATCCCGGCAAGAAGAAGCAGCCCGGCAAGACCTCTGGTACAAACTCCGGCAAGCGCGCCTCTCCAGAGTGCTGCGCTGCCGTCGAGGGTGCCCCAGAGAGCTCTGCCGGCCAGATCAAGAAATCCAAGGCTGCTCCGCCTGAGACCAAGAAGGTGCCCGCCAAGGAGGACGGGACGGGGGGAACCTTCACCATAAGCTCCACCCTTGATGACAAATAGGAAGGCGCGCTCGTTGCCTTCCTGCGGGCGAATGTCGATGTGTTTGCATGGCAACCGTCTGACATCCCCGGTGTTCCCAGGGAGGTAATTGAGCACCACCTAGCTGTCTGTCCCCACGCGCGGCCCGTCAAGCAGAAGGTGCGGAAGCAAGCCTTGGAGCGACAAGAGTTTATTGCGGAAGAGATTAGGAAGCTTGAGGCGGCAGGCCTGGTTAGGGGAGTCCTCCATCCTACATGGTTGGCCAACCCAGTTGTTGTGCGCAAGGCGAATGGTAAATGGAGGCTATGTATTGACTTTACAGATATCAATAAAGCCTGTCCAAAAGATCCCTTTCCCTTGCCGCGCATCGACCAGATTGTGGATTCCACTGCCGGCTGCGATTTGCTGTCATTTCTTGACGCATACTCAGGCTATCACCAGATCTTCATGGCGAAAGAAGACGAATAGAAGACCGCATTTATCACCCCGTGTGGCACATATTGCTTCTTGCGTATGCCTTTCGGGTTGAAAAGTGCTGGTTCGACCTTCGCTAGAGCTGTCTAGATTGGTTTCGGGGCCCAGCTGCATAGAAATATGGAGGCTTACATGGATGACATAGTGGTCAAAACCAAGGACAAGGCAACGCTCATTCAAGATCTGGAGGAGACATTTGCAAATCTGCGCAGGATCAACCTGAAGCTCAATCCCGAGAAGTGCGTGTTTGGCGTCCCATCCGGCAAGCTTCTCGGGTTCTTTGTATCTCAGCGTGGAATTGAAGCCAATCCCGACAAGGTCAAGGCAATTGAGCAGATAGAAGCGCCAAGACGAGTTAAGGATGTGCGCCGCCTTGCCGGCTGCGTCGCTGCTTTGAGTAGGTTCATCTCAAAGTCTGCTGAGCGCGCCCTGCCGTTTTTCAAAATTTTGAAGAAGGCAGGTCCAATGAAATGGACTCCAGAAGCGGAGGCAGCGCTGCAGGATTTGAAGAAGTACCTCTCCTCTTCGCCAGTACTAGTCGCGCCTAGACCACAAGAGCCGTTGCTGCTATATCTGGCGGCAACGAATCAAGTGGTTAGTGCTGCGCTGGTGGCAGAGAGAAAAGCAGAGGAAGATGCAGCGGCAACGGCAGGCCCGCCGAGCGACTTGCCGGGGCCAGCCCCGGCAAAGTCTGGTGCCGACAAGGAAAGACCCGCGCAGTCAAGTCAGGCAGTGCAGAAGAAGAAGATGGTGCAGCGCCCAGTCTATTTCGTCAGCTCCCTGTTGCAGGGGGCTAGGTCGAGGTATTCTGGTGTGCAGAAGTTGCTCTTCGGCCTTCTCATGGCCTCGAGGAAGCTGCGCCATTACTTCCAAGCACATGAGATCACCGTCGTCACTCGCTTTCCGCTACAACGGATTCTCCGGAACCCAGAAGCAACCGGCAGGATCGTGGAGTGGGCGTTGGAGTTGTCATGCTTTGGTCTCAAGTTTGAAAGTTCTTCAACTATCCAAAGCAGGGCCTTGGCAGAATTCATTGCAGAATGGACCCCAACGCCAGACGACGAAGTTCAAGAATCAGCGATTCCCGGCAAGGAAACAGATCGCGAGTGGATCATGTACTTTGATGGAGCCTTTTCGCTGCAGGGCGCCGGTGCCGGTGTGCTGCTTGTCGCACCCACCGGAGAGCACCTCAAGTACATCATCCAAATGCATTTTCCCCGGGAGAGATCGACCAACAACACGGCAGAGTATGAAGGACTGCTTGCCGGTCTCAGGATCGCGGCAGACCTTGGGATCAGGAAGCTCATCGTCAGGGGTGACTCCCAGCTCGTCGTGAGGCAGGTCAACAAAGATTATCAGAGCCCGCTGATGGAAGCATACGTCGATGAAGTGAGGAAGCTGGAGGAGCGCTTTGACGGTCTTCAGACAGAGCATGTTCCTTGATCAGAGAACAGCATTGCCGACGACCTGTCGAAGCGTGCCGCACTCAAGCTACCTGTGGAACCAGGGACTTTTGTGCTCCGCTTGACTCAACCATCCGTGTCGCCATCGACAAGGCCTGATAAGAGAAGAAAGTTAAGTACCGGCGAGCACTTCCCGGCAAGGCTTCCCGAAGCCCCCGGCAAGGATCTTGCCGGGAACAACACGGTTGCCGGTGAGCAGCGGCTTCGCGCAGAACCTCTGGTTCTTGCCGCCGAAGCAAGCGCCCTGGCTGCCGAAGAAATACCAGTTGCCAGTGAGCAGCTGCTCCGCCAAGAGCCTCAAGTTCTTGCCATAGAAGCAAATGCTCCCGCAGATGAAGAGTTGCCTTTAGTCCTTGTCGTCGAGCCACAGGCTCCGGCATGGGCACAGCAAATAGTCCATTTCCTTCAGACAGGAGAACTCCCCGAGGAGCAGGAAGAAGCTGAGAAAGTAGCCCGTCAGTCAAGTATGTACCAGTTCGTCGATGACGTCCTGTACAGAAAGAGACCCAACGGTGTGAAATTGAAGTGCATCCCTCGGGAGGACGGACTAGAGCTGTTGGCAGAGATTCATGGGGGCGTATGTGGATCCCATATAGGCTCAAGAGCCCTTGTCGGCAAGGCATTCCGGCAAGGATTCTTCTGGCCTACTGCCCTCCGGGATGCAACGGCACTAGTAACCAAGTGTGAAGCGTGCCAGTTTCATTCGAAGCAACTTCATCAGCCAGCTCAAGCTCTCCAAACGATCCCTCTCTCCTGGCCCTTCTCGGTCTGGGGGCTCGACATACTGGGTCCCTTCCCCTGCGCTGCCGGGGGCTTCGAGTACTTGTACGTTGCTATCGACAAGTTCACGAAGTGGCCAGAAGTGGAAGCAGTGAGGAGGGTGACAGCACAGTCAGCAGTCAAGTTCTTCAAGGGGATTGTGTGCCATTTTGGTGTGTCGAGCAGGATCATCACTGACAACGGTACACAGTTCACAAGCCGCACCTTCATGCAGTACGTCCAAGACCTTGGCGGCAAGATTTGTTTTGCCTCTGTTGCTCACCCGAGAAGCAATGGCCAAGCGGAGAGGGCAAACGCTGAGGTGCTGCGTGGTCTCCGGACCAGAACTTTCGACAAGCTGCACAAGCATGGAAGACGCTGGATTGATGAGCTGCCGGCGGTTCTTTGGTCGATCAGGACGACGCCAAATCGAGCCACCGGCCAGACGCCCTTCGCTCTGGTCTACGGAGCGGAGGCAGTTCTCCCCACGGAACTCATATACGGGTCACCTCGAGTGCTCGCTTATGATGAGCTTGAGCAAGAGCAGCTGCGGCAAGATGACGCGCTGCTCCTTGAGGAGAACCGTCTTCGGGCTGCTGTGCGAGCCGCTCGCTACCAGCAAGCTTTGCGCCGCTACCATAGCCGCAAGGTTCACGCCCGGAGTCTTGAGGAAGGCGACCTTGTTCTTCAGCGCGTTCAGTCGGCCAAGAATTCCAACAAGTTGACGCCGAAGTGGGAAGGCCCTTACCGGGTAGTGCGAGTCACCAGGCCTGGCGCTGTCCGCCTGGAGACCGAAGAGGGCTTGCCAGTAAGCAACTCCTGGAACATCGAGCACCTTCGCAAGTTCTACCCGTAAGGCGCCGTTGTTCGGGTTTCTTGCTGTGATAGCGATACGGCCAGCAGGCTGCTGACGACCCGAATCCAGCGCTCGCGGCAGCGTAACGCTCCGGCAAGATCCCGGCAACGCCATTCTGTACAAGTGATGCCGCTGGCATGTAATCCTTTGTACAGAGCAGGCATATCCCTGTGCATATTTTAATGAGATCTGTGTGCTTTACATCTCTTGTTGATTTCATGTCATTCTATATGCATGTATTATCTGAGATATGTATCGCACTTGATCCCGGTAAGAGCTAACGAACCGTCAGGGTTCCATACCTTTATTTTCTCTTCTTTCTTTTTCTCAAGAGATAGAAGATTCCCTCGCCCGCAAGTTTGCCGGGGGGGTAGGAGAATGGTGGTATGGAGGCCAGACGACGTTCAAGGTTGGCGCCTTGCCGGAAGAAAAGGAATAGCGACAAAAAGCAGAGCTAAGTTGCTAAACCCCTTAAGCAGATTTTGATTTTTGTAAGGCTGTATTCCCTTGAACGATTTCGGCTTTGTATGGAAAACCTGCACGCGATGGAATCTTGTCGTGATCGGCTGCGCCCCTACTCTGTTTCGAGTCCGCTCAACAGTCTAGGTGGCCGCGCTGAAAGCGTCAAGATTTCTTGCCGTGTGCAGCACTACCCGCAAGCTGCTGACGACCCGAATCCAGCGCTCGCGACAGGGTTATGCTCCGGCAAGTTCCCAGCAAAGCGTAGGGTACACGCCATACAGAGAGAAATTGAACAAAGGGAATAGCATGCCATAATTCAAAGAGAGCAAGTTATATTACATCTAGTGCTTGCCGCGTTTCTGACATAAGACGAATTGTCTTTTACATGGAATGCTGGCGGCAAGATGAGGAAGAGATAGGAGGCTACAGTTAATCCCGGCGATCGCCCTCGACCCTCTTCACCTGGCTCACCCGATCGACGATGGGCGCGACAAGCTCCTCGAGAGCCTTGACGTCCGCGTCCTTCGGCAAGCTCTTCAAGGCTTTGGAGAGGTCGACGCCAGGGTTCCTGTACGCCACCTTCATCAACACCTTGCGGAGGACGAGCTGGCAGAGCTTCCGGGATTCGTCGGCCAGCTTGCTTGTCTGATTCGCCTGGAGTAGCTTGAGGGCGTCGACGAGCTTGTCGAAGAACATGGTTAGCCTGGCGCTTGAGGATATGTTGTCGTCGACTGAGTATTCGAAGCCCGGCAAGTCCATGGTCTCCAGCTCCGCGCCAAGCTTCTCGACGACGTCCGCCAGCCTGGCAGTCCAGAGCTTCACGCTTGAAGTGTACTCGTTGTGGGTGGTGGCGGCGTTCTGGAGCAGCTCCTGTTCGTCATGGAGGTCTTTGATAAGAGTCCTCTCGCGAACTCGGGCGGCCTCAAGAGACTCCTCCAGCGTGGATAGCTTTAGCTTCAGATCTTCAATGGAGTCCTTGGCGGAGGAGAGCTGCTGGATCCTCTCGGATGCGGCGGCCTGCGTCTCCATCAGGCTGTGGAGAGCCTTGTCTCTCTCGGCCTCGAGTGTTGAGACCTTCTTGCCGTGGTCCTCGAGAGCGACCTCCAGCTGCTTCGTCTTCTCCTCCAGCAAGTTCTTGGCGGTCTCCGCAGCCCCGGCAGCGTTGAGGGCCTCTTTGAGCTTGCCGGCGTGGTCTTCAGTTAGAGCTCTGAGCGTCTTCAAGTGTTTCTGCTCAAGCTCCTGGACCCGCCGCGCGACAAGACTTTCGAGCTCCTCATCATTGTTGCGAAGCTTGGCGGCAAGAGCCGCCTCGCAGGCGGCAAGGTCCTCTTCTTGGGCGTCAAGGCTGATGCGGCGCTGCGTCAAGAGGGCTTCTGCCGCGGCGGCTTGCTGGGCAGCCTCCTCCTGCGCTTTCTCGATGTCTGATTGCTTCAGCAGGAGGACGTTCCACTCTTCCGCCAGCTGCTCCCGATAAATATTCAGCTCTTGGAGGGCCTCGCCATACCAAGCCTGTGTCTCCGTGACGCGTTGTTGGAAGTCTCCTTCCACGGCCTCGACGAGCGCTGCCCGGGAGTCCAGTTTCTCCTTCCGGGCGCGATAGAGCGTCTGGAGCTTCTGATAATTGTCATTCATGGCTTGAAGTAGTTGCTCCTCCTTGGGCTCACTGACGGCAGCGACGGTGATTTCCCCGTCAAGATGTTCCCCTTCAACCAGCTCTTCAATGTTTGCCGACCCCGGCATGCTGACAACGTTCTTGCCGGCCCTGATATACCTGGAACGACGAGGATTGGTCTTCGGCAGTCGAGGGCCCTGCGGCAGTAGAAGCGCCTGGCGCTCCTGCGGCGGAAGCGCCGTCAGTATTGCCGCGGGTCTCCTCGCCGGCCCCCTCGGCGGCCTTGGCAGCCTCAGCGGCAGCGGCCTTGGCGGCCTCAGCGGCAGCAGCCTCGGCGGCAGCAGCTTTGGCAGCCTCGGCGGCGGCATGCTTGGCGGCCTCTTCGGCAGCAACCTTGCCGGCTTCAGTGGCGGCATCCTTGGCGGTCTCTTCAATGACGGCGTCAGTATCCATGAGCTCTGTCAGAAGAAGATTGAAAGCCAAGAACTTGATTAAGATGAAGCTGGGAAGGAAGTCCAAGAAGACAAAAAAAAGAAAAACCAAAGCGACAAGAATTCTTTGGGGCAGGTAACTTTACCTGCGTCAAGGAAGGGGTTGCCGAAGCTTGCGCTTGCCGGCCCCTCCTCATCGTCGCGGTAGAGCTTGCCCGAAGACTCACCCCTGGGCGGTGTGGTCGACGGAGGTGGCATGGCAGAGGCAGCTCCTGCTGTCGCTTCTCGCTGTTGCTCCGCTCCTGCACGCCCGGAGATGTCAGCAGAGAAGATGCACACCCCGGCACGCGCCAGTGGGTAGTGAGTAGAAGACTCACGCTGGGGGCTGCGCCGGGGGCTGCGTCGAGGACTGCATCGAGGGCTGCGTTCTGGGCTTGACTCCGAGCTGACGAGAACCGTTTCCGGCGCGCCCGAGGTGCTTGCCGGCGGCTCGACGCTTGTTGAGGTCTTGGCCCTCTTCGCCACCCTCTGTGCCAGAGTCTCCGCATCCCTGAGGAGGCAAAAAACAGAGCAAGTTAATCAAGCAAAACTAGAAGGACGAGAATCAAGGCTGTGGCGGGACTCTTACTCGTCTTCTTCTTCCTCAGAGCTGATGGCGGAGAGGTCGAAGCCGACCCTCGCCGCAGTTCCTGACGGAGGAGGAGGAGGATTGTCCCTGGGCCGCTTGGCAGCGGCAGGTTGCGGCGCGGCCTCGCCAGCCGCCCCTTTCCCGGAAGCCTCGCTGCTTGAGGGAGGTTGGCAGGCTGGAGCGCCAGTGGCGTTCTTCCGGAGGACGCGCCTCTTTCTGTGTTGAAGAGCTGGGGGCTCTTCCTCCTCCTCTTCTTCCTCTTCGGCGGCGCCTCCGGCAGAAGAGCTCCCGGCAGCGGCTCCGCTTGGCTCCCCGGCAGCCTCGTCTCGCCCGGCAAGATCTTCCAGCAGCAAGTCCTCGCCTTCGCTGGACTCAGCGCTGCCGGCTTCTTCGGCAAGGTTCAGAGGCCGCACCAGAAGTAATCGGCAAAGAAGGGATAGTCTCCTGGCTTTGCCTTGCGAGAAGCTACACTCACTTTGGTGGCCGGATGCGCCGTGGTCTCAGTCGCCCATGCGAACTGGTACCTCTTCTTCAAGGTCTCCGCATCAAGCGTCGAGGGGAAGACGGCGCGTTCCTTCCGCATCTTCACCAGCTTGCTCTCCGCCGCGGCGGCCGCTTCCGCCGCCTTGCCCTTGCTCAGCTTGGGCGGCATGGTGGCTATGGAAGTGGGCGCTGAAGACGTCGAGAGCGCGGTGGAGGCGGGTGGAGGGAGAAAGGCTCTGCTTTGGGCGCGAGGAAGAAGACGATGGCAACGGCTCTGAGATTGAGATTGGAAAGGCGGAGGGGGTAAATGAGCAGTGCCCTCTGCGATTCCCTTTTTATGGGGAAGGCGCGAGGCGGGCTCTTTACCGCCCGCTTTTACAGCGGAGTTTCCGCCCACGTCTCTCACGTCGCGCGATTAATGCGCGTAGTGGGGGGGCGTGGTAAAAGAGATAATGATTACGAGCAGTTATTTCCTGCCACGCGTGCCCGTGCACTGTTTTGGGCCTAGCCCAACAGGCCTGGCACCCGTGTATGGCCTAGGCCCGGGGGCTCCTGTCGGTGTACCAAAGTATGGGTCTTTTTAGTACCCCTTACTTGTGCACAGGTAGTTGTAGCCGTTCCGCGGCAAGCCTTGCCGGGGAATAGCTAGGAGTAATCACGAGACTAAGATGACAAGGAGACATTCAAGTCAACGATCAGACCAGAAAACAGAAGACCAAAGGGTTGCGGAGGCCCGGCAAGACCCTTGCCGGCAAGGCCTCGCGCCAGACAAGACCCGGTCCCGGCAAGCCCCGGGCCCGGCAAGGATTCGGTCCCGGCAAGCCCCGGGCCCGGCAAGGATTCGGTCCCGACAAGCCCTGGGCCCGGCAAGGATTCAGCCCCGGCAAGGATTCAGCCCCGGCAAGGCTCTGCACAGTACAGCGCTATCGCTCCAGTGCAGCGGCCAGCCTTGTCGTTTAGGGCTTGTCCTCATGGTGACGTGGCGTAATGCTGGCCACGCGATGCTTAAGCGGTGTTGATGGGATGGCTGCTTTTGCCCATCCCCTGTAAAGCTTTTCCAAGCCCGAGGAGCTAAGGGACACCTCGACGGACACCTCACGGTGCATTTAATGAGTTTGTCCTAAGCCGTCAGGGTTAGGTATGATAATACTGTGGTAACACTGTAGTTACTTTCCACCTCATGCCTTATCTTGTACGTCACTGTGGTAGCCCCTTGACTAATATAAAAGGAGGCCCGAGACGTACAGGGAAAATGGAAGGACACTTCGAAAGCCCATTCTGCATGCGTAGCTGCTACTGTAGCTCCCAGAACTTGGCCAAGAACATCCACAATAATACAATCAAAGCAGGAGTAGGGTTTTACGCATCCGTGCGGCCCGAACCTGGGTAAATCCCCCACGTGCTGTTCGTTAGTTCTGCTCTTTGTGCAACCCTCTCCCCTTGCCGAACCGTAAGGGATCTCCTTGATCCCATAGGTGTTCGTTTCCCACGACAGGGATTCGATCACGGAGGGCATCTACATCAACTCCATTGCCCCTCCGATGATGCGTGAGTAGTTTACCACAGACCTTCGGGTCCATAGCTAGTAGCTAGATGGCTTCTTCTCTCTCTTTGCTCTTCAATACCATGTTCTTCATGATCTTCATGGAGATCTATCCGATGTAATACTCTATTGCGGTGTGTTTGTCGAGATCCGATGAATTGTGGGTTTATGTTCAGATTATCTATGAATATTATTTGAGTCTTTTCTGAATTCTTATATGCATGATTTCATATCTTTGCAAGTCTCTTCGAGTTATTGGTTTGGTTTGGCCAACTAGATTGGTAATTCTTGCAATGGGAGAAGTGCTTAGTTTTGGGTTCAATCTTGCGGTGTCCTCACCTAGTGACAAAGTAGGGGTAGCGAGGCATGTATTGTATTGTTGCCATCAAGGATAAAAAGATGGGGTTTTCATCATATTGCTTGAGTTTATCCCTCTACATCATGTCATCTTACCTAATGTGCTACTCTGTTCTTCATGAACTTAATACTCTAGATGCAGGCAGGAGTCGGTCGATGTGTGGAGTAATAGTAGTAGATGCAGAATCGTTTCGGTCTACTTGACACGGACGTGATGCCTATATGCATAATCATTGCCTTGGATATCTTCATAATTATTCGCTTTTCTATCAATTGCTCGACAGTAATTTGTTCACCCACCGTATTATTTTCCTTCATGAGAGAAGCCTCTAGTGAAACCTATGGCCCCCGGGTCTATTTTCCATCTTATACTTTCAGATCTAAAACCAAAAATACCTTGCTGCATTATTTTTACTTTTGTTTTACTTTCCGTTCAAGCAATCTATCATATCTATCTCTATCAGATCTCATCCTTGCAAGTAACCGTGAAGGGATTGACAACCCCTTTATAGCGTTGGGTGCAAGTGTTTGATTCTTTGTGTAGGTACATCTATTGGGGACTTGCTTGTATCTCCTACTGGATTGATACCTTGGTTCTCAACAACTGAGGGAAATACTTATCTACTTTGCTGCATCACCCTTTCCTCTTCAAGGGAAAACCAATGCATGCTCGAGAAGTAGCACTTCTATGTCTGTATTTTGTTTTTATCGACACCTGTCTCTCAAACCATGTGGACATGCTTTTCAATATCGGCTTTCGCTTGAGGACAAGCAAGGTCTAAGCTTGGGGGAGTTGATACATCCATTTTGCATCATGATTTCCTACTGTTATTTATTATGTTTTGTTGAATAATAATGCTTTAGGGAGTGATTCTAATGCCTTTTCTCTCATAATATGCAAGAATACCGGCAGCTGCAATTCTGGACCTAAAAAAAGCACATCAGAGATAGCTATTCTGCACAACTCCAATGAAGCTGAAACTTTACGGAGATTATTTTTGGAATTAATAAAAAATAATGGAGCAAAGAACTACCGGAGGGGGCCACCCTGGTGGGCACAAGACACCAGGGCGCGCCAGGCCCCCCTGGGCGCGCCTTGGTGGGTTGTGCCCTCCTTGGCCCACCTCCGGTGCCCATCTTCTGGTATAAAATCACGTTTGACCTAGAAAAAAGTAAGGAGACGACTTTCGGGACGAAGCGCCGCCGCCTCGAGGCGGAACTTGGGCAAGAGCACTTTTGCCCTCCGGCGGAGCGATTCTGCCGGGGGAACTTCCCTCCCGGAGGGGGAAATCAAAGCCATCGTCATCACCAACACCCCTCTCATCTTTGGGAGGCCAATCTCCATCAACATCTTCAACAGCACCATCTCCTCTCAAACCCTAGTTCATCTCTTGTGTTCAATCTTTGTACCGGAACCTCAGATTGGTACCTGTGGGTGACTAGTAGTGTTGATTACCTTGCGTAGTTGATTACTATATGGTTTATTTGGTGGAAGATTATATGTTCAGATCCATTATGCTATTCAATACCCCTCTGATCTTGAGCATGTTTATTATTTGTGAGTAGTTACCTTTGTTCTTGAGGTCACGGGAGAAGTCATGTTGCAAGTAATCATGTGAATTTGATATGTGTTTGATATTTTGATGATATGTATGTTGTGATTCCCTTAGTGGTGTCATGTGAACGTCGACTACATGACACTTCACCATTCATGGGCCTAAGGGAATGCATTGTGGAGTAGTTATTAGATGATGGGTTGCTAGAGTGACAGAAACTTAAACCCTAGTTTATGCGCTACTTCGTAAGGGGCTGATTTGGATCCAAACGTTTAATGCTATGGTTAGATTTTATCTTAATACTTTTCTCGTAGTTGCGGATGCTTGCGAGGGGGTTAATCATAAGTGGGAGGTTGTTCAAGTAATAACAGCACCTGAGCACCGGCCCACCCACATATCAAATTATCAAAGTAGCGAACACGAATCAAACCAACGTGATAAAAGTGACTATATGAAATTCCCGTGTACCCGCAAGAACACTTTACCTATTACTAGAGACTATTCTGGTCTGTCCTTTGCCACAAAAGGATTGGGCTACCTTGCTGCACCTTACTTACCGTTACCGTTACTTGTTCGTTACCAATTATCTTGCTATCAAACTATCTGTTACCTACAATTTCAGTGCTTGCAGAAATTACCTTACTAAAAACCGCTTGTCATTTCCTTCTGCTCCTCGTTGGGTTCGACACTCTTACTTATCGAAAGGACTACGATTGATCCCCTATACTTGTGGGTCATCACCCCCACATCCTCATCTGGATTAAGCAGCGATGTCAGGGGAGCCGGCTCTCAAGCCTGTCGACCGTGGAGAGGATTGGGTCGAATCGGCGGCGGATAATTCATGGATTACACCTGGGAAAGCGTCATTTTTCCCCTCTAACTGATTTGCTGATTTGTAAATTTGTCCCTATTTGACCGCTAGTCGCTTGAATCATTCAAATTTTCCTGAATTGTTCCTGGCCTAACTGCAACCCTTATTTGAATCAAATAGGATTGATCCCGCGCTTGTTTTCCGGCTGTCGGTTAGGATGGAAGTTAGTGTGCTGCGCAGTAGAAAACCGCATATGGTTACTGGATTTTTCTATCCGAAGGTGGTAGAAACTAGTATGTCATTCAAAGATTTGCTCGCGACGCTCCGAAATTCTTCATATGGGTGGAGCCCTGCGGATGCTGTTGAACTAAAAAAAATTAGCAGTACCGAGCAAAAATTTATACCACTAAATTGCGATGAGCATATGGGATTGCTCTTTACTTTGAATGCTGAAAGCCGCTTCGATAAAATCCATATTGAGGTGCTTCAGCCACGCAATGAACATGACAAGGGGAAGGGTGTTCAGAAATCTTTTGTCTCTACTAACAGAGAGCGCCCTGGCACTCCTTGTAGGACGAAACCAAGCAAAGCTAGTGGTTCTCAAAGTCACAATATGTCTACTGCCGCTTCTTGTGCCGCTTCTCCTCTCGCTGCTGCAGCCGATGTAGAACAAGATGCAGAGCCAGACGAAGAGGTGCCTCGACATGATGACGAGGATGAGAATATGTTCCCTGATCTTGTAGATATTGTCAGTAAACAAGCAATGGAAGATGAATATCAGGAGCAACCTATCAGCCGTGCTAGATTTGATGACACCGACGATGAAGAGAGGGAGGAGAAAATCGACAGCTTAGTTTTAGAGGAATATGATGGTGAGGACATGCCAACAATTGAGTGGAACAGGGAAGATCCTCAGCTTGCTGTCGACACCATTTTCTAGTCGATGGTGGACTGTCATAATGCAGTGACTACACACTGCATTCTCACTAAAAATACATATGTGATTGATAGGAGTGAGCCATCAAGGTTCACTATTCATTTCCCATATGATAGGTGTAGATGGAGGTTGCATGCATCACATATGTTGAGGAGCAAGTTCATTCTGGTTTGTGTATTTCAGTTTATACTAATTCATTCTATTTTCAGATCATTGTGCAATGTTTTCTTAACTGTACTTCCTTTTATATTTTGTTTTAGATAAAAAGAACCCACACCAGCACACTTGTCCACTTGGAGGGGGAGGGGGGAAGGATAAAACAAAGCTAGCAAAGACTAGGTGGGTGGCAGATGCAATTTTGGATTGGTTGAGAGAAAAACCAACACTTGGTTCCAACAACACTCCATGGGAAGCTATTTGAGAAGTACAAGATTGATATACCTTACATGAGGATTTTTTATGCTAAGGAAATAGCTCCTGACAGGATTAATGGTCCTTGGAATGAGAGCTTCCAGTTGCTCTACACATTTAAATCTGAAGTGGAAGCTGCTAGTCCAAGGAGTGTTGTAGAGATTGAGAAGCATACAGTTCCATACAAAATAAAAGGGTAGTCATTTGAGAAGGAGTGCTTCAGGAGGGCTTTTGTTTGTTTCAAGGCTTGTTGGCAGGGGTTTCTGGATGGTTGCAAGCCCTATTTGGCTGTTGATGCAACTGCTTTGAATGGAAGGTGGAGAGGACAACTGGTGGCAGCTTCTGTAGTTCATGGACACAACTGGCTATTCCCAGTTGCAATTGGTGTGGTGGAGGCAGAGTCCGAGGAAAGTTGGGTCTAGTTCCTGCGGCAGTTGCGCAGCCTTATAGGTACACTCCTAGGTTTAGCTATACACATAGATGCTTGAGGGTTTGGAGAGTGCAGTGGAAATTGTATTCCCTGGAGTGGAGCATCGGGAATGTATGCGACACCTAGCATAGAATTTCAGAAACAAATTCAAAGGTAAAGTTTATGATGAGAACTTATGGCCAGCATCATACACATGTAGTGAGAGGAAGCATGAGCATTATTTGAGAGTGTTGTATGCTCACAATCCTCTCGTGAAGGAGTACCTAGATGCACATCATGGAAAGTTGTGGTCAATAAGCAAATTCAATGAAATATGCAAAGTAGACTATGTGACCAGTAATCTGGCAGAGTGTTTCAATGCAAAGATCAAGTCATTGAAAGGGCTTCTGATATACCAAATATTTGATAAGATTCGGCAGATGATCATGATAAAGATGGCTCTTCGCAAAAGAATTGCAGAAACATAATATGTTGGCCATCTTATGCTCCCATCTCTTATTAAGGCATTGCATGCCAAGGCAAGAGGATTGAACAAAATGAAATGCATTCGAGCGGCGACGCACTAGGCTGAGGTAACATATACTGACAGTAAAAACAGGGAATAGAGATATCCAATCAACCTAGCAACTAGGGAATGTAGTTGTAGGCAATGGTAGCTCCGTGGGAAGCCATGCATACATGCCCTACATCTGATGACTGTTATCGGTGGTGAAGATGGTGAAGTTGACCAATACATCTCTGAATATTTTTTCTGTTGCCAAATTCAGGGCTGCTTATGCTTCCAATGTGCCTGCACTCTTGGTAAAAGACCAATGGAACATAGTAGATCTAGGGTTCAAACTACATTCTCCTATACTGACTAGACCACCAGGAAAACCAAGGAAGAACAAGTACAGAAGAGGTTAAGAGGGTCGTGTAAAAAGACAACATAAGTGCAAAAAATGTGGAACCCTAGGGCACATTGCTAGGATATGTACCAATCCAATGGATGCTTCATTTGGAGAAGAGGAACAATGGGCAGCAACAAACGCAGAGGAGAATGCAACATTAGAGCAGATTGCAGCTAATGCACAGGAGAATGAAGCAACAAAGAAGATTGCAGCTAATGCAGAGGAGAATGAAGCAATTGAATTAGCACTGCCGGCAGCTTGGTATGTGTGCAAGAACCTTCCCTTTTTGTGCATTTCTTCTCTGTTTTATCGATGGCTTATAATATTTTTTCTGTTTGACCCAGCTCTAGGGAAATTAGAGGAAAAGGAGAGAGAAGGCCAAGAGAGAAAGAAACTTCGGTTCAGCCATCATCCGATGCAGAATTTGAAGCCATGGCTTATGAAGGTTTTGAAGCTATTGAACCCCGTCAACTGGCCAGTGGAAGTTCTCCGTCAGCACCTTGATAGCCACCAACCGAAGTGAAGATAAAAAGGAAGAAGAAAAAGGTGGATATCCCAGCTAGGGAAACTAGGAGCAAGTCTGTTAAGCCGTCTAAGAACACAAGGAGCAAGGCAAAGATGTGAACTTTGAACGTTGAATGCAAGTTGTAAACTTTGAACTTTAAGGATTTGTACTAAGGTCAAATTCAAAATTGGAGGCGAAATTTGAATTGAACTAACCTTTGATTTATAAGCAACATTTGAAGTCCAATGCTCTGTGATGTGATGTTGCAATGATTTTGAATTATTACACATGTCAGATGATCAATCCGATCTATAAGCAAAATTTTGAATTATTACACATGGAAAAATTTGAATTATTACACATGGCAAATTTTGAAAAATGAAAAAATAAGTTCAGATCCTTCTTATTCACACTAAAATGAAGCTTTGGTGTTTTTGATTTTTTTTAATTTTTCTTAAACCTAAACCCACTACCACTCTCTTCTCGAACTCTATACAACCTCGTATGTGATAGCTCATTTGTGTGAAGGAGTTTTCATCGAAATGTCCATAAACCAAGATTTTTTTTCTCAGAACCATGTCACATACAACGACATTGTGCGCAGGTCTTCCATTTTTTTGATTTTTTTTTGAATTAGTTCTGCTCATTTGAACTTGGAAATGGTAGCTCACCTCAAAAAATGTTTTTTTCATCAAAATGTCCCTTAACCATGTTTATATTATTTTTATGGTAACTATGTCTTATAAAACGACGAACCGTGAAGGTTTCCTATTTTTTTGATTTTTTTTGAATTAGTTAAGGTCATTTGAAAGTTGGTTGATACGTCTCCAACGTATCTATAAATTTTGATTGTTCCATGCTGTTATATTATCATTCTTGGATGTTTTATAATCATTTTACAGCAACTTTATATCATTTTTGGGACTAACCTATTCACATAGTGCCTAGTGCCAGTTGTTGTTTTTTGCATGTTTTTTACTTCGCAGAATATCAATACCAAATGGAGTCCAATTGCCACGAAACTTTTTGGGGATTTTTTTGGACCAGAAGACAACTTGGGAGCCAAGGAAGCACTTGGGAGGAGGCCCGTGTGGCCCACGATACACCAGGGCGTGCCAGAGGCCCCCGGCGCGCCCTGATGTATCGTCGGGCTCACGGAGGTCTTTTCCACCGCCTCTTAGCTCTATAAATCCTCAGAAATTCTAGAAACCCTAGAGGAGTCGACGAAACACAATTCCAGCCGCCGCAAGTTCCAGAACCGCGAGATCCAATCTAACACCATCACGGAGGGGTTCATCATCCTCATTAGTGCCTCTCCGTTGATTGATACGTCTCCAACGTATCTATATTTTTTTGCTTATTCCATGCTATTATATTATCATTCTTGAATGTTTTACAATCATTTTATAGCAACTTTATATCATTTTTTGGGATACCTATTGACATAGTGCCCGAGAGGTGGGCCGTGGAGACCACAACCCACCAGGGCGCGCCAGAGGCCCCAGGCGCGCCCTGATGGGTTGTGCCCTCCTCGGGACCCCTCTTCACCGCCTGTGACACCTATAAATTCCCAAATATTCCAGAAACCCTGGAGGAGTCGACGAAAAACACATCCAGCCACCGCAAGTTCCAGAGCCTCGAGATCAAATCTAACACCATCACGGAGGGGTTCATCATCCTCATTGGTGCCTCTCCGATGATGCGTGAGTAGTCCACCATAGACCTACGGGTCCGTAGGCAGTAGCTAGATGGCTTCCTCTCTCTCTCTCTTTTGATTCTCAATACAATGGTCTCTTGGAGATCTATTTTATGTAAACTTTTGCGGTGTGTTTGTTGGGATCCGATGAATTTTGAGTTCATGATCAGTTTCTATCCATGAATATTATTTGAGTCTTCTTTGATCTCTTATATGCATGATTACTTATAGCCTCGTATTTCTTCTTCGAATCTTTGGTTTAGTTAGGCCAACTAGATTGATTTTTCTTGCCATGGGAAGAGGTGCTTTGTGATGGGTTCGATCTTGTGTTGTCCTCTCCCAGTGACAGAAGGGGCAGCGAGGCACGCATGTATCATTGCTATTAAGGATAACAAGATGGGGTCTATTCCTACAAGAATAGATCTTGTCTACATCATGTCACCGTTCTTATTGCATTACTCCGTTTTTCCATGAACTTAATACACTAGATGCATGCTGGATAGCGGTCGATGTGTGGAGTAATAGTAGTAGATGCAGGCAGGAGTCGGTCTACTTATCTTGGACATGATGCCTATATAATGATCATCGCCTTGGATATCATCATGATTATTTGATCTTCTATCAATTGCCCAACAGTAATTTGTTCATCCACCGTGTGCTATACTCATGAGAGAAGCCACTAGTGACACCTACGGCCCCCGGGTCTACTTTTCCAACATATTGCTTCCGATCTATCTTTTTGCCGCTTTTGTTTTCAGATCTATTATTCCAAAAACCCAAAAATACCTTGCTGCACTTTTTTTTGCTCTTTTTATTTTGTGTTCTTGAGATATCTATCTCTCCAATCTATCACTACCTAATCTATCTTTTTACCATAGAGAGATTGACAACCTCTCTTTCGCGTCGGGTTGCAAGTATTTGTTTTTTGTGTGCAGGTGCTGTTTATTAGGTGGTGGTAATCCTCCTACTGGTTCGATACCTTGGTTTCATAACTGAGGGAAATACTTACCGTCGTTGTGCTGCATCATCCCTTCCTCTTTGGGGAAATATCGACGCAGTCTCAAGCCACGTCAAAGGAATTTCTGGCGCCATTGCCAGGGAGGAAGCGGACTCTTCTACGTGCCAATCTCTGGTGCCGAGGAGACACAATCATCATCTACCAGGTTCCTAATCACAAATCTCATCTCCTTCCAATTACATTATTTGCCATTTGCCTCTCGTATTCCTCTCCCCCACTTCACCAAATTTGCCGTTTTATTCGCCCTCTTTTTCTTTTTCCCTTTTTCTTGTGAGATCTCTTGCTTGCTTGCAATCTTGTTTGCGTAGTCACGATGACTCAAGAAAACACCAAATTGTGTGATTTTTCCAATACTCATAATAATGATTTTATTAGTACTCCGATTGCTCTTCCCGCCACTAGTGCGGAGTCTTGTGATATTAATGTCGCTTTGTTGAATCTTGTCATGAAAGATCAATTTGCCGGTACTCATAATGAGGATGTTGCGTCCCATCTAAACACATTCGTAGAATTGTGTGATATGCAAAAGAAAAAAGATGTGGACAATGATATAGTGAAGTTGAAATTATTTCCTTTTTCCATGCGGGATCGTGCAAAAAAATTGGTTTTCCTCTTTGCCTCGCAATAGTATCGATTCTTGGAATAACTGCAAGGCTGCTTTTATCACTAAGTATTTTCCGCCTGCGAAAATTATTTCCCTTAGGACAAAAATCATGAATTTTAAGCAACTTGAGGATGAACATGTTGCACAATCTTGGGAAAGAATGAAATTGATGCTAAGAAATTGTCCTACTCATGGTTTAAATCTTTCGATGATCATACAAAAAATTTATGCGGGATTGAATTTTGTCTCTAGAAATCTTTTAGATTCCGCCGCGGGTGGTACTTTTATGGAAATTACCTTGGGTGAAGCTACTAAATTTCTAGATAATATTATGGCAAATTATTCACAATGGCATACCGAAAGAGCACCTACTAGCAAAAAGGTTAATTCGGTTGAAGAAATTAGTACTTTGAGTGATAAGGTTGATGCTTTGATGAAATTGGTTGCTAGTAAAAATGCTCCTATTGATCTTAATGATGTGACTTTGTCTACTTTGATTGAGCAAAATAGTGATTCCATAGATGTGAACTTTGTCTTGCGAAACAATTTCAATAACAATGCTTATAGAGGTAATTTTAATCCTAGGCCTTTTCCTGGAAATTCCTCTAATAATTATAGTAATTCCTATGGTAATCCTTCTTACAATAATAATAGGAACACCGCTGATCTTGAGAGTAATATTAAAGAATTTATCAATGCGCAAAAGGCTTTCAATACTACGATAGAAGAAAAGTTGAATAAGATTGATGATATGTCTAGAAGCATTGATAGAATTTCTCATGATGTAGAAAATCTCAAGTTGAAAGCTTTTTTGCCTAAGATTGATGAATCAATTAAAGCTTTATATGTCTCTATGGATGAAAGTAAGAAAAGAACCGCTATGCTTAGAGCTAGAAGAGAATTCTTAGAAAAATCGTTTTCTAGTGATTGCCTTCATAAAAATGACGAAGATCTTAAAGTAATTGGTGTTTCTTCTATCGATTCCTTGTTTAGTAATATTAAGATTGATAATAAAGGGACTCAAGTAGAGTCAACTTTAGCTAGAAGGCGTCCCAATAATTTGGAAGGTGAAAATCTTGATGAAATTTTTGATGAAAGTGGGTTTGAAGAGGTCAAAACTTTAACTAGTGATGTGCCCACTATTTTGGATTGCAAAGAATTTAATTATGATAGTTGCTCTTTGATTGAATGTATTTCTTTGCTGCAATCCATGTTGAATTTACCCCATTCTTATGAACAAAATAAAGCTTTCACTAAACATATCGTTGATGCCATGATGAAATCTTTTGAAGAAAAGTTGGAGTTGGAGATTTCTATTCCTAGAAAATTAAATGATGAGTGGGAACCTACTATTAAGGTCAATATTAAAAATTATGAGTGCTTTGCTTTATGTGATTTGGGTGCTAGTGTTTCCACGATTCTGAAATCTTTATCTCATGTGCTTGGTCTCACCAATATTGAAGAATGTTCTCTTAATTTACACTTGGCGGATTCTACTATTAAAAAGCCTTTGGGAAGAATTAATGATGTTATTATTCTTGCAAATAGGAACTATGTGCCCATAGATTTTATTGTTCTTGATATTGATTGCAATCCGTCTTGTCCCATTATACTTGGTAGACCGTTCTTACGTACTATAGGTGTCGTGATTGATATGAAAGAAGGTAATGTTCGATTTCAGTTTCCACTAAGAAAGGGAATGGAACACTTCCCTAGAACAATAATTAAGTCACCATATGAATCAATCATGAGAGCATCCTATGGAGCAAAAACCAAAAATGACAATACTTGAATCTATGTGTTATGCCTAGCTACGGGCGTAAAACGATAGCGCCTGTTGGGAGGCAACCCAGTGAATAAATTTATTTTCCTATTTTTCTTTCTATTTTTGAGTGTTGAAAAAATTATGCCTCTGTTATGATTGTGTTTTTATGTTTTATTTAGTGTTTGTGCCAAGTAGAGCCTTTAGGATGATTCATAAGATGCGTAGAAGCGATGCTGAATCTGAAACAGAAACTTTGCCTCTAGTGTTCGAATTTTCATTTTTTACTGGAACGTGATATTGAGCTGAAATTTTAACACAGTATTTATACACAAATTCTTTACGTTTACCTAATTTTTCAAAAAAATTAAAGTTATAGAAGTATGGTTAGAGTACAGATTACTACAGACTGTTCTGTTTAAGACAGATTCTGTTTTCGTTGCATTGTGTGCTTGTTTTGATGAATCTATGGGTTATTTTGAAGGGTATGAGCCATGGTAAAGTTATAATACAGTAGGTATAATTCAATAATAAAAACTTAATGGGTTTGCAACAGCACGTAAAGTAGTGATTTGCTTTATTATACTAACGGATCTAACAAAGATTTTGTTGAGTTTTGTGTGATTCAAGTTTTCAAGTTTTGGGTGAGATCATGATGGATGAAGGAATAAGGAATGAAAAGAGCCTAAGCTTGGGAATGCTACAGCACCCCCAAGATATATCCAAAGAGAAACAAGCAACTAAGCTTGGGGATGCCCCGAGTAGCATCCCCTCTTTCTTCTAACGACCATCGGCATTTTACTTGGAGCTATATTTTTATTCGTCACATATCATGAGTTTTGCTTGGAGCGTCTTGTATCATTTGAGTCTTTTCTTGATTTGCTTTCTAGTTTGTCTTTAGTATCCTTACTGGACACACCTATTTGAGAGATCCAAAATTATGCTATGATTTGTTAGGATTGCTCTATATGCTTCACTTAAACTTTTTGAGCTATAGAATTGCTCTAGTGCTTCACTTATATCTTTTTGAGCATGGTGTGCTTGGACATGTTTGTAGAAATACTCTCATGCTTCACTTATATAAATTTGAGGGTTAGTAAATTTTGAAGAAATCCTCTCATGCTTCACTTATACTATTTTGAGAGATGAAGTCTTTATGCTCATGTGCTTCACTTAAATTTGTTTGAGCTTGTCAAAAGCAATGGCAATATATGAAACTAGTCCCAAAGTGATAGATATCCAAGGAGGATGTAATAAAAACTTTCATAAAGATCACTAGACAAATTAAACTTGATTCCTTGTAATAGTTTTGAGACATTATGATAGTAATATGTGAGTCATGTTAGTGAGTAATTATGCTTTAGTAGGAGTATTGGTGTTAAGGTTTGTGATTCCCTATGCATGCACGAAAGTCAATAGTTATGCAATGAAATTACATCCTACTTATGGTGCATTATTCGGTGTTAGTTATGCTCAATGCTCTCTTATGTGAATTTTCATTTCTTGGTTGGTTGCTTCTCAATATATTTGCTAGCCTCCACTTGTACTAAGTAGAAATACTACTTGTGCATCCAAAATCCTTAAACCCAGTTTGGCTTTATGAGTCCACCATACCTACCTATATGCGGTATTTCCACACCGTTCTAAGCAAATTTGTATGTGCCATCTCTAATTTTCAATATAAATTTCCTTTTTGTGTGCTCGTACCGCTCATGAAACGGTAGGGGGTGTCCAATATTTTTCCATGCTAGATGTGTTATTCTCAAGATGAGTGTTTATTAACTTGTGATTGCACGAGAGTGCGGCGGTGATAGGGATGCCCAGTCCCGAAATGAAAAAAGAAAAAAAATTACTTTATGTTGTCAAATAATAAATTCCTTAGAAAGTGTTGGTACGGAAGGCAACCGTGGATACGGCCAGCCATGGATTGTGAAAGAATGGTGGAAAAAGGAATAAACTTTATTTTCTGTTTGGAAACCGCCTATGATATATCTAGCATGGAAAGTATTGTGAACTACTTTGTGGTTTTCGTTGACAGGAAAGGCATGCCACTCAAAATATTTTTCTCTCTCAATTTAAACTTTGAGCTCTAGCACCTCTACAAATCCCTACTTCCCTCTGCGAAGGGCCTATCTATTTACTTTATGTAATTTTTATTTTTATTTTGAGTCTCCATCTTCTATTATAAAGCACCAACTAGGGGGCACTATGATCGTACTTGAGAATTGGGTATAGCTAATATCTGAGTGTGTTTCATGAATGGATCAATGATTGAGCATGATGGGCAAGGGATAACTTTCTTTAGTGTTGATATTTTGAAAGACATGGTTGCTTGTTGGCATGCTTGAGTATTGAAGTCATTATGTTAAAACTAGACTATTTCTTTGAATCATCTAAAGTCCAAATGTCCATGCTACAAAGAAAAGAATATGAGATGAACATGTTGGGCAGCATTCCACATCAAATTTTTTGTTTTTATCATTTACCTACTCGAGGACGAGTAGGAATTAAGCTTGGGGATGCCGATACGTCTCCAACGTATCTATAATTTTTTCTGGTTCCATGCTGTTATATTATCATTCTTGGATGTTTTACAATCATTTTATAGCAACTTTATATGATTGTTTGGGACTAACCTATAGACATAGTGCCAAAGTGACAGTTGCTGTTTTTGCTTGTTTTCAACTTCGCAGAATATCAGTACGAAACGGAGTCCAATCGCGATGAAACTTTTTGGAGATTTTTTTGGACCAGAAGACATCCAGTGGGCCAAAGAAGTACAAGAGAGGTGGGCCGTGTAGACCACAACCAACCAGGGCGCGCCAGAGGCCCCAGGCACGCCCTGATGGGTTGTGCCCTCCTCGGGACCCCTCTCCACCGCCTCTGAAGTAGTGATTTTCTTTATTATACTAACGGATCTCACAAAGATTTTGTTGAGTTTTGTGTGAGTTTTCAAGTTTTGGGTGAGATCACGATGGATGAAAGAATAAGGAGTGATAAAAGCCTAAGCATGGGGATGCTACCGCACCCCCAAGATATATCCAAAGAGAAACAAGCAACTAAGCTTGGGGATGCCCCCGAGTGGCATCCTCTCTTTTTTCTAACGACCATCGATATTTTACTTGGAGCTATATTTTTATTCGTCACACATCATGAGTTTTGCTTGGAGTGTCTTGTATCTTTGCTTGCTTTGTTTGTTAGTTTTTCCTTTGTATCCTTGCTGGACACACCTATTTGAGAAAGCAAAAACCATGCGATGATTTGTTAGAATTGCTCAATGTGCTTCACTTAAACTTTTTGAGCTATAGAATTGCTCTAGTGCTTCACTGATATCTTTTTGAGCACGGTGTGCTTGGAAATTTTTGTAGAAATACTCTCATACTTCACTTACATTAATTTGAGAGTAGGTAAATTTTGAAGAAATCCTCTCATGCTTCACTTATACCTTTTTGAGAGATGAAATCTTTATGCTCATGTGCTTCACTTAAATTTGTTTGAGCTTGCCAAAAAGCAATGGCAATATATGAAACTAGTCCCAAAGTGATAGATATCCAAGGAGGATATAATAAAAACTTTCAAGAAGATCATTGGGCAAATTAAACTTGATTCCTTGTAATAGTTTTGAAACATGATGATAGTAATATGTGAGTCATGTTAGTGAGTAATTATGCTTAGTACGAATATTGGTGTTAAGGTATGTGATTCCCTATGCATGCACGAAAGTCAATAGTTATGCAATGAAGTTACATCCAACTTATGGTGCATTATTCGGTGTTAGTTATGCTCAATGCTTGCATATGTGAATTTTCGTTTCTTGGTTTGGTTGCTTCCCAATCTATTTGCTAGCCTCCATTTCTACTAAGTAGAAATACTACTTGTGCATCCAAAACTCTTAAACCAAGTTTTGCCTTATGAGTCCACTATACCTACCTATATGCAGTATTTCCATGCCGTTCCAAGCAAATTTGTATGTGCCATCTCTAAATTTTCAAAATAAATTTTCTCTTTTGTGTGCCCGTACCGCCCATGAAACGGTGGGGAGTGTCCAATATTTTTCCATGCTAGATGTGTTATTCTCAAGATGAGTGTTTATTCACTTGTCATTGCAAGAGAGTGCGGCGGTAATAGGGATGCCCATTCCCAAAATGAAAAAAAAATTACTTTATGTTGTCAAATAATAAATTCCTTGGAAAGTGTTGGTATGGAAGGCAACCGTGGATACGGCCCGCCGTGGAAAGTGAAAGTTTTGTGGAAAAAGGAATAAACTTTATTTTCTGTTTGGGAACCGCCTATGATATATTTAGCATGGAAAGTATTGTGAGCTACTTTGTCGTTTTCGTTGACAGGAAAAGCATGCCACCAGAACTATTTTTTCTCTCTCAAGTTAAAACTTTGAGCTCTGGCACCTCTACAAATCCCTACTTCCCTCTGCGAAGGGCCTATCTATTTACTTGATGCAATTTTTATTTTTTCTTTGAGTCTCCATCTTCTCTTATAAGCACCAACTAGGGGGGACTATGATCGTACTTGAGCATTGGGCATAGCTAATATTTGAGTGTGTTTCATGAATGGATCAATGATTGAGCATGATGGGCTAGGGATAACTTTCTTTAGTGTTGATATTTTGAAAGTCATGGTTGCTTGTTGACATGCTTGAGTATTGAAGTCATTATGTTAAAACTAGACTATTGCTTTGAGTCATTTACAAGTCCAAATGTGCATGCTATACAAAATAAAAGAATATGATGAACCTGTTAGGCAGCATTCCACATCAAAAATTCTGTTTTTATCATTTACCTACTCGTGGACGAGTAGGAATTAAGCTTTGGGATGCTGATACGTCTCCAACGTATCTATAATTTTTGCTTATCCCATGCTGTTATATTATCATTCTTGGATGTTTTACAATCATTTTATAACAACTTTATATCATTTTTTGGGACTAACCTATTCACATAGTGCCAAAGTGCCAGTTGCTGTTTTTGCTTGTTTTTACTTCGCAGAAAATCAATACCAAAGAGAGTCCAATCGCGACGAAACTTTTTGGAGATTTTTTCTAGACCAGAAGACACCCAGTGGGCCAAAAAAGAACCAGGAAGGTGGGATGTGGAGAGCACAACCCACCAGGGCACGCCAGGGGGCCCCCGGCGCGCCCTGATGGGTTGTGCCCTCCACGGGGCCCCTCCGCACCGCCTCTGATGCCTATAAATTCCCAAATATTCCAAAAACCTAGGGGAGTCGACGAAACACAATTCTAGCCGCCGCAAGTTCCAGAACCTCGAGATCCAATCTAAACACCATCACTGAGGGGTTCATCTTCCTCATAGGTGCCTCTCCGATGATGCGTGAGTAGTCCACCATAGACCTACGGGTCCGTAGGCAGTAGCTAGATGGCTTGCTCTCTCTCTCTCTTATGATTCTCAATACAATGGTCTCTTGGAGATCTATTTGATGTAAACTTTTGCGGTGTGTTTGTTGGGATCCGATGAATTTTGAGTTCATGATCAGTTTCTATCCATGAATATTATTTGAGTCTTCTTTGATCTCTTATATGCATGATTACTTATAGCCTCGTATTTCTTCTCTGAATCTTTGGTTTAGGTAGGCCGACTAGATCAATTTTTCTTGCCATGGGAAGAGGTGCTTTGTGATGGGTTCGATCTTGCAGTGTTCTTTCCCAGTGACAGAAGGGGCAGCAAGACACGCATGTATCGTTGCTATTAAGGATAACAAGATAGGGTCTATTCCTACATGAATAGATCTTGTCTACATCATGTCATCGTTCTTATTGCATTACTCCATGTTTCCATGAACTTAATACACTAGATGCATGCTGGATAGCGGTCGATGTGTGGAGTAATAGAGGTAGATGCAGGCAGGAGTCGGAATGATCATCGCCTTGGATATCGTCATGACTATTCGATTTTCTATCAATTGCCCAACAGTAATTTGTTCACCCACTGTGCGCTATACTCATGAGAGAAGCTTCTAGTGAACCCTACGGCCCCCGGGTCTACTTTTCCAACATATTGCTTTCCGATCTACTTTTTTGCAATCTTTGTTTTCAGATCTACAAAACCAAAAACCCAAAAACATATTGCTGCATACTTACTCTTTTTATTTGTGTTCTTGAGAGATCTATCTCTCCTATCTATCACTACCTAGTCTATCTTTTTACCGTAGAGAGATTAACAACCTTCCTTTCGCGTCGGGTTGCAAGTATTTGTTGTTTGTGTGCAGGTGCTGCTTATTGGGTGGTGGTGATCCTCCTACTGGTTCGATAACCTTGGTTTCATAACTGAGGGAAATACTTATCGTCGCTGTGATGCATCATCCCTTCCTCTTTGGGGAAATACCAACGCAGTCTCAAGCCACGTCAAAGGAATTTCTGGCACCGTTGCCGGGGAGGAAGCGGTCTCTTCTACGTGCCTATCGTAGGTGCCGAGGGGACTTCATCATCATCTACCAGGTTCCTAATCACAAATCTCATCTCCTTGCAATTACATTATTTGCCATTTGCCTCTCGTTTTCCTCTCCCCACTTCATCAATTTGTCGTTTTATTCGCCCTCCTTTCCGTTTGCCTTTTCTCGTCAGATCTTTTGCCTAGTTATTATGGCTAGTTCTTCCTTTGTTGCGTGTACTCCCGATAATGAGGTTCTTAATTTTAAGCAAAGCGGAGGGGAGAACCTAAAAGATGCTTGGTATAGGATTTGCAATGCTCATAATAGATCTATCCATAAGCAATCTACCGTTGTTCTTCTTTGTAGCTTTTATGTGGGCATCACCACTTGGTATAGATTCGTCCTTGATACGATTACCGGTGGGAATTTCTTGATGTTACCTTCATTAGATGCTTTTAATGCTTTGGGAAGTTTAGTGGGATCACCACCTATCATGATCAATGAAACAACTTTAACTCTCGAACATGTTATGGAGAGATTAGATGCTATTGAAAAGAAGATGATTACTAAAGGACATCTTGACGATCTAGATAAAAAGAGGCATAATCTTGCCAATAAAATTGGGTCTAAGCCGGGAGATTCTCTTCAATTTCTTAAGGAAAAAGAAACCGTAGTTAACGAAAGGGTAGAAGAGAGCCCTTACCGGATTGATAAGATAGAAGAGATTTTTAGTAATTTGGGTTCAGCTTTTTCTTCTATCAACACTCTTGAAAAAACTCCCGTAAAGATTGGCAAGACCACGCAAGTCACTAAGAACAAAGTTGCTACGCCTAGTAGTCACAAGGGGGACCTTAAAATGATTAGCATTCATCCCGACATTGTTGAAATCATAAGAGACCCTATTTATAAGAATGAATTTTTTGGTTTTCTTCCTAGGGGTGTTGTCATAAAAAATGTGCATGTTAAATCCTTGAAGAAATCTAGTTGTGTGATTGAAAAAATGAAAACCAAGGATGACAATACTTGAATCTATGTGTTATGCCTAGCTAGGGGCGTTAAACGATAGCGCTTGTTGGGAGGCAACGCAAAGAATAAATAATTTTTTGCTTTTTGCTTTCTGTTTTTGAGTGTTGTTACAATTATGCCTCTGTTATAAATTGTGCTTTTATGGTTTATTTAGTGTTTGTGCCAAGTAAAGCCTTTAGGACGATTCATAGGATGAGTAGAAGCGATGCTGAATCTGAAACAGAAACTTTGCGTCCAGTATTTGAATTTTAATTTTTTGCTGGAACGTGATCTTGAGCTGAAATTTTAACACAGTGTTTCTATACAAATTCCTTACGTTTTCCTAATTTTTCATAATTTGTAGATTTACATAAGTATGGGTAGAGTACAGATTACTACAGACTGTTCTGTTTAAGACAGATTCTGTTTTCGTTGCATTGTGTGCTTGTTTTGATGAATCTATGGGTTATATTGAAGGGTATGAGCCATGGTAAAGTTAAAATACAGTAGGTATAATGCAATACAAAATATAAATAGGTTTGCAACAGTACCTAAAGTAGTAATTTGCTTTATTATACTAACGGATCTCACGAAGATTTTGTTGAGTTTTGTGTGATTGAAGTTTTCAAGTTTTGGGTGAGATCACGATGGATGAAGGAATAAGGAGTGATAAAGGCCTAAGCTTGGGGATGCTACCGCACCCCCAATATATATCCAAAGAGAAACAAGCAACTAAGCTTGGGGATGCCCCCGAGTGGCATCCCCTCTTTCTTCTAACGACCATCGATATTTTACTTGGAGCTATATTTTTATTCGTCACATATCATGAGTTTTTCTTGGAGCGTCTTGTATCTTTGCTTGCTTTGTTTGTTAGTTTTTCCTTTGTATCCTTGCAGGACACACCTATTTGAGAAAGCCAAAACCATGCTATGATTTTTTAGAATTGCTCCATGTGCTTCACTTAAACTTTTTGAGCTATAGAATTGCTCTAGTGCTTCACTTATATCTTTTTGAGCACGGTGTGCTTGGAAATTTTTGTAGAAATACTCTCATGCTTCACTTAGATTAAGTTGAGAGTAGGTAAATTTTGAAGAAATCCTCTCATGCTTTACTTATACCTTTTTGAGAGATGAAATCTTTATGCTTATGTGCTTCGTTTAAATTTGTTTTAGCTTGCCAAAAAGCAATGGCAATATATGAAACTTGTCCCAAAGTGATAGATATCCAAGGAGGATATAATAAAAACTTTCATGAAGATCATTGGGCAAATTAAACTTGATTCCTTGTAATAGTTTTGAAACATGATGATAGTAATATGTGAGTCATATTAGTGAGTAATTATGCTTAGTAGGATTATTGGTGTTAAGGTTTATGATTCCCTATGCATGCACGAAAGTCAATAGTTATGCAATGAAGTTGCATCCTACTTATGGTGCATCATTCGGTGTTAGTTATGCTCAATGCTCGCTTATGTGAATTTTCGTTTCTTGGTTTGGTTGCTTCCCAATCTATTTGCTAGCCTCCATTTGTACTAAGTAGAAATACTACTTGTGCATCCAAAACTCTTAAACCAAGTTTTGCCTTATAAGTCCACTATACCTACCTATATGCGGTATTTCCATGCTGTTCCAAACAAATTTGTATGTGCCATCTCTAAATTTTCAAAATAAATTTTCTCTTTTGTGTGCCCGTACCGCCCATGAAACGGTGGGGAGTGTCCAATATTTTTCCATGCTAGATGTGTTATTCTCAAGATGAGTGTTTATTCACTTGTCATTGCAAGAGAGTGCGGCGGTAATAGGGATGCCCATTCCCGAAATGAAAAAAAATATTTACTTTATGTTGTCAAATAATAAATTCCTTGGAAAGTGTTGGTATGGAAGGCAACCGTGGATACGGCCCGCCATGGAAAGTGAAAGTTTGGTGGAAAAAGGAATAAACTTTATTTTTTGTTTGGGAACCGCCTATGATATATCTAGCATGGAAAGTATTGTGAGCTACTTTGTCGTTTTCATTGACAGCAAAAGCATGCCACCCAAAATATTGTCTCTCTCAATTTAAAACTTTGAGTTGTGGCACCTCTACAAATCCCTACTTCCCTCCGCGAAGGGCCTATCTATTTACTTTATGCAATTTTTATTTTTTATTTGAGTCTCCATCTTCTCTTATAAGCACCAACTAGGGGGCACTATGATCGTACTTGAGCATTGGGCATAGCTAATATTTGAGTGTGTTTCATGAATGGATCAATGATTGAGCATGATGGGCTAGGGATAACTTTCTTCAGTGTTGATATTTTGAAAGTCATGGTTGCTTGTTGACATGCTTTAGTATTGAAGTATTTATGTTAAAACTAGACTATTGCTGTGAATCATTTACAAGTCCAAATGTCCATGCTATACAAAAGAAAAGAATATGATGAACATGTTAGGCAGCATTTCACATCAAAATTTCTGTTTTTATCATTTACCTACTCGTGGACGAGTAGGAATTAAGCTTTGGGATGCTGATACGTCTCCAACGTATCTATAATTTTTGCTTGTCCCATGCTGTTATATTATCATTCTTGGATGTTTTACAATCATTTTATAACAACTTTATATAATTTTTTGGGACTAACCTATTGACATAGTGCCAAAGTGCTAGTTGCTGTTTTTGCTTGTTTTTTACTTCGCAGAAAATCAATACCAAACGGAGTCCAATCGCGACGAAACTTTTTGGAGATTTTTTCTGGACTAGAAGACACCCAGTGGGCCAAAAAAGAGCCAGGAAGGTGGGTTGTGGAGAGCACAACCCACCAGGGCGCGCCAGGGGGCCCCCGGCGCGCCCTGATGGGTTGTGCCCTCCACGGGGCCCCTCCACACCGCCTCTGATGCCTATAAATTACCAAATATTCCAAAAACCCTAGGGTAGTCGACGAAACACAATTCCAGCCACCACAAGTTCCAGAACCTCGAGATCCAATCTAAACACCATCACGGAGGGGTTCATCTTCCTCATAGGTGCCTCTCCGATGATGCGTGAGTAGTCCACCATAGACCTACGGGTCCATAGGCAGTAGCTAGATGGCTTCCTCTCTCTCTCTCTCTCTCTCTCTCTCTCTCTCTCTCTCTCTCTCTCTCTCTTATGATTCTCAATACAATGGTCTCTTTGAGATCTATTTGATGTAAACTTTTGTGGAGAGCACAACCCACCAGGGCGCGGTGGGTACAGGCACGCGCATGGGATCAATGCGGCGTGTGTAGGGGCGCACACAAGCACAGGCGCAGGCGCTTGCACATACACGAGCTCGTGCAGGTCTGTAGGGACCTCTAATACGTCCATTTTGCATAATGATTTCCTACTATTATCTACAATGTTCTTGATCATTATGATGCAATTTTTATGTCTTTCTCTCTTAATTTGCAAGATTTACTTGAAGAGGGAAATTACCGTCACATTGGAATTCTGGACCCAAAAGAGCTATAACAGAGATAGCTATTCTCCGAAGCTCCAAATGACCTGAATATTTATGAAGATTTATTTTTGAATATATAAAAAAATAGTGGAAAGAAAAAAGCACGCGGAAGATCAACCATGGGTCCACAAGTGCAGGGGGTGCACCCTACCCCCGGGCGTGCCCTACACCCTTGTGAGGCCCACGGGGGCCCTTCGGTGTGCGTCTTCTACTATATATGGCCATTTGCCTAGAAAAAATAATAAGGAGACTTTCAGGACGAAGCGCAGCTGTCTCGAGGCAGAACCTGGGCAGGAGCACTTTTGCTCTCCGGCAGAGCGATTCCATCGGGGATAGTTCCTTCCGGGAGGGGGAAATCGAAGCCTTCGTCATCACCAACGTTCCTGTCATCGTGGGAGGACTCTCTCCATCAACATCTTCATCAACACCATCTCATCTCAAACCCTAGTCCATCTTTTGTATTCAATCTTTCTCTCAAAACCTCAGATTGGTACCCGTGGGTTGCTAGTAGTGTTGATTACATATTGTAGTTGATGCTAGTTGGTTTACTTGATGGAAGATTATATGTTCAGATTGTTAGTCATATATTTATCTCCTCTTATCATGAAAATGAATATGGTTTGTGAGTGGTTCTGTTTGTTCTTGAGGACATGGAAGAAGTTTTGTTATAAATTACCATGTGAAGTTGGTATTCGTTTAATATTTTAATGACATTTATGTTATTCCTCTAGCGGTGTCCTATGAACGTCGACAATATAACATTTCATCATATTTGGGCCTAAGGGAATGTATTGTGAAGTAGTAAGTAGATGATGAGTTACGAAAGTGAAAGAAACTTAAACCCTAATTTATATGTTATTCCGTAAGGAAGAACACCGGAAAGTACGCAACCGTGAGTTTTTCATGACGCCGCTCAACTCTCTGCCTGTACGATACATCGCACCGACCACGTCCCAGGAACGCGATGCGGAGAACCACCTATTTTTATTTCGATGAATCTGAAGTTACTACAAAATGTCATGATCTCTACAGAACAAAGCTCTAGCTGGAGATAATGGTGCCAGTTTTGCACCCGGATGTGGTCTCAGAATCTATACCGACATTTTACATCGAAGCGGCTTGCTCACATCTCTCCGTGGGTGGTGCTACTGTGGCCTCTTCATCGCCAAAGTTTGGAGCCTTGGGAATCAGGCCAAGGATCTTGAACATTGCCTGGTCCGCATCAAAGTCATTGTTTGCAGTTGTCAGGAGCTTTTCGC
This sequence comes from Elymus sibiricus, assembly GCA_039707655.1. Lineage (NCBI taxonomy): Eukaryota > Viridiplantae > Streptophyta > Magnoliopsida > Poales > Poaceae > Elymus > Elymus sibiricus. The sequence goes on along the minus strand of CM077675.1, from coordinate 212,197,310 downwards.
CGGCGAAGATCGAGTTGGCCCCAGCAAGAAAGCAGAGAGCTTGTTCTGGCATGGAGAACCGTACTCGCCCTGCCGAAAGCCTCACCATTGCCTTTGGCATCACAATCCGAGCGCTGGCAATCATGCGGATCATTTCCCATATCTCTACAGGCTGGTATTGCGCATTAGTTAGCAAAAACAATTATTACAAATAAGTCAGCATATAATCTTAGCGTAAAGCTGGTTAATTCTGTATATCATACCCAATTGATAATTGAGGTTATCCAAGCCTGTTTTACAATAGCTCTCAATACATCTTAACCTACAGAAAATAATCAACAGTAACATACCTTCTGATCCTGAAGAGGCGTGCCTTTGACAGCAATCAATGCATTGATAGGAACACTCTCTGGGTGTGTTGGCAAAGTGGCCAGTGTATGCAACAGCCCTACACGGTCTTCCTCCGCCTCTCCAAGACCAATAATTCCACCTGCAAACAGGAAACAGTACATCAAGTTATTTCATTAATAAAGAGGTAAGGACACATATAGGAAGTACACAATGGAAGTTAGAATCATCAGTGATTTAAGCACAATAACCTGAGCAGACACTTATTCCAGCTTCACGGACATGCTGAAGAGTCTGTAATCTATCATCGTACGATCTTGTAGAAATAATGTTGGGGTAATATTCTCTTGATGTATCTAGGTTATGATTATAAGCTGTAAGCCCAGCCTTCTTGAGTTCTTCAGCTTGTTGTTTCTCTAGCATGCCCAGGGTGCAACAGACCTCCATGCCCATACCTCTGCACAGATATTTATCCAATGCACATTACCAACATATTAAAAACACATATATGATAAAGAGAAATGCATTTTTCCTAATATTTCCTCAAATGCTATGCATTGTGGTCAAATATGTTATACATACTAATTCTACCATGTTAGCTTTTTCGATAAATACCTTATGTCCTTGACATATTCAAGAATCTGATTGAAGTTTGTTTTCCTGCCAATTGTCTCTCTCCATGCGGCTCCCATGCAAAATCGGGTGCTCCCAGCCTCCTTTGCCTAAGAGGTAATAGGTCAGAAGAAGGAACATGACGATTAAGCATCTAAGTGGGCCAGCCAATGTCAAAACGAACCATAAACTGAAGCCTACAGTCATCCTTACCCCCCCCCCCCACACACACACACAAGGAAATTGTTGCACAAACAGTACCTTTTTTGCTGCTTCTAGGACAGCATCTTTCTTCATTAATTTTTCGGCCTTCAATCCAGTACTGTATCTTGAAGACTGTGGGCAGTATGAACAATCTTCGCTGCACCCACCAGTCTTTATTGAAAGAAGTGTGCATTGCTGCACTTCTCTAAATTTATGGACATTCCTATGGACCTGAGCCTACAAAAGATGACAGTGTTATCTGGTTAAATTTGAAGACAAGGTAGCTAAGATTTCTTTTCCTTTATATAAGGAAGAAAGCTAACAAACCTTCCTTAGGATGAAATGACACTACAGGAATGTGGTGAATGAGCTGAACAGAACAATGAATGAGTGGAATGATCATCATGTATGTCTCTTTTGTACATAACAACATAAGAAGCACCAAGCTTACCAATTCATGTGGTGCAAACAACGCTTACAAGCCGTGACACACCAAGTTGATCAGAACCATTACAATTTTACATCAAACAAATAATGCTGTTATTACCTAACACCTTGACATGTGCATTAGTCATGCTAAATATGTTACCGACTTCCATCTACCATCAAATACTGGACAATTAAGGATTTATGAAAAAGATTTCCAAGTACATAGCATATGACCTTCGATACCTCATAAACCCATTCCCACCATATAAATCCTCCTAAAGGTGATACTTTTGATAGTCTTGAATCCCAAGATCCAAATACCCTGAATGTAAAATCCTTGATAAAAATTTCCATATTATATTCCCTAAATGTCCTTGAGTACAGTATGCAGCTTACAAAGTAAATAAATAGATTATCGTTATGACAAAATTATCAACACGAACACCTTACATCTACAATCCATATGAACACGCCAATGTGAAGATAAAATTTCCTGGAAGACAGAACTATCCTTATGACAAAATTTATGCATTATTCAACTTAAAATCTTTGGGCTGTAGAATTCTGAAACTGGTAGATAATGAGAAAGAAAGTTGTAATCTGCCACTGGGAACACCAAACCATTAACAAGGCCCCCAAAAACTTTATCAATGCTACTTAGTAATGTGCTTTGTGTCAATCACCACTTTTAAGTGTTCAGCAACCATGACCGAGAATATCTCCTGTGCTAATATTGGACGTTAAGTACGAAATCCCACTCAACTTGACACCATGTCGATGATGGAGAATCTCTACTACTAAAAGGTTCCAGAGTGAAAAGGTTGAAGCTAATTTGACTCGCAAAGTATGTTCGGTGGCAGATTAACACTATTCATCTAATAATTCCAAGTGGTGTTAGCTGGACATGGGCCAGCGGGTGCTAGCAGCCTCTAGCATAGTATCTATATTAAGAGTAAAGGTAACTTCTGTACAAATATTTCAAGCCTGGTTTACCAATTAGAAAGAGTCACTGCCCCAAAGGCAATACCTCTAGGTGCACTCTCCAAGCTCCTCCAAGCAAACTAATCCCAAAACGAGCCACACTATCACAAGTAGCCCAACTGGAGCTGCTCGTCTACCAGCCACAGTCCAGAGGTCGCAGAGGAGCAACTTTGGCAGCAAATCTAAGCCGAGAGCACGAGTCCACTAGGAAATTGGGGACATTACCAACTTGGAACGGAACGGGGAAGGAAAAGGGGGATGAGAGAGTACGCACCCCGTGGAAGAGGAGGTCGAGGAGCGGGGAGTCGTAGATGGCCTGGATCTCGGGGCGGGTCCAGTCGTTCCTGGGCCCGTCCCGCACCGCCCGCTCCGCCTCCGCCGCGGCCGCCGATACCGATGAGAAGGGCGCGGCGCTAACGGCGGAGGCGAGGGGAGGCCGGACGCGGGAGCGGAGGCTGCGCGCGAGCAGCAGCATCATGGCCGGCTCTGCGAGCAAAGCTGGCCGGAACGGAACCCGCTGCTACACTAGGCGATACTGCCGAGGAAGTTGTGTTGGAAAGCGAGAGTTCGATTTTGCTGCTTTAGAGCAAGCAAATAGTACTACAATAAAGTGACACTAGCTGAACGCCCGATCAAAAAAACACATTATGATCAAATTTTTTTTTTTGAGAAAAACATATGGGTCGGATATGAGAGGACTGGTTTCAATTCCTCGACAAAATTATCCTCTCCCACTTCTTTCTTCCTAGGCAATCGTGGTATTTCTTTAACTACTCCCCCCTTACATCTTATATTTCTCCTTACCCTTCCTTTCCCTTTACCTTTTTTTGCAGTACCGTGTGGGCAAGGCCTGTTCAAAATCTTGTATTTTCATTTATTATGTCATCGATTCAAAATATTATTTGATCCCCTTTTTGGCGGTCAATAGTTAAATGGAAACTTAAGTGCCTCTCACAACTATCTGAAAAGAAACATGAACTCCGATAAGTATAGAAACAAAGGGCAAAATCATATTTTTCTGATAACAATAGACCCTCTGAAAACAGCATATAATACTCTCATACCAAAGAAAAAATGATCTATAAAAGTCCTATGTTTAATGCAAACCATTTAATCTTTAGAGCAACTCCAACCAGCAGACCCAAAAGGATGCGCGTTTCGTTTGTTTTTTGCCCGTTTTGGTCGACAGCGCGGATGCCCGTGTCCGTTTTTTCATTTGGATCGGCGCGTGCACCCAACACTGGCCAGACCCACTTTTTTTCAAACGCGGACTAAAAAAAAGGCAATCACGCTCAAACTTAACATATTTAAACATTAAAAGTCAGTAGTTGAACATAATTAAACATTAAAAGCCAGTCAACCACCAGCCAAAGTCCACATAAAACATTAATTAAACATATTTAAACATAATTAAAAAAACTACGACGACATACTACCATCACATGAAATATGTAAATGTGTGTGCATTATTTAGGTTCTCAACATCTATCTCTCATGCTCTTCCGATTTCTTTTCTCCTATCTAAGCATCTCACGACCAATCTATCAAAAATAACAGCTTCCCACGCAGATGGGGCCTCGGTCAGCGACGAGGCCGGAGCGGACATCAGCCTTGAGGAAGTACTCATCAAGCTTGATATCGACCGATGACCACCTTGATTGATGATAGTAGCCCATGAGAAGACGCCACACTCCGGCTCACCGCAGAAGTAATTCTGCATACATGAAGACTTAAAAAATAAGAATCAATGTCTTAAAAAATTAAAAGCTACACATATAAAAGTGTAGGAAGGCATAAGTGGGGACATAATTGTGGAATAGCTCTAATGAATGCACATAAGACTATGTGGCACTTTGATTCTCGGAGAAGATTACATGCTCGTAATGTACCTTCAAGAGAATAATCAAACCCCGAGAAAAATAAAAATTATTATCACCATAAGCCATATACAAGATGTCTAGAAAGCAAATAGCAACGGTCATTTTGACAGGAATCAAAATATGACACGTTATTCATAAAAAGGAATTATAAGTTCAATGTGTATGCAACATGATACTAATTTATACACACGCACTTGTCATGTGTGCAGCAGGCACCATTCGGAAACAGAGTACTCCCTCCGTCCCAAATAAGTGTCTTTGATTTAGTACAACTTTAATACAAAATTTTACTAAATCAAAGACACTTATTTTGGGACGGAGGGAGTAATCTTTATTGGTATACACACACTGTTCCTGGACAAACCGAAACCTATATGCAGCTGCAGTCATGTATCAAACCTGCCCGTACAAAATACATCTTTTGAAGGTTGAAATTTTATGGTTTGGTAGCCATCTGCAATCATGCATCAATTCTCAGAATCGTATCATGATTGAAAATTTTCCAATTTGGTAGTCTACAGATTAATATAACAAGCAACAATTGGAGAGTTGGGAGACATTACTATATGATTCACTTATTACAATGTAGTTTCACCATGATTGACAATTTCCCAATTTGGTAGTCTGCACATCAACATTACAAGCAACAATTTTCCACTTTTTACAATGCAGTTCATCTAGAAGATGGCAGAGAGGATGTGAGTTTGACAATTGACATTACTGACCATCTGCAGATTTTGAATGATACTTTTTAGACCTTGTGATAAAAAAATGATGTTGAATTATTGGCAAAGATTCAAAATCAGTCAAGAGATTATTTAATCAGCACTGTGACATTCGACAACAAAGTGATCAAATTTTGAGTACCTCCCAATAAGTGTTTGCTTCGTCCCCTGCAAAAATCTAAGGAGAAAAGATATCATAATATAAATGATGGAAATCAGTGTACACAATCTATTATTGGTCAGTGCTTTTTGGCCATACACGGGTTGCCTAATATGCCAATTGAACCTCACAAATGCAAATCCCATGGTAGAAATTCCCTGTCCAGACATGAGGCCTGATGGGATCCCTCGTGATAACTAACAAGAATGGACTGGTCCAAACAGAAAATGATGGGATTAAGGTAGAATAGAAGACCAAACCTGAGGTTGTAGCCTATAGCGGCCGGAGACTCCTCGCACACCTCCGTCGCTGATAAACAGCGGGTCAGCCATGCCGGCGCGTGCGTGAGCGAAGGCAAGAAGAGGCCGATGGGAGAGCGTACCAGCATGGAGAAGCCCTTGCGGAGGATCAACTTCACACCGCTGGTCACGACCCGCCTCCCTCGACAAGGTTTAACAGCGCACATAAAAACTTAAAAAGAAAGACACTAAACTCGGGAATTTTTTTGTCAACGGTTCAGTTGGATGGAATGGTTCATAGCAATTTAATGGGAAAATAAAACGATAGAACAAAAGAAAGAAGCATTTCCATCACCACATACATTATCAAATGAACCCTTGCTACAACACGACGACTGATCAATGTTTGACATCTGACCTTTTCATCTACTTGTATGTAATCTTGTGTGCACTTATAGTTAGGACATGGTATCCAATAGACAGTGGTAGAGCAAACGAACATAGTATCACAGTAGACTAACGGAGTAATCAAATCAACCATACTACCAGTTCACGAATGATGACCATGCTTAACTTCTGACAGAGAGCGACATGCTTCAGGATAATCTGAAGTAACTTTATACATAGAGGACCAGATGAGCTGCTTCTCAGTTTGCAAGAATAATGTTGATCACATGTCATTTGTAGGAGAAAAATATTTGGGTAATGCCACCATTTTGCATATAACAATTAACAATACCTATTCTTGTTTCATAATTTATAGGCATCGAATGTTTTAGGACAAACATATACCCGAAAGGAAACATGATATTGCTCTGTAGTTAAGTCTAACAAGCAATGGTCTCAAGGTATCATTTTTTAATACAACCCCACCAAAAATTTCCAAAGTCAATAATCCAACATTCAGTGTATTAATGTTATTGTGTATTATTATTTAGGAACACATGAGTAAAGCGGAGAATAGACCATGCTCTTACATGTTGAAGCAGCCGTGGCACTTGGCATCATGCAGAGAAGGAACACAAAGACAACACATAATCAGGGGCTAGGAGAGAATCAATTGAACGGAAAGGCATGTTTCACCCACATCCCATGTGGTCTGATGCACACGTACCATGAAGAATGGGTTAAGCTTCTCTGGACCCGCCGACGGCTTGAGGAGGTCGATGTCGTTCTGCCACACCTGCTCCGATTCCCAACTGAAAACAGACATGCGGCAAACCGCAACGAAGTAGAGCGGCAGCTATGAACAGAATCTTCACAAGAATCTAGGATGCGAGGGCACAGAGGTATGGCAGGGACTACGTACCCTGGTGACAAGCTGGTCGGCTTCCTCCTCGGCGAGCAGCCTCCCTCTCATCTGTCTGCGCTCCTCCCTGGTGATACGCTGGCCCGCGAAGCTCGAGCTCGTCTACCACCCAGACATCGGCGGCGCTGCACTGGATCTGGATGGCCGCGAGCTCCCGCCAGTTTCCCCGCAGGGGTCAACCTCCTAAGTCGTCGGCGTTGTGCGTTGGCAGAGGCGAGCAGGTCGTACAAGGGCGTGGTGCACGGGCTGCGCGACGGCGACGGAGTCGACCGTCCGACGGCGATGAGATGGGCAGTTCATCGTGGTAGACGAGTGTGGGGGCGGCGGCGGCGGCGGTGATTTTTGTGACGAGATCGAGAGAGAGGAGGGATCGGGAGCGAGAGGTGGGGGGGACTGGGAGAGAGGACGTGGGACATGGGACGGGAGTGGGTCGTGGTTGTTTTTTTTTTTTTTAATTAATCGCGCGGAGGGAAGGCTGCGAGGGAACGTGGGCTGCTCGTGCGTGCGTGCGTGCGTCGGGAACGTCAGGACAGAAGGAGTTAAGACGGGCAGATTCCTTTTTTAATAGTAGAGATAAGCAGATTTAAATATAATATTTATGTTTAATTATATGAGAGAGAAGAGAGCGGGTTATAAAATAACAGCCGGCTGTAATATGAATTTCAACACTCTTTGCGAGACAAGAAATGGATCACATATGAATAATATAGTATATTGATATGAGTAACTATTGTATTAGTGAGGCCATTAGGTTGGCTATAGTTGATTCATATAGCCGATTATTGGCTATACTATTAACCATGCTCTTAGTCGTTTATCGTGTTCTCGTGAGCATAGTGCGTTTAGAGCAACTTCAGTGCTAGCCCTTAAACGGACACCGTAAATTCATTTTTCATGTCTGGACATGGTCCACATACATGATCCTCATCCAATGTTATTTATAAATTAATCTTCATTTGTCTGATTATGTGTCTAGTTGGGAGGGGAGAGAGGATAAGGGGGCCATAATTGCTTTTGGTTGGATAGGTGTGGTGTATGGTTGGGAGGTGAGAGAGGAGAGGGAAAAGAGAGAATGACCACGTGGTTGATTTTTGTTAGTCAAGTGGATGTCCGCACTCCTGCATACTCCCTCAAGTCGCTTCCGGTTTGCGGGGAAACTAATGTACGGACCGCTCCGTCGACCAATATGAGTCCTCATTGGATGATAAAATTTGACAAAAGTAATCCGAACAGCATAATCCCGACATACACTCGAGCTTTGAGGATCACCTTTGAAGATGCCCTTAGGCATCTACAACGCCATACCTCCACAAACATCTAGACCACTATGTGGACCATTTTTGTCATCCAACACGGTTCCGAGTACGGTTCTGGACGCGTCCATGAATACGATTTTCCGCAAACTGACACCCCAAAGGTGACCAAATGGAACAGTCCTAACGTGTTGGCCCAATAGTCCGCGTGGAGGGCCGGTGATGGGCCTGGCCCGACACATTTTTAACCGGGCCATGCCGGTGATAACCCACAAGTATAGGGGATCAATTGTAGCCTTTCTCGATAAGTAAGAGTGTCGAACCCAACGAGGAGCTAAAGGTAGAACAAATATTCCCTCAAGTTCTATCGACCACTGATACAACTCTACGCACGCTTAACGTTCGCTTTACCTAGAACAAGTATGAAACTAGAAGTACTTTGTAGGTGTGATAGGATAGGTTTGCAAGATAATAAAGAGCACGTAAATAAAAACTAGGGGCTGCTTAGATAAAGAAACAACTAAGTTAGTTTAACGAGTGTGGAAAAGTGGTGGTAGGAGTTGCGGAATTGTCCCTAGGCAATCGATAACTAGACCGGTAATCATTATTGCAATTTTATATGAGGGAGAGGCATAAGCTAACATACTTTCTCTACTTGGATCATATGCACTTATGATTGGAACTCTAGCAAGCATCCGCAACTACTAAACACATCATTGAATAATAATATGAAGCATAAAGCACCATGTTCAAGTAGAGGGTACAGCGGGTTGCGGGAGAGTGGACCGTTGTAGATAGATGGGGGAAGGTGATGGAGGTGTTGGTGAAGATGGCGGAGTTATTGGAGTAGATCGCCGTCACGATGATGGCCCCGGCGGCGTTCCGGTGCCACCGGGAGAGAGGGGGAGAGAGCCCCCCTCCTCCTTCTTCTTCCTTGGCCTCCTCCCTAGATGGGAGGAGGGTTTCCCCTCTGGTCCTTGGCCTCCATGGTGGCGGAGGGGCGAGAGCCCCTCCGAGATTGGATCTCTCTCTCTGTTTCCTTCTGTTTCTGCGTTCCCAGATTCTGGCCTTTCACCGTTTCTTATATTCCCGGAGATCCGTAACTCCGATTGGGCTGAAATTTTAACACGATTTTTATCCGGATATTAGCTTTCTTGCGGCGAAAGAAGGGCACCAACAGCCTTACGGGGTGGCCACAAGCCAGCCTGGCGCGCCCAGGGGGGTAGGGCGCGCCCCCTGGCTTGTGGGCCCCTCGGCCACCGCCTTCTGTTGATTCCACTTCCCAAAATTCACATATATTCCAAAAAAATCTCCGTAAGTTTTTATCCCGTTTGGACTTCGTTTGATATGGATTTTCTGCGAAACAAAAAACATGCAACAAACAGGAACTGGCACTGGGCACTGGATCAATATGTTAGTCCCAAAAATAGTATAAAAGTTGCCAAAAGTATATGAAAGTTGTAGAATATTGGCATGAAACAATCAAAAATTATAGATACGACGGAGACATATCAGCCGGCACGTGGTCCTCCTAGGGCCGTTCTTGGGCCGCAAGCTTGGGCACGAGTGTCAGCACGGTACGACATGTTTACTTCGTTTTCCAGATTCTTTTTATATACTAGCCCCTGAAAATAGCGAAGTACGCCCAAAAACATCCAAAATTAGGCAGGCTAGTGGACCAAATGTGTCGGTGGGCCGGCCTGTTTCCTTGTCGTGTCATGCCTGGGCCAGGGAGCATGGCACCAGTGTCGGCCCATGCACTAGGCGTGCAGGTAGATGATGATCCATAAGTGTAGGGGATTACAAAAGTTTTCGAGGGAAGTATTTTAACTCAAATTTATTGATTCGACACAAGGAGAGTCAAAGTATATTTATAAGCCTTAACAACTGAGTTTTCAATTCAACCACATCTGGATAGATAACTTTTTTGGCACAATTTATTAGTAGTAGAGTGATATGATAACAATAATAGTGAAATTGTTGTAGTAACGGTATTGTAGTAAAGTAAAAGATTGCAACAGTAACAATTGTAAATAGAGCAACAATGATGAAAAGCATAGGCGTGAAAGTAGATATTGGATGTTGTGGATGAGATCATTTATGCAATATTCATAAGCGACGGAAAACTAGCTCCAATTAATCAATCATATATAGATATATGTATTCCGGATGTGGTTGTACGTGCTTTCGGTAAGAATTTGCACAATTTTTTTGTCCTACCCTCCAGTTTCAGCGTGATCCTAGTGGAATTAAGGATAATTGAGGTGCTCTTTTTAGTAAAGAACTGAATCAAAGCATTAACAATCAATGAATACATGTAATCCTCAGGTAAAGTAATCCCCTTTGATATCTACACACACGCACACACGCAGAGAGAGAGAGAGAGATGATCGTTGTTGTAGTTTGCTCATGGCGGATCTAATCGCTTTGGCACTTTTTTTAAAAATCTGTAAATTCAAGAATATTAATAAAATATTGAAAAATCATGTAAAATAATCTATAAGTCAGATGAAAATAATTTATATATGAAAGTTGATTAGAAAAATCTAACGAGTCCAATTATGCAATCCATTCATCTGTCACATGCCTCTAACATGATGAACATGGAACTTTCCCCTCCGATTCATCTGTCCGATAAAAGCCTGAGACCCGGGAAATATCCACAGATATTTTCCCGCTCCGTCTATAACACTTAGCACTACGTTAGCTCACCCCTAGCACCGCATGTTGTCATGGCATGCATCGTGATGCATTTGTTTGCTTTGTATTTATTGTTTCTTCCCCCCTCTTCTCTCCGGTGGACATCGAGGCTGGCGCTGCTACCGGGTACGACTACGCCGCTGACATCCAACCACTTGCAGCAGAGCTTCCAGGCAAGCAAACCCCCTTGATCATTCCGATATAGCCTATCCTTTCTCTCTCATGCTTGCATTAGATTTTGCTACTATTGTTCGATAGCACCTATTCTGATGCATAGCCTGTTTTTGTAACCTGTTATTGTTACCTTACCTGATATCCTATATGCTTAGTATAGGTTGAGTAGTGATACAGCAGTGACCCCTTACCTTGTCCCTGTTGCCCCCGCTTTAATACCGGATGGATCGATCAACATGATCGATGTGCAGAGACTGACACATCACTGCACCCCCTAGTTGTACGACTATGTAGCGTTATTATCGAGTACCGAGGGTGATACCTCGTAATGTACTCCTGATGATAACTCTATAGCGTAGTTAATCGGTCGTGGTTAATGAAGGGTGATTCCTCCTTCACCACTCCTAATACGACTCTGTCGTGCAACCCCTCAAGTGTGAACCTATCGAGGGTGATTCCTCCAAGTTCACCTTGACGGTTACATCAAGTGGAATCCATCGAGGGTGATTCCTCAGATTTTCCCTTGATGTTATGGACACACGGTTACTATGACTTTACCCCAGAACCATGTTGATGACAGGTCGGCCCTGGAGGGTACCCACGAGTTAATTACGAGGCGCGGTCGGGCATGTGTTGCCCTTGCCGCAAGTCATCGAGACGGAGCGATGGGACCACATGACGTGGATCGCTGATCGTTGTCACACATTACAAAGGCACTAATGGGTTTGGATACGTGATCTGAGTAGGCCTCTGGCCTTTTTCGCACTGACCGCCATGCGGGAATAAGTATGGGCACTCTGTGTCGTACATTCTCCCGAAAGTTCTTCAGACGCCATAGTTGAGCGACACGCGCCCGGGTGGCCCGCGTAAGCACCGGCTTTGTATACAGAGGTGCCAGGACTGACACTGGCCGTCCACGTAACGCGCAGGATTGCAAAGGGCGATTGGCCCATGACCCCTTCGCACTTAGGATGTAGACTGGTGTGTTGGCCTCTCTGTTGAGCCTAGGTAGGACTACAGCGTATTCATCAGCCGAGGCTGGGTATGACCAAGAAAATTGTGTCCGACCAGAGTTAATCGAGCGTCTTGGGTAAGTTTGTGCACCCCTGCAGGGAAGTATATCTAATCGAATAGCCGTGTCCACGGTAACGGACGCTCGGAAAGTATCCTGATCGTTTACAACTAGAATTGGATGTTGGAAATATGCCCTAGAGGCAATAATAAAGTGGTTATTATTATATTTCCTTGTTCATGATAAACGTTTATTATCCATGCTATAATTGTATTTATTGGAAACTCAAATACATGTGTGGGTACATAGACAAACAACATGTCCCTGGTGATCCTCTACCGGACTAGCTCGTTGATCAAAGATGGCTATGGTTTCCTGCTCATAGACATGAGTTGTCATTTGATAACGGGATCACAACATTAGGAGAATGATGTGATGGACAAGACCCAAACTATGAACGTAGCATATGATTGTGTTAAGTTTATTGCTATCATTTTCTGCATGTCAAGTATCTATTCCTATGACCATGAGATCATGCAACTCACTGACACCGGATGAGTACCTTATGTGTATCAAATGTCGCAACGTAACTGGGTGACTATAAAGATGCTCTACAGGTATCTTCGAGGGTGTCTGTTGAGTTGGCATGGATTAAGACTGGGATTTGTTACTCCATATGACGGAGAGGTATCTCAGGGCCCACTCGGTAATACAACATCATAATGAGTTTGCAAGCAATGTGACTAAGGAGTTAGCCGCAGGATCTTGTATTACAGAATGAGTAAAGAGACTTGCCGGTAACGAGATTGAACTAGGTATGGAGATACCGACGATCGAATCTCGGGCAAGTAACATACCGATGAACAAAGGGAACTGCGTACGGGATTGACTGAATCCTTGACATCGAGGTTCGACCGATAAAGTTCGTAGAATATGTAGGAACCAATATGGACATCTAGGCCCCGCTATTGGTTATTGGTCGTGGAGGTGTCTCGGTCCTGTCTACATAGTTCTCGAACCCGCAGGGTCTACACACTTAACGTTTGGTGACGATATAAGTATAGTCGAGTTGTTATGTTGGTGACCGAAGGTTGTTCGGAGTCCCGGATGAGATCCCGGTCATGACAAGGAGCTCCGGAATGGTTCGGAGGTGAAGATTGATATATAGGACGAAGGGTATCGGAGTCCGGAAGTGTTCCGGGGTGTATCAGGGATTCGACGGAGTACCGAAAGGGGTTTCGGGGGGGCCTGGCAAGTGTTGGGGGGGCCTCATGGGCCAAGGAGAGAGGGCGCACCAGCCCACTAGGGGGCTGGGCGCCGCCCAAACCCTAGCCCAATTCGGCCAAGAGGTGGGGCGCACCCCCTAGGGCCGCCGCCCCCCTAGACTTGGGAGACAAGACACCTTGGGGGGGCACCCCAACCCTAGCCGCACCCTTGTGGCCACCGGCACCTAGGGGAAACCCTAGGGCGCCCCACCCTCCTCCCTTCCCCCTATATATAGAGAGGGAGAGAGAGGGCAGCCGCACCCCAACGTTCTACGGCGCTACCCCTCCTCTCCCCCGTAGCGCTTCTCCTCTCCATAGACGCACGGCGAAGCCCTGCTGAGATTCCTCCACCACCACCTCACCACGCCGTCATGCTGTCGGAGGACTCGAGCCACTACTTCACCATCGCTTGCTGGATCGAGGAGGTGAAGGCGTCATCAAGCCGTACGTGTGTTGAACGCAGAGGTGTCGTCCGTTCGGCACTTGATCGGGAGTTCGCGGGACGGATCGTTATTGGATCGCGAAGACGTTCGACTACATCAACCGCGTTTCTTAACGCTTCCGCTGAGCGATCTACAAGGGTATGTAGATGCAATCTCTCCTCGTAGATGTTCATCTCCTAGATCGATCTTGGTGAGCGTAGGAAATTTTTTGTTTCCCATGCAACGTTCCCCAACAGTGGCATCATGAGCTAGGTCTTTGCATAGATGACATCACGAGTAGAACACAAAGGAGTTTGTGGGCGTTGATATTCAGATTGCTTTCTTCCTTGGTCTTTTCTTGTTTCAGCGGTATTGTGGGATGAAGCGGCCCGGACCAACTTTACATGTCCACGTACATGAGACCGGTTCCGTCGACTGACATGTGACTTTGTTGCATAAGATGACTGGCGGGTGTCTGTCTCTCCCACCTTAGTTGGATCGGATTCGACAAAGGCGATACTTGTAGAAGGTTAAATAGCAACATGTATATCACCGTTGTGGTTTTGCGTAGGTAAGAATCGTTCTTGCTAGATACCCATAGCAGCCACGTAAAACATGCAACAACAAATTAGAGGACGTCTAACTTGTTTTTGCAGGGTATGTTGTGATATGATATGGCCAAAGACATGATGAAATATATTTGATGTATGAGATGATCATGTTTTGTAATAGTTTATATCGACTTGCATGTCGATGCATACGGCAACCGGCAAGAGCCATAGGGTTGTCTTTAATTATTTTATGACCTGCATGTCAATCATTAAGAGCTATGTAATGCTTTACTTTATCGTTAAACGGTAGCAATAGTAGTAGAAGCATGGTTGGCGCAACAACCTCGATGGCAACACGATGATGGAGATCATGGTGTCATGCCGGTGACGATGGAGATCATGCCGGTTCTTTGAAGATGGAGATCAAAAGCACAAGTTGATGGCCATATCATGTCACTTATGATTTGCATGTGATGTTAATCCTTTTTATGCATCTTGTTTTGCTTAGGACGACGGTAGCATTATAAGGTGATCCCTCACTAAAATTTCAAGATAAAAATTGTGTTCTCCCCGAGTGTGCACCGTTGCGAAAGTTCGTCGTTTCAAAACACCACGTGATGATTGGGTGTGATAGACTCTACGTTCACATACAACGGGTGCAAGCCAGTTTTGCACATGCGGAACACTCGGATTAAACTTGATGAGCCTAGCATGTATAGACATGGCCTCAGAACACAAGAGACCGAAAGGTCAAACATGAGTCATATAGTAGATATGATCAACATGGAGATGTTCACCATTGAAACCACCTCAGCTCACGTGATGATCGGACTTGGGTTGGTGAATTTGGATCATGTAGCACTCGGATGACCGGAGGGATGTCAATTTGAGTGGGAGTTTTAAGTAATATGATTAACTAAACTCATTATCTTGAACAATAGTCTAAGTTGTCTTGCAAATTTATGTTGTAAATCAATGGCTCGCGCAGTAGCTCCCCTAAATTTTAATGCGTTCCTAGAGAAAGCCAAGCTGAAAGATGATGGAAGTAACTTTGTAGACTGGGCCCGTAATCTGAGGATTATCCTCACGGCTGCCCAAAAGGCTTATGTCCTTGATGCACCGATCGGTGACCAACCCGCTCCATCGTCTGTGGACGTTATGAACGCCTGGCAGACGCGTGTTGATGACTACTCAATAGTTTAGTGTGCTATGTTGTATGGCTTAGAACCGGGACTTCAAAGACGTTTTGAATGTCATGGAGCATATGAGATGTTCCAGGAGTTGAAGTTTATTTTTGAGAAGAATGCCCGGATCGAGAGGTATGAGACCTCCGATAAGTTCTATGCTTGCAAGATGGACGAGAACGGGTCTGTCAGTGAGCACATACTCAGAATGTCTGGGTATTACAACCGTCTGGCTGAGTTGGGAGTTGTGCTCCCGCCAGAGGCGATCACTGACAGAGTTCTTCAATCGCTACCACCTAGCTACAAAAGCTTTGTGCTAAACTATAACATGCAAGGGATGGACAAATCAGTCGCCGAGCTGTTTGCGATGCTGAAAGTCGCTGAGTCAGGCATCCAGAAGGAGCATCTAGTGTTGATGGTCAATAAAACCACTAGTCTCAAGAAGAACGGCAAGGGCAAGAAGGGTAACTCCAAGAAGAGTGGCAAAGCAGTTGCCCCTCCCGTGAAGAAACCCAAGGCTGGACCCAAGCCGGAAACTGAGTGCTTCTATTGCAAGGGAACTGGACACTGGAAGCGGAATTGTCCCCAAGTATCTGGCCGACAAGAAGGCGGCCAACGCCAAACAAGGTATATATGATATACATGTTATTGATGTGTACCTTACCAACTCTTGTTGTAGTGCCTGGGTATTTGATACCGGTTTGGTTGCTCACATTTGCAACTCAAAAGCAGGAACTACGGAATAGACGGAGGCTGGCAAAGGACGAAGTGACGATGCGCGTGGGAAATGGTCCCAAGGTTGATGTGATCGCCGTCGTCACGCTCGCACTTCGATAACCATCAGGATTAGTGATGAACCTAAATAATTGTTATTTAGTGCCTGCGTTGAGCATGAATATTATATCTGGATCTTGTTTAATGCGAGACGGTTACTCATTTAAATCAGAGAATAATGGTTGTTCTATTTATATGGGTAATATCTTTTATGGTCATGCAACCATTGTGAGGGGATTATTCTTATTGAATCTCGATAGTGATGATACACATGTTCATAACATTGATGCCAAAAGATGTAGAGTTGATAATGATAGTACCACTTTCTTGTGGCACTGCCGCTTAGGTCATATTGGTGTAAAACGCATGAAGAAACTCCATGCTGATGGACTTTTGGAGTCACTTGATTTTGAATCACTTGACACATGTGAACCATGCCTCATGGGCAAGATGACCAAGACCCCGTTCTCCAGAACAATGGAACAGGCAAGTGACTTGTTGGAAATCATACATACTGATGTGTGCGGTCCGATGAGCATTGAGGCGCGCGTTGGATATCGTTACTTTCTCACCTTCACCGATGACTTAAGTAGATATGGGTATATTTACTTAATGAAACACAAGTCTGAAACATTTGAAAAATTCAAGCAATTTCAGAGTGAAGTTGAGAATCATCGCAACAAGAAGATTAAATTCCTACAATCTGATCGAGGGGGAGAATATCTGAGTTATGAGTTTGGCAATCACTTAAGACAATGTGGAATTGTTTCACAGTTGACGCCACCTGGAACGCCACAGCGTAATGGTGTGTCCAAACGTCGCCATCGAACCTTATTGGATATGGTGCGTTCTATGATGTCTCTTGTCGATCTGCCACTATCATTTTGGGGTTATACGTTAGAGATACCTGCCTTCACTTTAAATAGGGCACCATCTAAATCCGTTGAGACGATACCGTATGAAATGTGGTTTGGCAAGAAACCAAAGTTGTCGTTTCTTAAAGTTTGGGGATGCGATGCTTATGTCAAAAGGCTTCAGCCAGAAAAGCTCGAACCCAAAGTGGACAAATGCGTCTTCATAGGATACCCAAAAGAGACAGTTGGGTATACCTTCTATCTCAGATCCGAAGGCAAAGTGTTTGTCGTTGAACGGGTCATTTCTCGAGAAAGAGTTTCTCTCGAAAGAATTGAGTGGGAGGAAGATAGAACTTGATGAGGTTGTTGAACCTTTACTTCAACCAGAGAGTAGCGCAGCGCAGAAAGATGTTTCTGTGGAGCCTGCATCAGTTGAAGAGGAAGCTGATGATGGTGATCATGAAGCTTCGGATTAAGTTACTATCGAACCTCGTAGGTCGACAAGGACACGTACTGATCCTGAATGGTACGGTAACCCTGTCTTAGAGGTCATGTTGTTGGACAACGATGAACCTACGAGCTATGGAGAAGCGATGGTGGGCCCGGATTCCGACAAATGGTTAGAGGCCATGAAATCCGAGATGGGATCCATGTATGAAAACAAAGTATGGACTTTGGAAGTAATACCTGAAGGGCGAAAGGCCATTCAGAATAAATGGATCTTTAAGAAGAAGACGGATGCGGAAGGTAATATCACCGTTGATGTCTACTACGCAACCTTCTTCTTGTAGACTCGTGTTGGGCCTCCAAGCGCAGAGTTTTGTAGGACAGTAGCAAATTTCCCTCAAGTGGATGACCTAAGGTTTATCAATCCGTGGGAGGCGTAGGATGAAGATGGTCTCTCTCAAACAACCCTGCAACCAAATAACAAAGAGTCTCTTGTGTCCCCAACACACCCAATACAATGGTAAATTGTATAGGTGTACTAGTTCGGCGGAGAGATGGTGATACAAGTGTAATATGGATGGTAGATATAGGTTTTTGTAATATGAAAATATAAAAACATCAAGGTAACTAATGATAAAAGTGAGCACAAACGGTATTGCAATGCTTAGAAACAAGGCCTAGGGTTCATACTTTCACTGGTGCAAGTTCTCTCAACAATACTGACATAGTTGAATCATATGTAAATCCCTCACGTGCGACAAAGAGTTCACTCCAAAGTAACAAATAGCAGAGAACAAACGAAGAAATTATTGTAGGGTACGAAACCACCTCAAAGTTATCTTTTTCGATCAATCATATGAGCCATCCCCATTAATTGTCACGAACAGCCCTAGAGTTCGTACTAGAATAACACCTTAAGATACACATCAACCAAAACCCTAATGTCACCTAGGCACTCCAATGTCACCACGAGTACCCATGGGCTTGATTATACGATATGCATCACACAATTTCAGATTCATCATGTTCAATCCAACACAAAGAACTTCAAAGAGTGCCCCAAAGTTTCTACCGGAGAGTCAAGACGAAAACATGTGCCAACCCCTATGCATAGATTCCCAAGGTCACGGAACCCGCAAGTTGATCACCAAAACATACATCAAGTGGATCAATAGAACATCCCATTGTCACCACGGATATCCCATCGCAAGACATACATCAAGTGTTCTCAAATCCTTAAAGACTCAATCCGATAAGAAAACTTCAAAGGGAAAACTCAATTCATCATAAGAAGATAGAGAGGGGAAAACTCCATATGATTCATCTATATCAATAAAGCTCGCGATACATCAAGATCGTGCCATCTCAAGAACATGAGAGAGAGAGATCAAACACATAGCTACTGGTATATACCCTCAGCCCCGAGGGTGAACTACTCCCTCCTCGTCATGGAGACCGCCGGGATGATGAAGATGGCCTCTGGTGATGGTTTCCCCCTCCGGCAGGGTGCCGGAACGGGCTCCCGATTGATTTTTCATGGCTATAGAGGCTTGCGGCGGCGGAACTCCTGATCTAGGTTTCTTTCTGGGGGTTTCTGTATTTATAAGAAAATTGGGCGTTGGAAACAAGTCAAGGGGGGCCACGAGGCGTCCACAAGCCAGGGGGGCGCGCCCTAGGGGGGGCCTAGGCTTGTGGTGGCCTCGTGGCTCTTCTGGCCCAACTCCAATGCCCTGTGGGCTTCTTCTGGTCCATAAAAAATCATCGTAAGTTTTTATTCCGTTTGGACTCCGTTTGATATTCCTTTTCTGTAAAACTTAAAAACAAGGAAAAAAACAGAAATTGGCACTGGGCTCTAGGTTAGTAGGTTAGTCCCAAAAACAATATAAAATAGCATATACATGCATATAAAACATCCAAGATGGATAATATAATAGCATGGAACAATAAAAAATTATAGATACGTTGGAGACGTATCAACCGTCTATAAAGCTCGACTTGTGGCAAAGGGTTTTTCACAAGTTCAAGGAGTTGACTACGATGAGAATTTCTCACCCGTAGCGATGCTTAAGTCCGTTAGAATCATGTTAGCAATAGCTGCATTTTTCGATTATGAAATTTGGCAGATGGATGTCAAAACAGCGTTCCTTAACGGTTTCCTTAAGGAAGAGTTGTATATGATGCAACCAGAAGGTTTTGTCGATCTAGAGAATGCTGACAAAGTTTGCAAACTTCAGCGATGCATTTATGGGCTGGTGCAAGCGTCTCGGAGTTGGAATCTTTGCTTTGATGAGGTGATCAAAGCGTTTGGGTTTATACAAGTTTACAAAGAAGCTTGTATTTACAAGAAAGTGAGTGGGAGCTCTATAGCATTTCTAATATTGTATGTGGATGACATATTGCTGATTGGAAACAATATAGAATTTTTGGAAAGCGTGAAGGAATATTTGAACAAGAGTTAAGATCTATAGAGATAGATCGAAACGCTTAATAGGACTTTCAAAGAGCACATACCTTGATAAAGTTTTGAAGAAGTTCAAAATGGATCAGTCCAAGAAAGGGTTCTTTCCTGTATTGCAAGGTGTGAAGTTGAGTAAGACTCAATGCCTAGTGACTGCAGAGGATAGAGAAAAGATGAGTGTCATCCCCTATGCTTCTACCATAGGCTCTATCATGTATGTAATGTTGTGCACAAGACCAGATGTCAGCCTTGCCATAAGTATGGCCAGAAGGTTTCAAAGTGATCCAGGAGTGGAACACTGGATGGCGGTCAAGAATATCCTTAAGTACCTGAAAAGGACTAAGGAAATGTTTCTCGTTTATGATGGTGATCAAGAGCTCGTCGTAAAGGGTTACGTCGATGCAAGCTTTGACACTGATCCAGATGACTCTAAGTCTCAAACCGGATACATATATATTCTCAATGGGGGAGCGGTAAGCTGATGCAGTTCCAAGCAAAGCGTGGTAGCTGATTCTACATGCGAAGCGGAGTACATAGCTGACTCGGAGGCGGCAAATGAAGGTGTCTGGATGAAGCAGTTCATGAAAGATCTTGGAGTTGTGCCCAGTGCACCGGACCTGATGACTCTGTTTTGTGACAACAGTGGTGCCATTGCTCTGGCCAAGGAACCAAGGTTTCACAAGAGGACCAGACACATAAAGAGATACTTCAATTCCATCCACGATGCGATCAAGGAGAGGGACATAAACATTTGCAAAGTGCACACGGATCTGAATGTTGCAGATCCGTTGACTAAACCTCATTCACGGGCAAAACATGATCAACACCAGAACTATATGGGTGTTAGATTCATTACCATGTAATACTAGATTATTCACTCTAGTGCAAGTGGGAGACTGTTGGAAATATGCCCTAGAGGCAATAATAAAGTGGTTATTATTATATTTCCTTGTTCATGATAAACGTTTATTATCCATGCTATAATTGTATTTATTGGAAACTCAAATACATGTGTGGGTACATAGACAAATAACATGTCCCTAGTGATCCTCTACCGGACTAGCTCGTTGATCAAAGATGGCTATGATTTCCTGGTCATAGACATGAGTTGTCATTTGATAACGGGATCACATCATTAGGAGAATGATGTGATGGACAAGACCCAAACTATGAACGTAGCATATGATCGTGTCAAGTTTATTGCTATCGTTTTCTGCATGTCAAGTATTTGTTCCTATGACCATGAGATCATGCAACTCACTGACACCGGATGAGTACCTTGTGTGTATCAAACGTCGCAACGTAACTGGGTGACTATAAAGATGATCTACGGGTATCTCCGAGGGTGTCTAGTGAGTTGACATGGATCAAGACTGGGATTTGTTACTCCATATGACGGAGAGGTATCTCACGGCCCACTCGGTAATACAACATCATAATGAGCTTGCAAGCAATGTGACTAAGGAGTTAGGCGCGGGATCTTGTATTACAGAATGAGTAAAGAAACTTGCCGGTAACGAGATTGAACTAGGTATGGAGATATCGATGATCAAATCTCGGGCAAGTAACATACCGATGAACCAAGGGAACTGCGTACGAGATTGATTGAATCCTTGACATCGAGGTTCGACCGATAAAGATCTTCGTAGAATATGTAGGAACCAATATGGACATCCAGGTCCCACTATTGATTATTGGCCGTGGAGGTGTCTCGGTCATGTCTGCATAGTTCTCGAACCAGCAGGGTCTACACACTTAACGTTTGGTGACGATATAAGTATAGTCGAGTTGTTATGTTGGTGAGACGAAGGTTGTTCGGAGTCCCGGATAAAATCCCGGACGTGACGCATGACGAGGAACTCTAGAATGGTCCGAAGGGGAAGATTGATATATAGGACGAAGGGTATCGGAGTCCGGAAGTATTCCGGGGTGTACCAGGGATTCGATGGAGTACCGAAAGGGGCTTCGGGGGACCCCGGCAAGTGTTGGGGGGCTCATGGGCAAGGAGAGGGGGCGCAAGATACGTCTCCAACGTATCTATAATATTTGTTTGCTCCATGCTGTTATATTATCATTCTTGGATGTTTTACAATCATTTTATAACAACTTTATATCATTTTTTGGGACTAACCTATTGACATAGTGCCAAAGTGCCACTTGCTGTTTTTGCTTGTTTTTTACTTCGCATAAAATCAATACCAAACGGAGTCCAATCGCGACGAAACTTTTTGGAGATTTTTTCTGGACCAGAAGACACCCAGTGGGCCAAACAACTGCTGGAGAGGTGGGCCGTGGAGAACACAACCCACCAGGGCGCGCCAGGGGGGCCCCGGCGCGCCCTGATGGGTTGTGCCCTCCTTGGCCCCCTTCCACACCGCCTCTGATGCCTATAAATTCCCAAATATTCCAAAAACCCTAGGAGAGTCGACGAAACACAATTCCAGCCGTCGCAAGTTCCAGAACCGCAAGATCCAATCTAAACACCATCACGGAGGGGTTCATCTTCCTCATAGGTGCCTCTCCGATGATGCGTGAGTAGTCCACCATAGACCTACGGGTCCGTAGGCAGTAGCTAGATGGCTTCTTCTCTCTCTCTTATGATTCTCAATACAATGGTCTCTTGGAGATCTATTTGATGTAAACTTTTGCGCTGTGTTTGTTGGGATCCGATGAATTTTGAGTTCATGATCAATTTCTATCCATGAATATTATTTGAGTCTTCTTTGATCTCTTATATGCATGATTACTTATAGCCTCGTATTTCTTCTCCGAATCTTTGGTTTAGTTAGGCCAACTAGATTGATTTTTCTTGCCATGGGAAGAGGTGCTTTGTGATGGGTTCGATCTTGCGGTGTTCTTTCCCAGTGACAGAAGGGACAGCAAGACACGCATGTATCGTTGCTATTAAGGATAACAAGACGGGGTTTATTCCTACATGAATAGATCTTGTCTACATCATGTCATCGTTCTTATTGCATCACTCCGTTTTTCCATGAACTTAATACACTAGATGCATGCTGGATAGCGGTCGATGTGTGGAGTAATAGAGGTAGATGCAGGCAGGAGTCGGTCTATCTATCTTGGACATGATGCCTATATAATGATCATCGCCTTGGATATCGTCATGACTATTCGATTTTCTATCAATTGCCCAACAGTAATTTGTTCACCCATCGTGCTCTATACTCATGAGAGAAGCCACTAGTGAACCCTACGACCCTCGGGTCTACTTTTTCATCATATTGCTTTCTGATCTACGTTTTTGCAATCTTTGTTTTCATATCTACAAAACCAAAAACCCAAAAACATATTGCTGCATATTTATTCTTTTTATTTGTGTTCTTGAGAGATCTATCTCTCCTATCTATCACTACCTAATCTATCTTATTACCGTAGAGAGATTGACAACCTCTCTTTCGCGTCGGGTTGCAAGTATTTGTTGTTTGTGTGCAGGTGCTGCTTATTGGGTGGTGGTGATCCTCCTACTGGTTCGATAACCTTGGTTTCATAACTGAGGGAAATACTTACCGTCGCTGTGCTGCATCATCCCTTCCTCTTTGGGGAAATACCGACGCAGTCTCAAGCCACGTCAGCGCACCAGCCCACTTGGGGGGTGGGCGCCGCCCAAACCCTAGCCCGATTCGTCCAAGAGGTGGGGCGCACCCCCTAGGGCCGCCAGCCCCCTAGACTTGGGAGGCAAGGCACCTTGGGGGGGGCATCCCAACCCTAGCCGCACCCTTGTGGCCACCGGCCCCTAAGGGAAACCCTAGGGTGCCCCACCTTCCTCCCTTCCTCCTATATATAGAGAGGGAGAGAGAGGTCAGCCGCACCCCAACGTGCTACGGCGCTGCCCCTCCTCTCCCTTGTAGCTCTTGTACTCTCCATAGACGCATGGCGAAGCCCTGCTGAGATTCCTCCACCACCACCTCACCACGCCGTCGTGCTGTCGGAGGACTCGAGCCACTACTTCACCATCGCTCGCTGGATCGAGGAGGTGAAGGCGTCATCAAGCCGTACATGTGTTGAACGCAGAGGTTCCATCCGTTCGGCACTTGATCGGGAGTTCGTGGGACGGATCGTTATTGGATCGCGAAGATGTTCGACTACATCAACCGCGTTTCTTAACGCTTCCGCTTAGCAATCTACAAGGGTATGTAGATGCAATCTCTCCTCTCATAGATGTTCATCTCCTAGATCAATCTTGGTGAGCATAGGAAATTTTTTGTCTCCCATGCAATGTTCCCCAACATTGGATAATGTGACACTAAATGGAAATGTTGGCTCCGGGATTGCTTTCTCGCAGGGAGTCGAGGAAGAATCTCTGGGCATTACTAAATAAACTTGCTACTTATAATATGCTAATCTAGACTATTCTAATGCTGCAAGACCCTGAAGATGCTAGTCTTCATTAGGCTAGGTCTTCCCCCTCTATTCTGGCATTTCTGTAGTCAGTCCAAAGATATAGCCCCATTCCTTTGATACTGATTGATACGTCTCCAACGTATCGATAATTTATGAAGTATTCATCTCATATTTGTCTATGTTTTTACTATGGTTTTATGATTTATTGGGACTAACCTATTAATAGTTTCAAAATTGCACAAGTTCTTGTTTCACACTTTGATGTGTAGGAATTAATTGAAAATTGGCGAAAAAACGCAAAAGGAGCCTTGTTGGAGAAGGACTCTGACTTTCCTGAAATCTGTGCACAAACAGTTTTTAGAGATCGTAAGTTTGACCCCCGAAGACGGCGTCAAATGGAAAAATCTAAAACTAGGAAAGTGTGGGGAATTTTATGGCATTGATTCTGGACTTCAAATTCGTCCAAAACGGAGTTCGTATGCGATCTGTAGACCCGTTTTACTGGAGGAAAATATCTGATTACGGGATTACGAGAATTGATGACGTGATTGAGTCCAACTCTTACCATATCTGATGTATTTGGCCAAGCCACGACTTTGAAAACTCATGAGGGCTGTGAGGAGTCCCTAGGAAGGTTCTAGAGGTGTCCAAGAGCCATTGGATCAAGGGTCCATCCATCGGAGGGCCATAGAGCACCATAGAGGCACATATAAGGAGAGAAACCCTAATTTCAGGAGAGCCACCAAGAGACACGAATTTGCCTCTCCCTTGGCAGCCGCCAAGAAGGGGAGAGGCTCCTCCATTGTAGCACCAAAGTCTCCTCCATTGCAGCACCAAGACCAAGGAAGAAGGGGGGCAAGGGGCCGCCGCCCGTCGCCGGCGTCGTGGCCGCCATCGCCTCCATCTCTTTGGGGCTGCTCCTCTCCATCAACAACTCTCTATTTCTCACCATGATAATGTGTGAGTAATCCATCTCGGGGCTGAGGGTATGTACTAGTAGCTATGTGTTCAATCTCTCTCTCTCTCTCTCTCTCTCTCTCTCTCTCTCGTGTTCTTGAGATGTCACGATCTTGATGTATCACGGGCTTTGTTAATATAGTCGGATCATATGATGTTTCCATTGCTATCTTGTTGTGATGAATTGAATATTTCCCTTTGAGATCTCGTTATGTTGGATTGAATATTGGATTTGAGAACACTTGATATATGTCTTGCATGTGGATACCCGTGGTGACAATGGGGTGTTCTATTGATTCACTTGATATATGTTTTGGTACTCAACTTGCGGATTCCCGATGTGACATTGGGGTAATCTATGCATAGGGGTTGATACACGTTCTTGTCCTACATTCTCCGATAGAAATCTTGGGGTGCTCCTTGAAGTTCTTTGTGTTGGATTGAGTATTATGAATCTGAAATTGTTTGATGCGTATAGTATAATTAACTCATGGATACTTGTGGTGACATTGGAGTATCTAGGTGACATTAGAGTTGGTTGATGCGTATCATATGGTGTTATTCTAGTACGAACTCTTAGATAGATCGATCGGAAAGGATAACTTGGTGTTATCTTAGTACGAACTCTTGGATATATCGATCGGAAAGAATAACTTTAAGGTGGTTTCGTACTCTGCAAACAATTTCTTCTTATGTTCTCCGCCAGATAAGAACTTTGGAGTGATTCTTCGTTGCATGTTGCGGGATGGTTATTCGATCCAATTATATTAGCATTGTTGAGAGATTGCACTAGCGAAAGTGCGGACCCTAGGCCTTGTTTTCAAGCATTGCAATACCGTTTGTGCTCACTTTTGTTACTTGCTACCTTGCTGTTTTTATATGTTCAGATTACAAAAACCTATATCTACCATCCATATTGCACTTGTATCACCATCTCTTCGCCAAACTAGTGCACCTATACAATTTGCCATTGTATTGGGTGTGTTGGGGACACAAGAGATTTCTTGTATTTGATTGCAGGGTTGTTTGAGAGAGACTATCTTCATCCTACACCTCCCATGGATTGATAAACCTTAGGTCATCCACTTAAGAGAAAATTGCTACTGTCCTACAAAATTCTGCGCTTGGAGGCCCAACAAAGTCTACAAGAATAAAGTTGCGTAGTAGACATCAAGCTCTTTTTTGGCGCCGTTGCCGGGGAGGTGATTGCTTGAAGGTATATCTTTAGATCTTGCAATTAAATCTTTTTAGTTTCTTGTTTTATCACTAGTTTGGTTTTATAAAAGAAAACTACAAAAAATGGAGTTTAGGTTGCATCATTTGTTTCGTCTTTATAATGTCTTTCGTGAAAATAAGGATTCCGAAAACTGTGCTCAATTGGTAGAGGAAGAAATTATGAAAATACGCAATGAGAATTCCTTGAATGATGAGCATGATTGCAATGTTGTGAGTATGAATTCTATGAATATCCAAAATACTAATGATGATTGCACTAGTCATGATAAAAATGTTCCTTATAAGCATGTCAATTTTTGTGGAGTGCATAAAGTTTGTGAAGACGTGCCTTATAGGGATGATAGATTTTGTAAGAAGCATAAACATGATAGAACCAATTTTTTGCTCAAAGTGATAGACGAATTTGCTACAAAATTATGTTCTATTTGTCCTATTACTTGTGAACTTTGCAATAAAGTTGGTCATCTTAATTTCCAATGCAAACTTTTTCATGATCAAATCATGGCCAAATATTGTAATGACTTGATCACCCTTGAACTTTATGATGAGCTTTCTCTATTTTTGGGGATTGAAGAATTGACACATAAAAATAGTTGGTTTGAAGTATTCATTCTCACGGACGACATTGAAACTAATCTAAAAATATCTATATGTTTTGCATGGTAAATTGCAATGAGAATGCTTATATTGCCAACTATAGAAAGATGGGAAAACCAATAGAATATAAAAGGAATACTAATGAAAGGGTAAAGATTTCTACTTTCCCTCCTATTGTCTCTCATGATGTAATAGGTGACGAGGAGGAGCTCCCTATTCAACCAATCTCATCAATAAGAAGCTCGGAAAAATTAATTAAACCCACACATGATGTGGTGACGAAGAAGAAAAGAACAAAGAGTAGAGGTAAAAAGGTATCTCTCCCAAATGATGTTTCTCCTATTATTGTTGTGCCTCATGAGGATGAATCAAAAATAATTGTGGAAGATGATACCCTTGATGATGATTTTGTTATGTCTATTGCTTGTTGTGATGACTATGATTGGGAAGATAATGATACTTCTTATAATCTTGAAAATCTTTTTGGCACCAACTTGGTAAATTATGATGATAATAATTGTTATGCTATTGGTGCTATTCATACTATTAATGATGAGAGTGATATTGCTTATGACATGCTAAGCCACAAGCTTGGGGATGCTATGTTTGATGAGAATGACATGTTTGAGAATTTATTTGCTGCAATTAATGTTAGCCCAAGCTTGGGTATGCTATGCTTAATGAAGATGATCTTTTTAGTTCCCCTACTTTGAATGATCAAATTTGTTATGATGATTGGATGCCTCCTATTTATGATGATTGCGATATTTATGAAAGTGGGTTTGGAAGAGTGTCAACTTTATATAATTATTATCCCACTATTTTGGAGGGTGTTTAATTTTATTATAATATAAAAGTGGATTTGGAGAGGTCATGACTTTATTTAGTAATGATTCCACTATTTCGGAAGAGGTTCCACTTGACTATGATGAGAACAAAGTTGCTACTTATGATGATTATTGTGATGATACTTATGTTATAAAAAGTAGTGATAATTATTGTCATAATTTTGAATATCCTTTTACTGAACACTACTCTTTTAGTGTGGAAACAATTTATAGTATTCGAGTTTCATTTGATGCTCCCACTATTATGAATGAGAAGAAATATGCTTATGTGGAGAGTACTAAATTTTCTATGCTTGTAGATCATGAAAAGAATGCTTTATGTGATAGTTATATTGTGAAATTCCTTCATTATGCTACTGAAAACTATTATGAGGGAGGAACATATGCTTGTAGGAATTGCAAAAATATCAAGTTTCCTCTCTATGTGTTCAAAGTTTCAAAGTTATGCTTATTTTGCCTTCCTATGCTAGTTGATTCTTGCTCCCATAAATTGTTTGCTCACAAAATCCCTATGCATAGGAAGTGAGTTAGACTTAAATGTGCTTGTAATGAGATTCATGATGCTCTCTTACATGTTTCAAATACTATTCCTATATGAGCATCACTGAAATCATCATGCCTAGCTAAAAGGCTTTAAAGAAAAGCGCTTGTTGGGAGACAACCCAACACTTTTCCTTTCTGTTCTTGAGTGTTCAAATGATTAAGCTACTGTATTAATCATGTTTTGTGTCTTTTATTTCAATAAAGTGCCAAGTAAAGCCTTTGGGATGACTCACAAGATGAGTAGAATTGATGCTGAACCAAAATAGAAACTTTTAACTCCAGTACAGGAATTTTAATTTTTCACTGGAGCGTGATAATGATAGGAAATTTTTACACAGTGTTTATATACAAATTCTTCAGGTTCTCCTATTTTTTCAGAATTTTTAGAGACAGGGAAGTATGGATATACTACAGATCTTCACATACTGTTCTGTTTTTGACAGATTCTGTTTTGCATGCATAGTTTGCTTATATTTGTGTTCCCATAGCTTATATTCAGTGATATAAATTATGGGAATGATATAATACAGTAGGTATTATGTGAGAACAATTATGAATCTTGTCTTGATAGTACCTAGGTGAATGATCTTTATTTATTATACTAACCCATCTCACGAAGTTTCGTTAAGTTTTGTGTGATTGAAGTTTTCAAATTTTGGGTGAGACACCGATATGAGGAGAATAAGGAGTGACAAGAACCTAAGCTTGGGGATGCCCAAGGCACCCCAAGGTAATATCAAAGGAAGACTAAAGTGCCTAAGCTTGGGGATGCCCCGAAAGGCATCCCCTCTTTCGTCTTCAACATTATCGGTATATCTTACTTAGAGCTATATTTTTATTCGTCATATAATATGTGCTTTGCTTGGATCGTCATTATATTTGGTTATTTTCTGTTAGGTGTCATTTAAAATCTTGTTTTTCAATAAAAAGTTCCAAGAATTGTCTTAGGATGCTTGCATTGCATGTTTTGATGTGTGCTGTGTAAAAACAGAAATTTTTGCTGTAGTGTTTGAATTTTCATATTTTACTGGAACGTGGAAAGTTTCTGAAAGTTTTAAACAGTGTTGTCATATAAATTCTTTAGCATATCCTAAATTTTCATATTTTTTTGAGTTACAGAAGTACACTGTTTTCATAAATTGCTACAGACTGTTCTGTTTGGACAGAGTGCTGTCATAGTTTTGTTATCTGCTTATCCTATAGTTTCCATAGCCTATATTGGTAGATATAAATTGTGGAAATGATAGTAAAAAGTAGATGATGTTTGAAATTATTATGCAACTTGTCTTGGCAGTACATAAAGAGTTGATTTATTATTATGTGTACCAACCTATCTCACGAGTTCTTTTCGAGTTTTGTGTGGATGAAGTTTTTGAGAATAGGTGAAACCATGATATGAGAGGATTGAACAAGATAAAAAAGCTCAATCTTGGGGATGCCCAAGGCACCCCAAGTAAATATTTCAAGGAGTCTCGAGCATCTAAGCTTGGGGATGCTATGCATCCCACCTCTCTTCATCAACAATTATGGGTTAGCCTATGTTGAGCCTAAATTTTTATTCGTTCACATGATGCGTGCTATTCTTGGAGTCCTATTTTTCTTTTTCTTGCTGTTTAATAAAATACTCAGATCTGAAAATATTTATTGAGAGAGAGCCCTCACATAGCTACTTGATTGTTTACCTACTCATTGATCTTCACTTATATATTTTTTGAGTAGTTTGATGTTTACTCTTGTGCTTCACTTATATCCTATGAGTAATTGTGAATGAATTGAATATCATAAATATGAAATTATCAATGTGCTTTATTCTTAGTAGTAGCTTCACATCTGGTTTAGAAAGTAAAATCTATTGAAGTTTGACAATCACAATATTGGTCATACAAGCAATTCTTGAATGATTAGTATAAGGAAGAGAACTTTCACATACAAATATATTATCTTGGGAATCTTCTATGATTGTGAATACCCATTAATTATTTTCAAACTTGAGCAAATTAGTTGAAGTTGTACAAGGAAGACAACATAATGAGTTATGGTTGTGTATATTTGCATAGAAGTTATATTGTTATGGATCCTCCAACATGTGGTGCTTGTTTAGAACCTTTTGCTAGCCAACACTTCGTACTAAGTAGATATACTACTTGTGCATCCAAATCCTTGAGCCAAGTTTCTTCCATAAGAGTCCACCATACCTACCTATATGTGGTATTTCACTGCCATTCCAAGTAAATTTGCATGTGCCACCTCTAAAATTTCAAATGAACACCTGTTTTGTGTGCCTGGACCGCTCGTGGAGCGACAGGGGGCGGTCAGTATCTTCCATGTTAAGCGGGTTATTCTCATGATGAGTGTTTATTCACTCGTCCTTGCACGAGAGGGGTGGTAATACGGATCCCAGTCCCGAAATAAAAAAATGCAAATAATTAAACAAAACTTCCCCAGGAATGTTGTTGGTATGGACGGTACCCGTGGATTCGGCTAGCCGTGGAGTGTGTTTGTTGGTGGAGGGGGAGTAAACCTTTACTTTTACCGCTTGGTAACCGCCGCTAATGTGTTTAACATGGAAGATATTGATAACTCTCGACCGTAACGTTGACAGAAAGGGTGCACCTCCCAAAATTATATTTATCTCTGATTTAAGCTTTGAGCTCTGGCACCTTTGCAAATCCCTCCTTCCCTCTGCGAAGGGACAATCTATTTACTTTCATGTTATTTACTATTCATGTTGAGTCAACTTCTTATTCCAACCTCAGTCTATTAGTTGGCAAGCATCATGTGGTGGGGACAGATCCAAACATATATATCCAGTCAAATATATTTGATCATGACTTATTATTGTTGACAATTATCTCTATGATAAATGAGTTGGGAGGCAAAAAATTAAGCCCCTATCTTTCTCTGTGTTCGATGGATGCCATTTGTTCTAAAAATATGCCTTGAGTACTAGCAATCATAGAAGACTATATGATGATTGAGTATGTGGGGCTCTTACTTAGACTTTGTTGAGAATAAGTTGAATTGGAATTGTTTGGTGACTAAGAACATAGGTTGCTAAGTTTCAAGAGAATTCATTGTTTGAACCATAACATGTGAATTGGTTGCTACTCTATTATGATGAGTTTTATGAGAAAACGTTGCTGGTTATGATGCTAGAAAAATTAATTAGAATTATCATTGATCACACTTATATACTACGCTAGAATTCAAACTTCATAAATTATTTCATTTATCATTTACCTACTCCAGGACGAGTAGGAATTAAGCTTGGGGATGCTGATACGTCTCCAATGTATCGATAATTTATGAAGTATTCATGTCATATTTGTCTATGTTTTTACTATGGTTTTATGATTTATTGGGACTAACCTATTAATAGTTGCAAAATTGCACAAGTTCTTGTTTCATACTTTGATGTGTAGGAATTAATTGGAAATTGGCGAAAAAACGCAAAAGGAGCCTTGTTGGAGAAGGACTCTGACTTTCCTGAAATCTATCCACAAACAGTTTTTAGAGGTCATCAGTTTGACCCCCGAAGACGGCGTCAAATGGAAAAAGCTAAAACTAGGAAAGTGTGGGGAATTTTATGGCATTGATTCTGGACTCCAAATTCGTCCAAAACAGAGTTCACATGCGATCTGTAGACCCGTTTTACTGGAGGAAAATATCTGATTACGGGATTACGAGAATTGATGACGTGATTGAGTCCAACTCTTACCATATCTGATGTATTCGGCCAAGCCACGACTTTGAGAACTCATGAGGGCTCTGAGGAGTCCCTAGGAAGGTTCTAGAGGTGCCCAAGAGCCATTGGATCAAGGGTCCATCCATCGGAGGGCCATAGAGCACCACAGAGGCACATATAAGGAGAGAAAAACCCTAATTTCAGAAGAGCCACCAAGAGCCACGAATTTGCCTCTCCCTTGGCAGCCGCCAAGAAGGGGAGAGGCTCCTCCATTGCAGCACCAAAGTCTCCTCCATTGCAGCACCAAGACCAAGGAAGAAGGGGGGCAAGGGGCCGCCGCCCGTCGCCGGCGCCGTGGCCGCCATCGCCTCCATCTCTTTGGCGCTGCACCTCTCCATCAACAACTCTCTATTTCTCACCATGATAATGTGTGAGTAATCCATCTCGGGGCTGAGGGTATGTACTAGTATCTATGTGTTCAATCTCTCTCTCTCTCTCGTGTTCTTGAGATGTCACGATCTTGATGTATCACGGGCTTTGTTAATATAGTCGGATCATATGATATTTCCATTGCTATCTTGTTGTGATGAATTGAATATTTCCCTTTGAGATCTCGTTATGTTGAATTGAATATTGGATTTGAGAACACTTGATATATGTCTTGCATGTGGATACACATGGTGACAATGGGGTATTCTATTAATTCACTTGATATATGTTTTGGTACTCAACTTGTGGATTCCCGAGGTGACATTGGGGTAATCTATGCATAGGGGTTGATACACGTTCTTGTCCTACATTCTCCGAGAAAAATCTTGGCGTGCTCCTTGAAGTTCTTTGGGTTGGATTGAGTATTATGAATCTGAAATTGTTTGATGCGTATCATATAATTAACTCATGGATACTTGTGGTGACATTGGAGTATCTAGGTGACATTAGAGTTGGTTGATGTGTATCATATGGTGTTATTCTAGTACGAACTCTTAGATAGATCGATCGGAAAGGATAACTTAGTGTTATCTTAGTATGAACTCTTGGATAGATCGATCGGAAAGAATAACTTTAAGGTGGTTTCGTACTCTGCAAACAATTTCTTCTTATGTTCTCCGCTAGATAAGAACTTTGAAGTGATTCTTCGTTGCACGTTGAGGGATGGTTATGTGATCCAATTATATTAGCATTGTTGAGAGATTGCACTAGCGAAAGTACGGACCCTATGCCTTGTTTTCAAGCATTGCAATACCGTTTGTGCTCACTTTTGTTACTTGCTACCTTGCTGTTTTTATATTTTCAGATTACAAAAACCTATATCTACCATCCATATTGCACTTGTATCACCATCTCTTCGCCGAACTAGTGCACCTATACAATTTGCCATTGTATTGGGTGTGTTGGGGACACAAGAGATTTCTTGTATTTGATTGCATGGTTGTTTGAGAGAGTGTCGGATTTCAGGCTCCGCAAAACCCAAAGAGGTTCAAACTCAGGGGGCGTGTGCGAAGATCTCCACCAGCTTCGACCTCAAGCTCACAACTTCACAGCCTAGCCTGACGAACTCACTCAATCGCGGGGAAGAAGATTAGCACACGAGGATTTACCCAGGTTCGGGCCGTTGCGAAGCGTAAAACCCTACTCCTGGCTTTTGGTGGATTGCCTCTCGAGGAGGTTTGTGGATGAACGAGTATAATGGTGATTAACCTCGCGAGGGGTCTCGGATGATGTTCCCCCTTTTCTTTGGAGCAGCCTAGCCTCTATTTATAGTGGCCTGGGTCCTCTTCCCTTATCGCAATGGCGGGAAGGGATCCCACAACGGCCAAATTCAAAAGTGGACAGGAGGTACATCTTATCCTGACGAAAGGTGGTCTTCGCCCGCAAAGTAGCTGGTAGTGACACGGGGGTGGGCTCACTGGTGACATCCGTCCTGCTGAGCCCGCTGGTCCGGTCTTGTTGCATCGGAATGGAAACCTTTGGTGGGGCACCTCGGGAACCCGCGTACACCCTTGCCTCCTTTGCACTAAAGAGGAAACTGTCTCCTCTGCATGCGCTGGTGCTCGCCTGGCCTGGCTTGCGTCACCCCCGACCTCCCGAGGCCGAACGTTGCATAGGGATCTCCGCCCCTCGGGAGCCTGGAGAGGCCTCCTCCCTCCGGGGGTCTTGGCGTTGTCCTCCTCGCGAGGGCCTTGTCTTGAGTGAAACCGCGCCGGGCCGTACTGACCGTCAAAGCGGGCCAAGCCCTGGGCCGCAGGCAGGCAAGTCTGGGTACCCCCGTTCCCAGGACACCGACAGTAGCCCTCGGGCCCAAGGCGCGCTCGAGTTGGCTTCGGGGCGAAGCCGAAGAAGATGGCCCGAAGCGCCGCGGGACCCTATCGCCTGCGGGCCAGGCCTGGCGCGTGGTGCACGGTTAGATGCATGCGTCTCCGCTCCCGTGTCTCCTTGGCAACTGCCCGAACCGACAAAATCCTGACGTCCGGTGATGAGCCATTATTGCTTTCCTTCCCTGTACTCTTGCTCCTTCGCCCAGATCCCCATCCTTTGTGAGAACCTCTCCAGATCTCAGCGCCGCACCGTCCTCCTTTTTGCTTTCTCGTCCTCAAGGACTTCTCGATGGCACCCGCCGGCAAGTCGAAACCCGAGGCTCAGGGCTCGGCCTCCGCTTCCATCTCGCCGGCGCTCTCGGAGTCCACCATAGCCAAGGACGGGGACCTCGCCCCAGTGCTTCTGTCGATGGCGGATGGCACCAATGAGTGGGGCGGACCTTTATATGGTGCGGCTCCACGGAGCAGCACAACCTGGCCAAGTCAGCCTACCCTTTCTTCCTCCACAGTATCTTCTCTCGGCTCGTTCCGCCCTTCTCTGAGTTCTTCACCGCCATCCTTGAGCACTATGGGATCCAGGCTCTCCATCTTCAACCCAACTCCATCCTGCTCTTGTCCATCTTTGCCTTTTACTGCGAGGCCTTTGTGGGCGGGAAGCCTTCGGTGGCCCTCTTCCGCCATTTCTTCAGCTTGCGGCTTCATGACGGCGCTCAACGGTCAGCATGCGTCTCCTTCGTCATGGTCCAGAGCGGGAACATGCTCTTAAAGGCCGGGAAGAAGGTGGAGAACTTCAGGCACCGCTGGGTCTTCTTGGATGTCAAGGGCCTCAACTCCCGCATGGAGCTTCCAAAGGGGTTGTCGGAGAAGACTCCTGCGTGGGGCTCCGCGAAGCTCTCCGACCCCCGGGCCTAGCCCGTCCTGAAGCGGATCTCTCAAGACATCAGCGCCAGGAAATTGACCGGGGGGATGATAGTGAAGGAGTTTCTGGCGCAATGCCTGGCGCCCCTCCAATATCACTCGAGGCCCATTGTGGGACTACCAGGGCGGTGGTGATGACATCAGGCTTCGGTTCGCATGCCTGACCTCCGGGGAACTGAACAGGGCTATGGCGACCCTGCTCAACGACGACCCCGGGGACCTTCCTGAGGCCTACGCCCCGCTGTACTGCCGCAACGACAAGGCCGATTTGGTCGCCGCGATGCCCACCTTCGACGAACTGGGGCTCTCTCCGGCCGAGTGCCCTGGCTCCCCTATGGCGGTGTCCTCCGACGACACCGCGGATGAGGAAGACTCGGAGGGGACAACGGATGACGATCTGGAGGAAGTGTCCCCTCCGTCGCGGAGTGCGCTTCTCCGTGGCTTCGAAGACGACGATGATGCTGGCAAACCCCCTGCTGCAAGTCCTCCGCGACTCACCAGGGTCCTCAGGGGGCCGGGGCCCACACCTCGGGCCGCACGGACCGCCGGTCGGGCGACCCCGAGGAAACGCGAGGCCGGGCCTCCTCCGGAGTACCCAGCTCGTGCCAGCAAGGCCGCTGAGGCGCCCGCCTCGCCCCTGCCCGAGCTGCAGCCTGTGGGCGAGGTGGCCGCGTCCGGGGCTGGTACAGCTTCCCTGGCCGCGGCCCTTGCGGGCGGCGCCTCTGCTCCCCCGCGCGGCGGCGCCTCCCCGGAGAAGGGCAAGGACATTCCCGCCTTCGCCGAGGTGGAGAAGAAGGGGAAGTGGGTCGACGTCGAAGAGTAAGTAGTCCTGCTTGGTTTTTGGCCACCCGTCGGTGGCTTGTGTGCTGACGGTCCCTTCTTCGCTTGGTAACCAGGAGCACCGCCATGCTGAAGGCGAAGAAGAAGAAGGCGGGCGTCAAGCCGGAGGTGCCTTCCGACGTGTCATCCGTTCCTGGTGCCCTGTCGACGCCTGATGAGGCACTGGATGTCGTGGGCGAGGAGGCTCGCGGGGCGACTCTCCTTGTTGCGGCCGCGGAGCCCCCGACGCCTGTTGGAGAGGCTGCTTCTGCCCTTGGGGGCGCATCTGCACTGCTGCGTGAGAGGCCAGCTCTCGAGGGCCAGCTGGCCGTGGGACCGTCCGTCCCTGCCTTGTCTGTGGCGGTACCGCAGCCTCCGGCGCCTTCTGCCCTCCATGCTTCTGCCCCCTGGGGGCGGCGCCTGCTGCCGCGCAGGCGCCACCTCCGGGCCAGGCCTTGGTGCCTCCGACTTGTGGCCTTCTGGTCGAGTCAGGCGCCCTGGATGGGGCCTACGCCGCTCTGGATCAGGTCCGGGACGCTCTCGGGAGCGCCGACGGTCGCCTCGCGAAGGAGCGCTTGGGGCTCCTTTCTGGGTAGCTCCAGGCCGACGCCTCTGCCGTGGCGGTTTGGAGCCAAGCCGAGGCCACTGCTGCTGAGAGCAGGAAGGAAGCCGCGTCGATGTAGCGTCTGCTGTGAAGCGCTGCGGTGAGGCGGAGGTCAGCCTGAAGGCTCTTCAAGAGGAGAGGACTGTGCTCGCGGAACGGCTTCGCCAGCGGGAGGAAGACCTCAAGACCTGCAAGGCCAAGCTTGCCGACCGCGACTCCGTGCTGTCCAAGGCGGTGGCCGACCAAGCCACGGAGTGCAAGCATCTGGACAAGCTGAAGGAGGAAGTAGCTACGGAGAAGGCTCGTCTCGACTCCAGGGAGAAGGCCCTTGTTGCGGCTGAGGAGAGAAAGGCTGCGGAGCTCGATGCCCTCCCCTCCGTCGAGCTCAGGCTCCGTCAGGCGCTGCACTACATCTACCGGGGGGATTCGCGGAGCCCCTGGTGGCTCCTGAGAGCAGCTTCGCGGGGCTCTATTCAAAGCTCGTCGAGGTGCTTGAGGGCGCCGTTGCCAGGGTGGAGACCGTCTTGGAGAGTGAGTGCCGTGACCTCTTCTCTGCGGCCGCGACGCGCGTCTTCAGCCACCTCTACCTTCGCGAGCCGGGTTTTGACTTCGGCTCCATGATCCGCCCGGTTGATCCTGGGGTTCGCGCCTCTACGGCGACAGCCGTGGAGGCGCTGATGAAGAAGTTCGCCTGCGTCGCCATTGCCTCACCTCCTGCAACTGCAAGGGTCAATGACGACGATGATAATGGCAGCGATGTCGACGATGAGCTCCCCGCGGTCGGGGCGAGCGGTGGTGCCAGCTCCTCCTAGCTCTTCTTCCTAGGCCCTTTCCTGTAATATTCATCATGCCTCGCAGAGGCATTAGACTTGTTTGCATTTCCGGAGACATTTAATGCTTGTAATGACTGCTAAATTATGTGGTTTCCTTCCTCGCCTTCCTTCCTTCCTGCTTGCTGTAGCGCTCTGCGTCGGTAGGGCCCGATGCCGTGCATTCCTCGCCCCTACCTGGCGCGCCAAATGGTGGATTTTGGGCTCCGCAAAACCCAAAGAGGTTCGAACTCAGGGGCGTGTGCGAAGATCTCCACCAGCTTTGACCTCAAGCTCACAACTTCACAACCTAGCCTAACGAACTCACTCAATCGCGGGGAAGAAGATTAGCACACGAGGATTTACCCAGGTTTCGGCCGCTGCGAAGCGTAAAACCCTACTCCTGCCTTTTGGTGGATTGCCTCTCGAGGAGGTTTGTGGATGAACTAGTACAGT
This sequence comes from Elymus sibiricus, assembly GCA_039707655.1. Lineage (NCBI taxonomy): Eukaryota > Viridiplantae > Streptophyta > Magnoliopsida > Poales > Poaceae > Elymus > Elymus sibiricus. Next base: position 212,159,201 of record CM077675.1, on the reverse strand, counting down.
GGTGATTAACCTCGCGAGGGTGCTCGGATGATGTTCCCCCTTTTCTTCGGAGCAGCATCGCGGCTCAGGAGCCTCACTGGCCTCGTAGCCCCTCGCCTCTTGGGACCATCCTTGTGATCCGGACGCCCCAACGACGGTCGAGGTATGCGCGAGACCGGGCCCTGCCGACGCAGAGCTCAATGTGCTCCGAGAGCCGCTCGTACGTCAAGGGGGACTCCTGAGCATCGCGACTCAGGAACCTCACTGGCCACGTAGCCCCTCGCCTCTTGGGACCGTCCTGGTGATCCGGACGCCCCAACGACGGTCGAGGTATGCGCGATACCAGGCCCTGCCGACGCAGAGCTCAATGCGCTCCGAATCCCCAAGTCAACCCCGTCTCCGCCACGTTCCCTTCATGAGGGGTTCTCGTACGTCAAGGGTGACCCCTGAGCATCGCGACTCAGGGGCCTCACTGGTCTCGTAGCCCCTCACCCCTTGGCATCGTCCTGGCGATCCAGACGCCCCAACGACGGTCAAGGTATGCGCGGGACCGGGCCCTGCCGACGCAGAGCGCTACAGCAAGCAGGAAGGAAACGAAGCGAGGAAACAAATCACACAACTTAACAGTCATTACAAGCACTAAAATGTCTTTGAAAATGCAAACAAGTCTAACGCCTCCACGAGGCATGATAAACATTACAGGGGAAGACCCAGGAAAAGAAGCTAAGAGGAGCTGGCACCACCGCTCGCCCCGGTCGTGGGGAGCTCGTCATCGACGTCACTGCTGCTGTCATCATCGTCGACAACCCTCGTGGCTGTAGGAGGAGCCGAGGGAACGGCGACACAGGCAAACTTCTTCATCAGCGCGCCCATGGCGCCCTCTACGGCCGTCGCCGTAGCGGCACGAACCCCAGGATCGACCGGGCAAATCACGGAGCCAAAGTCGAAGCTCGGCTCATGAAGGTAGAGGTGGCTGAAGACGCGCGTCGCGGCCTCGGAGAAGAGGTCGCGACACTCACTCTCCAAGACGTTCTCCACCCTGGCGACGGCACCCTCAAGCGCTTCGGCGAGCTTTGAAGAAAGTCCGACGAAGCCACCCTCAGGAGCCGCCAGGGGCTCGGTGAATCCCCCTCGGAAGATGGACTGCAGTGCCCGGCGGAGCCTAAGCTCTATGGAGGGGAAGGCCTCGAGCTCCGCAGCCTTCTTCTCCTCAGGCGCGGCAAGGGACTCCTCCCTGGAGGCAAGCCGGGCCTTCTCCGCAGCCACTTCCTCCTTCAACTTGTCCTGCTACTCACGCCCGGTGGCTAGGTTGGCCGCCGCCTTGGACAGCGCAGAGTCACGATCGGCGAGCTTGACCTCGCAGGCCTTGAGGTCCCCCTCCTGCTGGCGGAGCCTATCCGCAAGCGCGGACCTGTCCTCTTGAAGGGCCTTCAGGCGGGCCTCCGCCTCGTCGCAGCGCTTCATGGCAGACGCTCTGTCAGCCAGTGCAGCGTCCCGGGCTACCTTGGCCGACGCGGCCTCCTCCCTGCTCGCAGCCGCGGCGGATTCGGCTTGGCCCCAAAACGCCATGGCCGAGGCGTCAGATTGGAGCCACCCAGAAAGAAGACCCAGGCGCCCCCTTGCGAGGTGATCGTCGACGCCACCCAGAGCGCCTCGGACCTGATCCAAGACGGCGTAGGCCCCGTCCAGGGCGCCTGACTCAGCCAGAGGGCCACGGGTCGGTGGCACCAGGACATGGCCCGGGGGCGGCGTCCGTGCGGCGTCAGGGGCCGCCTCCAGAGGGGCGGAAGCATGAAGGACAGAAGACACCGATGGCTGCACCACCACCACAGACAAGGAAGAGGCGGGCGACCCTACACTCAGCTGGCCCTCGGGGGCTGGCCCCTCGGGCTGCAGCACGGGCATGCCCCCGAGGGCAGGGACGGCCTCTTCGGTAGGCATCGGGTTCTCCGCGGCCACAACAAGGAGAGTCGCCCCGCGGGCTTCCTCGCCCGCGACGTCCGGCGCCTCGCCAGGCGGTGGCAAGGCACCAAGAGCGGGCATCGCGTCGGAGGGCGCCCTTGGCTTGACACCGGCCTTCTTCTTCCTCAACTTCGACACGGCGACACCCCTGATTGTCAGACAAAGAGAGGCCCATCAGTACTTAAACCACTGAAAGGCGGCATGAAACCAAGCGAGACTACTTACTCCTCGACGCCAACCCACTTCCTCTTCCTCTCCACATCGGCAAGGGCGGGGAGGCCTCCGTCCTTCTCCGAGGAGCTGCCACTGCGTGGAGGAGCGGTGGAACCGCTCGAAGCGGCCACGGCCGGCAAGGTCATGTCAGCCCCAGACGCGGCCGCCTCGCCCGCAAGCCGCGGCTCGGGCAGGGGTGAGGCGGGCGCTCCAGCCACCTTGCCGACGCAAGCTGGGGGCTCCGGAGGAGGCCCAGCCTCGCGCTTCCTCGGGGTCACCCGGCAGGCGGATCGAGCGGCCCGAGGTGTCGGGCCTGGTCCCCTGAGGACCCTAGCAAATCGCGGAGTACTTGAGGCAGGGGGATCGTAGGAGTCGTCGTCATCGAAGCCATGGAGAAGGGCACTCTGCGAAGGAGGAGACACCTCCTCCAGGTCGTCATCCGTCGTCTCCTCCGAGTCCTCTCCATCAACGGCGTCGTCGAAGGACACCGCCACAGGAGCGCCGGAGCTCTCGGCCGGAGAGAGCCCCAGCTCGTCGAAGGTGGGCATCGCGGCGACCAGGTCGGCCTTGTCGTCGCAGCAGTACAGCGGGGCGTAGGCCTCAGGAAGGTCCCTAGGATCGCTGTTGAGCAGGGTCGTCACAACCCTGTTCAACTCCGTGGGGGTCAGGGGCGCAGAACGAAGCCTCATGTCGTCGCCGACACCCTGGTAGTCCCACATGGGCCTCGAGTGAGACTGGAGGGGCGCCAGGCGTTGCATCAGGAACTCCTTCACTATCATTCCCCGAGTCAACTTCCGGGCGCTGATGTCACGTAGCACCCGCTCCAAGACGGGCTTGGCCCGAGGGTCGGAGAGCTTCGCGGAACTCCACGCCAGGATCTTCTCTGGCAACCCCTTGGGGAGCTCCAGGCGAGGGTCGTTGCCTTGGAGATCCAAGAAGACCCAACGGTTCCTGAAGTTCTCCACCTTTTTCCCGGCCTTGAAGAGCATGTTCCCGCTCTAGACCGCGACGAAGGAGACGCATGCCGACCGCTGAGCTCCATCATGAAGCCGCAAGCTGAAGAAATGGCGGAACAGGGCCACTGACGGCTTCACACCCACGAAAGCCTCGCAGTAGAAGGCAAACACCGACAGAAGCAGGATGGAGTTGGGTTGGAGATGGAGGGCCTGGATCCCGTAGTGCTCAAGGATGGCGGTGAAGAACGCAGAGATGGGAGGGACGAGCCCGGAGAAGACGTTGTGGAGGAAGAAAGGGTAGGCCGACCTGGCCAGGCGACATCCCTCCACGGAGCCGCACAATATCAAGGTCCGCCCCCGCTCATTGGAGTCATCTGCCGTCGATGGGAGCACCGGGGCGAGGTCCCCATCCTTGGCTATGGTGGACTCTGAGAGCGCCGGCGAGATAGGAGCAGAAGCCGAGCCCTGGGCCTCAGGTTTCGACTTGCCGGCGGGAGCCATTGAGAAGCTTCGAGGGCCGAGCGAGCAAGAAGAGGATGGAGCGGTGCCGAGATCTGGGGAGGCTCTCGCAAAAGATGGAGATCTGGAAAGAAGAGCAAGGGCGTGGAAGAGGAAAGCAAAAATGGCTCAGCACTGGACGTTAGGCTTTTGTCAGTTCGGGCAGTTGCCAAGGAGACACGGGGCGGGACGCCCGTGCCCCACCAAGCACCGCACGCCAAACCAGGCCCGCAAGCAATAAGGGCCCGTAGCGCTCCGGGCCACCCCCTTCGACTTTCCCCTCGAAGCCGGCTCGAGCGCGCCTTGGGCCTGGGGGCTACTGTTGGCGTTCTGGATACCAGGGTACCCATACTTGCCTGCTTGCGGCCCAAGACGTGGCCCACCTGGCGGTCCGTACGACCCTGTGCAGCCTCGCTCAAGGCAAGGCCCTCGCGAGGAACCCATCCTCGTGAGGAGGACAGCGTCAAGGCAGAAGGGGAAGGCCTCCCCAGGCCTCCTCCCGAGCGGCGGAGATCCCTATGCAACGCCGGGCCTCAGGAGGTTAGGGGTAACGACAGCCAGGCCAGGCGGGCTCCAGCGCGCCAGAAGGAGCAGTTTCCTCTTTTGCGCAAAGGCGACAAGGACGAACGTGGGTTCCCAAGGAGCCCCACCAAAGGTTTCCATTCCGGTGCAACAAGACTGGGTCAGCGAGCGCGGCAGGACGGATGTCACCAGCGAGCCCACCACCGCGTCACCACCACCAACTTTGCACGCGAAGACCGCCTTTCGTCAGGATAAGATGTACCTCCTGTCCCCTTTCAAATTTGGCCGTTGTGGGATCCCTTCCCGCCATTGCGATAAGGGAAGAGGACCCGGGCCACTATAAATAGAGGCGAGGTAGCTCGGTAGAAGGGGGGCAACCATCCCGCAAACACACCGCTGTACTAGTTCATCCACAAACCTCCTAGCGAGGCAATCCACCAAAAGGTAGGAGTAGGGTTTTACGCTTCGCAGCGGCCCGAACCTCGGTAAACTCTTGTGTGTCACCGTCTTCCTCGCCATCGAGCGGGGTATTGCGTTGTGAGCTTGGAGGGGGCGAAGCTGTTGGGGAATCTTCGCACACGCCCCTGGGTTCGAATTCCTTAGGGTTTTGCGGAGCCCGAAATCCGACATTTGGCGCGCCAGGTAGGGGGCGTGTCGGAGTCTTCCTCAAGCCTTGCTCTTCCTCCGCCTCACCGCTCCGATGGCCGATGCCCGCCAAGCCCACGCTGAGCGCCGCGATGCCCGTGTCGCCCAGACGGCACCCGTGGGCCGCACCGCTGCGCGCCGCTCTCCCTCCCCCGTGGCCAACGCTGCCACGGGCCCGGAGGCCCACGAGCAACAGGATTCGTCGCAGCCGGTCACCGCGCGGCGTGACGGCTGCACCGCCACTCCGTCACTCGTTCCAGCTACTGGGTCGTCCTCCCACGCCCGCCCAGGGCCGGCGCGTGGATCGGGCGCACTGAACATGGCGCGCGAGCTGTTGCTCTACCGCCCCGCCCCCAACCGCCTCGACGACTGGCTCGGGCACGTCGCGGAGCTCGTCAGTGCAGCCGGCGACGCTTCGACGTTCACCTACTCGTTCCGGCCCCAACCCTCCCTAGCAGGCGATGAAGCTCATGATGTGCCGCCTCCTCCTCCCCAACGCGATGTCGACCCCGAGCCCAGGTGTGAGGCACGACCGCGCGACCAGCCGCGTGGGCCCCCGACGAGGGTGAGAGAAGAAGTAAGCTGCCAGGTGGTGCCGCGGCCGTGCGTTGACGCGAGTGCGCTCCCAGTGCCGGCGCGCCAGCGGCGCGACCGGGCACCCCTGGCGGCAGCCTTGAAAGAGCATCAAGACCAGGTTCCTCCCAAGCGCGCACCGCCCGTGGGCCCGGTGGGCTGCCGCACCATCGCCCCGGAACTCCATCCGGCCGTGTGGCCCTGCAAGTTCAAGCCTGACCTGCCTCCTCGCTATGACGGCACCGCGGACCCCGCTGAGTTCTTACAGCTCTACTCGCTGAGCATCCAGGCGGCCGGCGAAAACGACAAGGTCATGGCAACCTGGTTCCCCATGGCGCTCAAAGGAGGCGCGCTTTCCTGACTCCTCAACCTCCCAGAAGGTCAATCACCTCCTGGGAAGGCCTACGCGAGCGCTTCGTTGCCAACTTCCAGGGCACCCGCGACCGCGCGCTTGGAGTGGGAGACCTTCGTCGCGTGAAGCAACATCCTGAAGAGACCCTGCACAAGTTCATACAACGCTTTACGACTACCCGCCTCAAGATCCCGAGGGCCTCATATGAGGCCATCATCTCGGCATTCACCGACGGCGTCAGGGACCAAAGGATGAGGGAGGAGCTGGCTATCCACGACGACCTGAGCTCGGCCTTGGAGATGTTCAACTTGGCAAACAGGTGCGCGAAGGCCGAGGAGGGCCGCCTCTCCCTCCGCGAGCTTCCGGAGGCGGAAACCGAAGACAAGAAGACCAAGGCCAAGGAGCCAAAGCGCAAGGCACCCGCAGTACTGGCGGCTGAGCCCGAGGTGAAGCGCGGCCGAGACGAAGAACCCCTCGTGGTCGGGCGACCATTCTGCATCTTCCATGGCACCAACATCCACAACACCATCGACTGTCAGGAGCTTAGGGTGGTCCATGACGAGCACTTCGACCGACGCCCTGGGCGCACTGACCGAGGCTACGGACGTGGCGGAGGCCGCGGCGGAGGCTGCTAGGACAATCGTGACCCGCGTCAGGAGTGGCGAGACCAGCCTCGGGAGGACCGCTGGCGCGATCAAGCTCGTGAGGACCGCTGGCGCGTCGAGCCTTCGGAGGGGTCACGTCGAGGCCAGCCTCGTGAGGTCCGCCCTCGCAAGGCCGGTCTTCCCCCTCTGCCGCCTCCGCCTAGAAGGAAGGAAGAGGACAGGCAGAACGACGGGGCTGGGGGCTTCCAGGAGGTCAGGGCAATAGCTTGCATCCTGGGCGGCGCTCAAGCCCCGGCCTCGAACCGCGTCTTTAAGCAGTTTTCACGAGAGGTGAACGCGGCTCTTCCAAAGCTTGAGGCCGCGCTCCCCCTCAAGTGGTCCCAGTGCGCCATCACCTTCGACTCCAAGGATCAACTCAGATGCTCAGCCATGGCGGGCGCGCTCCCCATGCCGTGCACGCCCACCATCAGCAACGTCCTCGTCACCAAGACCCTCATCGACGGAGGCGCCGGACTCAATGTCCTCTCCATCGAGACGTTCGAAATGCTCCAAGTACCTTACGACCAGCTCATGACAACCAAGCCCTTCTCAGGGGTCACTGACGACTCCACAGTCCCCATCGGGTAGGTGCGCCTGCCCGTCACATTTGGCGGGCGCAACAATTACCACACCGAGATCATCACCTTTGACGTCGCCCACATCCACCTCCCGTACAACGCGATCCTTGGGTACCCAGCCCTTGCCAAGTTCATGGCGGTGACCCACCACGGCTACAACGTGTTCAAGATGCCGGGAAGTGGCGGCGTCATCACTATCGCTTGCGATGAGAAGGACGCCGTCTGCTCCCTCGAGCGCGCCTACCGTGCCGCGGCGGCCAAGCACTCTGACGACGAAGGAGGTGTCCTGCCCCGCGAGGACATCCCCAAGAAGAAGAAGCAGCTCCTGTCCAAGGGACGCCAGGGGGCTGAAGACCCTAAGGACGGCGCCTCAGGGTCTGCGCCGGGGGCTCAGGCCCCTTCACCCCTCGCATAGGAAGGCGCGCCCGGTGCCTCCCTTGGGCCGGGCTTGGGGGCTTCTGATGGTGTCCTAGACTAGGGGGTACTCACCACGTCGTCTCCCGACCAGTGGGTCGGGCCGAGGACCCCCAGGGCGATTCACTAATGGGCCACTTCGGACAGCCCATGACGCATACAAGGGAGATTCCACAAGACTTGGCGCACAAGACAAGGACTCCTCTAAACCCTAGGCCTACGGTACATTATATAAACCGAGGCCAGGCTAGTCAATAGACAATCTGATATTCATTACATCTCGTGGTAGATACATGTACTATGTACTATCCCGCATATGAATACAATCAAAAGCAGGACGTAGGGTATTATCTCCTTGAGAGAGCACGAACCTGGGTAAAATCCCGTGTCCATGTTACCATCGTTCCAAGACGCCTAGCTTAGGACCCCTACTACGAGATATGTCGGATTTGACACCGACATTGGTGCTTTCATTGAGAGCCTGCTGGAAGTCGCCACAGTGCGATGGGAATTTAGATCGTCTCCGGCGTGATCTACGCGTTGGAACCGAGCTTTGTTGTCGATGTCGGCATCTTCGTCGCCGGCTCGACTGGTCACCTCGGCTGGACCGAGGACTGCGCTCCATGCCGGATCGTCAAGATCGGATGGATACTTTCATCGTCATCATCCCCGATCTCTATAAAGATCACGAGAAATCATCCATGGAGCTCGGGGGCTCGATGTTGACATCGTCCTGGAGCAACCGTGCAGTTTTTCTGGACAGCGACTCGTGTTCGTCATCCCCGCTTCCTCGAGCGTCGTCTTGACGATTGCTTTGGAGGAACTGTGCGGAATTGAGTCTCTAATGACCCCATAAAATTTTGTTGTATTCCGATGGAGGAATCTTCGGCGATCTACGAAATACCGGAGCCCTGTCGAATCTGGATGGGAATCAGGATGAGTTTAGGGCAAGGTGTCCAGCTTCCAGCTCGGACATCGTTTGGAAGATCCCACCGTTCATCGGCTGCAGACTTCCCATACCGATCACCCCTCAAAATTGCAGCTCAATCCGACTGTCCAAACTCAGGGAAACATCCGATTAGTACAACGAATTTTGGATCTATTTTCTGCGCCAAAACAAATCCGACCCGAGTTCATCTTTTTCATGAACGGGTTGTCGGACGTCCTTTTTGACGGAAATTTTCTCATCACCTCGGTCATCCGACCAAGAGTTCGGCATCGCGAGGGCCGAATAATCATCAAGCGAACCTCGTCATCCGCGGGTTGTACGGGTCGGGCGCTCCGTTGCTTCATCAAGCCAGCATTGACCTCGTCACAAATTCCGACCTGCGTCGGCACCGCCGCGCCGTTACTTTTTCAAGCTGACGTCCACCACGCCGACCTGCTTCAACACCTCGGCTGGCCTGAGACTTCGGCGTAACCAGCCGACGTGCTCCGTCACCTCGGCTAGACCGGGGCTTTGGCATCCCTTCATCAACCTACTCCGGGGACTTCGGCGTTACCAGCCGACCTGCTTCAACACCTCGGATAGCATGAGACTTCGGCGTCACCAGCCGACCTGCATGAGACTTTGGCGTCCGCCGATCACAGCTTCGTCATGTTAACTGGACCGAGGACTTCATCTCGCCGCATCGACCGTGCAGCGTCGCCACTTCGTCAAGCCGAACTCTTCGTTCAGGCACCTCTGCGCCCAGGCCATATTCCTTTACTTATTTGCTTCACTTAAATTAACTAAGTAGAATAATTTTTTTTAAAATATATTATTACCTTTATTTGTTATTACTCTTGGCTTGCACTATATTGTGTGCACAGGTAATCGACTTCGGCTGTGTCATGCGGTCACCTTGGCATGCGTACATCGTTGTCCCACCTCCATCAACCAAATTGTGTCGTCGACATGGCCGACGGACGTGGGGGCTTCGCCGTCACGCTGCCGAACTACTCCGTCTGCTCGACTGGACCGGGGGTTTCTCCTCGGCCTTCGGAAGTGTTGTGTTGTCACTTCATCAAGCCGAGCTCTTCTTCGGCTACCTCGCAACCGGCTTGGGGGCTGGGACCTTGACCCACTACAAGCTCTACACACGTCACGAGCACATTAACCAGCTAAGTCGCTTTCATGCTCAAAAACTTTTAGTTTTAAATTTTGTTCGGTTCGACCAATCATTATACTTTTTTGACAAAAAGTTGTTTGCGAAAAACTTTCTTTGTCAAATCTTTGTTTGTTACAAACAAATTCAAATACCCCGTTTACTTGGGGGCTTCCTTTATGAAGCCATTCCTCTTGCATATGATTATTAATGTATCGCGCCCTTCCTTGTTCGTGTTTATGCCAATATATGCATCATGTTGACTTAATTGTTCCGCAAAGCTGGGTTGCCTTGCTCCTGTGCTTACCCCTACGTTCCTGATTGTTCGGCTAGGGAGTAAAGGGAGCACCTCTGCGATTGTTACGATCGGGTCATCCGAACTCGTACCTCAGACGGGTGAAGCCGAAAGCTAGTGCTCTTATTGTTTTCAACTATGGTCGGCCACGACGGAAGACAAGCATACATAAATCTATTGCACACTCCTCATGGTAATCATGAGAACCCAAAGAAAGGAACCGTTGGTGGAACTATTTTCTTTGAAGATGATTCTTACATTAAATAGTAATATAGCATAAGTTCCCTGGGCGCGCTTTGTCTGTTATAGCCTAATGGCCTGATTGCCTGGTTATTCGAAACACCTCCGATATCCTCGGATGGCGTAGTAGATAACACTTTTCGGCCCTTGGCCGAAGAGGGAGAAGCCGACGGTCGGTTAAGACGTGTTTAAAGTTCGGGCGAACACATATATGATATAAGTACTTTGGTACATACAATCATTATACATAAAATTCTTTTACCCAAGTCACTTGGGGGCTCTTAAATTTATATGAGCCATTTTATAATAAATGTGTTTTCTTCTTGGTCGTTGCAAAGTGTTTTTCTACTACTCCTTTTTCCGACACTAGTGTGTGGTAAATAGCCGGATAGCCTGTTTTCTTTCTAAAGCCGCTCGAGTTTAGTTCGCTAAACAGGTCCCGGAGAAACACTCCGCCTTCGGGATATGGAGGTTGAAGCCAAAGGCTGGACCGCTTGGAAGCCGGAGATCGGATGTATCATGTTAAAGCACGACCGAAGCACATATTAATTTTAAGACCAGTTTCGGATTGGCACAATTTTCTTTTATCTAAACATAAAGTTTTTTGCATAAACTTTTTTTTTTCCGAGCATAATTCTCACAGAACACTTTTAAAGCATCGGCAGTATCAACGGGGGGCTGCGACTACAGCCGAACCCACCAAAAGCCATGGCACTCCGTGGAGTCCTCGACAAAACGTTCTCGGATATTGCTTTATATGCACCAGTTTTGAATTGTGTCTTCAGTCAATAGTTGGGTTGCCCGGCTCCTGCGCTTGCCTCCTACGTTCCGCTTTGTTTGGCTAGGAGTGCAAAGGGAGAACCACTGCGATTGCACTTCCGGGTTAACTGGTCAAGTACCTCAGTGGAGATAGCCGTCACAATAAGCATAAACTGGTCGGCGATCCGATGACCGTATGAAATAACGGTCCTTTCATAAAATTGGCCGGAGTGTTAATGGCTTGACCTCGGCTGACGCCGAACACTAACCGGGGGCTAGTAACTGGCTTCCCAAACTTTAAGCTCCCATGACCAAGTGAAAGTTATAAAGCCTAAATATCTGATTGCTTCGTTTCCGCTAACACAACCGCCTCCGGGCACCGAGACGTCGGCTAAGGGTTGTCTTGTTACTGCGGAAACACCCTGCGTAGCATCTACAAAGGGGTAGAAGCCGAGGATGGGCCACTCTCAGATGATAAACGGTCACAAAGGAGTCAAAACAACATATAGCATAAAAGCATTTGTATTCAATATGCGCGTGCTGCCTTCCGTAATCATCGTTATAAAGCCATAAATATGCATCAATTTGACTTAAGATTTTGTGCAAGCTGGGTTGCCTGGCTCCTGTGCTTACCCCCTACATTCCCGATTGTTCGGCTAGGGGGTAAAGGGAGCACCTCTGCGATTGTTACTTCCGGGTCATCCGTGTTAGTACCTTAGACTGGGTGAAGCCGAAAGCTAGCCATCTTAAGAATAATATTGGTCGGCAACGACGGAAGTGAAAATTTAGGTTCACTAAGGACCACATAGTTCGGAAACTTTCCCCGAACTAAATCCTCAATATTTTCCTCCCACATTGATCGGAGTTGAGGTTTCACGATCATGGTCAACATGATAGCTTGGGAAAAGGAACTTATAAAGGAACTATTTTCCCCAGAAGATGTTTCTTACGTTAAATAGTAATATAACATATCTCTCCACGTACCTTTGGTTATAAAACCATATGGCCGGATTGCCTTGTTTGCCGTAAATCTTTGCCCTCATAAAGGCTTTATAAAGTAGGACAAACACTCCTCGGCTACTGGCCGAGGAGGTTGAAGCCGATGGTCGGTCAACAAAGTCTTGTACAATGCGGATCCGAGCATTAATGATGTAAAGTACTTCGATACATAGAATCATTACACATAAATTGTGTCGAATGTAACAAAGTTTGTGTCTATCAAATATCGATCCTTAATTCGACCGCCCGTGCCTAAATTAAGGCTCGGGGGCTATTGCATGCAGCAAACCCAAAGTGCAATATGATTTCCGAGGAGATTCGATCCTTAGGTTGGTCGGCCGCACCCAACCCGAGTCTCGGAAACTACTACGTACCGCGTTTACATCCCTAACGTATGCCGCCGAGCAAGAACTTGATCGTCAGGCCGATTTTGCAAATCGACCTAAGTCTCAGGGGCTACTGGGATTAGTGGTTTTATTTTGATTATTATTTTTTTCCTTCAGGCGCATCTCGGGTTATAGACCGACACACGCCTTGAGGGCTACTGGCTATATATCTCGGCAGAGAATAAATTGCACCAATCTAAAATATCCAAAAAAAATAAGCCCACGGTCGGGGTGGTGCACCACCTCGAAAGCAGTCCGGCATAAAGCTCGGGCGCAAGTGGCTGGCTCCATAGAAAGCATTTCTGACATTAAGCTCGGATGAATTCCTTTTATTTTTTTTAAGGTCCAAGGTAGTTTATGATACCTCGGACGCTGATCATCATTGGAGCTCGGATGCAGTCTGGCGTTGGAGCTCGGAAGCAGTCCGGCATAAAGCTCAAGATCGGAGACGCCTCAGAAGCAGTCCGGCATAAATCTCGGATGTGAATGGCTGGCTCCATAAAAGACTATTCCGGCATTTAAGCTCGGATGAAGTCCTTCAAATTTTCAGAGACCGAGGTAATTTATGACACCTCGGATGCCGACCAGCATTGGAGCTCGGACACAATCCGGCGTTGGAGCTCGGACGCAGCCCGTCATTGGCGCTCAGATGCCGATCAGCGTTGGAGCTCGGCTGCAAAAAGATACCTCAGATGCAGTTCGGCGTTGGAGCTCAGATGTAAGAGGACACTACCGCACGGGAAATACTTCGACCCCGAAGTATGGCGTAAACATTACAAGGCATTGATAAAGGCCGAGCACTTAATGGGGCTCCTCGGATGCCCGACGTGTGAACTCTTTGGATTCAGCTCGGCGATCCTCAAGATCGAAGATGGGAAGATTTGTTGAACCAGTTTCCAAGGCCGACGACCGAAGACAAAGAACTGTTCGGAAGAACCGAGGAGCGTCCCCAACTTGAAGACCGGTTCAAGGGGCTACTGATGGTGTCCTGGACTAGGGGTACTCACCACGTCGTCTCCCGACCAGTGGGTCGGGCCGAGGACCCCCAGGGCGATTCACTAATGGGCCACTTCGGACAACCCATGACGCATACAAGGGAGATTCCACAAGACTTGGCGCACAAGACAAGGACTCCTCTAAACCCTAGGCCTACGGTACATTATATAAACCGAGGCCAGGCTAGTCAATAGACAATCTGATATTCATTACATCTTGTGGTAGATACCTATACTATGTACTATCCCCCATATGAATATAATCAAAAGTAGGACGTAGGGTATTATCTCCTTGAGAGAGACCGAACCTGGGTAAAATCCTGTGTCCATGTTACCATCGTTCCAAGACGCCTAGCTTAGGACCCCTACTACGAGATATGCCGGATTTGACACCGACAGCTTCCACCTAGAGGACTGCCAACCTGACCAGTGAGACAAGGGAGGTGCTCGGGCACAACTTGGGGGCGTGCGCCGGCACGCACCCATCCGAGCAAGGAGCACGGCGCGAGGCGCCAAGATCGCGGGAGTTCATCACCAGAGCAATTGAGGAGCTTCAGGAAGCACAGGCAGTGCGAGGTGGGCGCGGCCCGACACCACCCAACGTTGTCGCCATCATCGACCCGGGCGGCGCGCCGCACATCTGCGTCAACGTACCCAGCATCAACAGGGCTGCATCATCGGACGTCTTCTGGCCGATGCGCGCAGGTCACGGCAGGGCCTACCCGCGCAACTACGCCAGCATGCCCTTCGGGCTGGAGAACGTGGCTGACACGTTCCAACGTCTTGCCCGGGCCATGTTCGCGCCATACCGGGCCAGGCACCACGAGGAGTTGGAGGAGGCGCCGGGCCCGAGCGGGAGCCCCGAGCCTCCTGAGGCGACGGGCTCGTGAAGGCCGAGCTTGTGGAGGCACAGGGCCAAGCTCCTACGACTAACTCCATGCTTCGGCGGCATCGCCGCCAGGCGATCCTTTGGCCCGTACCAGGTAACTTTTTGGTTTGCTCAGCTTGAGGGCGCCCATCGGGCCGCATTATCCTCAGATGGCTGGAACTCCTCCCGCCCACGTTTTCCTGCATGATTTGGACCTTTACATGCTTTCAATCTATTTCCCTAAGTATTCCAAGCTGCATGCTCGGTGCTTCGCCGCCATGAATGTCGCTGCGCCCTGATCAGCCTGCCCTCGACCGCCTCACGATGAAGGACTGGCACGGCGTCTGTGCTTGGGTCCATCCCTGCAGCGTCGAAAAATCCGAGTGGTCGAGCTCTGTCTCGCGGGCTGGCCCCGTGTACGTCACCTCGCATGCCCCTCGGTGCTTCGCCCTCGCATGAGCTAATCGGGAGTGGGTGAGTCAGGGCGCGCGGCACGGTTCCGGTTGGCCTTTCGCCGCCCTAGGGGCCGCGCGCCAGGTGTTTTCTCCTCGGAGTTGTCGCTTGAGAAGACTGGGCACGGCGTCTGTGCTCGGGTCCGTCCCTACGGCGTCGATAAATCCAATGGCTGAGCTCTGTCTGGCGGGCCGGCCCCGTTCACGTCACCTCCTGGGGTCATTGGTGTTTGGCCTTCTCAAGCGATGGCCCTTGGAAATCCATTCGGCGCAGGTTTCTCCAAAATGTATAGGACTTGAAGCGGCGATTCACACCGGAAGATTCAGGCGCAACCCGCCTTTGAGGTAGGGCCACATGAGACCTGAGCTATCTCACGTCGCCCATATACACCTCCCAGTTCTACCGTGCAAGCCACGCGTACGAACTTAATGGGCTATACACGCCCGGAGCCCTCCGAGGACGCGGAGGGGTTCCATTCCCACGCCCAAGTGGAAGCCCCATGCTCCGCGCTGGCGGACGACACGGCCCACCAATGGCTATGCCCACGCAACGTGGAAGCCTTACGCTCCGCGCTGGGGATAAACAACTGAGGGCACCTTAGCGGGTGCATTCAACCTCAGGATGGCCCCTCGCGGCTCCATCTCGCGACATTCCCCCGGGATGCACACGTGAGGGGGCTGCAAGGGGGCTACGCCACCTCACCAGGTCCATGGCACCTGGTCTTCACGCGTCCCCCCGGACAAAAACAAAGGTATGGGAGCCGCTCGTACGTCAAGGGGGACTCCTGAGCATCGCGACTCAGGAGCCTCACTGGCCTCGTAGCCCCTCGCCTCTTGGGACCGTCCTGGTGATCCGGACACCCCAACGACGGTCGAGGTATGCGCGAGACCGGGCCCTGCCGACGCGGAGCTCAATGCGCTCCGAGAGCCGCTCGTACGTCAAGGGGGACTCCTGAGCATCGCGACTCAGGAGCCTCACTGGCCTCGTAGCGCCTCGCCTCTTGGGACCGTCCTGGTGATCCGGACGCCCCAACGACGGTCGAGGTATGCGCGAGACCGGGCCCTGCCGACGCAGAGCTCAATGCGCTCCGAATCCCCAAGTCAACCCCATCTCCGCTGCGTTCCCTTCATGAGGGCTGCTCGTACGTCAAGGGGGACCCCTGAGCATCGCGACTCAGGGGCCTCATTGGTCTCGTAGCCCCTCACCCCTTGGCATCGTCCTGGCGATCCTGACGCCCCAATGGCGGTCGAGGTATGCGCGGGACCGGGCCCTGCCGACGCAGAGCGCTACAGCAAGCAGGAAGGAAACGAAGCGAGGAAACAAATCACACAGCTTAACAGTCATTACAAGCACTAAAATGTCTTTGAAAATGCAAACAAGTCTAACGCCTCCATGAGGCACGATAAACATTACAGGGGAAGACCCAGGAAAAGAAGCTAAGAGGAGTTGGCACCACCGCTCGCCCCGGTCGTGGGGAGCTCGTCGTCGATGTTGCTGCCGCTGTCATCATCGTCGACAACCCTCGTGGGTGCAGGAGGAGCCGAGGGAACAGCGACGCAGGCGAACTTCTTCATCAGCGCGCCCACGACGCCCTCTACGGCCGTCGCCGTAGCGGCCGTCGCCGTAGCGGCACGAACCCCAGGATCAACCGGGCAAATCATGGAGCCGAAGTCGAAGCTCGGCTCACGAAGGTAGAGGTGGCTGAAGACGCGCATCGCGGCCTCGGAGAAGAGGTCGCGGCACTCACTCTCCAAGACGTTCTCCACCCTGGCGACGGCACCCTCAAGCGCTTCGGCGAGCTTTGAAGAAAGTCCGACGAAGCCACCCTCAGGAGCCGCCAGGGGCTCGGTGAATCTCCCTCGGCAGATGGACTGTAGTGCCCGGCGGAGCCTGAGCTCTATGGAGGGGAAGGCCTCGAGCTCCGCAGCCTTCTTCTCGTCAGCCGCGACAAGGGACTCCTCCCTGGAGGCAAGCCGGGCCTTCTCCGCAGCCACTTCCTCCTTCAACTTGTCCTGCTGCTCACGCCCGGTGGCTAGGTCGGCCGCCGCCTTGGACAGCGTAGCGTCACGATCGGCGAGCTTGACCTCGCAGGCCTTGAGGTCCTCCTCCTGCTGGCGAAGCCTATCCGCAAGCGCGGACCTGTCCTCTTGAAGGGCCTTCAGGCGGGCCTCCGCCTCGTCGCAGCGCTTCATGGCAGACGCTCTGTCAGCCAGTGCAGCGTCCCGGGCTACCTTGGCCGATGCGGCCTCCTCCCTGCTCGCAGCCGCGGCGGATTCGGCTTGGCCCCAAAACGCCACGGCCGAGGCGTCAGATTGGAGCCACCCAGAAAGAAGACCCAGGCGCCCCCTTGCGAGGCGATCGTCGACGCCACCCAGAGCGCCTCGGACCTGATCCAAGACGGCGTAGCCCCCGTCCAGGGCGCCTGACTCAGCCAGAGGGCCACGGGTCGGTGGCACCAGGACATGGCCCGGGGGCGGCGTCTGTGCGGCGTCAGGGGCCGCCTCCAGAGGGGCGGAAGTATGAAGGACAGAAGACACCGATGGCCGCACCACCACAACAAAGAAGGAAGAGGCGGGCGACCCTACACTCAGCTGGCCCTCGGGGGCTGGCCCCTCGGGCTGCAGCATGGGCATGCCCCCGAGGGCAGGGACGGCCTCTTCGGTAGGCATCGGGGGCTCCGCGGCCGCAACAAGGAGAGTTGCCCCGCGGGCTTCCTCGCCCACGACATCCGGCACCTCGCCAGGCGGCGGCAAGGCACCAAGAGCGGGCGTCGCGTCGGAGGGCGCCCTTGGCTTGACACCGGCCTTCTTCTTCCTCAACTTCGACACGGCGGCACCCCTGATTGTCAGACAAAGAGAGGCCCATCAGTACTTAAACCACTGAAAGGCGGCATGAAACCAAGCGGGACTACTTACTCCTCGACGCCAACCAACTTCCTCTTCCTCTCCACATCGGCAAGGGCGGGGAGGCCTCCGTCCTTCTCCGAGGAGCTGCCGCTGCGTGGAGGAGCGGTGGAACCGCTTGCAGCGGCCACGGCCGGCAAGGTCATGTCAGCCCCGGACGCGGCTGCCTCACCCGCAAGCTGCAGCTCGGGCAGGGGCGAGGCGGGCGCTTCGGCCACCTTGCCGACGCAAGCTGGGGGCTCCGGAGGAGGCCCAGCCTCGCGCTTCCTTGGGGTCACCTGGTAGGCGGATCGAGCGGCCCGAGGTGTGGGGCCTGGTCCCCTGAGGACCCTAGCAAATCGCGGAGTACTTGAGGCAGGGGGATCGCCGGAGTCATCGTCATCGAAGCCATGGAGAAGGGCACTCTGCGAAGGAGGAGACACCTCCTCCAGGTCGTCATCTGCCGTCTCCTCCGAGTCCTTTCCATCAACGGTGTCGTCGAAGGACACCGCCACAGGAGCGCCGGAGCTCTCGGCCGGAGAGAGCCCCAGCTCGTCGAAGCTGGGCATCGCGGCGACCAGCTCGGCCTTGTCGTCGCGGTAGTACAGCAGGGTGTAGGCCTCAGGAAGGTCCCTAGGATCGCCGTTGAGCAGGGTCGTCACAACCCTGTTCAACTCCGCGGGGTCAGGGGTGCAGAACGAAGCCTCATGTCGTCGCCGACACCCTGGTAGTCCCACATGGGCCTCGAGTGAGACTGGAGGGGCGCCAGGCGTTGCATCAGGAACTCCTTCACTATCATTCCCAGAGTCAACTTCCGGGCGCTGATGTCACGTAGCACCCGCTCCAAGACGGGCTTGGCCCGAGGGTCGGAGAGCTTCGCGGAACTCCATGCCGGGATCTTCTCCGGCAACCCCTTGGGAAGCTCTAGGCGAGGGTCGTTGCCCTGGAGATCCAAGAAGACCCAACGGTTCCTAAAGTTCTCCACCTTCTTCCCGGCCTTGAAGAGCATGTTCCCGCTCTGGACCGCGACGAAGGAGACGCATGCCGACCGCTGAGCTCCATCATGAAGCCGCAAGCTGAAGAAATGGCGGAACAGGGCCACTGACTGCTTCACGCCCACGAAAACCTCGCAGTAGAAGGCAAACATCGACAGAAGCAGGATGGAGTTGGGTTGGAGATGGAGGGCCCGGATCCCGTAGTGCTCAAGGATGGCGGTGAAGAACGCGGAGAAGGTTGGGACGAGCCCGGAGAAGACGCTGTGGAGGAAGAAAGGGTAGGCCGACCTGGCCAGGCGACATCCCTCCGCGGAGTCGCACCATATCAAGGTCCGCCCCCGCTCATTGGAGTCATATGTCGTCAACGGGAGCACCGGGGCGAGGTCCCCGTCCTTGGCTATGGTGGACTCTGAGAGCGCCGGCGAGATAGGAGCAGAAGCCGTACCCTGGGCCTCAGGTTTCGACTTGCCGGCGGGAGCCATTGAGAAGCTTCCAGGGCCGAGCGAGCAAGAAGAGGATGGAGCGGTGCCGAGATCTGGGGTGGCTCTCGCAAAAGATGGAGATCTGGAAAGAAGAGCAAGGGCGCGGAAGAGGAAAGCAATAATGGCTCAGCGCTGGACGTCAGGCTTTTGTCGGTTCGGGCAGTTGCCAAGGAGACACGGGGCGGGACGCCCGCGCCCCACCAAGCACCGCACGCCAAACCAGGCCCGCAAGCAATAAGGGCCCGCGGCGCTTCGGGCCACCCCCTTCGACTTTCCCCTCGAAGCCGGCTCGAGCACGCCTTGGGCCCGGGGGCTACTGTCGGCGTTCTGGATACCAGGGTACCCAGACTTGCCTGCTTGCGGCCCAAGACGTGGCCCACCTGGCGGTCCGTACGACCCTGTGCAGCCTCGCTCAAGGCAAGGCCCTCGCGAGGAGGACAGCATCAAGGCAGAAGGGGAAGGCCTCCCCAGGCCTCCTCCCGAGCGGCGGAGATCCCTATGGAACGTCTGGCCTCAGGAGGTTAGGGGTAATGACAGCCAGGCCAGACGGGTGCCAGCGCGCCAGAAGGAGCAGTTTCCTCTTTTGCGCAAAGGCGACAAGGACGAACGCGGGTTCCCAAGGAGCCCCGCCAAAGGTTTCCATTCCGGTGCAACAAGACCGGGTCAACGAGCGCGGCAGGACGGATGTCACCAGCGAGCCCACCACCGCGTCACCACCACAGGCGAAGACCGCCTTTCGTCAGGATAAGATGTACCTCCTGTCCCCTTTCAAATTTGGCCGTTGTGGGATCCCTTCCCGCCATTGCGATAAGGGAAGAGGACCCGGGCTGCTATAAGTAGAGGTGAGGTAGCTCGGTAGAAGGGGGGCAACCATCCCGCAAACACACCGATGTACTAGTTCATCCACAAACCTCCTCGCGAGGCAATCCACCAAAAGGCAGGAGTAGGGTTTTACGCTTCGCAGCGGCCCGAACTTGGGTAAACTCTCATGTGTCACCGTCTTCCTCGCCATCGAGCGGGGTATTGCGTTGTGAGCTTGGAGGGGGCGAAGCTATTGGGGAATCTTCGCACACGCCCCTGGGTTCGAATTCCTTAGGGTTTTGCGGAGCCCGAAATCCGATAGAGCTTATGTATTCGAGCCCTCGAGGCCCCTGGCTTGTAATATAAAGCTTGTATGACTTTAATTTGTGTCTAGAGTTGTGTTGTGATATCTCCCCGTGAGTCCCTAATCTTGATCGTGCGCATTTGCGTGTATGATTAGCGTACGATCAAAATGGGGGCGTCACAGACATCAACATAGGTCTTGCTGATAAATTGCTGATCTTGATGCGCCAAGATCGTGTTCTTCTTCCAAGGCATCAATTGAGTTTTGCCGATCTTGCCCATTGTCAGCTTGAACATAAGTAGCTACTCTCAGAGAATCGTGACGAATATCGCTTGGTAAGACCGCCTCTGCCCCATAAACCAGGAAAACGGTGTATATCCATTTGACCTATTGGGAGTCATCCGTATGCTCCACATCATAGCAGGAAGTACCTCCACCCAACATCAGGGGTTACACTCGAGGGGACCACCATCTTGGTTTGATTCCTCAAAGTAGTTCCTGATTTGCATGCTCTGCCTGCCCATTAGATTGTGGATGAGCGACAGAAGCGAGGTCAAGCCGGAAATGTTGTTTTTGACAAAACAACTCCATAGCTCCCTTTGACAGATTGGTGGCATTGTCAGTGATGATGTTGTGAGGATATCCAAAGCAAAAATTATCTTTTTCAAAAATTTGACCGCCGCCTCGGCATCGCAATTACTGACAGGTTCTGCTTCGACCCACTTGGTAAACTTATCTACCACGACCAGGAGGTGCGTCTTTCTGCAAGAAGACAACTTGAAAGTCCCAACCATGTCAAGAACCTAGACTGCAAAGGGCCAAGTGATCGGTATCATGCGAAGTTCCTGAGCCGACACATGTGCTTGTCGTGCATACTTCTGGCAAACATCACACTTACGGGCAATGTCCTCGGTGTCTGCATGAGCTGTAAGACAGTAAATACCATGTTGAAACGCCTTAGCAACCAATGATTTGGAGCTAGCATGGTGCCCATAACCGCCAGAGTGAATTTCATTGAGAATCTCACGACTCTCTTCTAGAGAAACACAACATTGAAAAACGCCAGAAACACTTTGCATGTGCAACTCACCATTGACTATGGTCATAGATTTACACCTCCGGATAATTTGTCGAGCGATTCCTCTTCCGGGAGCTCGCCACGAGTTAGATAAGCTCGGTACAGTGTTGTCCACTCCAGTATGGCATGAACTGCAGCTACCAGTGCTAACTCTGGATCAGGAATAGCGATGTTCTCCTCTGTCGGCAATTTGACTGACGTTGACGGGGTTATTACCCCTGTGTATGCCAAGGGGAGGTAGTTTCGGCTCCTCCCCGAAGGAAAAACTATACGGTCGGCTGGTCTGTGGCCGGCTGCCTCTCTGGCCGGCTGGCCCCTTGCCGGCTGGCCCGCGACTGGCAGTGAGGAGCCGGCTGGTCCCCTGGCCGGCTG
Organism: Elymus sibiricus; assembly: GCA_039707655.1. Taxonomy (NCBI): domain Eukaryota; kingdom Viridiplantae; phylum Streptophyta; class Magnoliopsida; order Poales; family Poaceae; genus Elymus; species Elymus sibiricus. The sequence continues at coordinate 212,137,869 of CM077675.1, read as the reverse complement.
GCCCACGGCCGGCTGAACGGAAGCCGGCAATCTGGCCCCCGGCCCGGCACGCCTGGCCGCTACGCGACTAGCTCGTCCGCTGACCTCCGGGCGGGCAGGTACCCGTCCCTTCCTACTGCGGCCGGGTACGCTGACAGGACGTGACCCCCACGACGAACTCCGATGTAGCTACAGCGGACGCTGACGCACGGACGCGCATGGCTACAGTCCGGCAGACCGTACCACTGACTGAGGACCGATTGGGACCCGGCGGAGCCACAGTACCTCTGCGCCGCCGTTCACTCCGTTACCTGCCCCGGCGTGGCTACAATGTCGCCGGCCGTACCGCTGACTTCGGCCGGCTGGCGCAAGACGACGCCGGGCGGGGTGGCCTGTGCCGCGGCAGGTGGGCGCGGGCCAATAGAAGAGCCGGCTGACGGGCCCCAGCTGGCGATGGGACCGCACAGCCGGCGGGCCCTACGGGCGACGAGACGACCCAACCGGCGGGCCCCCTGGACGGCTGGAGAGGCTGCCAGCCGGGTCCCCCCTGTAATATCTTAAGGATACTGTACACCGGGGGGTTGGCCTATAAAACCCCCCGGAGCCCCCATGCATCGGGCAAGCAGGGACACGCACGAAGGCATTCGACCCTCTCTCATACTCACACATAGCAGGGGAAGAGGAGCCGGCTGCTCCTTCTTCTACCCCCAGACAAACAGCTCAAGGAGCATCATTGTAACACCTCTCCCAATCCAACTAGACCAGCAGGACTAGGGGTATTACCTCCCACGGAGGGCCCTGAACCTAGGTACATCGTGTGTCTATCACCGCTTGTGCCTAATCCCGCTCCCGGAGCCCGTCGGCGTCCTTCGGCCCCAACCACTCTCGATAAGCCACCCCATGGCATTTGTCGTGAGAAAACGACGACATATGTGTTATGAAGAATATCTAGGAAAACATTTGGGGGAACCGGCTTGCACTGAGAGCCCAAACGACATAGTGCATGTGTTGCCTCATTAAGTCATCGATCAATATGATCAACCTAATATCTGATACGTCTCCAATGTATCTATAATTTTTGACTGTTCCATGCTGTTATATTATCATTCTTGGATGTTTTACAATCATTTTATAGCAACTTTATATCATTTTTTGGAACTAACCTATTGACATAGTGCCAAGTGCCAGTTGCTGTTTTTTGCTTGTTTTTTTACTTCGCAGAATATAAGTACCAAACGGAGTCCAATCGCGACGAAACTTTTTGGAGAGTTTTTTTGGACCAGAAGGAAGCCAGTGGGCCAAAGAAGTAACCATGAGGGAGCCCTTGCGGCCCACAAGACACCAGGGCGCGCCAGAGGCCCCGGGCGCGCCCTGGTGGGTTGTGGCCGCCTCGGGAACCTTCTCCACCGCCTCTGAGCTCTATAAATACCCAAATATTCCAGAAACCCTATAGGAGTCGAAGAAAAATACTTCCAGTCGCCGCAAGTTCCAGAACCATGAGATCCAATCTAACACCATCACGGAGGGGTTCATCATCCTCATTGGTGCCTCTCCGATGATGCGTGAGTAGTCCACCATAGACCTACGGGTTCGTAGGTAGTAGCTAGATGGCTCTCTCTCTCTCTCTCTCTCTCTCTCTCTTTATTCTCAATACAATGGTCTCTTGGAGATCTATTTGATGTAATGACTTTTTGCAGTGTGTTTGTTGGGATCCGATGAATTTTGAGTTCATGATCAATTTCTATCCATGAATATTATTTGAGTCTTCTTTGATCTCTTATATGCATGATTACTTATAGCCTCGTGTTTCTTCTTCGAATCTTTGGTTTAGTTAGGCCAACTAGATTAATTTTTCTTCCCATGGGAACATGTGCTTTGTGATGGGTTCGATCTGGGTACATCATGTGTCTATCACTGCTTGTGCCTAATCCCGCTCCCGGAGCCCGTCGGCGTCCTTCGGCCCCAACCACTCTCGATAAGACACCCCATGGCATCTGTCGTGAGAAAACGACGACAGTTGGCGCCCACCGTGGGGCCGAACGCGGCGTCGGCCGGAGTCACGCTCCGGGCGGGACCCTTCGAGCATGCAGTTCCGCCCGAACGCGGGGCGGCCGAGGGAGGTGGTGAAGGGTCCCGCCCGGACTGCATGCTCGTGGGGCTTGCAGTTCGACGCCCTCCGTTCGGTCGCGCTCGACGCCGCCGCGCTCACCGAGCGTCTCGGTAAGCCGAGCCTCGCCGACGCGCCAGCTGCCGACGAGTACCCTAGCCAGGTGCTCGACTGCCTTGACCCCCCCTCGTCCGTAGGCGTGCTCACCCCGGGCGAGGCCGGCAACTCCCGCGTCCGCGCGGGGGTGATGGCCACCGGCTCATCCACGACCTCCGGCCGTGCCAGGGCGGAGGCGGACGCGGCCGCCGCGGCTGCTCGCGCCGGCACCTCCGTCGCGCCGACGAAGAACCCAGCTACGGCTACGGCCGAGCTGGAGGCCGCTCGCCGGCTGCTGTTCGACGAGGCAACCATGCTTGCCGCCACCAAGCGCCGGACGGAGTCCGTGCAACGCGAGTATAACTCCGCCTACGGCCTCACCCCCGCCGGCAACGAGCCCAGCCGGCGCGGTGACGTCCGCAACCGCGGCCGTGTGGTCGCGGAAATTCTCGGAGGCCGCTTGCCCGTCTACGACACCCCCGCGGCTAACCTGCGGGCCGCCAAGGTAGCCTACGAGGACCTGGCTACCTTGGTGGGCGAGGAGCGCGCCGCACGTGAGCGACACATCAAGGATCTTATCGACACCGCCAACGCGCAACAAGCCGGCCTCGCCCCCGGCGGGGCCGTTTCCGAGGTTCCCCGTCCCGAGGGCATGTGCACTGGGGCTGCTGACCGTCAGCCGGCCTAGCACTCCAGTTCCCCTCACCCCTCCGGCCGGCGGGCCGAGGGAAGCAACGTTCGGCGTTCCCAACTGCGCGGGAACGAGCAGCCGGCCGTGAACAGCCGGCGTAGCCACAACCCGGCTGGCAGCAACCGCCGCGACGAGGCGCCGGCTGGCGGCAGCCGGCGCAGCCGGGACCATACCCCGCCTCCGCGGCAGGAGCGTGCCCGCTCGCCTGCCCCAACTGTTCGCCCCGAGCTCGCCGCTCGGCTCGGCCCACGTGTCCCGCGAAGCGAGAACGACGCACGGACCCGCATCGAGCGGCTGGCACAGTCGGCCCTCCTCGAGGAGGAGGGCTCGATCGGCCCATCGTGCTTCGGCCCCCGGATTCGCAATGAGCCGTTTCCGGCCGGCTTCACTCTCCCACGTGACACCCCAAAGTATAGCGGCTCCGCCAAGCCGGAGGATTGGCTGGTTGACTACACCACCGTAGTAGGCATCGCCAGGGGGAACAAGCGCGTGGCCGTGCGCTACGCCCCCCTAATGCTAACCGGCTCGGCCCGGACCTGGCTTAACAGCCTGTCGGCCGGCAGCATCAACACCTGGACGGACTTCGAGGAAGCATTCGTCCGCAACTTCACCGGCACCTACAAACGGCCGTGTCGGCCCCGCGAGCTGGCCATGTGCGTCCAGGGGCCGGAGGAGCCCCTCCGAGACTACCTCACGCGCTGGACCGAGCTTTGCAACTCCTGCGAGGGGGTGCACGAGGTGCATGCCATCCAGTACTTCATCGAGGGTTGCCGCGACGGCACTCACCTCAAGCACAAACTCTTGTGCTCCGAGCCGGCCACCCTGGCGGACCTAATGGCCAAGGCAGACAAATACGCCACGACTGACTCCGCAATGCCGATGAAGGTCGCCACGCCGGCCAAACTGACTCCGCCGCCCGCCGCGCCGCGGGCGGCCGCCGACAACCGGCAGCAGCAGAACAACAAACGCAAGCCTGACCAGCCGGACCCCCGTTACGGGAGCCGGCAGGTCGCCACCATTGAAGAAGAGCAACCGGCTGCCCAGGCCCCAAGCCAGCGTCAGCGCACCGGCAAGGCCGCCTGGCAGCCCAAGCTTACCTTCGAGCAAATGCTCGACCTACCCTGCAAGCACCACTCTGGGGCCAAGCCGGCCACCCACATGCTCCGGCAGTGCAGCTTCTCCCAGCGGGTGGCCCGAGGCGAGGGCCTTCCGGCTCCTCCGCCTCCGGCTCCCCGCGAGCCGGCTTCGGCCCAGGCCCCGCCGCCTGCTCCGGCCCCGGCAGCCAATGACGGCCGCCTCCACGACCAGTTCCCTCGCCAGGACGGGTCCTACGTTGTCTTCACCAGCGAGGCCACCGACAAGCACCACGTGCGTCAGCGCCGACACGAGGTGAACGCCACCGCACCCTCGGTCCCCCAGTTCATGCACTGGTCCGAGAAGCCGGTCACCTGGAGCCGGGCGGACCACCCGGCCGTGATGCCAAACCCGGGCAGCCACGCCCTCGTCCTCGACCCAACCATCGTCTCCGAGAGGCGCACCTGCCGTTTCTCGTGGGTGTTGGTCGACGGAGGCAGCAGCATCAACATCCTCTATCGCGGCACGATGATCAAGCTGGGGCTCAAGGAGAAAGAGCTGCGAACAAGCCATACGGTCTTCCACGGCATCGTGCCGGGAAAGTCCTGCACCCCCATCGGCAAGATCAAGCTCGACGTCCTCTTCGGCGACCAGAGCCATTTCCGCCGCGAACCAATATGGTTCGAGGTGGTGGACCTCGACAGTCCCTACCACACGTTGCTTGGCAGGCCGACCCTCGTCAAATTCATGGCAGTCCCCCATTACGCTTACCTCAAGCTCAAGATGCCGGGCCTCAAGGGCATCATCACCATCGCCGGCAACTACAAGATGTCGATCGAGTGCGCTCGTGACGGCAGCCGGCTGGCCGAGGCCCTGGAGATAGCGGAGGAGAAGCGGCAGCTCGACTGGCTCGTGGCGCATGCCTCTAACGTGCCGGCCGTGCCGGCTCCCCCGTCCCAGACGACTGGCGAAGCATCGTTCCAGCCGTCCAAAGACACCAAGCAGGTGCCGCTCGACCCGGCCAACCCCAAGCAGTGCGTCACCATCGGCACCAACCTCAACAGCATATAGGAAGGCGAGCTCGTCGACTTCCTCTGTGAGAATCGGGACATCTTTGCATGGTCTCCAAAAGACATGCCGGGTGTTCCGAGGAAGTTCGCCGAGCACAAACTTCATGTGCGGCCGGATGCAAAGCCGGTCAAGCAACCCCTGCGCCGTTTCTCCGAGGAGAAGCGGCGTACCATAGGAGAAGAGATCGCCCGGCTGCTCGCAGCCGGCTTCATCATGGAAGTGTTCCACCCGGACTAGCTGGCCAACCCAGTCCTGGTGTTGAAGAAAAACAAGATGTGGCGCATGTGTATCGACTACACGAGCCTGAACAAGGTATGTCCCAAAGACCCATTCGCCCTGCCACGGATCGATCAAGTTATCGACTCCACGGCCGGCTGCGACCTGCTGTCTTTTCTGGACGCCTACTCAGGCTACCACCAGATCAAACTGGACCCGGCCGACCGGCTGAAGACCTCCTTCATTACCCCCTTCGGGGCCTACTGTTACATCACCATGTCCTTCGGCCTGAAGAATGCAGGCGCTACCTTCCAGCGCTGCATGCAGAAGTGCCTCCTGCCGCAGATCGGCAGAAACGTCCACGTCTACGTGGACGACATCGTCGTCAAGACCAAGAAGCATTTCAGCCTCCTCGACGATCTCTGGGAGACCTTCGCCAACCTGCGCGAATACAAGATCAAGCTAAACCCGGAGAAGTGCGTGTTCGGCGTGCCAGCCGGCCAGCTCCTGGGTTTCTTCGTGTCTGCCCGCGGCATCGAAGCTAACCCGGAGAAGATCAAAGCCATCGAGCGCATGCACAAGCCGGCCAAGCTCGTCGACATCCAGAAGTTCGCCGGTTGCCTTGCCTCGCTCAGCCGGTTCATCAGCCGGCTGGGCGAGAAGGCGCTGCCTCTTTACCAGCTCATGAGGAAGTCTCCCAAGTTCGAGTGGACCGACCAGGCGGATGCGGCGTTCCGCGACCTCAAGCGCGCACTCACTACCGCGCCCATCCTGGCGGCGCCGGCTGAGAAGGAGCCGATGCTCGCGTACATCGTGGCCACCACCCGCGTGGTCAGCGTCGTGTTGGTGGTGGAACGGCCAAAAGAGGGCAAAGCGCTGCCGGTCCAGCGCCCCGTCTACTACCTCAACGAGGTCCTTTCCGCCTCCAAGCAGAATTACCCCCACTACCAGAAGATGTGCTACGGCATATACTTCGCCGCCCAGAAGGTCAAGCAGTACTTCCAGGAGCACACCATCACCGTGGTGAGCACGGCCCCACTCGGCGAGATCATGGGCGGCCGGGACGCGACCGGCCGGATCGCCAAGTGGGCCATCGCCCTCGCCGACCACGAGATCCGGTACGAGCCACGCACCACCATCAAATCACAGACCATGGCGGATTTCCTCGTCGACTGGGCTGAGACCCAGTTCGTGCCGTCTCCCCCGGACTCCACGCATTGGCGCATGCATTTCGACGGCTCGAAAATGCGAACCGGCTTGGGGGCCGGCATCGTCCTGTCGTCCCCTAAGGGGGACCAGCTCAAGTACGCGCTCCAGATCCTCTTCACCGCCTCCAACAACGTCGCCGAGTACGAGGCACTCATCCATGGCCTCCGGCTCGCCAAGGAGATCGGAATCCAGCGCATCATCTGCTTTGGCGACTCCGACCTCGTGGTGCAGCAGGTCTCTGGCGAATGGGACGCCAGGGACGCCAACATGGCCAGCTATCGCTTCCTCGTCCAGCAGCTCACCGGCTCCTTCGAGGGCTGTGAATTCCAACACGTCCCTCGAGCAGACAACGAGGCGGCCGATACGTTGGCAAAAATCGGCTCCACCCGACAGGTCATCCCAGCCGGCGTCTCTCTCGAACGACTGCTCAAGCCTTCGATCAAACCTTCCCCCGAATCAGAATCAATCTTCGTCCCGGCTGCTCCGGCAGCTCTGCCGGCGCTGCCGGCTCCGGCTGCCCTGCCAGCGCCCACGCTCGCGGCAACAACACCGACTCCGCTGGCCACGGCGTCCGGCATCCCCACGGCGGCTAGCTCCGACCCTACGACCGTCCTGACGGCGTTCGCCGCGCTCCCCGCTGACCCAGTTCCGGGGGCTGGCGAGCTGGTCCCGGGGACTGGCGGGCCGGTCCCGGGGACTGACGGGCCGGCTCCGGTTGCCCCCGGCATCCCACTCGAGCTCGAACCGACCCCCGTCTCGGCCCCCTCGTGGGCACAGCCCATCCTGGCTTTCCTACTGCACGGCGAGCTCCCTCCTGACGAAGACAAGGCCCGACAGATCCAACGCCGCGCCCCGGCTTACAGCATCCTCAACCGCGAGCTAGTACATCGCAGCACCACCGGCGTGTTCCAACGCTGCGTCGAGCCGGAGAAGGGACAAGAAATCCTCCTCGACATCCACCAGGGCGAGTGCGGGCACCACGCCGCCTCTAGAACCCTGATGGCTAAGGCCTTCCGCCACGGTTTCTACTGGCCGACGGCCTTGGAAGAGGCCAAGCGACTGGTCGACAAGTGCGAGGGGTGTCAACGCTTCAGCACGCAGAGCCACCTACCGGCCACAGCCCTCCAGACCATCCCACTTTCGTGGCCCTTTGCCGTCTGGGGGCTGGACATGGTAGGACCCTTCAAGACCGCCCGAGGCGGCATGACGCATCTGCTGGTGGCTGTCGACAAGTTCACCAAGTGGATCGAGGCCAGACCCATCAAGAAACTGGATGGCCCCACGACCGTCCGGTTCATCAAGGATGTCACGGTCCGCTACGGCGTCCCCCACAGCATCATCACCGATAACGGCACGAATTTCGCCAAAGGCGCGATGGCGCGTTTCTGCTCCCAGGAGGGCATCCGGCTCGACCTCGCATCGGTGGCCCACCCGCAGTCCAACGGCCAGGCAGAAAGGGCAAACGGCTTGCTCCTGGCCGGCCTCAGGCCCCGGCTCGTGACTCCCCTCGTGCGGTCAGCCGGCTGCTGGGTCGACGAGCTGCCGGCTATCCTTTGGAGCCTCAGGACCACTCCTAACCGGTCGACCGGCTACACCCCTTTCTTCCTCGTTTACGGGTCCGAGGCGATCATCCCCACGGACGTTGAGTTCGATTCGCCTCGGGTCGCCCTGTATACGGAGAAGGACGCGAAGGAAGCAAGAGAAGACGGCGTCGACCTACTCGAAGAAGCACGCGAGCTGGCCCTGAGCCGAACAGCCATCTACCAGCAGAAGCTCCGGCACTACCACCGCAAGCGGATCCGGCCCCTCTCCTTCTGCGAGGGGGACTTGGTGCTCAGACGGGTCCAGCGAACTGCCGGCCAGCACAAGCTGTCCTCCCCATGGGAGGGCCCGTTCATCGTCAGCAAGGCGTTGCACAACAACGCCTACTACCTGATAGATGCCCAGAAGTCGCATAAGCGCAAAAGAGATGCCTCCGGCGAGGAAACGGAACGCCCATGGAACGCAGCACTCCTCCGACCGTTCTATTGTTAAGAAAAAACCCATGTATGTATGTATCTTCCCTTATGAATGCAATGGGGGCCCCAAGCCGGCACTTGGGGCACGCCCCTTTTCCAATTTCTTCGAAGGCTCGTCATCCTCTTAAGTAGGGCTCCCGGGTCCGGCTTCCTGGCCCGGGGGCTCGCCGGCTCTTCTCTAAAGCAGACAAGTAGCGTGGGCAAGCAACCTTTTCCTACCCTCCCTACCCAGTCCCAGACCGGCCCCCGGCTGTCTGGCTGGCGGAACCACAGGGTAGAAAAGCACTTACCACGCGAACGCCTCCTAAAGAGTGGCATCCGGGCAGGCCCAACCCGTCCGTATTCCTTTTAGAAACCCGCCTCTGCCGGCTCGTTCCGACCCTAGCTGGACGACTCTAAGAACCGTGCGTTTTCCCTAAGGACGATGCCCCGTCCTTGTCCCAGACCGGCCCCCGGCTAGCTGACAGGCGGGGCAAAAGCCGGAAGGAACCCGTGCGTGAAGTACGAGTCGAAAGGCAAAGGGGCAGGGGAGGAGCCGGCACGCAAATGCTTTAAACTTCAAACGGATCCATAAGCAAGAGGCCGCTGGCCAAGGAGTCCTTACAATACACCCCCAGTGGGTGGAAATGCGTCTTCTCAGACAAACAAGTTTCTTAACAAGAAAAAAAAAGGGGTACGAAGTGCACAGGACCGCTTAAGCTACCGGTGCGTCGCCAGCCGGCTCTTCCTCCATGGTCTCGGCGTCGCTGCCGCTGCTGGAGTCGGTGTTCTCACCGGCAACCTCGTCGTCTTCAGGGCCTTAGGGGTTGCCGAAGGAGTCTTTAGCCATCGGCTCGCCGTCCTCGCCAAGAGCCGGCAGAAGCTCGTCCGGGTCGACGTACGAGGCCAGCTCGTTGGCCCGGCGGACGAGGGCGTTTTCCCGGGCGATCCGTTCCGCCTCGGGGACATCGCGCATCGTGGCCAGCCGGTCCAGATTGATGCCGGGGTACCACGACGTGACGAACCGGAGGGCCATTTGCGCCCCGGCCCGAGCCGCCGACGCCTTCCAAACTCCGAGCCGGGCCACCGCGTTCTCCAGCCATAGCGCCACGCGACCCACCGGCGCCCCACGACCCGGCCAGAGGGCCGCGATCACCTCTTTGCCAGCCGTCTGGAGCCGGTCTGTGCAGCGCTGGACGTGGATCAGCCGGTTCTCAATGGCCAGCGCAAGCTCCGCCACGTCCCAGCCGGCATCCTCTTCAACCTCCTACCCGTGCTGCCGCAGGCACTCCCGGTGATCCACCACAGCCCGCTTGGCGCGGAGCTGGGTCTCCGGGAACCGGCCTAAGGGGGGAGAAGAATCAACGAACAAGACAAAGGCAAAACGAAAGCAATTGACAAAGGAAGAAAAGACTCAAACAAGCTTACTCTGGAAGGCCTCGTCCATCTCGAGGGCGAACTGAAGGCCCGCGCTCTTCTCCCTCTCCAGCGCCTCCTCCGCATGAGCAAGGGCGACCCCGCGCGTCTCGAGCTCCCCTTGAGGCGATCTACCTCAACCTGAAGAGCGACGGCCCGCTGGGTGGCGTCGGCTGCTCGCTTGGCGGCGTCCTCCCGGGCCGCCACCTCCCGTTGCAACTCTGCGGTCAGGCGCTCCCGCTCCGACGTGGCCGTCTGGAGCTCCTGCCCCAGCCGGCCTCGCTCCGACGTGGCCGTCTGGAGCTCCTGCCCCAGCCGGTCCCGCTCGGAGGCCAGCTCATCCCTTTTCTGCCGGATCGGGACCATCTCCTCTGCATAACAAACCAAGCATAAGCCACTCGAAGGCAGAAGACCCGGACCGGCTGCCGAGCAGCCGGCCCGACTCTCGGGGGCTACACCCAGTGGGTGTGCTCGCGCGCCCCCACTGGAATAGGCGTACCTTGCGCTCTCTTCAACTCCTCTTGGACCCGGTAGTAGCCAGTCTTGCCGCGGTTGTGGATGCGGACCGCCTCATTGAAAAGCGCCTGCCGCCTGGCGTTCTCAGCCTGCCCGCACCGCGAGACAAAAGTGAGACAAGCATGAAAGGGTTAGATCCGGCCCGGCTGCCACGCAGCCGGGCAGCCGGCCCGAATCTTGGGGGCTACACCCAGTGGGTGCGCTCGCGCGCCCCCACTGATAATTCAACGCAGGACAGAAGAGTCTTACCTCCACCGCCGCCTCCACGCGCCGAAAGTTGTTCTCGGCAGCCTCCGCAAACCGGGCCAGCCCCTCACGGCAGTGCGCCATGATGCGGCTGGGCTCCCCAGGCACGAGGGCCGGGGCGCCGGCTGGCGGGGCCGGAGCGGCCGTGACGAGGGCCGGCGCCTCCCAGTCCCGGATCACGTCCAGCATGGTCCGCGTCGACCGGCTCGACCCGGCGTCCAGAACAGCAGCAGCCGGTGGAGGGCTGGCGGTGACCACCAAGGCACGGGAGCCGGCCTCGGGCCCCTCCACGACCGGCACCACCGGCTCCGCCACCTGCCGGACCGGCTCGACTGCCGGCAGGGCTGGCTCACTCCTCCCATCGGTGGGTGCCTCCAGCGCAGCAGGGGCAACGGACTCGCCGCCCGCGGCCGGCTCGATGGCGAGAGGGGTCACCACCGCCTCCCCCCGCTGTGCCGTTTCCGCAGCTGGCTCGGAGGTCGCTCCTGCCGGCTGGATCACCTCCGTCACGGGAGGAGCCCCGGACGTCTCCACGACCGGCTCTTGCGGCTCGATCGACGAGGGCCTTGACCTCCGTGTCGACTCCGCAGCGGAGTCCGTCGCATGCTCCGGGTCGGCGGACCGCCTCCGCCTCGCGCCGCTCGAGGCCCCTGAGCGCGAGGGCACGCCGTTCGCCCCTGCCTTCGCGGCCAGCACCTCCGCGAGCCGCCTCTTCTCTTCCCGCGCCGTGGCCGCGTGCTCCCGCGCCTGCAGGGTGGCGGCATCCGCCGGGCCGGCAGTCGGCTCCGTATCATGGAGCTCGATGGCGTCGCTGGGGCAGACAAAGAAACAGGGCCTCAGGCGCTCGCCGGCTCGCAAAACCAGAAAACCAGTAAAAGTCCAGAAAAAGTACTTACCCGGCGACAACGGGCAGGACCCGCTTGGCCCGGGCCGGCGGCTTCGCGGCGGCCGCTCGCGCTCTCTTGCGAGCCGGCGGCTGGGTCGATGGCTGCCCCGCAGCCGGCCTCTTCTCCCGGCGTGAAGCCTCGGCCGTCTGACCATGAGCCGGCCGCTCCTCGCTCCGTCCGCGTGTCTCCCGCCGAGCTGCGGAGGGTGGCGCGTCCAGGATCCGAACATCATCATCGTCATCATCGTTATCATTGTCGTCAGTCCAATCTTTGATGGAGGGTCCGGAGGGGAACTCACCAGCCGCTCTGGACCCGCCTGCTCCCGGGTCTCCCATCGCGACGTCCGCCTCGACCTCTCCCGAGGAACCGGCCCCCTCTTCGACGCCGCCCCCCGGCTCGAAGTCCTTCGGGTCAGACTCGGCACGCTCCGCCTGGAAAACCTGGGGGTGCGGGCCGTCCGGCGTGTTCTGTCGCACGGAGTGCTGCGGTCAGCATGGAATGTGAGCTGGGAGGGGCCGGCTGAAGAGTCAAAGAGGGGAGAAAATTACCGCCGCAGGGCGTACCAGGGGCGCCGGGTCATGCCGGCTGTACGGCAGCTTGCCAAACCTCCAAGTCCCCGGCGCCAGCTTGAAATTGGTGATGGCGTTCACCCGCTTCGCCACCTGGGACGGCGACTGGTCGAAGGTGGACAGCCGGCAGGGGTCCCGCCGGCCCGACATGTCGCAGATCCGGTGCGGCCTCTGCTGTAGAGGTAGCACCCGACGGTCGATGAAGGCGGCCACCAGATCGGCCGCGACTAGCCCTCGCCGGCTTTCATGGTCTTGAGCCGGGCCAGCTCCGCGGCGACGTCCGCAAACGGCCCGTCGCCCGTCCAGTTGATCCCGGAGGACGGGGCATTGACGAAGGCCGGCAGCCGGATGTAGTCCCGCGCCGGGTCGACGTTCTTCACGTAGAAGAACGTCCAGTGCTACCCCTTGACGGATTCGATGAGTTTGATGCGGGGGAACAAAGGGCCCCGGACGCATATCACCGAACCCCCGCAGGCGTACGGCTCGTCCTCGTTCCTCAGGCCCTTGAGGTAGAAGAGCTTCCTCCGCAACTCCACGAAGGGGAGGAGGCCGAGGTAGCCCTCGCAGAGCGTCACGAAGCTCAAGAGCTGGAGGACGGGGTTGGGGCCGAGGTGGTGCGGCTGAAGATCGAATGTATCCATGAAGTAGCGACAGAATTGGCTCACTGGCAATCCGAAGCCGCGCGAGAAATGCTAGGCGAAAACCACGAACTCCCCCTCCTGGGGTTCGGGCGCCACCTCGCCGCCCGCCGGACGGGCGGCGACGCGGTCCTCCGACGGCAGCATCCGGGCGTGGCGGAGGCGCGCGATGTCCTCCTCGGTGATGATTGACCCGTCCCAGCTGCCGGAAGGTCTGTCAGCCATCTCTGCGGCGACCGAGCGCGAGGAAGAAGCTGGGCGGCACAGCGACGCGAACCGAAGCAACGAGCGGCGCGAGAGAAGGAAGACGAACGGAGACGAAGGGGAGAGGGGCGCGTGAGCTGCCTCCGCCCCTCCCCCTCCCCTTATAAACACGGGGCGGCGCCCGGGGGACGTGGGGATTTACTGCGCCCACTCCCTCGGGAAACCCGCGGGACGTGGGCATCGTGTGCCATGGCCGCTGGCGTCCAGGCGCAGAGGATCCCGGCCTGTGGCCCGAGGCCTACCAGGCTAGGCCCGCGGCCTATCGGACTAGGCCCGGGAAGGCGTCCCGTCGGGCCACACGCGCGGGGCCCACGACATCATTACGCCCCACGTGGCGCGCTGCGGTCCGGCACGAGGCTCGAAGCGGCGCGATGGGACCCGAGGCGTCGGAGGCGACGGCCGGCGCGGCCGCCCGGCCGGCCCGGCACAACCGGCGGGCGTGGCCGGATGAAACCGCCGGTTGCCCCTCGTCAGGCGGACATGGGCCCCCGCCGGCTTCGGGGACTACTGACGGGGTTATTACCCCTGGGTATGCCAAGGGGAGGAAGTTTCGGCTCCTCCCCGAAGGAAAAACTATACGGCCGGCTGGTCTGTGGCTGGCTGCCTCTCTGGCCGGCTGGCCCCTTGCCGGCTGGCCCGCGACCGGCAGTGAGGAGCCGGCTGGTCCCCTGGCCGGCTGGCCCACGGCCGGCTGAACGGAAGCCGGCCATCTGGCCCCCGGCCCGGCACGCCTGGCGGCTACGCGACTAGCTCATCCGCTGACCTCCGGGCGGGCAGGTACCCGTCCCTTCCTACTGCGGCCGGGTACACTGACAAGACGCGACCCCCACGACGAACTCCGATGTAGCTACAGCGGACGCTGACGCACGGACGCGCATGGCTACAGTCTGGCAGACTGTACCGCTGACTGAGGACCGATTGGGACCCGGCGGAGCCACAGTACCTCTGCGCCGCTGTCCACTCAGTTACCTGCCCCGGCGTGGCTACAACGTCGCCGGCCGTACCGCTGACTTCGGCCGGCTGGCGCAAGACGACGCCGGGCGGGGTGGCCCATGCCACGGCAGGTGGGCGCGGGCCAATAGAAGAGCCGGCTGACGGGCCCCAGCTGGCGATGGGACCGCACAGCCGGCGGGCCCTACGGGCGACGAGACGACCCAACCGGCGGGCCCCCTGGCCGGCTGGAGAGGCTGCCAGCCGGGTCCCCCCTGTAATATCTTAAGGATACTGTACACCGGGGGGTTGGCCTATAAAACCCCCCGGAGCCCCCATGCATCGGGCAAGCAGGGACACGCACGAAGGCATTCGACCCTCTCTCATACTCACACATAGCAGGGGAAGAGGAGCCGGCTGCTCCTTCTTCTACCCCCAGACAAACAGCTCAAGGAGCATCATTGTAACACCTCTCCCAATCCAACTAGACCAGCAGGACTAGGGGTATTACCTCCCACGGAGGGCCCTGAACCTGGGTACATCGTGTGTCTATCACCGCTTGTGCCTAATCGCGCTCCCGGAGCCCGTCGGCGTCCTTCGGCCCCAACCACTCTCGATAAGCCACCCCATGGCATTTGTCGTGAGAAAACGACAATAGATGTGTTATGAAGAATATCTAGGAAAACATTTGGGGGAACCGGCTTGCACTGAGAGCCCAAACGACATAGTGCATGTGTTGCCTCATTAAGTCATCGATCAATATGATCAACCTAATATCTGATACGTCTCCAATGTATCTAATTTTTGACTGTTCCATGTTGTTATATTATCATTCTTGGATGTTTTACAATCATTTTATAGCAACTTTATATCATTTTTTGGGACTAACCTATTGACATAGTGCCAAGTGCCAGTTGCTGTTTTTTGCTTGTTTTTTACTTCGCAGAATATAAGTACCAAACGGAGTCCAATCGCGACGAAACTTTTTGGAGAGTTTTTTTGGACCAGAAGGAAGCCTGTGGGCCAAAGAAGTGACCACGAGGGAGCCCTTGCGGCCCACAAGACACCAGGGCGCGCCAGAGGCCCCGGGCACGCCCTGGTGGGTTGTGGCCGCCTCGGGAACCTTCTCCACCGCCTCTGAGCTCTATAAATACCCAAATATTGCAGAAACCCTACAGGAGTCGACGAACAATACTTCCAGCCGCCGCAAGTTCCAGAACCGTGAGATCCAATCTAACACCATCACGGAGGGGTTCATCATCCTCATTGGTGCCTCTCCGATGATGCGTTAGTAGTCCACCATAGACCTACGGGTCCGTAGGCAGTAGCTAGATGGCTTTATCTCTCTCTCTCTCTCTCTCTCTCTCTCTCTCTCTCTCTCTCTCTCTCTTTATTCTCAATACAATGGTCTCTTGGAGATCTATTTGATGTAATGACTTTTTGCGGTGTGTTTGTTGGGATCCGATGAATTTTGAGTTCATGATCAATTTCTATCCATGAATATTATTTGAGTCTTCTTTGATCTCTTATATGCATGATTACTTATAGCCTCGTGTTTCTTCTTCGAATCTTTGGTTTAGTTAGGCCAACTAGATCAATTTTTCTTCCCATGGGAACATGTGCTTTGTGATGGGTTCGATCTTGCGGTGTCCTCTCCCAGTGACAGAAGGGGCAGCAAGGCACGCATGTACCGTTGCTATTAAGGATAACAAGATGGGGTCTATTCCTACATGAATAGATCTTGTCTACAGCATGTCACCGTTCTTATTGCATTACTCCTTTTTTCCATGAACTTAATACACTAGATGCATGCTGGATAGCGGTCGATGTGTGTAGTAATAATAGTAGATGCAGAATCATTTCTATCTACTAAGCTTGGACGTGATGCCTATATAATGATCATCGCCTTGGATATCGTCATGATTATTTGATCTTCTATCAATTTCCCAACAGTAATTTGTTCACCCACCGTGTGCTATACTCATGAGAGAAGCCACTAGTGAAACCTACGCCCCCCGGGTCTACTTTTCCAACATATTGCTTTCCGATCTATCTTTTTACCGCTATTGTTTTCAGATCTATATTCCAAAACCCCAAAAATACCTTGTTGCACTTTTTATTTGCCTCTTTTATTTTGTGTTCTTGCAAGATCTATTTATCCAATCTAGAATTTAATCTATCTTTTTACCGTGGAGAGATTGACAACCTCTCTTTCGCGTCGGGTTGCAAGTATTTGTTCTTTGTGTGCAGGTGTTGTTTACATAGTGTTGCTTGGTCCTCCTACCGGTTTGATACCTTGGTTTCATAACTGAGGGAAATACTTACCGTCGCTGTGCTGCATCATCCCTTCCTCTTTGGGGAAACACCGATGCTGTCTCAAGCCACGTTAATATCCTTTGAAGTGTCCAGGCACCAAAGTAACATCACGTCTATAAGCCGCCATCAGTGGATCTTTGGAATCCTAGGCGCCAGAGACTTGTTGATACACAAGGTCTGAATCCCCAAGACAACGAATCCAACTTATATTCATTTCCTTGGCTAACCGCAGTCCATGAAGAAGAGCCTCATATTTCTGCTACATTGTAAGTATAGGTAAACATAAGTCGTAAAACGTAACTGAACTTGTCACCTCGTGGAGAAGTTAAGACTACTCTAGCCCCCGAGCCCTCCAATTTCCTGGAGCCATCAAAGTGTAGCGTCCAATATGTATTGTCTGGATTGTCTGGAGGGGCCTGGAGTTCAGTTCAGTCATTGATGAAGTCCACTAGGGCCTGAGACTTGATAGTTGTTCGAGGAACATATTTCAGATGATGAGGTCCAAGCTCAATAGCCCACTTGGCAATTCGTCTTGTGGCCTCCCTATTTTGGATGATATCCCCACAAGGTGCAGAACTATCGACAGTAATGGGGTGTTCCTGCAAATAATGTTTCAACTTACGGCTTGTCATAAAGACCCCGAAGACTAGCTTTTGCTAATGTGGGTATCGATGCTTGGACTCGGTGAGAACCTCACTGACATAATAAACTGGGCGTTGGACAGGATATTCCTTGCCCTCTTCTTTGCGCTCAACAACAACCGCTACACTGATTGCTTTATTATTAGCATCAATCTATAAAAGCATCGGCTCTTTCAACTGAGGCGCGACCAGAATAGGGGCCTCACACAATTGCTTCTTCAGTGCCTCAAAAGTTGCATCAACCACGTCGTCCCAGACGAAATTGTTGGTCTTTTTTCAACAGTTGATACAGAGGAATTGCCTTCTCGCCAGGTCGGCTTATAAAACAACTCGGGGAAGCAATAGATCCCGTAAGTTTCTGAACCCCATTGATATTGGTCGGCTTCTTCAACGAAGTGATTGCCTGGATTTTGTCCGGGTTAGCTTCAATGCCATGCTCAGACACCAGGAAACCAAGCAACTTCCCTGCAGGTAGGCCAAACACACATTTGGTCGGGTTGAGCTTCATCTGATAGACTCGTAGATTATCAAACGTCTCTTTCAGGTCGTCTAGGAGAGTCTCCTTCTTTTATGACTTCATCACAGTATCATCCTCATAAGCATAAACATTGCATCCAATCTGAGTGTGCAGACAATGCTGAAGGCAACGCTGATAAGTTGCACCTGCACTTTTTAGTCCAAATGGCATGGAAGTATAACAGAAAGCAACAAAAGGAGTTATGAATGCGGTCTTCTCTAGGTCCTCCTTTGCCATTTTGATTTTATGATAACCAGAATAAGCATCTAGGAAACACAGACTCTCACAACTAGTAGTGTAATCAATGATCTGGTCAATGCGTGGATGAGCAAACGGATCCTTGGGACAGGCTATGTTGAGATCAGTATAATCAACGCACATGCACCAAGTACCGTTTTTCTTCAGAAGAAGCACTAGTTTGGCCAACCAGTCAGGATGAAAAACTTCAACAATAAACCCGGAAGCTAGGAGTCAGGCCACTTCTTCTCCAATGGCATTGCGTTGTTCTTCATTGGAACGATGCAAATATTGCCGCACAGGTTTCATCTTAGGATCAACATTTAGGCGGTGCTCGGCAAGTTCTCTCGGTACACCTGGCATGTCAGAGGGCTTCCATGCAAGGATCTCATGATTCTCACGGATGAACTTGATGAGCGCGCTTTCCTATATAGGATCCATATTTGCCCAATGGTGAACTGCTGCAACGAATCACCGGGGGTAAAATCCACTTGCTTGGTGTCACGCGCTGACTTGAACATAAGCACAGACTCAGACTCAAGGGTTGGTTTCCTGAGCGAAGTCATATCTGTAGGGTCAACATTGGCTTGATAAAACTTTAGCTCTTCAGCTACGCAAGCTGATTCAGCGTAAGCGGCATCTCCTTCCTCACACTCAATGGCTATCTTCCGATCCCCATGTATTGTGATGGTTCCGTCAGGCCCAGGCATTTTTAGTTGTAGATAAACGTAACATGGTCTAGCCATGAACCTCGCATATGCCGGGCATCCAAACAGTGCATATGCCAGACCTCTAGTGTTCTTCGCTGTTCGTCAGAGTGTTCTTCGTAGTGCAGACCACCAAGTATCCCCTTGAATCTCATAGCGCTGTCTATCCGTTGCGGTCGTCCTTTTAATGTCAATGTCCACTTGTTTTAGATCTGCATACCAATCTTCTCCGCGTGCTGTCCGCCTGTTCTTCCACTCCCCTTTTTAGGTTTTGAGTATATTTCATTTATCTTCGCCCGTAGATCTTGCTGCCACGGTTGCAATATGTACCTGTTTTCCCATACTTAACAATATTTTTAGTATCGCCTTGTCCACTTAACCCGCCATTGCATTGCCGGCTCTCTGATAAAATATGTCGGCGGCTTAACGCCTCATCATCATGCTGACCATAGCTGCTTTAATTATTTGATGTTTTCTAACCCGCCATATTCTGCATCTTCTCACAGTTTAACCCGCCACCATGTCAAGAGCACCCGTGTCTTGCGATTGGGTTGGTTCCGGAGTCATCGAGCAGCTTCTGCTTGACTTCGTAGAATCGGGTATCTTGCCGGCTCAGAATGTTATACATTGGCGGGTTCCAGGGCCAGAAATAAGACCTACCCCTCAGGAAGGAGAGGTTATCGTATTTACTGATCACCTCCTCCGTGGTTTTAGCCCGCCCGGGTCAAAATTCTTTCGGGACGTTCTTCACTCCGTCAAGCTTCACCCTCAAGATATAGGTCCAAACTCTGTCACCAATATGTGTCAGTTTCAAGTCTTATGTGAAGTTTACCTGCAAGAAGAGCCGTCTGTTGACCTCTCCCGTGACTACTTTTACGTCATCCGCCAAACTGAAGTGGCGGCTGGACCGAGTTTGGAGCTTGGCGGCGTTTCTATCCAGAGACGGAGAGATTTGCCCTACCCAGCAGCCATCTTACCAAGTCACCCCAAAGATTGGAACAAGACCTGGTTTTACTGCAAGGATACTTTTCCCAAAGAAGAGAAATCACTGTCGGGTTACCATCCTACCCGGCTTTGTACCTCCGGAGAACTCCCTGACCGGATGTCCGCCGCAGAGCGAGCGAAATATGCTTCGGCCTTCGCGAAGATCAAGGCTTTAATGGCGAACGGCTTGACTGGCGTCGACTTAATCCGTTGCTGGGTTAGCTGGAAAATCTTGCCACTGAGCCGGCGTGACCGGCTCATGTGCGAATTTACGGGTGAACGAAATGACCCTCTTTGTTTCAACGCCACCCCTCTGACAGAACAAGACATCAACTCTTCCGTCAAATCCCTTCTTGGCGAAAAACAAGAGACTTGCAACAAAGTTGGGCTGAAACCTTTTTGCGTCAAGAACCCGGCTCCAACTGTAAGAAACCCTTTTCCACAAAACTGGTCATTCTTGTCTTGACCTTTTGCCTTGCTCCTTTTAACCTTTTCGGTGGCTTATGCACAGGCCGGCTCTACTTTCTGGAAGAAGAAATATAATCCTCCTGTGAGGAAACCTAAGGCGGGTAAAACTCGTGCACAAAAGAAGAAAACTTCTGCTCAGGAACTGCCTGAGTTTGGCGACTTGGAGGTAGAACTTGACTCCCTTGGCCGTCTCTTTATGCAACTTATTGACAACAATTATTCACAAGAGGAAACGGAGACAAGCCATGCGGACGCCCCTGAGGTAACTTACATCTCCTCTGACTCAGAAAACTTTCCACAAGAGAAAACACGACGGGTCATCCGGAAAGTTCCATTTTCTCATCCTCTTGCTTATTTAGACCCCAACTTTCTTTTGAAAAAGCAACAGCACAATTCCAGACGTCAGACCCGGAGCACCGGCTCTGAAGAACTTTTGGCCGGCTTACCAAACTCTCCGGCTCCTCGGAAACGGCCTGCTGAGGTATTCTTTTAACCAAGTCCAATTTTTAACACTCTTGCATTGTAGCCTTACTCTATTTTTTACCGTCTTAACTTTTTCAGGAGACGCCCCCTTCGTCTGGTGATTCCACTGCATCCAAGCTGCCTCCTCTGAAAATCAACCTGGAGTGCGTACCTTTGTATTTGCACTATACCTTTTTACCATCCTTGTCCTCTATGTGACAATCTTTTTGTTTCCAGGGCTCAAGCAAAACGAAGGAAGACAGGCGGGTCTACCACTGCTCCTGCTGCCCAAGAGTCGGAGACTGCTAAGCCGGACTCCCCTGCAACTTATGCTGAGCCTACTGAGGTTAGGAAAGATGCGCCTGATAATGCTCCTCAGCCCTCTGAGCCGGCTGATGACAACATGGCCACTCCTGAAAGTCCTTCAAAGGCTGATCCTAAACCACCCAGCCCTTCAACAGCCGCCGAAGACACATCTCATCCAGAAGTTGTTGTCACTGGGACGGGTTATCAATTCCCTGATCCCCATGTGTTAACGAAGCACACCAGCAGGGCTGAAACATGCTCACCAGAAAAACTTGATTTTGAATTCCCTGTGTTAGAAAAACTGACTGCAGACGAATTACATGCTGGTTATCTGAATCGCCTCTCTGCCAGCCGCAACATGGAGTCCAAGCTTGTTGGACTAATGAAGAAAAAATATGAGGTACTCCTCTTCTCTTGTTTTTTCCTTATACCCTTATGTAGCCCCCAAGAGCTGGTTTAGTATTGCAAATAGTAGGCCGGGTCTTCCAATCTTTGTCATTCTCCAGATAGCTTAGCTTGTAGCCCCCAAGTATCGGGTTAATATAAATAATAAGCCGATACTTACTTGAAAACTAGATCCAAGTGTAGCCCCCAAGTCCGGGTCTTTATAATGATGATGAGCCGGAACTTCACTGCTAAAATGAGCCGAAGAAAACTTCATTGTTTGAAAAGCGCCGTGTGTAGCCCCCAAGTGCCGGCTTAACTTTATGAAGATGAGCCGGAACTTGTTGACAAAATGTGAGAGAAAACACAGACATTAGCCCCCAAGTGTCAAGTATATTGCTTGCAATCTGCTTGAGACTTGTATCATAACAGCTTTCATCAATCGTCCACTAATGTCTCATCTTGGCGACTTAGACCTCCTGAACTTTTTGTTTTTGTACGATGCAGGAAGCTTTGGATGCGGCCGAGTCTGATCTGACCAGGCTAAAGGAAAATGTTGCTTCGCAACAAACTGCTCGGTCTGAGGCGGAAGAAAAATGGCGGGTTGCCGTTAAAGAGCTTGAGAAGGTTCAAGCCGACTTTACTGCCTTCAAAAAGACTGCTGAGTCTAAACAAGCCGCCCTGACCAAGCGCGCAGACGATGCTGACCAGCGGCTCAAGCTTGTGTCAGAAGAGCTAAAAACCCTCAAGCGTCATATATCCAGGATGACTTCTACTATCTTTGGTAAGTACTGAATACTTAGAAAATTTCCTTGCCTTGTTGAAAAACTGTGCGAGCGGCTTATAACGCTTAACTTTTCTTGCAGGTCAAAGAAGCCGCCAATTATCTTCTGACAGCTTGTTGAAGTTGAAAGCAATATACACCTTGACAGAACAGCTATACTGCGGGACCCTTTGCACCATCAAAGTGATGTTGACTGAAAAAAGCATCCCCAAATTCATGAAGGGAGTAATAGAGCTCTTGTCGACTCTGCCCAAGCAAATTGATGAACTCAAACGATCAGCCGCCAGAAAGGGAGCAATGGCCGCGCTAAGCCGGTCTTTGGCCTTTGCCCCTGAATTGACTGTAGAAGAAATGATGGATGGCTTTCCATCCAAAAAAGATGACGGCTCAGACTTTACGGAAGCTGACTATGCCAAATGTATGAAGGCCTCCCGAGTACTCGCATCAACGCTTGTCAATGAAATTGATCTGACTTCATACCAGGCGACTTACGGCGAGGATAGCAAACGAGTGTGCTGCCCAACTTTTGAAGCCAGGGACTTAACTCCTGCACGCCGTAAGCCACTCTTTGCTCCTGAAATTGACCCGTCTTCCCTCTTTGACGAGGCCCAGTTTGAAGCTTTAACAAACTGCAACTGGGATGTGGACAATCTTCAGATCGAAGAGGTCGAAGACCCGACGCAGGATGACCCGCCGTCGAGCTGAACATGTTGCTCCTGATTAAAGATAACCCAGCTTTCTGAGCCGCCGAAATAGAAGTGTATAAAAACTTTAAGTCCGTTGCATTTTGGGCTCTCTGGAGAGCTTTGTAATAGGCGTAGAAAAACTCGATTGCCTGAGCCGTGCTATCGTGCACGTATGGAACTTTGCATAACTTGATGCACTTTTATCTGCCTTGTAGTCTGCCCAAGATACCTTTCGTCTCACCTTAACGGCGGCTCGTCTTAGGAGACAAACCCTGCAAAGAATAAACAAGACAGAGTATGTTCTGTATCGTTGTGAGGGCGGTTTGAAAAGCACAACCCGGAGATGTTAAATCTTTTATGACCTTGCTTGTGAAATCTTTCGAAAACTCATATGCCGGCTCTTATGGCATGAATTTGTTGTTTGAACTCTTAGCAGTACAGGGTCTCTAGTGAGAGTGACCGTCAACTCCTTTGAACGGCTCTAGGTCTCTAGGCGAGATTAACTGGTAAGAGCAACAACAAACCATAAAGAGGCGCAGCAGGGCATGAGTACCCCCAGGGCCCATAAGCTACTTCTCACGTGACATAAATCCGTCGTTTGAACCTTAAACAGTGCAGGGTCTTTAAAAGAGTAACTGTTTAAGAGTACGAACGGGCCACATAGCGGAGAGTATGCAGCAGATGGGTGAGTTTATCCTCGCTTTCCGTAAGCCGGCCCTCTCGTGACAAGAGCCGCCGGTTTAACCTTGACCAGTACAGGGTCTCTAGTGAGAGTGACTGTCAAATATTTTGAACAGCTCAGGGTCTCTAGTCGAGATTAACTGGTAAGAGTTCGGCGGGTCACCTAGCGGAGCAGCAACAGCATACAGGCAGGTTTAACTCGAACTTGCGGTGGCTGAAGAGCCGATCAAGAGGGTGTGTAAGCTAAACCCGGCGGGTTGGAAGCCCCCAAATGACCTTGTTGATGGAGTCAACTTTTTGGGTATATAACCCGGCCTTACAGTGGCTGAAGAGCCGATCAAGAGGGTGTGTAAGCTAAACCCTGGCGGGTTGGAAGCCCCCAAATGACCTTGTGGTTGTGTCCACCTTTGCACAATCTGAAATGCATAAACATCAGAGGCCCCGGCTTGCAGGGATGCCAACTTTATTATATATAAAAGGTATATACAATGATGATGTACAAAGATGGGAGTCGATGACTCAAGTATAGTAAGGCCGCAGATGAGCGATGTTCCACGGCCGGTGGGTCTCCTGCCCAGAAGTACGTGACTCGTCTCGTACGTCAATGAGATAATATGACCTATTGTTGAGATTTCTGCTGACCACGAAAGGCCCGTCCCATGGAGGAGATAGCTTGTGCGCATCCGTCTGATCTTGAATCAAACGCAACACCAAGTCGCCTTCCTGAAATGTATGGGTCTTAACTATGCGGCTATGATAGCGACGCAGGTCTTGTTGATAAATCGCCGATCGAGCTGCTGCAAGATCACGCTCTTCATCCAAAGCATCTAACGCGTCCTGACGCGCTGTCTCATTATCTGTTTCAACGTAAGCCGCCACCCGCGGCGAGTCATGACGTATATCACTTGGTAACACGGCTTTCGCACCATAAACCATAAAGAAAGGCGTATAGCCCATTGACCTGTTGGGGGTAGTTCTGATGCTCCAGAGAACTGATGGTAACTCCTCTACCCAACAACCCGGCGTTCGCTGTAGAGGAACCATAAGCCGGGGCTTGATGCCTCTCAAGATCTCCTGGTTAGCACGCTCTGCCCGACCATTGGATTGTGGATGGGCAACAGCAGAGACGTCAAGACGGATGTGCTCACTTTCACAGAATGCCTGCATAGCCCCCTTGGATAGGTTTGTGCCATTGTCCGTGATGATACTGTGAGGGTAACCAAAACGGTAGATCAATTTTTTGAGAAACTGAACCGCCGTAGCCGCATCACACTTGCTAACCGGCTCAGCCTCAACCCACTTGGTAAATTTATCCACCGCCACCAAAAGGTGGGTCTTCTTGTCTTTAGATCTCTTGAAGGGCCCGACCATATCAAGCCCCCAGACCGCAAACGGCCAGGTAATTGGAATCATCCGCAATTCCTGAGCCGGCACGTGAGCACGTCGCCCGAATTTCTGACATCCATCGCACTTGGTGACCAGGTCTTCTGCATCCTTATGAGCCGTCAGCCAAAAGAAACCATGCCGGAAAGCCTTGGCCACCAAAGATTTTGAGCCGGCGTGATGACCGCAATCGCCGGCGTGAATTTCATTTAAGATCTCCTTACCTTCTTCAGGAGAAACGCAACGCTGAAAGACGCCAGTAACGCTGCGCTTATGTAACTCGCCATTGATGATAGTCATGGATTTAGATCGCCTTATAATTTGTCTCGCCAAGTTCTCGTCTTCGGGCAACTCGCCGCGAGTCAGGTATGCTAGGTAAGGCAACGTCCAATCAGGGGTAGCGTGCAGAGCCGCCACCAGCTGCCCCTCCGGGTCAGGTACAACCAGATCCTCCTTTGAAGGTAGCTTAACAGACGAGTGATATAACACATCCAAGAAAACGTTAGGCGGTACCGGCTTACGCTGAGAGCCCAGCCTTGACAGCGCATCAGCCACCTCGTTCTTGCGACGGTCAATATGATCCACCTGATAACCCTTGAAGTGACCAGCAATGATGTCCACCGCCTGACGATAAGCCGCCATCCGTGGGTCTTTGGAATCCCACGTGCCTGAAACTTGCTGAGCCACGAGGTCTGAGTCGCCGAGACATCTAACCCGGCTCAGGTTCATCTCCTTAGCCACACGGAGGCCATGAAGTAAAGCCTCATACTCAGCTGCATTGTTAGTACAAGGAAACATCAGCCTTAACACATAACAGAACTTGTCACCTCTAGGGGAAGTTAAGACAACTCCAGCCCCTGACCCTTCCAATTGTCTGGATCCATCAAAGTGAATTGTCCAGTAAGTGTTATCCGGCTTCTCCTCGGGCGACTGACACTCTGTCCAGTCGTTTATAAAATCCACCAGGGCCTGAGACTTGACAGCCGTGCGAGGCACATATTTCAGATTAAGAGGCCCAAGCTCCAACGCCCACTTAGCAATCCTGCCAGTGGCTTCTCTGTTTTGAATTATGTCTCCCAACGGGGCAGAACTGACGACAGTGATCTGGTGTCCCAGGAAGTAATGCTTCAACTTACGATTTTCCATGAACACCCCATATATCAGTTTCTGCCAATGTGGGTACCGTTGCTTGGATTCTATCAAGACTTCACTGACATAGTAAACCGGCCTCTGAACCGGGTATTCTTTCCCTATCTCCTTAAGCTCCACAACAATCGCGGCGCTGACTGCCCTGTTGTTAGCCGCCATGTAGAGGAGCAACGGTTCCTTCTCAGCCAGAGCGGCCAAGACCGGCGGCTCAACCAGCTGCTTTTTAAGCGCCTCAAGCGCCTCACCCGCCGCCTTACTCCAGACAAAGTTGTCTATCTTCTTCATCATCTGATACAGAGGAATAGCCTTCTCACCCAGGCAGCTTATGAACCGGCTTAACGCAGCGATTCGACCCGCCAGGCGCTGAACGTCATTGATGCACGCCGGCTCAGACAGGGAAGTAATAGCCTTTATCTTGTCCGGATTAGTTTCAATGCAACGTTTAGAGACTAGAAACCCCAAGAGCTTGCCTGCAGGTACACCGAAAACACACTTTGCCGGGTTAAGCATCATCTTGTAGACCTGTAAGTTATCGAACGTTTCCTTCAAGTCATCAAGTAGAGTCTCCTTCTTCCTCGACTTGACCACAATATCATCCACATAAGCATGAACATTGCACCCAATTTGATCATGAAGACAGTTCTGCACACAACGCTAGTAAGTCGCCTGGGCACTCTTGAGCCCAAAAGGCATAGACACATAGCAGAAAGCACCAAAAGGCGTAATGAAAGCCGTCTTCTCTTGGTCTTTAACTGCCATCTTGATCTGATGATACCCTGAATAAGCATCCAGGAAGCACAGACTCTCACAACCCGCCGTCACGTCAATGATTTGATCAATGCGGGGGAGAGCAAACGGTTCAATCGGACACGCCTTGTTAAGATCCGTGTAATCCACGCACATACGCCACGTGCCGTTCTTCTTGAGTACCAACACCGGGTTAGCAAGCCACTCCGGGTGAAACACTTCAACGATGAACCCTGCTGCCAAGAGTCGGGCCACCTCTTCCCCAATAGCCTTGCGCCTCTCCTCATTAAACCGGCGGAGGAACTGTTTGATCGGCTTAAATTTAGGATCCACATTAAGGTGGTGCTCAGCGAATTCTCTCGGTACACCCGGCATGTCAGAAGGCTTCCATGCAAAGATGTCTCGATTCTCACGGATGAATTCGATGAGCGCGCTTTCCTATTTGGGATCCAGATTGGCCCCAATAGTGAACTGCTGTGATGAGTCGCCCGGTGTAAAGTCTACCAACTTGGTATCTTCTGCCACAAACTTGAGGGGCGGCTCAAATTCTGTGTTGGGTTTCTTCAGTGGAGTCATATCTGTCGGGTCAACATTTTCCTTATAAAAATTGAGCTCCGCCTCAGCACAACTTGACTCTGCGTAAGCTGCATCACCTTCCTCACACTCAAGAGCCGTCTTCCGATCACCATGCACGGTAATCGTCCCATTCAACCCGGGCATCTTGAGCTGTAAGTAAACATAGCAAGGTCGAGCCATGAACTTGGCGTAAGCCGGCCGTCCAAACAGAGCGTGATATGGGCTTTTGATTTTGACCACTTCAAACCACAAAGACTCCACCATGTAGTTGAATTCATCACCAAAAGCTACCTCCAAAGAAATCTTTCCCACTGGATAAGCCGACTTTCCGGGCACCACACCGTGAAAAACTGTTGAAGAGGGCTTAAGATCCTTGTCAAGCAAATTCATCCGGCGGAAAGTGTCATAGTACAGGATGTTGATGCTGCTGCCACCATCCATAAGCACTTTAGTGAACACGTATCCTCCCACTTGGGGGGCAACCACCAAAGCTAGCTGCCCCGGGTTATCAACACGCGGCGGGTGATCCTCCCTGCTCCAAGTTATGTCATACTCAGACCACTTCAAATACTGCGGGAGAGCCGGCATGACTGCGTTAACCGCCCGCTTGCGCACCTTCCGGTCTCGCTTGTCAAGGCTGGTTGTAAAAACATGATACTGACCCCCGCTGAGCTGCTTCAGGTTACGCTGGTACCCCGACTGGTTATTCTGCTGCTGGCCTCCACCGCCAGACTGTTGATTATGACCTCCATGGTTGCCTTGACCCTGGTAACCGGATCCTGAGCCGCCATAACCAAAGCCGGCTCCTGAACCGCCCGGCCCTGAGCCGCCTGACGGGCCATTACCGTTATTACGATGCTGTTGAAGGCTGTAATCCCGAAACTGCTGCATAATACTGCAATCCCTCCATGTATGGCCTGCCGGCTTATCGGGCCGACTGTGCTCTGGACAAGGTTTATTGAGCATCTCTTCCAAGTTGAAAGGAGCTTTACCCTTGTTAAAGGGCGGCCTGAAGTTCCCGTTGCCCTTAGCACGATTGTTCCCAGCGCTGGTGTTCGCCACCAATTCCGACCCACCGTCCGGGTTCTTCCGCTTGCCAAGGTTGTTGTTTCCAGCCGCGTTTTGCTGCTGACCCTTGCCATTGTTATTTTTCTTACCCTGACCCGATTTCTCATCATCAGAGCCTGGGTCTTTCGTGTTGTCAGAGTAGGCATACTTGGTGAGAGCCACCATGAGCTCCCCCATGTCTTGGCATGAGCGTTTGAGCCGGCCAAGCTTCTGCTTCAAGGGCGTAAAGTGGCAATTCTTCTCTAGAATCAAGACCGCTTGAGACGCCGTGATGTGTTCGGAAGAGTGGATAATTGTTGAGACCCGCCGGACCCAGTGATGAGCCGACTCATCCTCACGCTGCACACAATGGTCCAAATCCACAATCGTCATGGGCTGCTTGCACGTTCCTTGGAAATTTTTGACGAACTTCGCCTTTAACTCGGCCCAAGAATTAATGGTGTTGGGTGGCAGACCCTTCAACCATGTGCGAGCCGGCCCTTCCAGCATCATGATGAAGTATTTGGCACATACTGCATCGCTGACATCTAACATCTCCATGGCTAGCTCATAGCTTTCAATCCAAGCTTCTGGAGGTAAGTCAGCAGTATAATTGGGCACCTTACGAGGACCCTTGAAATCCTTTGGTAGACGCTCATTCCGCAAAGCCGGCGCCAAGCACGGCACTCCCACAGCCCTGGAGGTTACTCCTGCTCCTACTGAAACGGAAGGTGCAACTGTGGGTTCCTGATAAGCCGCCGCAGCCGCCAGAGCCGCCGCCTCTCGTTGTGCTCTTGCCCGATCCACCAGCGCCTGAGCATCCAGAGCCGCCCGATCCACTCGCGGCGGGTTTCGATGTCGGTCACTTCTAGACACCGCCGGCGACTCATAACGCCGGCTGTAGCTGCGGCTGGGGATGGGGGTTGAGTGCACGCAACTCCGACTATAAGTGTACTTCTCCTGCTGGGCCACCGCCGTCTGTAGGTATTCTATGGCATTCTGCACCTCCTCTGCGAAGGGCGCCTCATCGGGAATCGGGATTGTACCAAGCCTGGTTGCCGCTGCCACCATGTTCTCCGCCGGGTTAGAATAATGACCCGGCGGTGTTGGAAAAGACTGTGGCGGGTTTTGGTTCCGTCGGGGCGGGTCTGGCTGCTGATGCTGAACCGCCGCCCGGCTCCCAGGCACTTCCGCCGTCCGGGTTACGGTCAAAGGCACGTTCCGTCCCGTCCCTGGCGTGTTAAAAAGATTTCTGGCTTCATACTGATCCGGCAAACGGGATTGATGCCTCATCCGTTGAACCGCCGCTGCAGACTGCTGCTCTAGCTCAAGGCGGAAAGCATCCGCCCTAAGGCGCTCCGCCTTAGCATCCATCTGAGCCTTCAATGCATTGATATCCTGCTGGACTCTGGCCATCTGGTTCTTCAACCTCGTGATCTCTGTGTTACGGGCCGCTTGGTTTTCAGCAGTGACCTCGGTTTCCATCAGGGTTGTAAGCTCGTTCATCAGATCCAGAAGAACCTGAGCTGGCGGCCAGCCAGCCCCAGATCCGGTCACACCAGCGGCTGTGCTGCTAGGGGCCAGCGCTGAACCCGCCATGAAGACGGCAGCGTGGTTCGGCGGCTCATAATCCTCCGGCTCGTGATATTCTGACTCTGGGTAATGCTCGACGTAGCCCCCAAGCCCACCATTGTGAAGCTGATAGATCGATTCTGTCTTTCCGCTCGAGGATCCATCCTCTGAGCAGATGAGAGTTTCTTCCCGCGACATAGAACCTTCAAGCTCCATGCCCTGGGTGAAACCGACGAAGACATGCTTCCTGCCCGGGTTGACACGGGCGGGCCGCACGCGTTGGGCGGGTTGCACGCGCCGGGCCGGCTCGACGATGTCGGTGCAGATGTCCGGCCCGGGTTCAGATCCACCGATCTTGCCGATGAAGACGTGGATTCCGCCGAAGGGGACCCGGAACCCGTACTCGATTGAGTCAGTCTCAGGGCCCCAGCCGGCGTCGTCGATGTAGAGCTTGCCGCGGTGACTCTTGGTCATCCTGCCAACGGCGTATCCCTCGATCCCTGGGAGAGAGCCCTTTGAGAACTCAACACCACCGAGCGCTAGCCCCACGGTGGGCGCCAACTGTCATGGTTTTGTCACGGCAGATGTCCGAAGACTTAGGTTCGAGGCCATCACTAAGGCGGTGGACTCAAAGGGGTTGGTCGAGACGAGGGACACGAGTTTACCCAGGTTCGGCCCCTCAAGAAGAGGTAAAAGCCTACGTCCTGCTTGTGTTGTATTGATTGGTGTATCGATTACAAGGGAGCGGATTCGCTTGACCTAGTTCTCGATTGATTGGTTTCTTCTCTAAGCCGCCCCAGGGTCTCCCCTTTATATAGGAGGTCGAGGCCCTGGGTTACACGAGTCCCAAACCGACTCATACAACGTAATCAACCCTGCCTCTAAGCCGCCTTGCCACCTTGGGCAAGCCGTCTCCGGGCGGCTTAACCGCCCGGGTCTCACACCATCTTCTGTCTCTGGGCCTTCGTCTTGGCCCGTCTGGTAAGCTGCCATACGGCCTAGCCTTCATCTTCTGGCCCACCCTAAGGGTCTTGGCTATGAGCCGCCAGGTATGACCCGGCCCCTCCTGGGCGGGTCTTACCACGGGGTTATATCCCCAACAGCTCTTGATCTTGACCACTTCAAAGGTCAGAAACTCGGAACGGAAGTTGAACCCAGTGCCAAAGGCGACTTCGAGATAAATCCGACTAATAGTGTAAGCTGATTTGCCTGGAATGATACCATGGAAAATAGTGGACGAAGGCTTCAACTGGCTTTCTGGCAGGTTCATCCGCTTGAAGTGTCGTAATATAAGATGTTAATACTGCTGACGCCATCCATCAACACTTTGGTTAACCTGTAGCCTCCAACTTGAGGGGCCACCACCAGCGCAAGACTCCCAGGATTTTCAAGTCGGGGAGGATGATCTACTCGACTCCAAGGGATAGGATACTCAGACCAATTGAGGTATTCTGGAACATCTGGCATTGCCGCACTGACCGCTCGTCGCTGAACCTTCCTGTCCCGTTTGCTGGTATTGCTGGTGAAAACATGATATTGTCCACTATTCAACTGCTTTGGATTGCTCTGAAAACCTAACGCGCTCACCTGGTTCTGGTTCCTAGGCCCATTGCGCTGATTATGCGATCCATTGACGCCAGCCCCCTGAAACCCAGGCCCTGAGTTGCTAGCGCATGGGAAGTTACCTCCCTGGAAGCCGGCATTGGGGAATCCGGCCCGAGAGCCGTCGGCTTGATGAGCACTGGGACCTGCTCCATGGTCACCACCACAAAAGATGTTGTTTTTAAACTCCTTCATCATATAGCAGTTTTCCCACGAGTGGTTAGCCGGCTTATCCCCCTTGCTATGCTTTGGGCACGGACCCTTGAGGGCCTCTTCATAATTACGGGGTCAAAACACCATCTTTTCAAATTGTCGTTTTGACGCTGATTCTTGAAACCTGTATTAGTGTTAACCACGAGGTCTGATCCCCCTCGAAGTTCTTGCGCTTGTTGTTGTTGTGATTGTTGCTTCCATTGCCATTGTTCTGATGACCCTTGCCACCGTTATTCTTGCCCTTGCCAGACTTCTCGTCGTCGAAAGGCGCATCCTTGGTGTTATCATACTCAGCATACCTGGCCAAAATGTCCATGAGTTCACTCACCTCCTTGACTCTGCTTCATATGCCCAAGTTTCTGCACCAAGGACTGAAAATGACTATTTCGTTCCCGGACGAGGACAGTCGTTTGTGCTGTAATGCTATAGTGCTACAATTCTCCTTGTCCAGTGATGAGCTGATTCACCATCCTGCTAAACACAATGCTCCAGATCAACGATGGTAGTTGGACGCTTTCACGTGCCTTGGAAATTCTTGATGAACTGCTATTTCAACTCTTTCCATGAATTGATCGAATTTACAATCAAGTTTTTCAACCAAGTACGGGTGGGCCCCTCCAACATCATGGTCAGATAGCGCGCGCACACAACATCACTAACCTCCAACATATCCATAGCCAGCTCATAACTCTCAATCCAATCTGCAGGCTCCAGATCAGCAGTGTAGTTAGGCACCTTGCGAGGTCCTTTGAAATCTTGAGGAATGCGCTCGTTGCGAAGAGATGGACTCAAGCAGGGAGAGTCCACGTTGTGTGGGTAAGGTGCCTAGAGACAGGCTGCGCCGCGGGGGGCGGTACATAATCGACCCTTGGATGAGCATATTCGACCCTTTGACCACTTGCCCCAGCCATCCGTGTTGCACGTGTGTTATCTATGATGACATGCGTGTCTGACACCGCCGGTTGGAGTGGAGGTTGTTGATTCGCCGGTGGCTCCCTTTGACGTCGAGCGCTGCTTGAGACTGCTAGAGATTTGCCGTGTCGGCTCCTAGTCTAGCTCAGACGTGGGGTGGAGTGGAGACGGTGACGACTTCGAGAGTAATTCGCCTGCTGAGTAACTGCTGTCTTCAACATCTCGATTGCATTCCTCGCCTCCACCTCCATTGGAGTGTTTCCATGTATGGGAATAGCCGCCAAGTTATGTGTTGCCGCCAACACATTATCCGCCAGGTTGGAATAGTGTTCGGTTGGCATTACAAAGCGATCGGGCCGATATAGAGCGGCCTGGATTATCTGCTGCCGAGACAACATTTGCTTAGCCGACACTGGCTGATGAGCCGTCATTATCCGACGAGCTAGCGGTTGGGCTCTGGGAACATTCTGGTGGACGCCTTGAGTCAATTGGGGTATGACTAGCTCTGCACCAAGCGCGTTTGCCCCCCGCGGTTACTCAAACAGTTGGGTTGGCTCAAGAGACATGGGTAGCCGGCTGTTATGCCAATTTGAAAGGCAGGAAATATCATATTTGGAAGCCGACTCAAACTTTGTCCTTTGGATGGCAGGAAATATCATATTTGGAAGGAAACCAAAGGAGATTGCTGCAAATCAATCCAATTGGTGCAACTTTCCTGAAGAGAGCAGTGTCAACAGGCGCACCAAAGAGAAAGACAACGTTCCATACGACCGCAAGCACTCGCATGAGCGGTCGTATGGACTGCCAGCAGCCCCTCCTCGTCTATACAAGCAACTTTCGTGAAGGGACCATGAGGAGAAGAGAACCCTAGCCGCCGCCACACCATCCAGAACAGGAGAAGAGATGATCTGAAGAACTCACGAGGATCATCATAGTTTTGGTTCTTTCATCTCCACCATGATCATCATCTCCTTCACTATTGTAAGAGGGATTGGAAATTGTAATCTCAACTCCATCTCATCCGAGATCAATATTATTTGAGCACCATTTCATCTCATGATGGATTACCTCAATATTATCGATATGGTTTCGTGGTTTTTATCTCTGTTGTGATTGATTCCCCTCTTATGATGGATGAGAAATTCCCCTACGTGTGGGAGATGTAGGTAAGTGGTAAGATTGATATGTGCCTATCCTATATGTCGTCATTTGAATTCGTAGTAGTATGATCTACTTAGTATGTTGTTATACTGTGGTGAACCCTATGTGTGTTGTCCAATTTAAGGGCCCATGCAACATGATCTCAAGACCTACACAGGTAACACATGTCCTACACAGGTAACACATGTTGTTTAGGAACTCTATGACTTCTGGCGTGATAGGCAGAGATATCTATGAGAACCAAAGACAATATGAGATAATGGTGATCCATTGAACTTAATGCTTGGTTCCCGTCTTATGACCTTAATTGTGGAAATGACCAATCTATGGCAACAGAGCAGCATGACCATAGAATGAAATGTAACCCCTAGTGGAGGAGTTTCATGACTCTAGGGAGAACCGCCTACAGAATGTTTATATCAAATACTATGAGTACAATACAAGGTAACTGGTATTGCCATCGCACTGGAAAAATTCATATATTCTTACCATGAACTAAAATCTCTCCACACCTAATCTCTTCATTGCAGGAAACACCCTTTACATTTCAGATTTGCTATTTACTTTCATTAATTATTTAGTAGACACCTTTAAACTCTTTTTATATTAGTATATTTGGTTTATCGTTTACCCAGGACAGTAATAGTATTTGCAGAAGCTCAAGCAGTTACTTCACACAAGAACTGTGACACCTTGTGTGTGACAGAAGCGCCTCCATAAATACTCTCCTTCGCTCTTTGTTGGGACAATTACTCATTGGGATAGTTCTGCGAAAGTGCTACACTACCATGTTTGGTCCACGGGTAACACAAGCCTGGTCGGTGCCTCATCAATATCGACTTCATGTGTCTACACATCCTCGATACTAGCAACACCGACGCGTGCCTTCGTCCATGATGTGTCCCCGGGCTTGGCAAACCCGGCGTGACGCCTCGTCAACACCATCTTCTTCCCAGTGCACCACTACCTTGACACCATTGTGCCCATGACTAACTTGGCGCCTCCTTGCACCCGCGGCTCCACGACAACTACCTCGACACCAACCACCCTGACTTGACATCGACCACGATGTCCCTCGCATGGCTACCTCAACCATAGCTGCACCACCCCATGCTCTCGACTACATTGACATCAGCATAAATGGCTATCACCTTGCTTGAGGAACTCGGCGGTTTCCTCTACAATCAACGGGTCTGCGACGTGACACCGTCGATGACGCTATCGCTACGACTGCGGGGGGATGTCAGCCAGTTGATTGATATTCTCTCCAGTCTGACCGTCTGTTACACTCCTATTGTTCGCAACGCTATCGCTGCAACTGCGGGGTGGGGGGATGTTAGAGATATATTTGGTAGTTAGAGATTGCCCCGGATTAGATATAATTATTTTCATCTTATCTCCAGGAGGCGTCTTGTCCTCCAAGTCTTGTACTCAATATATACTGGCCATCGAGGCTCAATAATACATGCACCTGTTGGGAACGAAGCATGAAAAACAAAAAAATCCTACGAACACCCAAGATCTATCTGTGGAGATGCATAGCAACGAGAGGGAGAGTGTGTCTACATACCCTTGTAGAACGTTACGCAGAAGCGTATATAACGCTGTTGACACAGTCGTACTCTTCATGATCCAATCGCGATCCGATCCGATCTAGCGCCGAACGGTCGACACCTCCGCGTTCAGCACACGTGCGACTCAATGACATCTCCACCTCCTCGATCCAGCAAGCGAGGAAGGAGTAGTAGATGCGATCGCCGGCAGCACGACGGTGTCGTGGCAGTGGTGGTGGTGCTATCCCGGCAGGGCTTCGCCGAGCGCTACCGAAAAGACGATCGGAAGAGAAAATGGATCAGGGAGAGAGGTAGGGCTACGCCAAGGGCTTGGGTGCAGCTGCCCTCTCTGCCCCCCACTATAAATAGGGGCAAGGGGGAGGAGGCGCCAGCCTTGGCCACTCAACCAAGGGAGGGGGAGGAGTGGCCCCTAAGTAAAGGGGGCGCCCCCCTCAGGGTTTCCCCTCCAACCAACCCTAGCCACATGGGCCTAGGAGCGGGAGGGGCGCCCATCCCACCAAGGGCTGAAGCGCCTCCCTATCATCCCATTGTGGCCCTCTAGGGTGGGTTTACCCCTCCTAATGGACCCCCGGAACCCTTCCAGTACTCCCGATACACTGCCGGAAGAGCCCAAAACTTTTTTGGAGCCCGAATACAACTTTCCCATATATGAATCTTTACCTCTAGACCATTCCAGAGTTCCTCGTCACATCCGAGATCTCATCCGGGACTCCAAGCAACATTCGGTCACCAACATACACATCCCAATACTAGTCTAGCATCACCAAATGTTAAGTGTGCGGACCCTACGGGTTCGAGAATCATGTAGACATGACCGAGACACCTCTACGGTCGATAACCAATAGCGGGACCTAGATGCACATATTGGTTCCTACATATTCCACGAAGATCTTTATCAGTCGAATCATGATGTCAAGGATTCAGTCAATCCCGTATTCAGTTCCCTTTGTCCATTGATATGTTACTTTACCACGATTCAATCGTCGGTATCTCCATACCTAGTTCAATCTCGTTACCGGCAAGTCTCTTTACTTGTTCCATAATATAAAATCCCATGACTAACTCATTAGTGATGTCTACTACACAACTTTATTCTTGTAGACTCGAGTTAGGCCTCCAAGCGCAGAGTTTTCTAGGACAGTAGCAATTTTCCTGCAAGTGGAGCACCTAAGGTTTATCTATCCGTGTGAGGCGTAGGATGAAGATGGTCTCTCTCAAACAAACCTGCAATCAAATACAAGAAATATCTTGTGTCCCCAACACACCCAATACAATGAAAAATTGTATAGGTGCACTAGTTCGGCGAAGAGATGGTGATACAAGTGCAATATGTATGGTAGAAATAGGTTTTTGTAATATGAAAATATGAAAACAGCAAGGTAGCAAGTAGAAAACAGCGAGCAAAATGTTATATCAATGCTTGGAAATAAGGCCTAGGGTTCGTACTCTCAACGATACTAACATAATTGAATCATATAACCATCCCTTAACGTGCGACAAAGAATCACTCCAAAGTTCCTATCTAGCGGAGAACATAAGATGAAATTGTTGTAGGTAGCAAAACCACCTCAAAGTTATACTTTCCGATCAATCCATTGAGCCATCTCTATAAGTGTCACAAACAGCCCTAGAGTTCATACTAGAATAACACCTACGATACGCATCAATCAAACCTAATGTTACCTAGATACTCCAATGTCACCACAAGTATCTGTGGGTTAATTATTCGACATGCATCAAACAATTTCAGATTCATTATATTCATTCCAACACAAAGAACTTCAAAGAGTACCCCCAAGATTTATATCAGAGAAAGTAGGACAAGAATGTGCATCAACCCATATGCATAGATTACTCCAATGTCCCCGCAGGAATCCACAAGTTGATTACCAAAACATATATCAAGTGAATCAACAGAACACCCCATTGTCACCACGGGTATCCACATGCAAGACATATATAAAATGTTCTCAAATCCAAAGTATTCATTCCACCATAACGAGATCTCAAAGGGAAAGACTCAATTCGTCACATCAAGATAGAGAGGGAAGAACACCACATGATCCAACTATATTAACAAAGCTCGCGATACATCAAGATCGTGCCATCTCAAGAACACGAGAGAGAGAGAGAGAGAGAGAGAGAGAGAGATTAAACACATAGCTACTGGTACATACCCTCAGCCCCGGGGGTGAACTACTCCCTCCTCAACATGGAGACCGCTGGGATGATGAAGATGGCCTCCGGTGATGATTTCCCCCTCCGACATGACACTAGAAAAGGGCTCCAGATGTGTTTTCTTCGATACAGAGGCTTGTAGCGGCAGAGCGGAAGTTCTCAGTTAACATTCGGAGGTTTTTGAATATATTGGAATTTTTAGCGTTGTAATCACGCGGAGATGTGCCACAGGGGGCCCACAAGACATCAGGGCACGTCCACCCCGCCTGGGCGTGCCCTGTTGCTTGTCACCTCCTCATGGGTCCCCTGGTACTCTCTCAAAGCTTGCTGGGTCCCTTCCCTTCCAGAAAAAATCATCAAAAAGTTTCGTTCAATTCCGATGACTTTCATTTTCTGCACAAAAACAACACCATGGTAATTCTACTGAAAACAACGTCAGTTCGGGTTAGTTCCAGTTAAATCATATAAATTGCATCAAAATCATATAATAATATTGTAAACATGGGTAAATATGGCATGAATACTTCATAAATTATCGATACGTTGGAGACGTATCAACATCCCCAAGCTTAATTCCTACTCGTCCTCGAGTAAGTAAATGATAAAAGGAATAATTATGAAGTGTGAATGCTAGCATAGTGCATAAGTTTGATCAATTTCAATCACCTTCTCTAGCATCATAAACAACAACTCTTTCTCATAAAACTCATCCTGATAAAGTACCAATCAAGTCAGACGCTATGGTTCAAATAATGCATTCTCTTGAAACTTAACAACCTATTTCTTAGTAATCAAACAATTATATTTTTACAAACTCTAAGTAAGAGGTCCACATTCTCAATTATCATATTGTCTTGTATGATTGCTGGTACTCAAAGCATATTTTTAGAACAAACAACATTCATAGAACACAGAGAAAGATAGGGGCTTAATGTTTCGCCTCCCAACACACTTATCATAAATATAATTGTCAACAATAATAACTCATGATCAAATATATTTGACTGGATATATGTGTTTGGATCTTTCCCCACCACATAATGCTTTCCAACTAGTGACCGAGGTTGGAATAAGAAGGTGACTCAACATGAAAAGTAAATAACATGAAAGTAAATAGCATAAAAGTAAATAGAATGTCCCTTCGCAGAGGGAAGCAGGGA
Source organism: Elymus sibiricus (assembly GCA_039707655.1). Classification (NCBI taxonomy): domain Eukaryota; kingdom Viridiplantae; phylum Streptophyta; class Magnoliopsida; order Poales; family Poaceae; genus Elymus; species Elymus sibiricus. The sequence continues at coordinate 212,099,516 of CM077675.1, read as the reverse complement.
TTTGTAGAGGTGCTAGAGCTCAAAGTTTAAAACAAAGATGATTATATTTTGGGTGGTGTGCCTTTCCTGTCAACATCACGGCAAAGCATTTCAATATCTTCCATGCTAAACACATTAATGACGGTTCCCAAACGGAATTGAAATTTTACTCCCCCTCCACCATTCAAACTCATTCCATGGCTGACCGAATCCATGGGTGCCCTCCAAACAATCAACTTTCTAGGGGGAGTTTTTGTATATTTACTTTTGTATTATGCAGGACTAGGCATCCTTTTTACCAGCCTCTCTCGTGCAATGACAAGTGAATAAACACTCATCGTGAGTTAAACACACTTAGCACGGAAGATACTGACTGCCCCGTCGCTCCATGAGCGATACGGGCACACAAAAAAGATGTTTATTTGAAGGTTTTAGAGATGGCACATGCAAATTTAATTGGAATGGCAGTGAAATACCATATATATGTAGGTATGGTGGACACTCATGGAAGAAACTTGGCTAGGATTTGGGATGCACAAGTAGTATCTCTACTTAGTATGAAGTTTTGGCTAGCAAAAGGTTCTAAACAAGCACTACATGTTGGAGATATTGGAGGAACCATAACAATATAACTTCTATGCAAATATACCCAAACATAACTCATTATGTTGTCTTCCTTGTCCAACTTCAACTAATTTGATCAAAGTTGAAAATAATTAATGGGTATTCAAATTCATAAAAGATGTCCAAGATAATATATTTGTATGTGAAAGTGCTCTTCCTTATACTAATCGTTCATGAATTGCTTGTATGACCAATACTATGATTGTCAAACTTAGAATTTACTTTATAAACCAAATGTGAAACTACTACTAAGCATAAATCACATGGATGATTCTAGATTTATGATATTCAATTCATTCACAATTTACTCTTAGGATATAAGTGAAGCACAAGAGTAAACATCAAACTACTCTCAAAAGATATAAGTGAAGATCAATGAGTAGTCAAACAATCAAGTTGCTATGTGAGGACTCTCTCTCAATAAAGACTTTCAGATCTGAGATTTATTTAAAACAGAAAACAAAACAAAAAGGGCACTCCAAGAATAGCACATATCATGCGAACGAATAAAAACTTAGGCTCAACATAGGCTAACCGATATTCGTTGACGAAGAGAGGTGGAATTGTAGGATTGAAAGTATGTCTAGAGGGGGGGTGATTAGACTACTTGACCAAATAAAAATCCTACCTTTTCCCAATTTTAAGTGTTGGCAGATTTTAGCAATGATAGCAAGTCAAGTACACCCTACACATGCATGTCTAAGAGTATAGCAGCGGAAAGTAACAACAAGCATGTATAGTAGAGGGTAGGAAGGAAGATCAAACGCAATGTGAAGACATGAAGATTTTTCCCGTGGTTCCGATAGGTGGTGCTATCGTACGTCCACATTTATGGAGTCTTCAACCCACGGAGGGTAACGGTCGCGAGAGTCCACGGAGGGCTCCACCCATAAGGGTCCACGAAGTAGCAACCTTGACTATTCCATAACGGCTTCCATCCACGAAGAACTAGCCTCACTAAGGGTAGATCTTCACGAAGTAGGCGATCTCCTTGCCCGTACAAACTTCTTGGTTCAACTCCACAACACGAAGTAGGAGGCTCCCAAGCGACACCTAACCAATCTAGGAGGCACCACCCTCCAAAAGGTAATAGGCTCGGCAATGTCGATGAACTCCTTGCTCTTGTGCTTCAAGATGATAGACTCCTCAACACACAATCACTCTCTCACAGATTTGGCTATGGTGGAAGAGATTGATTTGGTGGAAAGCAACTTGGGGAGGCTAGCGATCAAGATTCATATGGATAGAGTGGAATGGCTTGATCTCAACACATGAGTAGGTGGCTCTCTCTCAGAAAATTGGATGGGGCAAGTATGGAATAGTTCTGAGTGCTTCTCTATCGAGTGGGTGGTGGTGAAGGGGTATATATAGGCATCCCCAAAAATCCAACCATTACACCTAAAGTGACTAACTCGGTGACACCGAAGTGTAAAACTCGGTGGTACCGAAGTGACCAAAAGGCAGTAACTTTTGAATCTCGGTGAGACCGATACATAACTCTCGGTGGTACCGATTAGGTGACCAACGGTCTGATTGCACAACTCGGTGATGCCGATTCTCAATTCTCGGTGGTACCAATTCTTGACAATGGCTAACCAGAGAGTTGGTCCAAAAACTCGGTGAGACCGATTCACAAAACTCGGTGGTACCGATTCTTGTGAATAGCTAACCAGGAAGTTGGTCCGAATCTCGGTGAGACCGATTGACAAAACTCGGTGGTACTGATGCTTGAAAATAACTAACCAGAACATTGGCAACTAAACTCGGTGGCACCGATGCAAAATCGGTTGCACCGAAGGGCTAGGGTTTGGCATGGGTCTGTCTGAGTTTGGGAATCGGTGGGACCGAGTGGGAATTGTTGGTAGCACCGATTTTCATGAATGGCTTGGACAGACTTTTGTGGAAGAGTTTGTGGGTGTTTTTGGTGACTATCACTTGTGCACGCTGATCATCTTGTTCACCAACAGTACCTTACCCCCCTTTTAATAGTATTGGCTTTCCTATGGACTCAAAGTGATTTCTCACAAAGTAAAATGTAGAGTCCTCTTGCTTGAAGCTTTGCCAATCCATTTCCTTGCATCTAGGGGTTTCTCCACAATCCTTTTGCCAACCCATCATTGAACTTTTCCTGAAATATACTTAGTGGAAACATTAGTTCAATGACATATATGTTGTTATTAATTACCAAAACCACCAAGGGAGCAAATGTGCTTTCAGGAATGCGTAGCATCCCCAAGCTTAGACACTTGAGACTTCTTGTAATGTTGACCTGGGGAGCCATGGGCATCCCCAAGCTTGAGATCTTGTGTTCCTTTAATTCCCCTCATATCATGGTTTCCTAAATCTTAAAAGCTTCATCCACACAAAACATGACAAGAACTCGTGAGATAGGTTAGTGCACATAATAAAAAATCAACACTTCATGTATTGCCAAGACAAATTGCATAATCATTTTCAAACATTATCTACTGTTTACTATCATTTCCACAATTTATATCTACCAATATAAGCTATGGAAACTGTAGGATAAGTAGATAAGAAAACTATGATAGCAATCTATCTAAACAGGGCAGTATGTAGAAATTAATTCAAAAGGTGTATCTATGTAACTCAAAAAACTCTTAAACTTTAGGAAATAATAAATAATTTGTAGAATAACGCTTTGTAAAAATTTCAGAAACTTTTCATGTTGCAGTAAAATATAAAAATTCAAACACTACAACAAAAGTTTTTGTTTTTGTACAACACTCATCAAACATGCAATTGAGGCATATTAAGGCAATTCTTGGAGATTTTTATTGAAAACAAGATTATAAATAATATCTAACAGATAAAAACAATATAAAATTACGATCCAAACAAAGCACATATTATGTGATGAATAAAAATATAGCTCCAAGTAAGATATACCGATAGTGTTGAAGACGAAAGAGGGGATGCCATCCGGGGCATCCCCAAGCTTAGACGCTTGAGTATTAATTGAATATTACCTTGGGGTGCCTTGGGCATCCCCAAGCTTAGTGTCTTTCCTCTCCTTATTCTCCTCATATCGGTATCTCACCCAAAACTTGAAAACTTCAATCACACAAAACTCAACGGAACTCATGAGATGGGTTAGTGTAATAAAAATAGATCATTCACTTAGGTATTGTCAAGACAAGATTCATAATTATTCTCAAATAATGCCTACTATAATCTATCATTCCCATAATTTTTATCACTAAATATAAGCTATGTAAACACTAAAACAAGTAAACTATGCATGCAAAACAGAATCTGTCAAAAACAAAACAGTGTGTAAAGATCTGAACTAAAACCATATTTCCCTATCTTTGAAAATTCTAAAAATTAGGACAACATAGAGAATTTGTAGAGAAACACTGTGTTAAAATTTCAGAATATTTTGACGCTCCAGTAAAATAGGGAAATTATATACTGGAGGCAAAAGTTTCTGTTTTTGCACGGAATCAATCAACAAGTGTCCACTCTATCCCAAAGACTTTACTCGGCATATTGTTGAAATAAAAGACTCAAAACATGATTGATAAAGTAGCTTAATAATCTAACACACAAAAATGGTAAGGATAAATATTGGGTTGCCTCCCAACAAGCGCTTTACTTTAATGCCTTTTAGCTAGGCATGACGATTTCAATGATGCTCACATAGGAATAGTAAATGAAACATGCAAAAGAGCATCATGAATCACATGACAAGCACATTTAAGTCTAACCCACTTCCTATGCATAGGGATTCTACAAGCAAACAATTTATTGAAGCAAGAATCAACTTGCGTAGGAAGGCAAAACAAGCATAACTTCAACATTTTGAACACATAGAGAGGAAACTTGATATTATTGCAATTCCTACAAGCATATGTTCCTCCCTCATAATAATTTTTAGTAGCATCATGAAGGAATTCAACAATATAACTATCACATAAATCATTCTTTCATGATCCACAAGCATAGAAAATTTATTACTCTCCACATAAGCAAATTTCTTCTCATACATAATTGTGGGAGCAAACTCAACAAAATAACTATCATGAGATACTTGATTGACATAACCAAATTGATCATCAATATAATCATCATAAATAGGAGGCATGCTATCATCATAGTAAATATTATCATCACAAGTAGGGGGACTAAATATATCATCTTCGTCAAACATAGCATCCCCAAGCTTATGGCTTTGCATATCATTAGCATAATGGATATTCAAAGAGTTCATACTAATATCATTGGAATCATGCTCATCATTCAAAGGATTCACATTAAATATTTTATCAAAATCTTCCTCTAACAATTGAGCACAACTATCGAAATCCTTATTTCAAGAAAGACATTATAAAGACGAAGCATATGAGACAACCTAAATTCCATTTTTTAGTTTTCTTTTATAAGACTAAACTAGTGAATAAACAAGAAACTAAAAGATTCAAATGCAAGATCTAAAGATATACCTTCAAGCACTCACCTCCTCGGCAACGGCGCCAAAAAAGAGCTTGATCTTGATGTCTACTACACAACTTTATTCTTGTAGACTCGTGTTGGGCCTCCAAGCGTAGAGTTTTGTAGGACAGTAGCAATTTTCCCTCAAGTGGATGACCTAAGGTTTATCAATCTGTGGGAGGTGTACGATGAAGATGGCTCTCTTAAACAACACTCCAATCAAATACAAGAAATATCTGGTGTCCCCAACACACCCAATACAATGGTAAATTTTATAGGTGCACTAGTTCGGCGAAGAGATGGTGATACAAGTGCAATATGGATGGTAGAAATAGGTTTTTGTAATATGAAAATATAAAAACAACAAGGTAGCAAGTAATAAACAACGAGCAAAATGTTATATCAATGCTTAAGGCCTAGGGCTCATACTTTCACTAGTGAAATCTCGCAACGGTGTTAACATAATTGAATCATATAACCATCCCTCAACGTGCGACAAAGAATCACTCCAAAGTTATTATCTAGCGGAGAACATAAGATGAAATTGTTATATGTAGAAAAACCACCTAAAAGTTATCCTAGAGTTCATACTAAAATAACCATCCTAGAGTTCGTACTAGAATAACACCTATTATATGCATCAATCAACCCTAATGTCACCTAGATACTCCAACGTCACCACAAGTATCCAGGGGTTAATTATTTGACATGCATCGAACAATTTCAGATTCATCATATTCAATCCAACACAAATAAGTTCAAAGAGTACCCCAAGATTTCTATCGGAGAAAGTAGGACATGAATGTGTATCAACCCATATGCATAGATTACCCCAATGTCACCGCAAGAATCCCCAAGTTGATTACCAAAACATATATCAAGTGAATCAAAGAACATCCCATTGTCACCATGGGTAACCACATGCAAGACATATATCAAGCATTCTCAAATTCAAAGTATTCAATCTAACTTAACGATATCTCAAAGGGAAAGACTCAATTCATCACATCAAGATAGAGAGGGAAGAACACCATATGATCCAACTATATTAACAAAGCTCGCGATACATCAAGATCGTGCCATCTCAAGAACACGAGATAGAGAGAGAGAGAGAGAGATTAAACACATAGCTACTGGTACATACCCTCAACCCCGAGGATGAACTAATCCCTCCTCAACATGGAGACCGTTGGGATGATGAAGATGGCCTCTGGTGATGATTTCCCTGTCCGACAGGACAGCGGAAAAGGGCTCCGGATGAGTTTTCTTCGGTACAGAGGCTTGCGGTGGCGGAGCGAAAGTTCTCGGTTAACTTTCGGAAGTTTCTGAATATATAGGATTTTCAATGTTGGAATCATGCGGAGATGTGCCATAGGGGTCCCACAAGGCATCGGGGCGCGGCCACCCCCTTGGGCGCGCCCTGTTGCCCTGTCACCTCCTCATGGGTCCCCTGGTACGCCCTCGAAGCTTCCTGGGTCCCTTTCCTTCCAGAAAAAATCGTCAAAAGGTTTCATTCAATTCCGAGGACTTTCATTTTCTGCACAAAAACAACACCATGGTAATTCTACTGAAAACAACGTCAGTCCGGGTTAGTTCCAATTAAGTCATATAAATTGCATAGGGAGTGACAAATCATAGTCTCGATTCACGTCAACCCAACAGACACCTCGGAGATACCTTTAAAGCATCTTTATGTTCACCCAGTTACGAAGTTATGTTTGATAGGACACAAGGTATTCCTACGGTGTCAGGAAGTTGCATGATCTCATGGTCTTAGGAACAAATACTTGACATGAAGAAAGCAATAGCAATAAACTTAAGTGATATGATCAAATGCTAAGCTTACGGTTGGGTCTTGTCCATCACATCATTCTCCTAATGATGTGATCCCGGTATCAAATGACAACTCATGTCTATGGTTAGGAAACCTTAACCATCTTTGATCAACGATTTAGTCTAGTAGAGGCTCACTAGGGACACGGTGTTGTTTATATATCCACACATGTATTTAAGTTTCCGGTCAATACAATTCTAGCATGGATAATAAATGTTTATCATGAACAGGGAATGTGATAATAACCAATTTATTATTGCCTCTAGAGCATATTTCCAACAGTCTCCCACTTGCACTAGAGTTAGTAATCTAGCTCACATCGCCATGTGATTAACACCCAATGAGTCTGCGACATTCAGACCCGTGTGTACTTTGCAAATCTCTATGTCATACTGTAGATGCTATTACTACACTCCACTTGGAGCTATTCCAGATGATTGCTCCATTATACGTATCCGGTTTGAGTCGTCTGGATCGATGTCAAAGCTTGCATCAATGTAACCTTTTACAACAAACTCTTTATCACCTCCATAACCGAGAAACATTTCCTTAGTCCTCTTTAGGTACCTAAGGATAATTTTGACTGATGTCCAGTGATCCACTCCTCGATCACTCTTGTACCCCTTGCCAGACTCATGGCAGGGCACACATCAGGTATGGTACACAACATGACATACATTATAGAGCCTATGGATGAGGCATAGGGGACGACCTTCATCCTGTCTCTTTCTTCTGTCGTGGTCGAGCTTTGAGTCTTACTCAACTTCACACCTTTCAATATAGGCAAGAACTCCTTCTTTGACTGATTCATTTTGAACTCCTTCAAAATCTTGTCAAGGTATGTGCTCTATGAAAGTCTTATCAGGCGTCTTGATATATCTTTATAGATATTGATGCCCAATATGTAAGCATCTTTATCCAGGTATTCCATTTAAAAACTCCTTTCAAATAACCCTTTATGCTTTCCAGAAATTCTACTCATTTCCAATCAACAATATGTCATCCACATATACTTATCAGAAATGCTATAGAGACCCCACATACTTTCTTGTAAATGCAAGTTTCTTCATAAACTTGTATAAACCCAAAACTCATTGATCACCTCATCAAAGTTTATATTCTAACTCCGAGATGCTTGTACCAGTCCATAGATGGATCGCTGGAGCTTGCATACCTTTTAGCATCCTTAGGATCGATAAAACCTTCCGGTTGTATCATACACAACCTTTCCTTAAGGAAACCATTAAGGAACATAGTCTTGACATCCATCTGCCAGATTTCATAATTGAAAAATGCAGAAATTGCTAACATCATACTAACAGACGTTAGCATCACTACGGGTGAGAAAGTCTCATCGTAGTCAACTCCTTGAACTTTGTTGGAAACCCTTTTGGACAAGTCGAGCTTTATAGATGGTGACATTACCATCAGCGTCCGTCTTCTTCTTAAATATCCATTTGTTCTCAAACATGGATCCTATCTCGGATTTTCTGGCCTCTAGCCATTTGTCAGAATCCAGGCCCATCATCGCTTCCTCATAGTTTGTAGGCTCACTGTTGTCTGACAACATGATTTCCAAGATAGGATTACCATACCACTTGGGGCAGTACATGTCCTTGTCGACCTATGAGGTTTGGTAGTTACTTGATCCAAAGTTTCATGATCATCATCATTAGCTTCCTCTTCAATTGGTGTAGGCATCACAGGAACATCTTTCTATGTTCTGGTACTCTCCAATTGAAGTGAAGGTTCGATAACCTCATCAAGTTCTACCTTCCTCCCACTCACTTCTTTCGAGAGAAACTCCTTCTCTAGAAAGGATTCATTCTATGCAACAAAGATTTTGCCTTCGGATCTATGATAGAAGGTATACCCAATTGTTTCTTTAGGGTATCCTATGAAGACGCACTTTTGCGCTTTGGGTTCGAGCTTATCAGGCTGAAGCCTCTTGACATAAGCCTCGCATCCCCAAACTCTGAGAAACGACAACTTAGGTTTCTTCCCAAACCATAATTCATACGGCGGCGTCTCAAGTGATCTAGATGGTGCCCTATTTAAAGTGAATGCAACTATCTCCAATGCATAACCCCAAAATGGTAGTGGCAAATCGATAAGAGACATCATAGAACGCACCATATCCAATAGAGTACGGTTACGACGTTCAGACACACCATTATGCTGTGGTGTTCCAGGTGGTGTGAGTTGTGAAACAATTTCCACATAGTCTTAAATGCATACCAAACTCGTAACTCAGATATTTACCTCCACGATCATATCGTAGACATTTTATCTTCTTGTCACGACGATCTTCAACTTCACTCTGAAATTGTTTGAACTCGGATCTACTCGTATCTACTCAAATCATCTATGAAGGTAAGAAAATAATGATATCCACCACGTGCTTCATCATTGGACTGCATACATCAGTATGTATTGTTTCCAACAAGTCGCCTTCTCGCTCCATTGAACTGGAAAACGGGGTTTTAGTCATCTTGTCCATGAGGCATGTTTCACATGTCTCAAGTGATTCAAAATTGATTGATTCCAAAAGTCCATCAGCATGGAATTTTTTCATGCGCTTTACACCAATATGACCTAAGAAGTAGTGCCACAAGTATGTGGTACTATCATCATTAACTTTGCATCTTTTGGCATCAATATTATGAACATGTGTATCACTACTATCGAGATTTAATAAACCATTCACATTGGGTGCATGATCACAAAATATATTATTCATATAAACAAAGCAACCATTATTCTCTGACTTAAATGAATAACCGTCTCGCAGTAAACAAGATCCAGATATAATGTTCATGCTCAACGTAGGCACTAAATAACCATTATTTAGGTTTAAAACTAATCCCTAAGGTACAACGAGTGTGCCGATGGCGATCATATAAACCTTGGAGATACTTCCAATACACATCGTCACCTCGCCCTTAGCTAGTGTCCGTTTACTTTGCAGCTCCTATTTCGAGTCACTAATATTAGCAACTGAACCAGTATCAAATACCCAGGTGCTACTACGAGCACTAGTAACACATCAATAACATGTATATCAAATATACCTATGTTGAGGTTGCCAGCCTTCTTATCTGCCAAGTACTTGGGGCATTTCGCTTCCAGTGACCGTTCCCTTATAATAGAAGCACTCAGTCTCGGGTTTGGGTCCAGCCTTGGGTTTCTTCATTGGAGCGGCAACTGGTTTGCCATTCTTTAAGTTCCCCTTCTTTCCCTTACCCTTCTTGAAACTAGTGGTCTTGTTAACCATCAACACTTGATGCTCCTTCTTGATTTCTACCTTCGCGGCCTTTAAGCATCGCGAATATCTCAGGGATCGTCTTCTCCATCCCTTGCATGTTATAGTTCATCACGAAGCTCTTGTATCTAGATGGCAGTGACTGGAGAACACTATCAATCACTACCTTATTTGGAAGATTAACTCCCACTTGATTCAAGCGATTGTAGTACCCAAACATTCTGAGCACATGCTCACTGACTGAGCTGTTCTCCTCCATCTTGCAGCCAAAGAACTTGTTAGAGGTCTCATACCTCTCAACATGGGCATGAGCCTGAAATACCAATTTCAGCTCTTGGAACATCTCATATGCTCCGTGGGGTTCAAAACATCTTTGGAGCCCTGAGTCTTAGCCGTAAAGCATGGCGCACTGAACTATCGTGTAGTCATCAAAATGTGCATGCCAAACGTTCACAACATCCACAGACAACACTAGAGGGGTTGGCACACCGAGTGGTGCATCAAAGACATAAGCCTTCTATGCAATAGTGAGGACAATCCTCAGATTACAGACCCAGTCCGCATAATTGCTTACATTATCTTTCAACTTAGTCTTTCTCTAGGAACATATTAAAATTCAGGGAAGCTATAGCATGAGCTATTGATATACAACATAATTTGCAAAGACTTTAGACTATGTTCAAGATAATTGGTTCAGTTAATTAGATTACTAATGAACTCCCACTTAAATCAACATCCCTCAAGTTGTCTAAGTGATACATGATCCAAATTCACCAACCCAAGTCCGGTCATCACGTGAGATGAGGTGGTTTCAATGGTGAACATCTCCATGTTGATCATATCTACTATATGACTCATGTTCGACCTTTCGGTCCTTCGTGTTCCGAGTCCATGTCTGTACATGCTAGGATCGTCAAGTTTAACCCAAGTATTTTGCATGTGTAAAACTGGCTTACACCTGTTGTATGTGAACGAAGATTCTATCACACCCGGTCATCACGAGGTGCTTCGAAACGATGAACTTTTGCAACGGTGCATACTTAGGGAGAACACATTTTTCTTGCAATTAAGAGAAGGGATCAGCCTATAATGCTACTGTCGTCCTAAACAAAATAAGATGCATAAAAGATAAACATCACATGCAATCAATATATGTGACATGATATGGCCATCATCATCTTGTGCTTTTGATCTCCATCTCCAAAGAACCTGCATGATCTCCATCGTCACCGGCATGACACCATGATCTCCATCATCGTGTCGCCATGTAGTTGTCTCCGCCAACTATTGCTTCTACAACTATTGCTAACGCATAGCGATAAAGTAAAGCAATTACGTGACATTTAATGATTGACACGCAGGTCATACAATAAATTAAAGACAACCCTATGGCTCCTACCGGTTGCCGTACTCATCGACATGCAAGTCGTGAAAACTATTACAAAACATGATCATCTCATACATCAACCATATATAAAATCACGTCTTGGCCATATCATATCACAACATGCCCTGCAAAAACAAGTTAGACGTCCTCTACTTTGTTGTTGCAAATTTTACGTGGCTGCTATGGGCAACTAGCAAGAACCGTTCTTACCTACGCAAAGACACAACGTTGATATTCAAGTTGCATTTTAACCTTCTACAAGGACCGGTAATGTCAAACCGAATCCAACTAAAGTGGGAGAGACAAACACCCGCCAACCACCTTATGCAATACAAGTTGCATGTCAATTGGTGGAACCGGTCTCTTGTGCGAGGACAAGTAAAGTTGGTCTGGGCCGCTTCATCCCACAATACCGCCGAATCCAAATAAGACAAACAGAGGTAAGCAATATGAACATCAACGCCCACAACTTCTTTGTGTTCTACTCGTGCATATCATCTATGCGTAGACCTAGCTCATGATGCCACTGTTGGGAATAAAGCATGGAAAACAAAAAAAATCCTATGAACACCCAAGATCTATCTATGGAGATGCATAGCAATGAGAGGGAGAGTCTGTCTACGTACCCTTGTAGACCATTAAGCGGAACCATATATAACGCGGTTGATGTAGTCGTACTCTTCACGATCCAATCGCGATCCGATTCGATCTGCGCCGAACGGACAACACCTCCGCGTTCAGTGCACGTGTGGCTCGATGCGTCTCTTCCTCCTCAATCCAGCAAGCGAGGATGGAGTAGTAGATGGTATTGCCGGCAGCACGACGGCATGTTGGCGGCAGTGGTGGTGCTATTCCTGCAGGGCTTCGCCGAGCGCTGCCGAAAAGACGATCGGAAGAGAAAACATATATGGAGAGAGGGAGGGATGTGCCAAGGGATTGGGTGCGGCTTTCCTCCCTCTCCTCCACTATATATATGGGGAAGGGGAGGGGCGTCGGCCTTGGCCCCTCCACCAAGGGAGGGGGCGGCGGCCCTAGGGGGAGGAGTGGCCCCCAAGTAAAGGGGGCGCCCCCCTCTGGGTTTCCCCTCCCACCAACCCTAGCCGCATGGGCCTAGGAGGGAAGGGGAGCCCAACCCACCAGGGGCTAGTGCGCCTCCCTCTCACCCATGTGGCCCTCCGAGCTGGGTGGACCCCTCCCGGTGGACCCCCGGAACCCTTTCGGTACTCCCGGTACACTACCGGAAGTGCCCAAAACTTTTCCGGAACCCGAATACAACTTTCCCGTATATGAATCTTTACCTCCGGACCATTCCCGAGTTCCTCGTCACATTCGAGATCTCATCTGGGACTCCGAACAACATTTGTTCACCAACATACACATCCCAATGCTACTCTAGCGTCACCGAACGTTAAGCGTGCGGACCCTACGAGTTGGAGAATCATGTAGACATGACCGAGACACCTCTCCGGTCGATAACCAATAGCGGGACCTGGATGCCCATATTGGTTCCTACATATTCCACGAAGATCTTTATCGGTCGAACCACGATGTCAAGGATTCAGTTTATCCCGTATTCAGTTCCCTTTGTCCATCGGTATGTTACTTTCCCAAGATTCGGTCGTCCGTATCTCCATACCTAGTTCAATCTCATTACCGTCAAGTCTCTTTACTTGTTCCGTAATACAAGATCCCGTGGCTAACTCATTAGTCACATTTCTTGCAAGCTTCTTGTGATGTTGCATTACTGAGAGGGCTCAAAGATACGTCTCCGTCATACGAGTGATAAATCACAGTCTCTATTCATGCCAACCCAACAGACACCCTCGGAGATACCTGTTGAGCATCTTTATGATCACCTAGTTACGAAGTGACGTTTGATAGCACACACGGTATTCCTCCGGTGTCAGGGAGTTGCATGATATCATGGTCTTAGGAACAGATACTTGACATGAAGAAAACAATAGCAATAAACTTAAGTGATACGATCAAATGATAAGCTTACGGTTGGGTCTTGTCCATCACATCATTCTTCTAAGGATGTGATCCCGTTATCAAATGACAACTCATGTCTATGGTTAGAAAACCTTAACCATCTTTGATCAATGAGCTAGTCTAATAGAGGCTCACTAAGGACACAATGTTGTTTATATATCCACACATGTATTTAAGTTTCCGGTCAGTACAATTCTAGCATGGATAATAAACTTTTATCATGAACAGGAAATTATGATAATAACCAATTTATTATTGCCTATAGGGCATATTTCCAACAGCACCGCCAATCCCTCTCTATTCCCATGCACTTGCAAACCATCCAGATCCTGTAAAGTATTTCAGATTTGACTCAACAAATTCGTCCGGGAGGGCAACAACACTTTGGAAGTGTTTATAGTTATTATCTAGCAAGTTTGCCGAGGAAATTATGTGGATCGATACGTTATACTCGAGGGCGAGTATATATTGAGTACAATGAGAAACTCGATTTTCCAGGGTTGATCTAAATTCTGATCCAGAGGAGATTGCGACTTGGGTTATCAATTCATTCGATCACCGATGGAGTTCAATTCAATAGTGTTGTCACCGGTTGGCAGGTTGTGTTGAGCAGGTTGATCATGCCCAGCCAAGTGGAATGAAAACTCACAAAGGAGTACGAAAAACATGGCAAAATATCGTATTGTGTTTTTCCTTACGAAATTTTACAACCTTCTTTGCTAACAAATTGTTCAATTTTGACATGTTAACTACACCTAGGATTTGTACGAGCAGAGGGGGGCGAAGAATAGGGCATTGTTATGACCGCATTGTCAGTCGTTTCTCCGACACAATGAAAAGTGGAAACACCATGAGAAGTGGAAATAGAGGAACATGATTGTCATCCACTTAAGAAGAGGTCAAGAACCTCTGGCGTTTGACACTGAGCAAATCAGTGAGTAAGATGAGGAGAAGGATGGTCAAAGTCCAACTCCAAGCTCAGAGATTCCCACCAAAAAGAGGCCTCCAAGGAGGAAGCAAGAGAAGGAAAAGATGAAGACGGTGTTGTGTTCCAAACCATGACGGTCCAACTAATGACTACAACAAAGAATGATATGGAGGATAAAGGAAGCAAGATAAGGAATCAAGTGGATGGAGGTCATGCCCATGGAAGAGTGCAAGGTGGCGTATGAGGAGCACAAGGTGGCAATTAAAGATGCGAAGTTGAGATTCCTTGGAGAGGGGTGTTTCCGAAAAATATGGAGCGACAATACAAGATTATGTTCATGGACACCAGTGGGCTCAATGAAACACATTGGAAATAAGAGTGTGCGGCTTTATGTTTAAACCCTGTGATTCGTGTTTGAATTTACCAATTTCTCACCAAGAAAAAATTATGACTACTAAGACTTGTAAATTGTAATTATAAGTGAACATAGACAAGAAAAGCTTACTGAAGAGAACATTCCATGGGCAGAGAATCTAAACTCTATTAAAAAAACTCAACAAACATGCACTAGCACCTCTGGCATTTTAATCTATAAACACTATAATACAAACTCAAAGAATTAAGGCATTATTAACCACTGAGATCGAAGTATGAGAAACCCAATTACAAGGTGAAAGGAAACATCAAGTACTGCCTGGAGAACACATAACACAGAACAAAGAAAACAAGTATAGGAGTGAAAAAGACACAAAATAACCAATTAACTGCAACAGTTCTCGATGACCACAAGAAACATGGGCAAGCAGTACCTGCCAGGGCAACCTACATGGTGATCCATAAGAATGCGTTATTTATTTCTCTCAGATATGAAATCTGATCAAGACACATATAAACATGTAGCAAAGTTGAATCAGAATGACGTACCAAGGAAAATTGGTATCACTTTACATGAACCTCTCATTGCACATGTCATGTATCTGAAGGTGTGTCTGGAGCTCCCGGTTGCTGCTGTGATTTATTTATAAGAAGGGGAGACAATGCTTTGACTACAATGCTCATGCTAGGTCTAAACTCAGACT
This sequence comes from Elymus sibiricus, assembly GCA_039707655.1. Taxonomy (NCBI): domain Eukaryota; kingdom Viridiplantae; phylum Streptophyta; class Magnoliopsida; order Poales; family Poaceae; genus Elymus; species Elymus sibiricus. The sequence goes on along the minus strand of CM077675.1, from coordinate 212,083,976 downwards.
CGTATTGCACACAAAGAGCTGCCACTGCCGCGAGCTGAAGAGATAGCAAATAAAACAACAGTTGATATGTTAGAATTTCACAAATATAGTTCAAGCAATGCGGATTTTCCTTAATAATTCATAGCAACTTGAAGATTGCATCAAAGCTGAGAAATGCCCATTTATTCCTAAAAGAAAGAAAAACTAGAGCTAGCAATGCAGTTTTTCCCTAGCAAGACAAAGTAACTTGAAGAATATTTGAGCAAAGCTGAGAAATGTCCATCCACTTCCTAAATAAAAATCATTTTTGGATATATTAAGCATGTACGTAGTGTTGTTCTCATCAGGTCGCAGCCACTTTGAGTGGCTTTGTAATTGTTGGCCGTCTATAACTTTCCTTGTTAGCACAAAATGATACACATATAGATGTGTGCTAAAAATGGTGCTTCACAAGCGCATATCGGCATATGCATTAGGGAGGAGGGAGGAAGATATACCTTGGCAACACCTTTTGGAGGGTACTCTCCACTTAATCTTGGATCAACACATTGTTTTACCTTGTCCTCACCAAGCCTTGGTGTTGCCTGGTTTGAAGATGAATAACAAATCAGTCTATAAATTAAACCTAGAAAGTACTACATCCGGATACCTTTTTTGGTAATAAATTACACGAAGCATTGCAAAAACTTTACTGATGTGCCAAACAACAAAGTTATCCAGATATGTGCAGAACTGTTTACACAAATATGTTATATGGAATTATAGAAGCATGCATCATTGCATCTAGTGCCAGAAAACACAAGGGGTTTGAAGTTGACCATAAATATGTTACAGCTTATGTCCTGTGAAAATGGAGCTGTTAGCCTCAGCCTTATTGAGTCTATTATAGCCTCTATAAATCGACCCCCATCAGGACAACACCACAGACAAAGAAATGACAGCTCTTCCCCGTCGAGGGCAGAATCTTGTTGAATAATAGGGTGAACAAAAGAAGTGAATGTATACATACCCAGGTAACAAGACTCTGCTGTCCCCTTGGCATCGTGTGATCTACTGGTTTCCTTCCAGTTAGAAGCTCCAAAAGAACAACCCCAAAGCTATACACATCACTTTTTTGCGTCAGTTGGCCAGTCATGGCATACCTGCATAGCATAGGAAACCTCTTATATGTTGGAATCAGGTGATTGTTATAGTTTGCCATATCTATTCAGTACCTAAATATTAAGTGTTAAAGAAACTTCAGTTGCAAAACACAAAACCGAAGTTCACTAGAATTCTTTCTTACTGTGATGATTTGGTGAAACCCCAACAGATTATTACTCAGGACCACAATCAAAAATATAGTATACAGAACTATGGAAAATATTTCAGATATATAAGTCGAAATAATTACTCGGGAGCATGATATCCAAAGGTTCCAAGCACACGAGTAGAATGTAGACGAGCAGCCATATCTGGCGATTGATTTGAAAGGTTGAAATCTGCAATTTTAGCTTTGTAGTCCTCAAATAAAAGTACATTGCTTGACCGTATGTCCCGATGGACTACAGAAGGCTGGACCTTCTCGTGAAGATACTCAAGCCCTTTTGCAGCATCAACAGCAATGGTGATCCTTTGCATCCAGTCAAGTGCTGGGCCAGGCTGTGCACCAGCAACACCCTTTCTCCCTGTTGAAAGAGCAAAATTCCAAAAATAATACGCACGATGTTATATATGTGTAGCTTTGACGGCAGGATGCATGGAATGGACATGCATAAAACCCTGAATCTGCTTAATGGTAACTCTTATGTGTATGCTAGATAAATACCATGCAAAATATCATGTAGAGAACCCATAGTAGCAAATTCGTAGGCCAGTAAGCACTGATCTCCTTCCAGACAGTACCCAAGCAAGTCAACAAAATGTTCATGTTTTAATCTAGAAATAACGGAGACCTGTATCCAAAGAAGGAAAAATCCCATAACAATTGGTCATTAACTTATAGAATTACATTTGCAGATAGCTAAATACCCGGCAACCATACCTGTGCTATAAATTCATTGTCAGGCTCAGGGTCTGCTGAAGTATCAAGCTTTTTCACAGCCACATGTGTCCCGTTCTCTAGAACAGCATAGTACACTCTTCCATACGAACCCTCACCAACCAAAGCTTTTGACCCAAAATCATCTGTCTTCTCTTTCAGTTCATCAAATGACAATTCAGGTACTTCAATGGAGGGAGGTGCTTTTCCCTGATCACCAATTTGAGTAAAACCACTACCTGAAACCCATGTGTTAAAATGGATAAGGTGTCAGCAGCAGAGACATACAGAGAGATATTATGCAGAAGAATGCGTTGATATATGATATACCTGCGCTTGAGAAAAAGATATATGATATGACCTACTCCTTCCTTCTATAACTATCATGAACTACTGGATAAAATAGATACAACTGAACAGAAGATAACTGAACTTTGCAATATTTGAATCAGCAAAAACCATCAACTGATCAATGCCGTTCAACTGTACCAGACAAGTTTCCTCGAAGACCTTGCATAAATAGACTGTCATGTTGTTCACCAAACAAGACAATCTAATTGGTAGCTACACAAAGCCCTGGAGGAAGGAACTTCAAACTTCACGTTGATAACTGAATAATTGTGTTAGTTAGACTAGTCTAGACCATGTGGCAGTACAGTTTGGCTGTTTCGGTCAACTCTCTGTTATATACAGCTAGCAATGCATGTACCCAAACAAAGTTGTGTATCGCTATATTATACTTCCTCCGTCCCAAAATAAGTGTCTCAACTTTGTACTAGAGTTAGTACAAAGTTATACTAAGGTTGAGACACTAGAGTTAGTACAGTATAAAACTGGTTTTCCATCATAATGGCAGGAGGGAAATAAAGTTGTAATTGGTCGATAATCCCAAAACCGATTGCAAGTGAGACAAGTATGCCCATTGCACTTGAAATGCCACTCTCATCTAATACAAAGCTCTATCAGCCAGCAGGGGTGAATTACGGGCGGTCCCTTGTTACCAATTTCTAATAGTACAAACTGCCTTTAAGAAATGCCAACTGAACATGGACAAGGGTAGAAACATGATGTGTCAGCCTGTCAGAAACTCATTTATATGCCCAGCCTCCAGAAGCTGGGCATGCTCTTCAAGAAATCAAGAAAAGAACAAACGTACCATTTGCCCGTTCAGGACTTCTGGGAAACTCATCCCCATTTTCTTGATACGGCGTGTCAACATGTGCGCAGCAAAACCACCGCCGCATAATGACCAATCGATCGACTTCTGCTTTTGCTCACTTCTTGTGCCTGCCTCAAGCGAAACCAGATTAGCACAAACGGTCAGGCCAATACACGGCGGAGGCATACACAAATGGCGGACTGGGAGAAGCCTCACCTCAGCTGCGCGCGGCGGCGCGGCGAAGCAGACGGAAGACCGAGGCGGGGGCACGGATGGTCGTGGGGAGAGGATACCCTGAGCTGAGCTATCTGACTATCTGGGACGGCGGCGAGGAGGGAAAGGGAAGAAGGGGGGAGAAGCGGGACGGGGAGGTGGTGGTGGCGACGATGATGGCAAAGCGAGTACTGGCTTGAATTTCTTTAAAGCCAAAACGAGTTTTCCCTCTGTAATCCTCCTGTCGTCGGTCGCCGCCGATTTTATTCCAGCTCGGCTCCTCCTGCTTTCCAGCTCGCCGCCGTCCGGATTGATCTTGCCTAACGTGTTTGGTGATGATCATTTAATTGATTTAACTGGCTCATCATTGCTGTCGACTGATTGTCTACGCTTTGGATTTGGTTGCGTGGCGGGTGGCGGTGATTCTGCGCTTGGCCAGGTAGTACCACTAGCGTACAGTCCTTTGGCAATACAAAATTTCGGTGCTCTTGTTGGGGGCAGGAATCAAATAATGGAATCGCCGTCCTTTGGCAATACAAATCATCGAACTGAACTAGTCACCACCCACGTGATCATAAAAAATATTACAGGCTGAACCAGTAACCACAGTTTATGATCACAAGATTTAGACCATCTTCACATTGGATGGATAACAATATGATTTTCAAAAATGCAATTCTTATATCCCATAAGAAAATATTCTTGATCCATGCGAGTATTCTCCTATATTTTTAAAATTTAAGTATAGTCTTGTCTTGGATAGAGAGCAGATTCAGGAAGATGATTATATGGGACCTAAATGGATGGCTATTATTACTTGCCATGTTAAACGTCCGGGTCTTAGATTGACTTATTTTGACATCTGAGATCAACACCTTTGGCGGTAAACACGGGAGTGACGTGGATAGTAGGAGCAGAGGTATGTACGGATATGATGAATTTGGTTCTCCAATCTTCTTGTTTGTACAGGAGTATTAGCAAATATACCCGTGCGTTGCAACGGAAGAAAAAGATCGTCCCTCATACACACCCTCGATGACATCAGCAAATCATTGAAATCTTTCACGGTGCTATACGAGAAACAACATGATAAGTGATTTTGTGCACAAGCATAAAAGTGAGACGATTTTTTAAGTGTACTAGAATTATGTCCAATTTATTAAACAACAAAATTATTTACCTAGTTACCGGTATCAATTCACCTCTTTGTGGCGTTCCTCGTTCATACCCAACAAATAGTGCATTAGACTGAAAATAGCAAAGTACATTTTAGTCTCAATGATAACATGTGCATAAGAGCATTATTCCTGCTTTGTTGATCTATGTGTTTGTAACTGTAACCCAAATCAAGACTTAATTTGGTTTCAAACATATTAGATATCTCCATCGAAAACAATAAATCTGAAAGGACATGCATAACGAATAGACATTTTTTAAATGCCCCATATAAAGAAAGATATTAGTTAAGGATGCAACATAAACATAATTTTAGAAATGATTAACATGAAAGATAATATTATATTTGAAATCTACATATTTTTCTGAGCTATTTTCATATATGAATTTTTAAATTTGAAGTTAGAGTTTGAAAGATATGAATATTTTTAAAAGTAGAAACGTTAAAAAAATAGTTGGGCCGAAGTTGCAACAGTGCAGCCCATCTAGTAAGATGACACCTAGGCGAGGCAGCTCTATCTTACACCAACTTGATTTCAGGAGAAAAGTCGGAAAAAGAGTGGGTGGAGGGGGGTTCGAACTTGGGTCTCCCAAGTGGAAGTAGAAGGCTCAAGCAAATCGGGTGCTTGTCCACATGTGGTATCTAAAGGGGTCGCTATGTACATGAACCAAACGCGATGGGCGGCAAATTTATGGAAAAAACGAATCATTTTTTCTTTACTTACGGGTGGCATTGGTGAGTAATATTTGTCAACTTCGAGGGCAAATTTAATGACAGGCGGGCAGAAGCAATAGCCCCTTTATTAGTAGGGATAGACTTACGGGTGGCATTGGTGGGTAATTTTTGTCAACTTCGAGGGCAAATTTAATGACGGACGGGCAGAAGCAGTAGCCCCTTTATTAGTAGGGATAGATATATACGACGGTTGAGATCAGGCAATTTTTTATGTTTAGCCCTAAATACATTTGGTGCTAAACAGGAGAGCGGTGTGGACAGTTGGATTAGAGATATGTACATGTAGGAATAGGATGGATTTTGTTCTCCACTCTTCTTGCTTTTATAGGGGTATATAGTAGAAGATATCGAGACATGATATCGTCAACGTCGTTGCGTAACATCGCATGCATCGCTCTACAGAACCACGTCACGGGCGACCTAGCCGCTGCCACTGTTCCTCTCCTCCACCGATCTCCATTCTCCTCATTGTGGGTTGATGAGACCGATGGGCAACGCTCATTTCGATATATGATGTTGGCAGGACAAGTTCCCTCCCATGGAGTCGCGATGTGGCCCTAACTGACGCAAACTTCTTTGGAGTAGTGTCGTGGGCGGTGGCTTACCTTGTCATCGTGAGGGGGGAGTCGGGCACGGCTGGCAACCCATAGTCCGACTGGGTTGATCTGAGTCAAAAGAGAGAGTGGTGGATAGACTATTAAAATTAGGGGATTTCTATTTATGTGCCCCTCATTGCTTAGTCCTCCTCAGTTTTGCCCATGCCAACTTTTTTTGCTCACTTTTCCCCTCCCCCGCGCCACCCACACTCACCAATGCCCAAATGGGGGTTACGTTGGTCAAGGGAGTTGATTGTTAGCCACCGCTATTACTGACGAGTGGGACACATCGTGCCATGTGGCGCTCTCACAATCGGCCGGGCATGTGCCTGCATGCATGTGTAGTCACATCGCCGTCACGTCAGCATTTTCACACCGCACGGTTTCCCGTGCGAGGAGTTGCGTCGCCGTCGTGCCCGCCAGGCTTCTGTTAATGCATTTTATAGCGGTGCGGCGCACCCACCGGCGTTCACCCATTCCTGTCCCACTCCCCTCCACTCCCCTTGCCGTCACACAACCTTCTCCGCCATGCTCCTCCACCAAACCCTAGCCGCCTGCCCTTCCATAGTCGGAGCAATGGCCAGCTACGGTCGTGGGGCCGGAAGCAGCAGTCGGGAGCGCCGTCGCGCGCTGTGCGTTCCGGGCATGACGTGCACCCTTCGGGTCGACGAGGCGTCGCTCCTCGCCTGTTGCGGTGTCATGATGACGCCAAACACGTGCCTGCCTGCCGGCTGGCACATGAGCTGGGGGGTCGCGCTGGCCCATGTCCCCTCCGTCCGCATGCCGGCCATGTCGCGCGCGATACACGCGTTTTGGGAAGGCGGAGGACCGGTCCAAGCTTCGTTACGCGCCCGACAGCGCGCGGTGGCCGGAGATCCTGGCGGAGGAACACGCCGCCCGCATCCAGCACTACGACGGCCGATACCCGCCTTCGTGGAACAACATCGACGAGAGGTACGACTTTTGGGAAGGGTGTATCTTCCTCGATGTCATGGCCGCGTGTCCTGCGCAGCTCGGTCTGGAGGAGGGCGAGCGGGTTTCATCGCCGTGGGCCATGCCTCGACTCACGCCACAGGCCACGCCCACATTTGCAGGAGGCACGGGTGGGCCAAGTACCAGCCGAGGCCTTCGCATTCCAAAGCCGGAGCAAGGGACGTCAGGGACGAGTTCTACCGTGCGCGACGCCAACCTGCGCATGCCAAAGCCGGAGCCGGGGACGAGCTCTGCAGTGCGCGGCACCAGGCTGCGCATCCCGAGTTCTTGCGGCGCCCCTCTGCTAGTCCCAAAGCCCGAGCCCGGGACGAGCTCACGCGGTCCGCTGCTCGTGCCCAAGCCGGAGCGCGGGACGATCAACAAAGGGGCCGCAACGCCACCCCGATGACCCGGTGGACTCGCTGGGCCTACGACAGGCGGACGTCGCCTCGGTGGCCGACGTCACCACCGACCTCGTGGGCGAGGATGATGATGACGACAAGCAGGGGTGTGGTGACGAGGGCGGCTCCTCCTCCTCCGGCATTGGCAGCGGCTCCGATGTGGACGACGACGAGCAGTAGCTAGGTTTAGGGGTTTATGTGTGTAGAAATTTTAAACTTTTAATGAAATTTGGTGATGTTTAAATTTCTAAATTGAATGTCAGTACCTATGCATGTTTGGATGTCCAATTTGTGCCATGTTTGCTTGTGTGTGACAACTGGTGACACACATTTCATGAATTAGGTAAAATAATTCGTTGTTTTCAATCAAACATTGCCAACTTTTCAAGTTTTTTGTATTTTAAACATGATGTACTGAAAGTTTAGTATTTTCCCCACAAACTAGTTCACACAGATGGCTCCATGCAAAAGAATTTCATTTTTTAGCCTTTTTTCATTTTCTAATATTTTCCTTATAATTTATGAAAAGTCAACTAAATAGATGGAATATAGCAGTGGTACTCTGAAATTATTGAAACTTGGTCAGTGGTCATCCAGTGTGACCTACTTTTGATGAAAGATGAAATGGAACAAATTTTAAAACTATTTGAGGCACTTCCTTCATAAAAAAAATCATTTCTAGGACTTGGAAAATAGAAAATTTGCTTTTTATTACCAAATAATTGCAGATTCCTATGGAAACATTGTCCACAATGATAACACAAGTAGTTGTGTCAAATTTGGACAAATAATCATGGATTATGCCATGTATGTGGCCATTTCCATGTGCATATGCCTTGGAATCCACACAAGTTCATACTAGATAGGCCATTTCGTGAAGTTTTTTTTCAAACATGTTGTATTGCAAGTTTAGTATTTTTCCCACAATCTAGTGCACACAAGATGGCTCCATGCAAAAGAATTTCATTTATGAGCCCTTTTTCATTTTCTTTCTTTATTTTCAAAACGGGGTCAAACTTGAAGTGTTGACCATTGATACAAAAAGGATTGGAATTCCTACTTTCTTTGTCCCATGTTCATTCTCCACCAACATTAGATCATAAAATAATATTTTGCAATTTTCAGGACCAAACTACATCACACGTGTAGTTCAAATTTGGGCAATTTCTGATAATTCATGAAAATCCAACTAAATAGATGGAATATAGCAATGGTACTCTGAAATTACTGAAACTTGGTCAGTGGTCATCCAATGTGACCTACTTTCGGTGAAAAATGAAATGGAACAAATTTCAAAACTATTTGAGGCACTTCCTTCACAAAAAAGTCATTTCTAGGACATGGAAAATGGAAAATTTGCTTTTTACTATCAACTAATTGCATATTCCTATGGAAACATTGTCCACAATGGTAACACAAGTAGTTGTGACAAATTTGGACAAATAATCATGGATTATGCCATGTATGTGGCCATTTCCATGTGCATATGCCTTGGAATCCACACAAGATCATACTAGATAGGCTATTTCGTGAAGTGTTTTTTCAAACATGTTGTATTGCAAGTTTAGTATTTTTCCCACAATCTAGTGCACACAAGATGGCTCCATGCAAAAGAATTTCATTTTTTGTATCCTTTTTTTATTTTCTTTATTTATTTTCAAGATGGGGTCAAACTTGAAATGTTGACCATTGATAAAAAAAGATTGGAATTCCTACTTTCTTTGTCCCATGCTTATTCACCACCAACATTAGAGCATAATTTTTTTTTTAATTTTCAGGACCAAACTACATCACACTTGTAGTTCAAATTTGGGCAATTTCTGATAATTGAACATATAAATGTCGCTAGGCTCGTAGGCAGAATGAAGGCGTCCACGTCGCCCTATAAACGCTATGAATATAAACGCTATGAATAGTGCTCGTGCCACCGCCTGTTAATTCGGTGCCCCGCCGAGGGCATTTTTGTCATTTCACGCATCGGAGTATAAAAGGGAGCCGCTCCTGTGGAGAAGACCTAGCCGCTCCTCCTCCCGCACTCGCGCCGCCCCCTCTCCTCTTCCTCCTGCCTCACCTCTCTCTCTCCCCCTCGACCCGCGCCCGCCTCCCTGCCCCGCCGCCATCCAGATCCGTCTCGACGCCGCCGTCATCTCCTTCGCCCAGCCGGCCGCCGCCGCACCGCTCGAGGTCGACTCCGGCGGCTCCTCCCCGTCTCCTCCTTCGCCCCCACGCACGGCTCCGCTTCCCACCGCCTCCGCTCGCCCTCGCGTCGTCGCTTCCGCTCGCCCTCGCGTCGCCACGTCCTCTCCTCCCTGCCCTCTCGGTGCTCAGCGGGACGAGCGCGGCTCGCCGCCGGCCCTGGCGAGAGAGGTCACCGCCCCGGTCAGCTCTGGCCGTTGGATCTCGATCCCGGACGAACGTTTCCTTGATGCGTTCCTGGAAGGCTTCCTCCACTGCCTGCTCGCGCTCGCGACGGCCGAGACGGCCGCATTGCTCCGCCCTGCCTGGCCCTTCTCTTCCCCGCCTGCTGAGCGGATGTTGCCGCCTGCGCCGCTGCTCCACCGGAGGAGCGCGTCGACTGCGGCGCTCGTCTCTCCTCCCCGGCAGTCACCAAGCCTAGAAGAGGTCGGGCGCGAGCTGCCGGCGAACCGCACCAGAGGGCGCTGCCTAGGTGAGCCTCCTCCCCTTCATGGTTTTGACCAAGGTTCGCCTCTCTGTCGCTCTCTCACTGCTGCTCCTCCCATCTCCTATCCTGCAGTTCGTCGCTCTCGCGGAACCGCACGAGGTCTCCGGCCAGCCCACTGCATAGCTTGTAGTCCAGAGCCACGCAAAGAAGGTGATGCCTAGGCCGCTACAAAGCTGGAAGAGAACGCAGGCCAGCCGACCACCTTTCTTGCCGTCTAGGTCATCGCCGATCTATGCATTCAGAGGATTTTTGTGACGATGCTGCAGGTTTGTGTTTTTGAGTTTTTTTCTGTTCCTTTCTTCGTTCTGGTGTGGCGGATGAGCTGATTTGGGGCTTAATTGCTTATGTGACGATGAAGAGAGGCACAATACTAGATAAGGTGTGATCTACTTCCTGACGTATCGCTAGGACAAGTTCGTATGTTCAGTACATTCAGTTGGTTGATTAGTTTGATTTACTCCCTTAGGTTAATAGAATTTTATTGCAGTTTTTGTACAGATGTTTCAGTCTACTTAGGGATAAAAGTGTAATATACAAGTTCATTGAACAATCTGAACTTAGAGCTGACCATTTAGGTGCTGAATTTGTCTATCTGAACTTTAGTTGTATAGAAATTATCTAGATGAGTGATATCTACTGATATATGATATGCTTTCAACGTTTCTCTGCAGGAGCAGCTTGCACCTTAGTTGGGTGGTGAGGTTGCCGAGCGGCCAAGCGAGCACCATTATTTCTACCGTCTTTGCATTGGCGACTACTGCACCGAGAACTGATGCTATAACCACCTTCCCTGTCATGTTATGGTATATAACATCATCATGTACTTCCATTTAGTGTCATATAGATTGTTCACACATTGTCAAAGCCTTAATTTGTTCTTTCACAAACTTTGTTTTTACTGGCTGCATCTCAAGTAATACGGTAGGTTTGTCAGTTATGATTCAATCACCTCTCAAGATATAGCATAACACACAATAGATTTACCATCGTAGGTGATAAAAGTCTGTTCCACTCCGGTTTTTTATGATATGAACATTCACTAATTTTGCATCTAATATAAAACCACTATGGAAATAAGATCATGTCCTGAACATGTTTTTAACAAATCCTGTATTTTTATAAAGACCTCGAGCATGTTTCACTTGTTTAAAGTTTGAGGCAACCAGCTGGGCCCATATATACACAGAAAAAGGGTCGTTTACTTTGTTCCATACCTGATAAACAACGAGCACGGCTGACCTAAATTTTTTGGTTCACTTCTCTGTTTCAAACAGAGCCCGGTGGTGCTAGAGGAGGCGTCGTTCTACTACGAAGCTCCGGTCAAAAAGCTATCTCCAAGAAAAGGTATTTTCCTTCCATTCTTTCGTGATTCTGATGTACTGCTCAAGGTATGTAGATTTTTCGTGATTCTGTGATATACTTGCATGCTTCATTCTTAATTAAGATAATACTTTGTTGCTGATCCTTCGCTCGCTGGACGTGCCCTGAGATGCACAACATGCTCGCCAACAAGACGCTCCAGCAGGGGCTCAAGGAGTACTCTAGCTGGCCCACATGCCCGTGGCTCTACATCGACCGCGAGTTCTTTGGCGGCTGCGACATCACCGTCGGTACGTATGTATGTGCTTTCTGGTTGGACGGCGTTCAGGCGCAAACCCGGCGCCCGCTGAGTACTGCCTCGGCTACAACCTCCCTCGGTGAGCTCCATCTTACTCCTGCTCCTCTGCTTCGGCTACTGTCTGGGACATGGCCGTGGCTATATTGATGTGGTGCTCGTCTGGTTGATGCACAGCTTGTTGAAAAAATCAGTGCCAAAGTTGATGATAAGATGCTGATTGACCCACCTCTCCTCGTCACCTCCCAGGTTCTCGATCTAGAGCGGGAGGGACAGACGAGGCTACAAGCGCCGGCGCCATGGTCCACAGCGCCGTCGCCGTCGTCCTCGGCAATAGGAGCGCGGGCCGCTGAGAAGGCCGGCTCCGTCCTGCTCTCGCGCCACCGTCCATCCACCCGAGAAGCCCGTCCACACACCCGTCATCCACGCCCAGGCAGATGAGCTCCTGCTTCCTCTCTCTGTGTCCGTTTGATTTTTTTTGCTGGTGTTGTACTGTGTGCTTGTACTGTTGCTTTGTGAGCTATGGCTGCTACTTGTGCTGCTAGATGTGTGTGCTGCTGGTTCTGGTGCTGCCAAGCCTGGCTGCTGCTTGTCCTGACGCTTTGTGCTACTAGCTGCTGATGGTTGCTTGTGTTGCTGGTATGTGCTACTACCTGCTGCTGGTTGCTTCCTTATTTGATTATTTGAGAAACTGAAAAGTCTTTGTGAAAAGCAAAGATTGAAGAGAAGGCTATGAGCTAATGAGATGACCTTCATTTTCAGTTTTTTATTTAATAATTGATGAAGGATATGTCATATATTCAGTTGCTAACATTTTCTCTATGGTGTATGTACCTGTTGTGCATTGCATTGGAGGGAGAGGACAACAAGAGGAAGAGAGCCTTGGGACGCGAAGGCAGTAGCACGCCGCTTCCTTCCTTGCTTGGCTGCTTGCCAGGTTAGTGGTTCATCTCTTATTCCTTTTCATAGAAACCTACATCTGTCAAGAGTGGAATGATAGCCAGGCTAATGTAGTGACAATGGAATACACTTATAATTATTTTGCTCTGATCGATTAGTCATGGATCAAATAGCTTAATGTCAAGCTTGTCGTACATGAAATTGTTATTATTTAATTCATTCGTGTGTGCTACATATGAGCGAACCAACACATCTGTTTAGTTTTGTTCCCTTATATTCTTGCAAGATGTGGTAACATCTTTCCTGCCGTCTCCTGTTCGATGAAATGCCTGTGAGCTGAAACATTTTGCGTTGCATGTTTCTCTGCCTGTGCAGGTTCTTTGTTGGTTCATTCGACCATGCCGTTAACCAACAAGGTTAGATCTGCTCAGATTGCCTTGGGTTATTACTTCTTGATAATATAGGCCATGAACTCCTGCATTGGTGCGGCTAGGTTGCCTGTCTATGTGTTTCGGGGTTCACTTATTATGTTTGTCGTGCTTTGTATGGGTTGTCCTTCAGATCTTGTTAGAAAAAAAATGTGTTTTTGTTTACTTATGCTTGTCCTGGTGGTTTTCTTCCTGGGTGATTGTGTGCTCATATGCCATTAGTCGATATCCATGTTTATAGAGGATGACCACTTTTCTTAGTTTCATACCGATTCTTAATAGTCTTGCAATGCCTGCTCGGGTTAGTTCTTTGAATGAAATTTATGCAGCAGGTAATAGTTGATGTTTGCTAATGAATAAAGGAAAACTAGCTATAGAGATAATAAATGTATGGGGGTTCCAATATCAAGTGTACCACCTGGTTATTGCTTACCCAACTAATACGTGCTGCTTGGTGATAAAGGAAAAACAGCTAGAAAAATAATTAATAAAGTGTACCATCTGCTTATTGTTTTATACACACTCCCTTGATTCTTTTTGTTCCTCTATAGGCCTCTGATCCTGTCTGCAGTGTGCGGCTAGGTTGTTCGTCCGCCTGGGTCGTAGGTTCTTTCCTTCCTGCTGACGGCAGGTACAAGACTCGAGCAATGGTTAACGGGCAAGCACTATATACACCATTCATCTATGCTAATATAGCCTGTCTTTTAAAGCCAATGTATGCTATTACCAAGTGATCTGAATATTTTGTTTTAAGCATCAAGCTTTCATGTAATGGAATATAAGTATCTTTAAGTTGATTCTAAATCAATCTCATACACATGCTTTGAATGCTTGGCTCGCTCTCGCTTTTTGGGCCATGGTCAAACGTGCAGCGATGACTCTGTCTAATGTTTATCACTTCATAGCGCCTATATGTTGTATCTCTGACTATCTACTTTCTTTGCTAATAACATTGTAAATAATTAATCGTAAGCTTCTTAGAACACTATGTATCATCACTAAGCATCTATCTACCAGCAATAGGTACTTATTTTCATATGTTTCAATATGTGCCCGAATAATATTAATGTACACTCTTTCAATACATGGCTTGCTCTCGGCCTTTGCGCCATTGGCGCAACGAGCCATCTAGTTCATGAAAAGTCAACTAAATAGATGGAATATAGCAATGGTACTCTGAAATTACTGAAACTTGGTCAGTGGTCGTCCAATGTGACCTACTTTTGGTGAAAAATGAAATGGAATAAATTTCAAAACTATTCGAGGCACTTCCTTAAAAAAAAAAGACATTTCTAAGACTTGAAAAATGGAAAATTTATTTTTTACTACCAAATAATTACAGATTCCTATGGAAACATTGTCCACAATGGTAACACAAGTAGTTGTTGCAAATTTGGACAAACAATCATGGATTATGCCATGTATGTGGCCATTTCCATGACCATAATGGGGTCAAACTTGAAGTGTTGACATTATTTTTGTTTGAAACTTGTTACTTTGCTACTCCCAAGTTCATCTGCCAAACCAATATATCCAGGACTAAACTAATTTGACTCAAGTGCATCCACCAAACTAATATATTCAGGACTAAATGGTTTGAACAAAGGGAAAACAATTCACACCCTAGATGGTGTAATACATAGAGTAGCTGAACGGTTGGTCCATCCTCCGCTTCCTTTTGTAAATAAAAATGCGAGGAATGTTTCAAAACACAGATTTGATCGGTTGGCCCTTGCGCGTCTCTTTGAGCGCCTGGTCTCCGTTTTGAGTACCCTGCCTCGCTTAATAAGCCCCCTCTTTTTTTTGCCAAATCTGCCACAAACCACCGCGCAGACGCTGACGGATGGGCCTGCCTTTGGTGTAGGTGTCCTACGCGTCACACCAAACCACCAACCATCTACGAGCGCGCCCCGTTGAGAGAGGTGTCCCACAAGTAAGTATATGCACCCACCACCGACGACCACGCTGCCGCTGCCAGGGGTGTCCCACGCGTCAGTGACACCGCCAACCACCTACGAGCGTGCCCCGCTGAGAGAGATGTCCCACAAGTAAGTATATGCGCCCACCACTGACGATCGTGTTGCCGCTGCCAGGGGTGTCCCATGCGTAAGTGACACCGCCAACCACCTACGAGTGTGCCCCGCTGAGAGAGGTGTCCCACAAGTCAGTATATGCGCCCACCACCGATGACCGCGCTCTCGCTACCAGGGGTGTCCCACGCGTCAGTGACACCGCCAACCACCTACGAACGCGTCCCGCCGAGAAAGGTGTCTCACACGTCAATATATGCGCCCACCACCGACGACCGCACTCCCGCTGCCAGGGGTGTCCCACGCGTCAGTGACATCGCCAACCACCTACGAGCGCGCCCCGCTGACAGAGGTGTCCCACAAGTCAGTACATATGCCCATCACCGACGACCGCACTGCTGCTGCCAGGGGTGTCCCATGCGTTAGTGACACCGCCAACCACCTACGAGCGCGCCCCGCTGACAGAGGTGTCCCACAAGTCAGTACATACGCCCACCACCGACGACCGCGCTGTCGCTACCAGGGGAGGGGTGTCCCACACGTCAGTAACCGCACCAAGTAACGGTCAAAGGCTTTGACCCGACGGTAAACCCCCGTTTGGGATTTTGTGAGGGTGGGCCACGCGGTGGAGGGGAAAAGTGAGGACTGCCAAAGAGCGTGGGCAAAACTGAGGAGAACTAAGCAACGAGGGGCACGAAAATAGAAAGGCCTAAAATTAGAGGTCTAGTCAATTTTTATACTGAACCTAGATTTTAACTAGTTAGAGGTTGCATACAACATTCTTTTAGGGAATCCTTCATGCAAGCTTTATAACATCTCAAATAGGGATACATCGCCAAAAATCAACCTAGACATAGCATCAGGGGGGGTTCTCTGTCCACATTGTCGGTGAATGAACCCAAGCTATACTTGCTAATTCATGAGGTACACGATTGGTTTCTCGAGCACAGTGCTCAAAATAACATTACGAAAATCAACTGAAGTGTTGCAACAATCATCTGTGATGGTGCCGCCACTGAAGGGGATCATGCACTGTTTTCATACATTCCATCAATCGGAGATAGTAGGAGTGGACTATCAAGTTCTAAATTTCCATGCTTCCAGCTAGATCCAAGCCTTGATTCAACGCCATGGCCTCTATAGTATAGACATATGCTACAGGCCCGATGAATTTTTTTGCCGCCACAACCAGGTCGCCAGAATCATCACGATAATCACTCATGAAAACCCAAACCCATAAGCTTATGAGAAGGAGGTGTCAAACATTTAGCTTCAATGTTCCAGGAGGGGGTCGTTTCCAGAAGTAGTGTTTTGTCGGATGGGCTACAGTGCATCTGGCACAGTTGTAATTCCGTGCAAGACTTTGAATGGATAGGGCAGATCGTTCCTCGGACAGAGCTAATTCGTCGTTCAATTCCGCCTTCTCTCCCACCATAAATGCTTGATTGCTTGGTAAAACTTTTGCAAACCAAAGAAACTTGTTGGTCTTGGAACATTTAGCTCCATTTGTACTAAGTAGAAATACTACTTGTGCATCCAAAATCCTTAAACCAAGTTTTGCCTTATGAGTCCACCATACCTACCTATATGTGGTATTTCCATGCCGTTCCAAGCAAATTTGTATGTGCCATCTCTAAATTTTCAAAATAAATTTTCTCTTTTGTGTGCCCGTACCGCTCATGAAACGGTGGGGAGTATCCAATATTTTTCCATGCTAGGTGGGTTATTCTCACGATATGTGTTGATTCACTATCATTCACGAGAAAGTGGCTGGTATTCGGGATGCCCAGTTCCATGCTCAAAAATCAAATCAAAATATAATGAAACAAAACTCCCCCAGGATTGTTGTTTGTATGGACGGTACCCGTGGATTTGGCTCGCCATGGAGTGTGATTGATTGGTGGAGGGGGAGTAAAAACTTTACCATTCTGTTTGGGAACCGCCTATAATGTATCTAGCATGGAAAGTATTGTGAGCTACTTTGTCGTTTTCGTTGACAGGAAAAGCAAGCCACTCAAAATATATTTCTCTCTCAATTTAAACCTTGAGCTCTGGCACCTCTACAAATCCCTACTTCCCTCTGCGAAGGGCCTATCTATTTACTTTATGCAATTTTTATTTTTGCTTTGAGTCTCCATCTTCTCTTATAAGCACCAACTAGGGGGCACTATGATCGTACTTGAGCATTGAGCACAGCTAATAATTGAGTGTGTTTCATGAATGGATCAATGATTGAGCATGATGGGCTAGGGATAACTTTCTTTAGTGTTGATATTTTGAAAGACATGGTTGCTTGTTGACATGCTTGAGTATTGAAGTCATTATGTTAAAACTAGACTATTGCTTTGAATCTTTTACAAGTCCAAATGTCCATGCTATACAAAGAAGAATAGAATATGATGAAAATGTTAGGTAGCATTCACACTTCATAAATTATTTCTTTTATCATTTACCTACTCGAGGACGAGCAGGAATTAAGCTTGGGGATGCTGATACGTCTCCAATGTATCTATAATTTATGAAGTATTCATGCCATGTTTACAATAATTTTATATGATTTTGGTATGATTTTATTAGAACTAACCCGGACTGACGCTGTTTTCAGCAGAGCTACCGTGGTGTTGTTTTTGTGCAGAAATAAAACTTCTCGGAATGGGCTGAAAATTTACGGAGAATATTTTTGGAAAATATAAAAAATACTGGAGCAAAAAGCTGGGCCAGGAAGTGACCGAGGAGGCCACAAGCCTGGGGGCCGCCCCCCCCCCTAGGGCGTGCCCCTGGCTTGTGGACTCCTCGGGCACTGCCTTGACGTGAGACCGACGCCAAAAATTCCTATAAATACAGAAACCCCCAGAAACAAACCTAGATCGGGAGTTCCGCCGCCGCAAGCCTCTGTAGCCACGAAAAACCAATCGGGAGCCCGTTCCGGCACCCTGCCAGAGGGGGAAACCATCACCGGAGGCCATCTTCATCATCCCGGCGGTCTCCATGACGAGGAGGGAGTAGTTCACCCTCGGGGCTGAGGGTATGTACCAGTAGCTATGTGTTTGATCTCTCTCTCTCGTGTTCTTGAGATGACACGATCTTGATGTACCGCGAGCTTTATTAATATAGATGAATCATATGGAGTTTTCCCCTCTCTATCTTCTTGTGATGAATTGAGTTTTCCCTTTGAAGTTTTCTTATCGGATTGAGTCTTTAAGGATTTGAGAACACTTGATGTATGTCTTGCGATGGGATATCCGTGGTGATAATGGGATGTTCTATTGATCCACTTGATGTATGTTTTGGTGATCAACTTGCGGGTTTCGTGACCTTGTGAATCTATGCATAGGGGTTGGCACACGTTTTCATCTTGACTCTCCGGTAGAAACTTTGGGGCACTCTTTGAAGTTCTTTGTGTTGGATTGAACATGATGAATCTAAAATTGTGTGATGCATATCGTATAATCAAGCCCATGGGTACTCGTGGTGACATTGGAGTATCTAGGTGACATTAGGGTTTTGGTTGATGTGTATCTTAAGGTGTTATTTTAGTACGAACTCTAGGGTTGTTCGTGACACTTATAGGGATAGCTCATACGATTGATAGGAAAAGATAACTTTGAGGTGGTTTCGTACCCTACAATAATTTCTTCGTTTGTTCTCCGCTATTTGTGACTTTGGAGTGAACTCTTTGTCGCACGTGAGGGATTTATATATGATTCAACTATGTTAGTATTGTTGAGAGAACTTGCACTAGTGAAAGTATGAACCCTAGGCCATGTTTTCAAGCATTGCAATACCGTTTGTGCTCACTTTTGTTACTTGCTACCTTGCTGTTTTTATATTTTCAGATTACAAAAACCTATATCTACCATCCATATTGCACTTGTATCACCATCTCTTCACTGAACTAGTGCACCTATACAATTTACCATTGTATTGGGTGTGTTGGGGACACAAGAGACTCTTTGTTATTTGGTTGCAGGGTTGTTTGAGAGAGACCATCTTCATCCTACGCCTCCCACGGATCGATAAACCTTAGGTCATCCACTTGAGGGAAATTTGCTACTGTCCTACAAAACTCTGCGCTTGGAGGCCCAACACGAGTCTACAAGAAGAAGGTTGCGTAGTAGACATGAACTCTGATATTCATCGAAACATAATAGGTTCAGATCTGAAATCATGGCACTCGGGCACTAGTGACAAGCATTAAGCATACAAAAGTCATAGCAACATCAATCTCAGAACATAGTGGATACTTGGGATCAAGCCCTATCAAAATAACTCGATTACATGATAAATCTCATCCAATCCCATCACCGTCCAGGAAGCCTACAAAGGAATTACTCACCCCCGGTGGTGAGCATCATGGAATTGTTGATGGAGAAGGGTTGATGATGACGATGGCGACGAAATCCCCTCTCCGGAGCCCCAAACGGACTCCAGATCAGTCCTGCCGAGGAAGAACAGGAGGTGGCGGTGGCTCCGTCTCGTAGAACACGATGAAAACCTCTCTCTTATTTATTTTCTTAGGAAATAGGAATTTATAGGCTTGAGATTAGGGTCAGCGGAGCCACGTGGTCCCCACAAGGCAACTGGGCGCGCCCAGGAGGGGTGGTCATGCCCTGTTGCCTTATGGGCAACTAGTGGACCCTCTCCGGTGGGTCTTCGCTCCAGTATTCTTTTATAGTCCATAAAAAATCTCCAAAAAGTTTCGTCCGATTCCGAGAACTTTTATTTCTGCACAAAAACAACACCATGGTAGTTGTGCTAAAAACAATGTCAGTCCGGGTTAGTTCCATTCAAATCATGCAAATTAGAGTCCAAAACAAGAGCAAAAGTGTTTCGACAAGTAGATACGTTTGAGACGTATCAAATCCCCCAAGCTTAACTCATTGCTTGTCCTCAAGCAATTCAGTTGATAAATTGAAAGTGATAAAGAAAACTTTTACAAACTCTTTTGTTCTCATTGTTGTATATATGCTTAACTCAATGTTCAGGTTTTCAGCAAAGATCATAAACTAACCATGTCATTGATAACAATTAGGTCTCATATTTACTCATGACAATAACATAACCAACTAGCGAGCAATAATAAGATATCTCGGATGCCAACAATTTATCAAAACAATCATGATATAATATGATAACATGGTATCTCGCTAGCCCTTTCTAAGACCGCCAAACATAAATGTAGAGCACCTCTGAGGTTCAAGCATCGACTAAACATTGTAATTCAGGGTAGAAGAGATCTAGTCATGCTCATATCCAACATTAACTAGACTCAATGCATAAAAATGACAATAGCGCTCTCAGGACTGGTGCTTTTGATGAGAAGATGATGACTCAACAATAAAAGTTAATAACATGAAAGTAAATAGAAAGGCCCTTCGCAGAGGGAAGCATTGATTTGCAGAGGTGCCAGAGCTCATGGTTTAAAATAGATATGAAAGTATAATTTTGGGTTGTGTGCTTTTCCTGTCAACGTCACGATAAAGGATTTCGGTATCCTCCATGCTAAACACATTATAAGCGGTTTCCAAGCGTAATTGTAAAGTTTACTCCCCTATACCATACATACAAAAGCCATGGCTGACCGAATCCACGGGTGCCCTCCAACATTCATCTTTCCAGGGGCGTTTGTTTTATTTATTTTTGATTATGCAGGACTGGGCATCCTTTTTACCAGCTTCTCTCGTGCAATGACAAGTGAATAAAGACTGTCGTGACCATAACCCGCTTAGCATGGAAGATATTGACCGCCCCGTCGCTCCATGAGCGGTACGAGCACACAAAACATATATTTATTTGAATGATTTGAGGTGGCACATGCAAATTTACTTGGAACAGCAGAGTGATACCGCATATAGGTAGATATGGTGGAATCATATGGAACAACTTGGGTTTAATGATTTTGGATGCACCAGCAGCATTCCTGCTTAGTACAGATGAAGGCTAGCAAATAGACTGGGAAGCGAGCAGCTAGAGAGCGACAACCGTCATAATCATGCCTTGTGAATAATTAACATTGAACATTAGCATGAGTAGGATATAAACACTCTGAACATAAATATCATGAAGGTTGTATTGGTTTTGAATCAACTACAGTTTTGCACATGTGCCAAGTCAAGCTACTCAAATTACTCAGAGGAGGATACCATGCTAACATACTACATCACAACCATTTTAATGCATGTTGACAAACAAGATAAATCATTATCCACTCCTAGCTGTTTAAGCATGGCATGAACAACTATAATCTCTAATTGACATCACAAACATGTTCACTCATAATATGCTGGATCAAGAGCGACTGAGCTAAACATATTTACAAAAATAGAAAACAAGAAGAATTCATACCAGCTTCCTTTACGGCAATCAATTCATCAAATTATCGTCATTATTGCCTTTCACTGGCATGACCGAATGATGTGAAAATAATAATGGTGCAAGTGTGTTCTGTACTAAGTTGGAATCTGCAAAACACTTATTCAAAGGAGCAGACAAGGTAATATTGGCTCTTTGTTAGATCCACAATATAGCATATGAGAGCCACTCAACATTTTCATCGTGGTCTTCTCCTTTTGACAACTCAAAGAAAAGAAAAGAATTACAGAGAAAGACACTGAAATATTTTTGGAGTTTTCAGTTTTTCTGAAGGAAGCAAATTAACGAAGGAAAGACGAAAAGCGAGAATAACTATTTACACGGGAAAGCTCCCAACAAGCAAAAGAAGAAACGATAAATATTTTTGGGTTTTCTTTTGATAATACTAGCTAATTAGGAAAGAAAGAAAAACCGAAAAGAAACGAGAAATATTTTTGGATTTTCAAAGTTTTTCAAACACACAAAATAAAGCTAAAATAAAACTAACATGGATATACAATGAAAGAGGATGAGCACTGACAACTCGAATGAAATGTGTGAACATGAATGTAATGTCGGTGAGAAATATGCACTCCCCCAAGCTTAGGCTTTAGGCCTAGCTTGGTAATCACCATCCGTAGTAGCCATCGGGTCCAGCACGGAAGTAGCTAGGCGGAAGCACTTGAGTGTCCCAAGCCTGAGCCTCATTCTCCACCACAGCCAACTCGTTTTGGTAAGCGATGATGTCTGGTGGCATGATGACATATCCGTGCCTAGCTTGAGAGTCAAACAAAGAAGGTGCAGGCAACACAATAATATCGTGAGTAGTCTCGCTAAATACCAAGTCATAGCGAATGTGGTGAGGAGGCTCCGGTTTATCAATAAAATGGTGATCTATCATAGCCTGGTGATCTAAATAAACTTTAGGCAGCAAGTAATCATTCTGGCATATATTAACATTGAAACGTTTGGCCAAGCGAGTCGCATAAATACCACCATGAACCTTACCCCTAGTCCTGTTACAGTGCAGGCGGCGTGCAATAGTAGCTCCTAAGCTATATATGGTGTCATTGAAAAGTGCACATCGTAAAATGGCGAGGTCAGGGGCATTGAGCGTGCCACCTTCCTCTCTAGCAGTCAAGCATTTCCCTATAAATAAAGCAAAGTAGTGCACAACATGAAAATCCAGGCTAGTAGCTCTGGCCCCCAAGACGCCCCTATTTTCTCCCATAGTTAAAGTACTGAGGAAGTTCTCAAACTCCTCCAGTCGTGGATCTCTCAATTCCCCATCAGAGGGAATCACACATATTTTACAGAACTCGGTGAACGGTACCTCATAATGTTCAGCATATAAATCAAAACGTACCATGGGAATATCAAGCCTATGCAATAAATGGAAATTGTGCAAAAAGGAATTTGTAAGGATGTGGTATTGGTCACACTCATCTGCGAGGAAGTCGGCAAACCCAGCATTTGTAATGAATTGCATGAACTCTTGGTGAAACACGGTTTCGGACATGAAAGCATTGTGTGGCCACTCGCACGGCCGAACTTCCATCCTACACGGAATGTTAATGTCGTCGTCCTGAGCATCCCTGACGATTACCTTAGGACTCCAGCTTGAAGAACCCCTCCAAAAGAAGTTCATTTTCCTAAGAACAAATTTCTAAAAAAATTGGACCACAAAATTATGTCAGTAAAACTTAAGATTGATAGCAACCACTCATATGGATGTCTAGACGCCATACCAAGCATTCAAAGTTCAAACTACTTGCGACTAAAAGAATTCAACATGCAAGCTCATTTTTGGTAGCACCGAGAGCAGCAAAATATAATCCACTAAAGCAAAAACAAATTGGAGCAATGGAGGAGTCACATACCAAGAAGCAATCCCCCAAAACAGTTTCGGAAACGGAGGTCCGAGCAAAGAGATCGAAAATCTCAGGTTTGGGAGCAAGAACACGAGAGAGAGAGAGAGAGAGAGAGTAGGATTTTTTCTAGAGGTAAGAGATGAAGTGGGCTGAAGTACTAAGTGAGTGGGGTCCTGTGGGACCCACAAGGTATCTTGGCGCGCCCAGGGGGTGGTCGCGCCCTGTTTCCTTGTGAGCAACCGGTGCACCCCCCGGGATGTGTTCACCTCCAAAAATTCTTAAATATTCCAGAAAAAATCATGCAATATTTTTACAAAATTCTGAGCACTTTTATTTTTGGCCATTTTTTTATTGCATTGTTAATTCAGAAATCAGGATAACCATGGCATTTTACTTTATTAAACTACAAGTAACAGAGAGCAAACTAAGATTACAGAAGATTGTGCTTACTAAATTTATTGACCACATGCTTCTCAAAAAGAATCCATTAATAAGGTTGATCAAGTCTTATTAATGAACCATTTTCGATTGGCATGAAACCGAAAAAATTCCGTATGACACTAGGTTACCTCAATGGGGATATGCGTTTCCCCAATAATCAGAATATCATATCTCTTCTTGATAGTAGCGAGAGGAATTTTGAACTCTCCGATAGTGATTGTTGCTATTGGTTCGATAGAATTGATATTATTCACCATAACTCGTTTCTTTGGAATGTATACCGTGTGCTGATTTTCATTGACATGAAAAGTAACCTTGCTTTTGTGGCAATCAATAACAACCCCATCAGTATTCAAAAGGGTTCTACCAAGGATAATCGACATGTTGTCGTACTCGGGCATCTCAAGAATAACAAAATCCGTTAAGATAGTAACATTTGAAACAACAAGGGGGACATCCTCACAAATCCCAATAGGTATAGGAGTGGATTTATCAGCCATTTTGAAGGATCACTAGAAGTGTGTGTCTAGAGGGGGGGTGAATAGACTACTTGCAAGAATTAAAACCTAACCTTTTCCCAAGTTAATTGGTGGGCAGTTTTAGCAATTATAACAAGTCTAATGCACCCTACACATGCTAGTCAACAAGTATGGCAGCGGAAAGTAAGACAACACATGTAAGAGAGAGTAGAGATAGGAAGATCAAACGCAATTTGGAGACACAAAGATTTTTCCCGTGGTTCCGATAGGTGGCGCTATCGTACATCCACGTTTATGGAGTCTTCAACCCACGGAGGGTAACGGTTGCGAGATTCCACGGAGGGCTCCACCCATAAGGGTCCACGAAGTAGCAACCTTGACTATTCCATAATGGCTTCCATCCACGAAGGACTAGCCTCACTATGGGTAGATCTTCACGAAGTAGGCGATCTCCTTGCCCTTACAAACTTCTTGGTTCAACTCCACAACACGAAGTAGGAGGCTCCCAAACTACACCTAACCAATCTAGGAGGCACCACCCTCCAAAAGGTAATAGGCTCGATAATGATGATGAACTCCTTGCTATTATGCTTCAAGATGATAGACTCCTCAACACTCAATCACTCTCTCACATATTTGGCTTTGGTGGAAGAGATTGATTGGGTGGAAAGCAACTTGGGGAGGCTAGAAATCAATATTCATATGGTTGGAGTGGAATGGCTTGATCTCAACACATGAGTAGGTGGCTCTCTCTCGGAAAATTGGATGGGGAAAGTGTGGAATAGTTCTGAGTGCTTCTCTTGCGAGTGAGTGGTGGTGAAGGGGTATATATAGCCATCTCCAAAAATCCAACTGTTACAACTTTACTTACCAACTCGGTGACACCGAAGTATAAAACTCGGTGGTACCGAGTTGCTCAAAAGGTAGCAACTTTTGAATCTCGGTGAGACCGATATATAGTTCTCGGTAGTACCGACAAAAGTGACCAACGGTCAGAATGCAAACTCGGTGGCACCGATCCAAAAAACTTGGAAGTTCCGAATTTAAGAAAAGGGGCAACAGAAAGTTGACAACTGAAACTCGGTGGCATTGATGCAGAATCGGTTGTACCGAAAACTTAGGGTTTGGCTGGGATCTGTCTAAGGTGAAAAATCAGTAGGGCCGAGTAGGAAATATTGGTGGCACCGATTTTGTATGATAGGCTTTTGACAGACTTTTGTGGAAGAGCTTGTGGGTGTTTTTGGTGACTATCACTTGTGCACGTCGAGCATTTTGTTCACCATCAATACCTCACCCCCTTTTAATAGTATTGGCTTTCCTATAGACTCAAAGTGATTTCTCACAAAGTAAAATGTAGAGTCTTCTTGCTTGAAGCTTTGCCAATCCTATTCCTTGCTTCTAGAGGTCTCTCCACAATCCTTTTGCCATCCCATCATTAAACTTTTCCTGAAATATACTTAGTGGAAACATTAGTCCAATGAGATATATGTTGTTATTAATTGCCAAAACCACCAAGGGAGCAAATGTGCTTTCAATCTCCCCATTTTTGGTAATTGATGACAACATATAGATCAAAGCTTCGACATATGATATAATGAAGACTTTGAGAGACACATGACTAAGACTCGCTCCCCCTAAATGTGTGCAATCCCTTTAAAGTATAGTTGCTTTGGAGTGCATAGACACACATGCAGTGGAAAGGGATAAAATGAGTCATGTGTATCTTGGCTATATGCATCAAATATATGTGAATGAGTTACATCCTTGTTCAAGACTTCACTCTTGTAAACAATATGTGCAAGAAGCAAAAGATCATCTTGATCAAGGATATGATGCATATACTTACCTTGAGTTCTTGAGCATTCTAGTAGTAGAAACACACTTGAGAAAACAATGTTAGGAAACAAAAGAGTATTCTACCAATCAAAAAGCAATAGAACTCAATAGTACCAAGATGTGGAGAACATATAGAAGATAATATTCTTTAAGATTGATATGTCTCCAAGAACATTTAGAACTTTCTCCCCCGGAGTCATAGCATGTAGATATTGAGAGTAGGTAGGGCTGAGAAAAGTCTAAACCAGATAAGAATCAAATTCAACCAGATTTATTCTACTCTCTTCTCCTTAAGAAGTGTTTCTGAGATAAGGGATCCTTGATATTTCTCCCCCTTTATCTTGTTAAGTGTACACTTCTACTTTTCATGATCATCTCTCCCCCCGAAGCAAGAATGCTTAGATACTTCTCCCCTTTAATATAATCTCCCCCTTTGGTATGAGTATAAGCTTTGAAGCTTTGATATTTCCCCCCCTTTGGCATTAATTTCCAAAAAGGGTCAGATAAAAGGAGTCATTGAGTGGGAAGGGATCCTAGAGAAAAAGGGTCATTGAGAGCATTTGAGACAAGGGTTCCTTGAAAACAGTTTTCTCCCCCTTAAGATCTGAAAGCTTTTAAGATTTCTCCTACTTTGATGTAGAGATCCTTGAATATTTGAGATTATACCTCTTGATGTTTCTCTTGATGTTTCTCCCTCTACATCATTGTGGGATCATTGATCTGATCATAAGACCAAAATAGAAAAAATGCATAGAAGTTTTTGCAAAAAGTCGGTGGCTCCGAGGCAAAAGGTGTCGGTAGCACCGATATGTGATTTTGCAGTGTGACTGCAATATCGGTGAGACCGAGAATCTTTGATCGGAGGCTCCGAGTTGTGAAACAGAAACTTGGCAAAATTGTTCTTGGCAATTTTGTTAAATGCAGTTTTTCAGAAAGTCTCAAAAAGATCACAAAGATTTTCAATGAATTCTCATGAAGACTTGCAATGAGTTTCAGAAGGATTTGCAATGAATTTTTTGAAAGATTTGCAATGAATTTTTTAGAAAGATTTGCAATGAATTTTTGAAAGATTTGCAATGAATTTTCATCTAGGTTAGAGTTGAATGGAAATGTCAATGATCAACAAAACAAAAAAATTCCATTCAATTCTTATAACTAGATGATGGGCGGTGACTACGTCACCTATGTTAGAGTACATTGACTTAAGGAGTCAAGCAAGAATACTTGATCATAGGTCATACTCATCGTTAAGCTCGAAATGGGGTTACCATTTTTTGTTTTAGCATTTTAATGTCTTCATATCGCTTGAGTTGCTTTATCCCATGACTTGGAGTAAAGCTATATCAAGGATATGAGTACATACCTTTGAGTGATGTTGATGACGTGGCTTGTAGGTGAACTTGATGAGGATGCTCGAGGTTGATAAAGTTCATCTTGAGTTGGGAGCAATCCTTCTTGTTTTGGTTCACTTATCACCTACATAGTTTAGTTACGCAAGGAAGAACATGATATATCAAAATGACACGATACCAATTGTGAGTTGATAACAATTGAGAAATTCAAATATGTGTCAAGGATATGTTTTGTTGTCTTCTTCCTTCCATCACCAAGAGGGGTTGTGGATACTTGGCCATGACAAGATTGCTTAAGATATGAGTTGATGGCAATCTTGTGGAGTGTTGTTCTTCCAAGTACCTACAAAGGGTTAGATGCAATACAAGGGAGCATAGAATTCCAAGATATATGAAATTCATGGTAATGATAGCATGGAATGGTCAAGTAAGCTCATCCCCTTGCATGCATCCGAGTGAGTCTAGCTCAAGTTTGAAGAACAATGATGTTCAACTCACTCCTCAAGTAACAAAACACTTTCTCATCAAGTGGCTTAGTAAAGATATCGGCCAATTGCTTGTTAGTATGAACATGCTTAAGATTAATATCTCCTTTGGCAACATGATCACGAATGAAATGATGTCGAACTGGAATATGCTTAGTTCGAGAATGTTGCACGGGATTATGACCAATCTTAATAGCACTTTCATTGTCACAAAGTAATGGAACATTTTTCACACGGATTCAATGATCTTTAAGCGTTTGTGTCATCCATAGCAATTGTGCACAACACGATCCGGCAGCAATATACTCAGCTTCGGCGGTAGATAGAGATACCGAGTTTTGTTTCTTGGAGGACCAAGACACAAGAGATCTACCAAGAAATTGACATGTACCCGAGGTGGATTTTCTATCAACCTTGTCACCGACATAGTCCGAATCGGAATAGCCAACAAGGTTAAAAGAAGATCTCTTGGGATACCAAATGCCAAAGTTTGGTGTTTGTATCAAATATCTCACAATACGTTTCATGGCCAAAAGATGACACTCTTTAGGTGCATCTTGATATCTAGCACACATGCAAACACTAAGCATAATATCGGGACGAGAGGCACATATGTATAACAATGAACCAATCATAGATCTATAAACATTTTGATCAACCGGTTCATCCTCCTTGGTAAGATCAACATGTCCACTTGTAGGCATAGGAGTTTTCATACCTTTAAACTCTTTCATGTTGAACTTCTTGATCAAGTCCTTGGTATACTTGGTTTGAGAGATGAAAGTTCCTTCTCTCGTTTGCTTGATTTGCAAACCAACGAAAAATTTCAGCTCACAAATCATGGACATCTCATACTTCTCGGACATCAACCTTCCAAATCTTTCACTAAATTGTGGGTTAGTAGATCCGAAGATAATATCATCCACATAAATTTGGCACACAAATAGTTCACCATTAACTCCTTTAGTGAATAAGGTTGCGTCAATTTTACCAATCTCGAAACCCTTTTCAATGAGAAACTTCGTTAAGCATTTATACCAAGCACGAGGAGCTTGCTTAAGACCATATAAAGCTTTGCGAAGTTTGTAGGCGTGGTTAGGTTTCTTAGGATTCACAAATCCGGGAGGTTGTTTAACATAGACTTCTTCTTCAATCTCACCATTTAAAAATGCACTTTTAATGTCCATTTGGTAAAGAGTGATATCATGGTGATTAGCATAAGCAAGAAGAATGCGGATAGCTTCAAGTCTAGCAACGGGGGCGTAGGTCTCACCGTAGTCCATACCTTCTACTTGGGTGTAGCCTTGAGCTACGAGACGCGCCTTGTTGCGTACAACTTGACCGTCTTCATCTTTCTTGTTCCAAAACACCCATTTTGTGCCGATGATGTTGTGCTCGTCCTTGGGCTTCTCCACGAGTGTCCACACTTCGTTCCTCTCGAAGTTGTGAAGCTCTTCATGCATAGCGTTCACCCAATCCGGGTCTTCATGTGCTTGTTCAACCTTCAAGGGTTCAATGCTAGAGATGAAAGAATAATGCTCACAAAAATTTGCTAAGTGAGTTTTAGAATGAGTGATTCTCCCGGTTTGTATGTCACCGAAGATTTGGTTTAGAGGATGGTTCTTGGTCACTCTTGCTCGAACTCGGGGTAGCTTTTGCTTGTTGGATGGTGGAGCTTCTTCATCATCATCTCCTTCATCTTCGTTGTTGTCGAAGGTGTCGTTTCCTTGAGGTGGTGGTGAAGGAGGTTGTGGTGGATCTTCATGATGTACTTCCTCCTCCTCTTCATCTCGTCGTGTACCACTTGTGGATGCCTCCATGTCGTTTTGTGGGTCACCTTGACGCGAGGTAGGAGCTTCCACTTGGGTTGATGAAGTACTTTCCTTCACCTCCTTGGGACGAATCTTGCCGATGGACAAGTCTTGGATAGCTTCCGAAGGATCCTTATCTCCTACATCATTTGGCAACTGTTCGACTTGCGAACCATTAGATTCATCAAACTTCACATCTACCGTCTCTTCAACTTTTCGAGTGAAGTTGTTGTAGACACGGTAAGTGTGAGAGTTCAATCTGTAACCAAGTAGGAATCCTTCGTGAGATTTAGGAGCAAATTTAGTACGACGATGCTTATCAAGAATGTAGCACTTAGAGCCGAATACCCGAAAGTATCCAACTTGGGGTTTGTTACCAGTGAGTAGCTCGTATGCCGTTTTACCGAGAAGCTTGTGCAAGTAGAGTCGATTTGTGGCATGACATGCTGTTTCCACGGCTTCTGCCCGAAAGTGTCTTGGCGTCTTGTATTCGTCAAGCATCGTTCTTGCCATCTCAATAAGAGTTCGGTTCTTCCTCTCAACAACTCCATTTTGTTGAGGCGTGTACGTAGCCGAGAACTCATGTGAAACACCTTTGTCAAGAAAGGTATCTACATGGGTGTTCTTGAACTCAGATCCATTATTGCTCTGAACCTTCTTGATCTTCACCTCAAATTGATTTTGCGCTTTGCGAGTGAAGTTCTTGAAGATCTTTTGTACCTGCAACTTATCATCAAGAAAGAATACCCACGTAAATCTGGAAAAATCATCAACTATAACTAGACCATAGGAATTTCCACCGAGGCTCTTGTAAGCATTGGGACCAAAAAGATCCATATGAAGTAACTCGAGTGGTCTCCTAGTGGTCATGATGTTCTTGACCTGATGACTTCCACCTACTTGCTTTCCAGCTTGACAAGCACTACAAAGCCTATCTTTGTCAAAGATGACATCTTTAACACCAAGTATATGATCGCCCTTGATAAGCTTATCTAGATTGCGCATGCCTACATGTCCTAGCCTTCTATGCCATAGCTAACCTTTAGATGATTTTGCAATAAGACAAGTACGACGTTTGGATCTTTTAGTGAAATCAACAATGTATAGATCACCTCTATGGAAACCGGTAAAGACCATGTTATGATTATCTTGACAAAACACTTGGCAATCTACTTTGGTAAATAGCACATTAAAACCGAAGTTGGCAAGTCTAGATACGGAAAGAAGATTATAGCCAAGGGATTCAACAAGCATGACGTTTTGCATAGAGCTATCATGGGATATGGCCACCTTACCGAGACCAAGTACCTTTCCCTTGGAGTTATCTCCAAAAGTTACATACCTTCGCGGTCCATGGTTTGGTGTGATCTCTTCAAACATGTATCTATCTCTGGTCATATGATCCGTGAGTCCACTGTCGAGAATCCACTCTTTTCCTCCAGACATGTAATCCTTGAAGTTTGCCATGAGACTTAGATTCTTAATTGTCTTCTCATACTCGATGTCGAACAACTCATCTTCATCATAGTAGCCATGTTCCACATTGTCATCATCAAGTGGGAAATCCTTGTCATAAGAAACAAGAGATTCGTTAGGGTTGTGATTATGACAATGTTCAAGATTGTGAATGTGAATGGCTTCAACAATGATGTTGTTGATAGATATGACATCTCCTTTAGCACGCATGAGGTCTCTAAGCTCAAATAGATAGTCGTCAAACTTGGGATCACTAGGCATCATTTTGTGAAAGGCAATAGTTTTATGAAGAATTTCATCAAGATTACTCAATGAATAATTTGCATATCGTTTCTCCAAATCATTCCACAAAGTATAAGCACATTCAAAATTCTTCATTTGATTAAGCACAATTCTAGGCAATCCTCTAATAATAAGATTAACAGTTCTAAGATTGCATAGCATATCAATTTCCTCTTCATGTGTGGGATGTAAGGGGTCAATGGGAGGTACATAGGGGATCTTAACATGCTTGCTCAAATGGAATTCATTGAATAGCTGAAGCATCTCATATTTCCATTGACTATAGTACTCCCCATCAAGAATAGGCGCTCTACAACTCAAACTCTCCAAACTAGACACATCCATCTTCCTCCATGGTGATGAAACCGAAGCAATGGAGACCAAAGCTCTGATACCAATTGAAGGATCACTAGAAGTGTGTGTCTAGAGGGGGGTGAATAGACTACTTGCAAAAATTAAAACCTAACCTTTTCCCAAGTTAACTGGTGGGCAGTTTTAGCAATTATAATAAGTCTAATGCACCCTACACATGCTAGTCAACAAGTATGGCAGCGGAAAGTAAGAGAAACACATGTAAGAGAGAGTAGAGATAGGAAGATCAAATGCAATTTGGAGACACGAAGATTTTTCCCGTTGTTCCGATAGGTGGCGCTATCTTACATCCACGTTTATGGAGTCTTCAACCCACGGAGGGTAACGGTCGCGAGAGTCCACGGAGGGCTCCACCCATAAGGGTCCACGAAGTGGCAACCTTGACTATTCCATAACGGCTTCCGTCCACGAAGGACTAGCCTCACTATGGGTAGATCTTCACGAAGTAGGCGATCTCCTTGCCCTTACAAACTTCTTGGTTCAACTCCACAACACGAAGTAGGAGGCTCCCAAGCGACACCTAACCAATCTAGGAGGCACCACCCTCCAAAAGGTAATAGGCTCGATAATGATGATGAACTCCTTGCTCTTGTGCTTCAAGATGATAGACTCCTCAACACTCAATCACTCTCTCACATATTTGGCTTTGGTGGAAGAGATTGATTGGGTGGAAAGCAACTTGGGGAGGCTAGAAATCAAGATTCATATGGTTGGAGTGGAATGGCTTGATCTCAACACATGAGTAGGTGGCTCTCTCTCGGAAAATTGGATGGGGCAAGTGTGGAATAGTTCTGAGTGCTTCTCTTGCGAGTGAGTGGTGGTGAAGGGGTATATATAGGCATCTCCAAAAATACAACCGTTACACCTTTACTTACCAACTCGGTGACACCGAAGTATAAAACTCGGTGGTACCGAGTTGCTCAAAAGGTAGCAACTTTTGAATCTCGGTGAGACCGATATATAGTTCTCGGTAGTACCGACGAAAGTGACCAACGGTCAGAATGCAAACTCGGTGGCACCGATCCAAAAAACTCGGAAGTTCCGAATTTCAGAAAAGGTGCAACTGAAACTCGGTGGCACCGATGCAGAATCAGTTGTACCGAAAACTTAGGGTTTGGCTAGGATCTATGTGAGGTGAAAAATCGGTAGGGCCGAGTGGGAAATATTGGTGGCACCAATTTTTTATGATAGGCTTTTGACAGACTTTTGTGGAAGAGCTTGTGGGTGTTTTTGGTGACTATCACTTGTGCACGTGGAGCATTTTGTTCACCATCAATACCTCACTCCCTTTTAATAGTA
This sequence comes from Elymus sibiricus, assembly GCA_039707655.1. NCBI lineage: Eukaryota > Viridiplantae > Streptophyta > Magnoliopsida > Poales > Poaceae > Elymus > Elymus sibiricus. The sequence continues at coordinate 212,051,013 of CM077675.1, read as the reverse complement.
TTGGCTTTCCTATAGACTCAAAGTGATTTCTCACAAAGTAAAATGTAGAGTCTTCTTGCTTGAAGCTTTGCCAATCCTATTCCTTGCATCTAGGGGTCTCTCTACAATCCTTTTGCCATCCCATCATTAAACTTTTCCTGAAATATACTTAGTGGAAACATTAGTCCAATGAGATATATGTTGTTATTAATTACCAAAACCACCAAGGGAGCAAATGTGCTTTCACATTTGCAAAGATATTTCAGTAGGTGTGAGCTTATTCAAATGAAGTCTTTTATATAAAGAGAAAGGCATAACAATAACACCGGTTCCTAAATCACATAAAGTAGTTTTAACATAACTTCGTTTAATGGAGAGCAAGGTGTAGTAGGTATCCCTGGTTCTCCCAATTTCTTAGGTACTCCACTCCACCCTCAAAAGAATAATTAGAAAGCTTGGTGGAAATCTCAGCTTTAGTTATCTTTCTTTTATTAGTGACAATATCTTTCATATATTTTGCATAAGGAGCCATCTTTAAAATATCAGTCAAACGTGTTCGCAAAAATACTGGCCTAAGCATTTCAACAAAGTGCTCAAACTCTTCCTCGTCCTTATTTTTAGAAGGCTTACGGGGGAATGGCATGGGTTTTTGGACCCATGACTCTCTTTCTTTACCATGTTTTCTAGCAATAAAATCCCTTTTACCATATGTTTTATTCTTGGGACGTGGGTTATCAAGATCAGTTGCGGGTTCTATTTTCACATCATTATCAGATTCTTTATCATTATCTGGTTGAGCATCCACATGAACATCTTCATTTTCATTATCACTAGGTGTATGATCACTACCAGGTTGTGTCTCGGCATCAGAAATGGAAACATCATTATGATTCTCACAAGGTTTTCCTACCACAGGTTTACCAGAAGCATGCAAAGCTCTATCATTTTTCTTTTCCTTTTTCTTCTTACATGAACTAGGTGGGTCATTATTAATATTCTCACAACCGCAAAAAAATTGAGAATCCTGCTCAATCCTCATAGGATGTCCTTCCGGATAAAGGGGTTCTTGTGTCATTCTACCCCCTCTAGTCATAAGTCTAACATCGTGATTATTCATTTGATTAAGCAAATCATTTTTTGACTTAGCAACTTGTTCTGACTGAGTATGAACCATGGATGAATGTTTACCTAAGCCTCTAACATCAAGAAATTCTAAACATCAAGTCACTCAAGTGATCAATCATCATGCATTTAGTTTTAGTTGATCCTTAACATACATATTGAAATGTTCTTGCTTAACAATATAATTATCAAATTCATCCATGCATCGACTAGTAGTTTTACTGTAAGGTATATCACCCTCATCGAATCTACGAAGAGAATTTACCTCTACAACCTGTGTAGGGGTATCAAGTCCATGTATTTCTTCAATAGGTGGTAAATTCTTGACATCTTCAATTTTAATACCTTTTCTTTCATAGATTTCTTGGCTTCTTGCATATCTTATGGACAAAGGAATATAATACCTCTCTTCTTTGTAATTGGTTTAGGAGGTGGTTCAGGAAGTGTCCGATCATTAGCATTCTTCAAAATATTATTCAATAGTTCTTCAGCTTGCAAAACAGTTCGTTCCCTGAAAACACAACCAGCACAACTATCTAGGTAGTCATTAGAAGCATCGGTTAGTCCATTATAAAAGATACCAAGTATTTCATTTTTCTTAAGAGGATGATCAGGCAAAGCTTTAAGTAGCTGGGAAGACAATGCAATAAGTTGTGTGGGGTGAAGAAATTCATCATCATTGTCCAGTTTGTTGCGATTCTGGTGTTGTTTTACTCATGTGATCACTATGATTGTATGTAATGGAGTGAGGACTTGCTAGGGTGGTAGATGGTAAGATCACCACGTAGGGTACAAGGTTACTATAACCAGTCGATGTGTGCAACCAAAGAGCGGGCTTTGCACTAGAACACCCATACACAAGCTACCAAACAAAAGGCATAAATTGTTACCTTGATGTACGAGAGGCAATATGCACGCAACCAAAAAAATTGCAACATGGTTTTCTGTCTGCATTACCTCAGCTAGGTCCATACGAGCCACAGATGGAAAGTGAGAAAAAACGGTGCAAGTAACCAAACACATCCTTAAGGCTGGTGTTTGCTCCCTTGTCGTCATTAATTGAATATTCGTTATTGCGCATGATGTTTCTAAGCTGGATAGAGCATCTACAATCGGACCCTCCATATCCGCCCAAAACGCACAGGCACGCTGCCCGGTCACTAACCGGACGCAAAAACCGCATCCAATTAAACCTCACAAATCCGGCCCAAACGACGGGTCTGGCGAGCACTCGGCATACCCGTCCCATATCTGGGGTGGATATGGGGATGCCCGAACGTGCGTGGACCCGCTCACCACGTCGTCTCCAACAAGCCGGACCCATCCCAAATCCTCTCAAAATTGATTTCTTATCCACTTCGACTGAAACCCTCTCGCCACATTGTAGGATCCGAAGTATGTCTAGAGGGGGGTGATTAGACTACTTGACCAATTAAAAATCTAGTCTTTTCCCAATTTTAGGTGTTGGCAAGTTTTAGCAATTGTAGTAAGTCAAGTACACCCTAGACATGCAAGTCTAAGAGTATAGTAGCCGAAAGTAAAGACATGCACATGAAAGTAAAGGTAGGGAGAGGAGAATCAAACGCACTTGATGACACGAAGATTTTTTCCGTGGTTCCGATAGGTGGTGCTATCGTACGTCCACGCTGATGGAGACTTCCACCCACGGAGAGTAGCGGTCGCGAGAGTCCACGGAGGGCTCCACCCGTTAGGGTCCACAAAGTAGCAACCTCGTCTATTCCATCACGGCTTCCATCCACGAAGGACTAGCCTCACTATGGGTAGATCTTCACGAAGTAGGCGATCTCCTTGCCCGTACAAACTTCTTGGTTCAACTCCACAACATGAAGAAGGAGGCTCCCAAGCGACACCTAACCAATCTAGGAGGCACCACCCTCCAAAAGGTAATAGATGTGGTAACAATGATGAACTCCTTGCTCGTGTGCTTCAAAAGATAGTCTCCTCAACACACAATCACTCTCTCACAGATTTGGCTTGGTAGAAGAGATTGATTGGGTGGAAAGCAACTTGGGGAGGCTAGAAATGAAGATTCATATGGTTGGAGTGGAAGGTCTTGATCTCAACACATGAGCAGGTGGTTCTCTCTCAGAAAAATGGATAGGGCAAGTGTAAGTGTGTTCTGAGTGCTTCCTCTATGAATGAGAGGAGGTGGAGGGGTATATGTAGGCATCTCCAAAAATCCAACCATTACAACATTATTGCCCAACTCGGTGACACCAGTCCAAAAACTCGGTTGTGCCGACTAGTGCAAAATGTGGCAACTTTAGGCTTTTTGGTGAGAGCGATATATAAATCTCGGTGGTACCGATTCTTGAAAACACCTTACTAGAGAGTTGGTCCAAAAACTCGGTTGGTCCGATTCTCAAAACTCGATGGTACTGATTCCTGAAAATGGCTGACCGGAGAGTTGGTCCAAAACTCGGTTGGTCCGATTCTCAAAACTTGGTGGTACCAAGAAGCTAGGGTTTGGCTTAGGATCTATCTGAGGCAAAACTCGGTAGGGCCGAATGGAAATTGTTGGTGACACCGAATTTGGATATTAGGTTTTGGACAGAATATTTGTGGGAGAATTTCATGTGAATTTTTGGTGGCTAATCTCTAAGCACTTGAGCAACCAGATTATCATAGACACATCATCCCCTTTTAATAGTATTGGCTTTCCTATGGACTCAAAGTGATTTCTCACATAAAGTAAAATGTAGAGTCTTTCAAGCTTGTTGCCAATAGATGTTCCTTGCATCTAGGGGATCTCCTCACAATCCTTTTGCCAATCCATTCATTGAACTTTCCTAAAATATACTTGGTGGAAACATTAGTCCAATGAAATATATGTTGTTATTAATTACCAAAACCACCTAGGGAGAAGTTGTGCGTTCAATCTCCCCCTTTTTGGTAATTGATGACAACATATAGATCAAAGCTTCGATAGGATAAAACAATGAGTAGCATCGTCGCTTAGAGAAGTATGTGATAAGCAAGAGCTCCCCCTAAATTTATGCATTATTTAAAATTTGCGTTTGAATGCAAATGCACAATCAATTAGGAGTGTGGGTAACACTTTCATGTCGCATACAACTTGGTGGTGCGCATAAATGATATGAATGGATTACAATGCACATGACACCAAAAATGAATGAGTGATCATAATATTAACATCACATGGATAGGAAATAGTAGCATCATCAAGCAAGTGTATGATCAAACACAACGAAATTTAAGAACAGCCAAGCGAAAAACCAAATGTTTTAAAAACATAGAGAGACAACAAAATGCAAGACACTCTCTCTCGAAGCCCTATGATCTATGCACTTCCCCCCCTTTGGCAACAAGTTACCAAAAAGTTCAAAGTATGTAGAACAAATCGTCTCTCTGGGCTTGATCTCCTCCTGTAGCAGTTGAGGAGTCTAGAGAAGGGCGTCGGCGAATGCTTCAGTTGAAGTCCTCTGAGGTGGTGGAGTAGACGCCAAAGGTGCAGAAGGAGTTGAAGGAGCAGTAGCTAGTGCTGACTAGGAAGGCCTCAACTCTAGAGCAAGCACTGTAGACGATCTGGCTTGAGTCTTGAACTGAGTGCTGGGCCGGAGAGGAGGACTATCATCAACACTGGAGTGGGGACTGGGCACTGCATCCACTTCTTGTTTCAGCTCATTGACAGTCACTGTCAGCTCATCAACTTTGTTGTCAAGAGCATGAAACTTTGTCTCCACAATCCTCTCAAGACTCTTCTGGTTCTTGAGGATCTCAGCCACATTCTTTTCGATCCCTTGGAAAGAGTTGATGATAAAGGACATTTGATCGCTCTTCGTCCTTGGAACCTAAGCACTAGTGGCTCTAGCTGCCTCTGCCTCTGCCTCTGCCTGTGCAGTAGCTGAAGTGGGATGAGAAGGATCCATCACCACAACGTTGTCTTCGAACTCTGGCAATACTGGAAGGTGTGGACGATCAAGTGCATATAAGCTCTTTCCAACTTTGGAATTGATAAGCATCTGAATGTATGGAGCATATCCACATGATCTCTTCTTATCAGCAGTTGTCCTCTTGATTGTCTCAACAATCAAATTCATCACTCGAAATCTTGTGTGGGTGTCTACATGATGTAGCATGTTGATGGAGTAACCCCTAATCATCTTGTCATCTCCAGACTTTGGCATCAAAGTATATCTCATGATGGTGTTGGTAGTGGGTAATCTAGCTTGAAAAAAGTAGACAGAGCCAAACTTGTGTGTATCCACATAGGAAGCAGAATAGACATCACATCTCCCTCTTGTACCTGTGGGGCTCCTAAGATGGTAGCCCACTCATCAACTGTTGCTTGGTACCTAGTGCCTTCAGTCATCCAAACTATCCTTCCATCTGGATAGAAATGAGCTGTAGAGTAAACTACATAATCATCTCATCGTTCCATGCAGTGAACTCTCTGCCAACAAAAGCATCTATGTCAATGGCCTTGAAGTTCTCTAGCACATGAGGAAAATAGTCTTCATTCTCCTTAATGTACTTTCAGTCCACATATCTCATGTCACTGACTGCAGGACTCTTGTCTAATAAGACAGTCTCATAAAAATATTGCTGCTCTTTGGTGTGGAAGCGAGCATCTACAGCAGTTCTCCTCCTTGTGGCATATGGATCATCAGCTCTCCATTTCCTAAGTCCAGAGTCCTTTCTCTTCTTCATGTCCTCAGCAACTGGGTGATCATCATTGTGTTCAGGCAAATGGGGTTTCACCTTCCTCAGCACTAAAACATCTTCCTCTTCTTCCATATGGAAGATCTCTTGCTCTTCACTGCAAGAGGAATGTCTCTGGTAGTCTTCTTGACTTGGGGGCAGATGGCTTCTTCGCAGCAGATGGCTTGGCTTTAGATGCAGCCTGACTGGTCATTGCATCGGCCATCAGCTTCTTCTTTTTGGAGGGTGGAGGTTGTGCAACTGGTTCTTCCTCTTCCTCTTCCTCCTCTTCGTCAAGATATTCTGGAGTAGAGGGGTGAACAATAGCACGAACAGTCTTCTTCCTCACTCTCTTTTGGCCTGCCTTCTTGGGCATAGACTTTGAAGTCATAGCAGACATAGCACTCTTTGGTGCTCTTGCAGCTTCAGAATTGGCATACTCTTTCCTGACCGGCCTCTTAGTAGAAGTGGCCTCATTTGCAGATTTCCTAGCAGCTTTTTCTTTCTTCTCTTGCTGCTTCTTGACTAGAACCTCTTCTAGCACAAAATCTGAGTCCTCTTCATCTGAATTAAGCTTCTTCCTGGCCCTTGTGGCAGCCTTGGGCAACCCATGAGAACTGGGGTGCCTGGATCCTCTGAAGATGAAGAACTAGCTTCTGGTCTAGTGCCATCATCCAAGTCAACACTCTGATCTCTGAAGTTGTTGTCACTGTCCTCTGAGCCTGACATACTGTCCCTGTGAATAGATATAGATGAGTAGAAGGGATGAGCATCACAAAACATAGAGGGTTTTTGCAAATTTGAACTCGAATTCGTAAATTTAATTTTTAGCTAAGTGTGTTTCGGTTCCACCGAGTCAAAAATTTCGGAGCCACCGAGACGTACACTCTCCTCAACAGAAACTTGGCCACTCATTTCGGTTGCTCCAAAACAAGCAACTCAGTTTCACCGATAGTGTTCTCAGTAACCCTAATCCACAAATTTGTGAGACCGATTCATCCTGACTCGGTGACACCGAGACACACATGGCGGAAGATTAAACCTAAAAATTTCGTTCCCTTAATCTCTACGGGATTTCTTGTGGATAGAAGTTGAGCAATCCATGGCATGAAGACAAACGAAAACCTAATGCACAAGATTTGGACAGGGAGCACAAGAGGGGCGAGATCTTTACCCTAATTCGGTGAAGATCCCCTACGGCGGCGACGACGGCGAAGGACTCCTGCGGTGAGGGCGCACGGGAGACGAGGGGGACGTCCGTAGACTCGAGAGCGGTAGGAAGGGTTTGCGGAGGACGACATTTGAAGAGTGAATTTCAAAAATCAGGTCCGCTGGATATATATATCCCCTTACTGTCGGTGACACCAATTAAAGCATTTCGGTGCCACCGAGTTTCTTAACTACCAGGAGACAGTGAAACTCGATGAGACCGAGATGGAGAAATCGGTGGTACCGAGGACAAAAATCAGATCAACCCTAGTGGTTCGGTGGAACCGACATTGTGGAATTGGTTACACCGAGTTGCACATGGGAGGTTTTGGAAGTCATCTCTTGTCGAAACGGAACTCCGAGTGCTCCTCACACACAGGGTCCGAGAAGTACTTGCTCAAATTTTGTGATGAAGCGTGAATAGAATTTGAGACGAGAAAGCATAGATAGCTAGAGGAGGGTACTTAGGCATTCTTGTATATCCAATTGGCCAATGAAAATTAAAGCCAAATAACAACAATTGGATATCCTCGAATGAGAAAAGATATGCATACCAACATGCTCACACAATAAGATGTCAATAGAAATCATGGCAAACATGCACAACTACTCTAGTATCTACCAAGCACTTTGGCGATGACAGAGTCATCTATATATGAGTATATTGACTTAGGAGCCAAGTAAGAGTACTTGATCATAGGTCATACTCATCGTTTAAGCACAAGTGGGGTTACCACTCTTACATAAAGCATTCAATGTAGTCACATCTTATGAGATGGTTTAACTCAAGCTTAGAGTAAAGCCCACCCTTGATGTGACATTCCCCCTAAGAGGGATAAACTAACCTTGGGTTTTGTCGATGGAGACATAATGTAAGTGATGTAGTGGTGAATGCTCATTGTTGATGAAGATCATCTTGAGTTGGGAGCAATCTTTGTTGTTTTGTACTCTTCTCACATACACGAGTTAGTCCCATACAAGGAACAAATACAACGATATCTATGGACATGGAGTGAAGCACAAATAGATGATGTTCATTGATTCTTTAATTACCTTGTCCCTTGATTACCTATGAGGGGTTTGTGACTCCTTGAACTATTGCATAAGGTTGGAGTTGATTGCAAATAGTTCTTGCCAAAAATGAATGTCAGTGAATTTCATTGGCAGAGTCACCCCTTAAGAACTTCTCTAGTTCTTCTTTAGGACCCACATCAAATTGATGGGAATCCTTGGAGTTGAAGTAACACTTGATGAAGTAGAGCTTGTAGTAGCCTTGGGAACCCACTTGACCATGGCTAGGGATTCATCTTCAAATGTGTCAATTTCCTCTTAAAGCTTGTCCTTGCCCTTGAGCTTGTGGTATTGTGGTGGAAGGTCATCTTGAGCTTTTGTTTCCTTAGGGAGAGTAGGTTCATACTTCTCCCTTTGAGTAACAAACTTTGGCTTGGGGTAATGACCTTCTTCCCATTCAACTCCATTGGTGTTGAAGTAGCCAATGCCTTGGTTCTTCCGGTATCCTCCATGCTTGCGTACAATCTCCTCAAATTGCTTACATCTGGCAAGACTTTCGTAGACACCTTTCTCTATAATCCCTTTCAATAAATTGTTTTGTTGCTCAAGTGTAACTTGGCTAAGAGAATCATTAGTGGAATCAATAGAGCTAATAGAAATAACATTATTGGATTTAACATTAGTATTGTTGCTACTAGATGAAGAACCTTTCTTGCCTTTGTTATTAGTTTGTTTAGATTTAACTTGCGGAATAAATGTGGACAAGAGTAATCGTTTGGCAAGATAAGAAGAACTCTTCTTTCGAAGATCGCCATTGATAGCTTTAAGAAACTCATGTTCTTGCTCTAAATTTAGCTTCTCGAAGCGTAGCTTCTCATGGGTTCTTAAGAGCTCTCTATGATCTTCTTGAGTAGATTCATGAGCTAACTTAAGAGTGTTTAGTTCTTTAGTTAGACGCTCAATCTCCTTCTTATCATCATCATACGACTTATCTTGATTAGCATGAATATCATCAAGTTCATTTTGACTAACATCACTAGTTTTATCAAAGAGCAAGTCATCATCTCCTAATAAATCATCCTCATCACTACTGAAGTCAATGTATTCGGGGTGTGATACCTTGGGGCCTTTAGCCATGAAGCAACTTCCACTTCCTTCATTTGGTGAATCAAATATGTCATAGGAGTTGGAGGTTACGAGTGCTAATCTGGCAACGCCTTCATCTTGACAATAGTCGGAGTTGGAGTGGTAGCTTCTCTCGGATTGGTTGTCGGAACTGGAGCCGGAAACCCATTCACCAACATGAGCTTGCTGTCTTCTTCTTGTGTAGCTCTTGGTGTACTTGTCCTTCTTCTCCGAGTCCTTAATTCTACGGGAGGGTCTTCGTTCATAGCGATCTTCTCTACTCCTTCTCTCTCTACGAGGTGATTCATCTCTTGAGCTTCGTCTTCTAGGTGACTATTCTATTCTTTTGTGGGGGGCATGCACTCATTGGAATAGTGTCCAGGCCTTCCACAATTGTAAAAATTCTGGTCACGACTAGAGGAACGCTTCTCTTCATATCTTGAATTGGAGCTTCTCTCTTCACCTCTACTCTTGTAGAACTTGTTGAATTTCTTGACCATGAGGCTTATTTCTTCATTGGTAACAAGGTTGCCACTTGAAGTAGCGGGAGTGTCACTTGTAGCTTTGTATGCACCGCTTGACTTGGTGTGGAGTTCTTCTTTGTCCTTGAGTGACATCTCATGAGCAACAATCCTTCCAATGACTTCCGTAGGCTTGAGATCTTTGTAGTTTGGCATCATTTGGATCAATGTGCACACAATGTTGTACTTTCCATCCAAGGCTCTAAGGATCTTATTGATGATGAATTTGTCGGTCATCTCTTCACTTCCTAAGCCGGCAATCTCATTGGTGATGAGAGCAAGCCTAGAGTACATTTTTGTGACTCCTTCACCATCCTTCATCTTGAACTTGCCAAATAGACTTTGTAGCACATCCAATTTTGATTCCCTGACGGATTTGTTACCTTCATGCATATCAACCAAAGTATACCAAATCTCTTTTGCATTCTCAAGACGGCATATCTTTTTGAATTCTTTGGGGCATAAGCAGTTGAATAGAATGTCGCATGCTTGAGCTTTGTATTGCAACGTCTTCAATTCTTCCGCGGTCGCTTCACGATCCGGTTCCTTTCCATCTCCAAAGAATTCACCTTGCAAGACAACATGAACAACAGCCCATACGGCGGGGTTATGACAAAGAATATGCATTTTCATTTTGCGCTTCCGACTAGCAAAGTTTGTACCATCAAAATATGGACCTCTCCGATGATAACTTCCCTCACTAGACGTCATACTCTCCTAGGTTGTGAAACCAATGCAATGGAGACTAAAGCTCCGATACCACTTGTAGGATCCAAAGTATGTCTAGAGGGGGTTGATTAGACTACTTGACCAATTAAAAATCTAGCCTTTTCCCAATTTTAGGTGTTGGCAAGTTTTAGCATTGTAGTAAGTCAAGTACACCCTACACATGCAAGTCTAAGAGTATAGCAGCGGAAAGTAAAGACATGCACATGAAAGTAAAGGTAGGGAGAGGAGAATCAAACGCAATTGATGACACGAAGATTTTTCCCGTGGTTCCGATAGGTGGTGCTATCGTACGTCCACACTGATGGAGACTTCAACCCATGGAGGGTAGCGGTCGCGAGAGTCCACGGAGGGCTCCACCCGTTAGGGTCCACAAAGTAGCAACCTCGTCTATTCCATCACGGCTTCCATTCACGAAGGACTAGCCTCACTATGGGTAGATCTTCACGAAGTAGGCAATCTACTTGCTCGTACAAACTTCTTGGTTCAACTCCACAACATGAAGAAGGAGGTTCCCAAGTGACACCTAACCAATCTAGGAGGCACCACCCTCCAAAAGGTAATAGATGTGGTAACAATGATGAACTCCTTGCTCGTGTGCTTCAAAAGATAGTCTCCTCAACACACAATCACCCTCTCACAGATTTGGCTTGGTAGAAAAGATTGATTAGGTGGAAAGCAACTTGGGGAGGCTGGAAATCAAGATTCATATGGTTGGAGTGGAAGGTCTTGATCTCAACACATGGGCAGGTGGTTCTCTCTCAGAAAAATGGATAGGGCAAGTGTAAGTGTGTTCTGAGTGCTTCCTCTACAAATGAGAGGAGGTGGAGGGGTATATATAGGCATCTCCAAAAATCCAACCGTTACAACATTATTTCCCAACTCGGTGACACCGGTCCAAAAACTCGGTTGTACCGACTAGTGCAAAATGTGGCAACTTTAGGCTTTTTGGTGAGAGCGATATATAAAATCTCGATGGTACCGATTCTTGAAAACAGCTAACCAGAGAGTTGGTCCAAAAACTCGGTTGGTCCGATTCTCAAAACTCGGTGGTACCGATTCCTGAAAATGGCTGACCAGAGAGTTGGTCCAAAACTCGGTTCGTTCGATTCTCAAAACTTGGTGGTACCGAGATGCTAGGGTTTGGCTTAGGATCTATCTGAGGCAAAACTCGGTAGGGCCGAATGGAAATTGTTGGTGGCACCGATATTAGGTTTTGGATAAAATATTTGTGGGAGAATTTCATGTATATTTTTGCTGGCTAATCTCTAAGCACTTGAGCAACCAGATCATCATAGACACCTCATCCCCTTTTAATAGTATTGGCTTTCCTATGGACTCAAAGTGATTTCTCACATAAAGTAAAATGTAGTGTCTTCAAGCTTGCTGCCAATAGATGTTCATTGCATCCAGGGGATCTCCTAACAATCCTTTTGCCAATCCATTCATTGAACTTTCCTTAAATATACTTGATGGAAACGTTAGTCCAATGAAATATATGTTGTTATTAATTACCAAAACCACCTAGGGAGAAGTTTTGCTTTCACGCGTCCTCCATTTCCCGCCTTCGCATAGCCGCCCACCTCCTCCCTTGCTCGCTTTCCTCATTCGTCGTCATCAATATCATCGTTGACAACCCTGTCCACCGCCATGCCCAAAGATGATGGCTCTGTGGAGTAGGTGAGGCTCCTCGGCCTGGCGGTTCCTTTCAAGGCGGATAAATTTGCCCAGAAGGACCGCCACCCAAGGCAGCATCAACGTGAGGTGGTGGCGAAGGCAGCTGCGACGGCTGTCGGTCCTGAGATGGCATTCATGTTCGCTACTAAGGACATGAACTTTGCTGCGACAGCCACCAATCTGGAGGTCGTGGCCGCGGGTACAAACAACTTGTCCGTGGAGCCCAACTCCGTTCTGCCCTCCCAGTGGACGGGCATCTCGGATGCATATCCATGCATCAGAAGACATCGGGAAATGCCGGCTTCGGGCATGTCCACACGTTGTTCGACGGAACACCCGACCAAGACCATGTACAATCTTTGACCCTTTCCTAGTTGCATTCGTTAATTCTTTCATTGCACATACCATTGGATCAAACTTATAGGATGAGAGTTAAATTGTGATGCATATTATAGGAACACATATTACATGACATGATAAATGATGGTCAAGAGTCTTTCAAATTTACCATGGACGATACCAATTCCTCGGTATTTGAATTTGGGCAAACATCGCACACTAAATGAAAAAGAAAGTTGGTACGAATGTAGTGAAGCCTAGAGGTCCAACATTCACACAATTTGAAGTTGTTTTGTTGTGTGAAAATTGGTGTAACACGAGCATGGACCCAATATATGGAACCGAGCAAAAAACAAGAAATATTGGGCAAAAATCATACCATGAGAAAAAACACTATGTGAAGCCACACCCAATCATTACCAACCACATCCCATGCTCTCTCCAACATAGATGGTCACTCATCCAAGAGGCCGTGAGAAAATTCGTTGGTTATCTTAAACAAGTTGTTGGCCAGAACCAAAGTGGCATTGTACCATCAAGTGGAGAAGAAGGCATTCACTTTTTCACGTTGTTGGATGAAATTGAATGGTAAACCCAAGTGGCAAACCATCCTCAAGGATATAAAAAAATGGCATGAAGAAGATGAAGAAAAACGATGGGTCTAGCTCCGCTCAATCAATTGGATTGGATAAGCAATAAGAAGAAAATCATGCGGCGGACATGCAAGAAATCGTGCCGAAGAGAAACTAACAAGAGATGGGTAACAAGTGAGAGAAGGAGAAGGTGGCACGTGAAGGCATGACAAGCAAAATGTCCGCCACTTGGGCGGGAATTTTTTTCTGCCAAGGAGGTAAAGAAGGAGCAAAGGTACAAGATGTTCCTCGATGTGCAAAGGAATAAGATGGATGACGGTGCCCTACACCACGGGTGGTTCCCCTAAGGAGCCCGACCTCGGGCTTCATTGGGGCTCCGCACGACCCAGAGCAAAGGATAAGCCCTAAGGAAGCAATGGAGACCTTCTTGCCTTCCAAGGCAAGTGTGACGACACCAAAGATCGCATCTACCCTCATGTAAACCCTAGAGCTCTCTACCTATATAAGGGGAGGTCGGGGAACCCTTAAGGGCATCTAATCTTAGGTAGAAAAAATCTTGGTAACAATCTTATACACCATTGTAACCCCTCGCATGAGGTATCCCTCCATTATAAATAAGAAAAACAAGCAGGATGTAGTGTATTACTCTACGGAGGCCCAAACCTAGATAAACCCTTTGTTCAACCTCCAATCTGAGACTTCCAGCTGCGCTTGGACCCCTACCGAGGGATCTTATGGATATTTTGCACTGTCAGTTGGCACGCCAGGCACGGGCACCACCGGCTGGAGGATCTTGGATCGACTCTTTTTTATCCTCCGGCAACCGCTCGCCGGGAGCAAGTCTAGTCTTTGACGCCCTCACCTTCATGGTCGACGAGATGGGTCGGATCAACATCAACCCACTGACCCACCCAGACACTCAAGGATCTACAACAACACTTCACGACAACAACCACCAACCAGGGACACCTACGCTGCTCCCCTAGATAACGGGAATATCAAGCCACCCCAGTCATGCATACCCGGAGGGGCCCGAAAAGGCCCCACAGCTCATCGTGATGGTTTGCGGAAACTCCGCATCACCCACACACCAGAAGACGGAATCATTGCCGAGCTCACCGTAAGCAACGAAACCAAGCTAGTTGACGTCATCTCCGCTTTGGACGATGAGAGCAGTGGCAGAGAGCCACTCTGCCTCACGTATGAGGACGAAAACGTTGGCCTCCATCCCATCCATGAGGTCACCAACTTCAACCTATGGGGAGAATCAGAATGATCCAACGGATCAGAACCTGGCAACATCTCCTGCCTGGAGACGTCTTAATCAGAAGCTCCGCTCGCGATCGTCCTCCATCAAGTTATGATGATAGAACCCGTAATGAACGGCACGGCAACAACAACGAGTGCACCAATAGCGGCAGCAATAGCAGGGCTCTCCACCTCACGCTTTCCCACTTTGGAGCAGATGGTCGTCACCACTCAACCACCAACCGACCCCATTTGCAAATCCTCAGCAGCAGGTCAGCATGCTCCTTTGAGGTAGCTCGCCGCCTAGTTTCCCCACACCGATGGCATCCTTGAGGAATGCAGCGACCACCACATCCACACTGCCACCAATATGAGCATACGCAATGAACTACCTCACACCGTCCATCCCCAGAAACGATCCTGATTCTAGGACACTGTAGGTCATCCGCGTATCTCAACTAAACGCCTAGATATCGCTCCAATAACTATCGCTTGAGGCCACAACGTGGGAGGCACATTGGCACGAAACAATGACGAACGAGCGTTTACGCAACACCCCTCAAAGACCATGTAATCTCATTAATGACCTCGTCATCCGCGGCCACTTTGTAGGGCATTGGATTCAATGAACCAGCAACATAAGCCCAACCACTACCAACTCCGGCTCGCAGCCGCCAGGCAGCTGCTGCGCTGGCAAACCAGCTTCAGGACACGCCGAGAGACCCTAATCTCCTGGCCGACCTCACCCATGTTCTCCACAGAACGGTGGAGATCCACAACAACATCTCCCATTCAAAAGACAAGCTCATAGGCACCGATAGCATCTTATCCGCCGCCAACCACCTTGCCGGCGAGGGTGCACAAGAATCAGTGCAACAGTCAGAGGCCATGCCGAGGGCCGAAGTCACAAATCTTCAACAACCCATATCAGTCGTCGCCCTACAACAACGGCTGGCCTTGCCACCAATGAGCCTCGTACCGGCGGGACAGCCAACCCACCAGGACGACCCATGGTCGCGAACACCAGAGCACTATGGACTCAACTCGGGGGCACCTCCCCCGTGCTTTACTTCGCTCACCTCGAGCATCGCCTCAGCATGCTTCGGACAAACAATGATCACTCATCCATTCCCACAGTCATTCTTCGTCCACAACGTAGAGAAATACTCAAGGGATACCAAATAGAGCACTAGTTGAACGATTATCTTACAGCAATTGAGATGGCCAACGGTGATATAGGAAATGCTCTATGACACATACCTTTGTGCTTAATGGGGCATGCACTGGCTCTAACGTTTGTCAGTACAACCAAAGATAACATGTCCACATATATTTGGCATATGAATAGTTCATCATCATAATATTTTGTGAAAAGAGTTGGGTCAAGTGAACCGGGTTTTAAGCCTTTGTTCTTCAGGAATTCCTTCAGAGTGACATACCAAGCCAAAGGGGCTTGCTTGAGTCCATAGAGAACCTTGTTGAGTTTGAAGACTTTGTCAGGGTGCTTTGGGTCTTCAAAACCTGGGGGTTTATCAACATATACTTCTTCCTCAAGCTTACCATTTAGGAATGCACTTTCACATCCATTTGATATAAGATGATGTCATGATTGTTAGCATAAGCAAGCAGTATACAAATTGATTCAAGCCTAGCAACAGGAGCAGAAGTTTCGTCAAAATCAATCCCCTCAACATCTATAATACGGGCCTTAATCCTCACCACTTGGCCATTTTTGTCTTGTTTGTTGTGGTTGCGAGGACCAGGACGCTTGACAAGCTCACACACATTTTTGAGCTCGAATTGATGCAATTCCTCTTGCATGGCTTGAATCCATTCAGGCTCCAAAAATGATTCATCAACTTTGGTGGGCTCTGTGATAGAGAATAAAGCATATGTCCCACAAAAGTTAACCAATTGTGAATACTTTGAGCGAGCGAGAGAACCTCCTGCATTTATGTTGTTGAGGATTTTGTCGATCTGCACTTCATTATCCACTCTTGGATGCGCGGGTCGAAGACTTTCTTGGGGCTGAGCATTTTCTTCAGCGTCAGGAATGTCTTCACGGTTTGGGATGATCACTTACTCATCATCTGCAGTTTCCTTAGTGGGTACTATTTCACCAATACCCATGAAATTGATAGATTCCTCAAGAGGCATTTCATCTAGCTTAGGAGGCAGGTGCTCTCTTGGCAAGCCTTTACTCTCATCGAACCGCACATCTATGGTTTTAACAACCTTGTTGTGGTAGGTGTTGAAGACTTTATAAGTGTGTGAGTCCTCTCCGTAACCAAGCATGAAACCTTCATGTGCTTTCGGTGCGAATTTGGAATTGTGATGAGGATCTCTAATCCAGAATTAATAACCAAAGACTTTGAAATAAGTCACATTGGGTTTCTTGTCGGTGGGGATCTCATATGAAGTTTTCTTGAGGAATTTGTGAAGATATACCCGATTGATGATGTGGCACGCATTGTCAATTGATTCAGGCCACCAGCAATGAGGTGTCTTGTCTTCATCAAGCGTAGTACGTGCCATCTCAATGAGAGTCGTGTTCTTGCATTCCACTACACCATTCTTCTGAGTAGTGTAGGGCCAGATAACTCATGAGTAATTCTGAGTTCATCAAGATAATCACCAAGTACAGTGTTCTTGAACTCGGTCCCATTGTCACTCCTGATTCGCTTGATTTTGGCGCCGAAATTCGTTGAGGCCCGTGAAGAAAATCGTCTAGATACTTCCTACCCCCAGTCTTATACATGATAATATGCACCCAGGTATAACGAGAAAATCATCAACTATGATGAAGCCTTATAAATATGCGGCATTTGTTAGGGTGGCGTAATGAGTAGGACCGAAGAGATCCATATGAAGCAATTCAAAGGGACGAGTGGTAGTCATGATAATTTTTAGGGGTTCTTGGATCTGGTCATCTTTCCAGACTCACAAGCCCCACACAAATAACCCTTGACGAACTTGACACCCTAGATGCCAATAACATGCTTATTCTTCGCGAGTGTGTTCAAATTCCTCATGCCAACATGTCCAAGTCATCGATACCATAGCCAGCATTCTGAAGCTTTTGCGAGAAGACATGTGGCTGAGGACCTGAAGAGAAATCTACAATATACAAGTCTCCTCTTTGAAATCCTTCAAAGACTTTGGATTTGTCAGAGTCCATCAGCACAATGTAACGGTATTTGCCAAAGATGACAATCATATCAAGATCACAAAGCATTGAGACTAAAATGAGGTTGAATCCAAGGGATTCGGCAAGCATCACTTTATCCATGTGTCGATCCCTTGAGATTGTAACCATACCTAGACCCAATACCTTGCTTTTCCCTTTGTCCGTGTAGGTGATATGCTTCAGATGGTATGGATTAAGTGATGAGTCCATCAATAGATTCTTGTCACGGTCATGTGATTGATGCATCCACTGTCAAGGACCCACTCGGCAGCTTTCAGTAGTGTATCCTATAATGCAATTAGTCGGATATGCTTCACCAAGACAATTGTAATGAACAAACATAGTATGAAAAGCACGTTCAAGAGAAGTAGGTTTATTGAGGATTTGACTAGAGGTTCCTCAAGAAATTCATGGACGAGGTAAATGGTAATGCCATTTGGACATTTTATCTAGTGTGCCACAAGATTCTTCAAGTTTCCAGCAATTTCCTCGG
Source organism: Elymus sibiricus (assembly GCA_039707655.1). Taxonomy (NCBI): domain Eukaryota; kingdom Viridiplantae; phylum Streptophyta; class Magnoliopsida; order Poales; family Poaceae; genus Elymus; species Elymus sibiricus. The sequence goes on along the minus strand of CM077675.1, from coordinate 212,033,100 downwards.
ACGTTGATTTTCTTCTAGGGAACTGACCCTGCAGAAGAAATTAGTTCTTCTTAATCACCCACATTTGAAAGGGTGGCAAAGATTTTATGAGTCTACGAGCTACATATGAAAAATTAGGCATTGAGGCTAATGCACTTTGCTTCACAGTAGGGGGTTAGAGTACTCAAATGAATAAGCAAAGAAATTCTTTGAAGATTTGTGAACTTAATGGCTTGAAGAATAATGCTCATATTCATGAGCTTTGACATTAACCTGTGAAATGGAGGCATCGGCATGAGCACGAGTAGAACTGCGACCATATGAGGAATTTGGTCCATATGAAGATTTGGGTCCATATGAAGAATTTGATCTAGGGTTTGTCTTCTTCATCGGTGGTGTCATGACGACATTCACGTGAAGATTTTCCAGATAACTTTTAGGCACCCAGATTTTCTTCATAGGGGAACCATTCCTATAGTTAGTACCAATGTATATAGCAAATACTTATTCTGATTTTGAACAGTTTATAGTTGGAGTCAAATGACTCATCACAGGAATATGAAGTATCATAGTTATAGCTCGCCAAAGTGGATGGATCTACATGAGGTCCTTTTGCAGCCACCCATGTGGTTTTGGGGTACTAGTCAGGTTTCCAGTAAGATCCATCATCATTGAGTTTCCTTTCAAATGCAATACCCTCTTTCCTAGAGTTCATGTTCAACTCTACTTCTTGAGCACATTGATAACCCACAAGTATAGGGGATCGCAACAGTTTTCGAGGGTAGAGTATTCAACCCAAATTTATAGATTCGACACAAGGGGAGCCAAAGAATACTTGAGAGTATTAGCAGTTGAGTTGTCAATTCAATCACACCTGGAGATAAATATCTGCAGCAAAGTGATCAGTAGCACAGTAATATGATAGGTTTGATAGCAGTAGCAATAGTAACAGCAGCGGTAACAGTAGTAGCAATAGTTTTGTAGCAGTTGGAATAGCAGCAACAGCAGTAGTAACTTAGCAAGAACAATAACTGAAAAGGTCGTAGGCACTGGATCGGTAACTCATTGGATGATATTCATCATGTAACAGTCATAACCTAGGGCGATACAGAACTAGCTCCAGTTCATCAATGTAATGTAGGCATGTATTCCATAAATAGTCATACGTGCTCATGGAAAAGAACTTGCATGACATCTTTTGTCCTACCCTCCCGTGGCAGCGGGGTCCATAAGGAAACTAAGGGATATTAAGGCCTCCTTGTAATAGAGAACCGAAACAAAGCATTAACACATGGGGAATACATGAACTCCTCAAACTACGGTCATCACCGCAAAGTATCCCAAATATTGTCACTATGGGGTTGACGGATCATAACACGTAATAGGTGCATATGACTAGGCAAGATTGGATCAAGAACATAGATATAGAGATGATAACATAAACGGTTTAGATCTGAAATCATGGCACTTGGGCCCTAATGACAAGCATTAGGCATAGCAAAGTCATAGCAACATCAATCTCAGAACATAATGGATACTAGTGCTCAAGCCCTAACAAAACTAACTCGATTACATGATGAATCTCATCCAACTTCTCACCGACCAGCAAGCCTATGAAGAAATTACTCACTCCCGGTGGGGAGCATCATGGAATTGGCGATGGAGAAAGGTTGATGATGACGAAGACCGAAGATTCCCCTCTCCGAAGCCCCAAACGGGCTCCAGATCTGGCCTCCTGATGAAGAACAGGAGGTGGCGGCGGCTCCGTCTCGTGAAACGTGATAATTCTTTCTCTCTGATTTTTTCTCCAAATTTAGGAATTTATAGTGGCGGAGATAGGGCAAGTGGGGCCCCGAGGTGCCCATGCCCCACCAGGGCGCACCGGGAGGGGGCTGGCGCGCCCTGGTGGGTGATGCTCACCCTGGGCCCCCTCTCCGGTGGTTTTTGGCTCTAGTATTTTTGATATTTGCCAAAATAAATCTCCAAAAAGTTTCGTTCCATCCCGAGAACTTTTATTTCTGCACAAAAACAACACCATGGCAATTCTGCTGAAAACAGCGTCAGTCCGGGTTAGTTCCATTCAAATCATGCAAATTAGAGTCCAAAACAAGGGCAAAAGGGTGAGGAAAAGTAGATACGTTGGAGACGTATCAACTCCCCCAAGCTTAAACCTTTGCTTGTCCTCAAGCAATTCAGTTGATAAACTGAAAGTGATAAAGAAAAACTTTTATGAACTCTTTTGTTCTTGTTTACATATATATGCTTAAGTGGCACCCAGGTTTTCAGCAAAGATTATGACTAACATGTCAACAATAACTCTTAGGAATTATATTTACTCATATCAAAAACATAAGCAACTAACGAGCAATAATAAGATAGCTCAAGCGCCAACATTTTGTCAAAACAATCGTGATACAATATGACAATAGTGGTATCTCGCTAGCCCTTTCTGAGACCGCAAAACATAAATGCAGAGCACCTCCAAAGTTCAAGCAGTGACTAAACATTATAATTCATGGTAGAAAAGATCCAGTCATGCTGCACCCAACATCAACTATACACAATGCATGAGGATGACAATAGTGCTCTCAGGTCTGGCGCTTATTTGAGAAGGTGATGACTCAACATAAAAGTAAATAGATAATGCCTTCGCAGAGGGGAGCATGGATTTGCAGTGGTGCCAGAGCTCAAAGTTTAAAACAGAGATAGATATAATTTTGGGAGGTACACCCTTCCTGTTGGGGATATAACCCCAGGGTGAGACCCGCCCAGGTGGGGCCGGGTCATGCGGTTGGCAGCTTACGACAAGATTAGAAGTAAGTTTATCTAATGGGCCAGGAGGCCCAGAGCCAGAAGACAGGATGTAACCCGGCGGACTTCAGCCGACGGGGGCGACTTGTTAGATAAGGCATGTATAGTTAGAGGTGAGGTCAGTTGTCAAGTATAACCCGGCCCGGACTCTTGTAAGCCCAGGGCCTTGACCCGTGTATATAAGGGCGGGTGACCTGGGCGGCTTAGGCCACGAAACAACTCATCGATAGCCAGGTCAAGCGAACTCGCTCCCTTATAATCGATACCCAGTCAATACAACACAAAGCAGGACATAGGCTTTTACCTCTTTCCGAGGGGCCGAACCTGGGTAACTCTTGTCTCTCGATTCCGATCAACCCCTTCGAGCTCACCTTAGCGATGGCCTCGAACCTAAGTCCTTTCACGGGGACATCTGCCGTGACAAAACCACGACAGTTGGCGCCCACCGTGGGGCTAGCGCTCGGTGGTGTGGAGTTCTCGAAGGGATCTCTCCTAGGGATCGAGGGATACGCCGTTGGCAGGATGACCAAGAGTCGTCGCGGCAAGCTCTACATCGACGACGCCGGCTGGGGCCCCGAGGCCGACTCAATCGAGTACGGGCACCGGGTCCCCTTCGGCGGAATTCACGTCTTCATCGGCAAGATCGGCGGATCTAAACCCGGGCCGGACATCTGCACCGACCTCGTCGAGCCGGCCCGGCGCGTGCAACCCGCCCGTGTTAACCCGGGCAGGAAGCATGTCTTCGTCGGCTTTACCCAAGGCACGGAGCTTGAAGGCTCCATGTCGCGGGAGGAAACTCTCATCTGCTCAGAGGATGGATCCTCAAGCGGAGAGACGGAATCAATTTACCAGCTTCACAACGGCGGGCTTGGGGGCTACGTCGAGCATTACCCCAAGCAGGAGTATCATGAGCCGGAAGACTATGAGCCGCCGAACCGCGTTGCTGTCTTCATGGCGGGTTCAGCGCCGGCCCCTAGTAGCACAACCGCCGGTGCGACCGGGTCTGGAGCTGGCAGGCTGCCGGCTCAAGTTCTTCTGGATCTGATGAACGAGCTTACAACTCTGATGGAAACCGAGGTCACTGTGGAAAACCAAGCGGCCCGTAACACGGAGATCACGAGGTTGAAGAACTAGATGGCCGGAGTCCAACAGGAAATCAATGCGTTGAAAGCTCAGATGGATGCTGAGTCGGAGCGCCTTAGGGCAGATGCTTTTCACCTTGAGTTAGAGCAGCAGTCCGCCGTGGCGGTTCACCGGATGAGGCATCAATCCCGTTTGCCGGATCAATATGAAGCCAGAAATCTCTTTAACACGCCAGGGACAGGACGGAATGTACCTCTGACCGTAACCCGGACGGCGGAAGTACTTGGGAGCCAGGCGGCGGTTAAGCGTCAGCAGCCAGACCCGCCCCGCCGGAACCAGACCCCGCCACAGTCTTTTCCGACACCGCCGGGTCATTATTCTAACCCAGCAGAGAACATGGTGGCAGCGGCGACCAGGCTTGGTACAATCCCCATCCCCGATGAGGCGCATTTTGCAGAGGAAGTGCGGAACGCCACTGGATACCTGCAGACGGCGGTGGCCCAGCAGGAGAAATATACTTACAGCCGGAGTCACGTACACTCAACCCCCATCCCCAGCCGCAGCTACAGCCGGCGTTATGAGTCACCGGCGATTTCCAGTAGTGATCGACATCGAAACCCGCCGCGAGATGATTGGACGGCTCTTGATGCTCAGGCGCTGGTGGATCGGGCAAGAGCACAGCGAGAGGTGGCGTCTCTGGCAACTACGGCGGCTTATCAAGAATCTACGGTCACACCTACCGTTTCAGTAGGAGCCGGAGTAACCTCCAGGGCTGTGGGAGTGCCATGCTTAGCACCGGCTTTGCGGAATGAGCGTCTGCCGAAAGACTTCAAAGGTCCTCGCAAGGTGCCCAATTATACTGCTGACCTGCCTCCAGAAGCTTGGATTGAAAGCTATGAACTAGCTATGGAGATGTTAGATGTTAGCGATGCAGTATGTGCCAAGTATTTCATCATGATGCTGGAAGGGCCGGCTCGCACGTGGTTGAAGGGTTTACCACCCAACAACATTAATTCATGGGCCGAGTTAAAGGCGAAGTTCATCAAGAATTTCCAGGGAACATGCAAGCAGCCTATGGCGATTGTGGATTTGGATCATTGTGTGCAGCGTGAGGACGAGTCGGCTCATCACTGGGTCCGGCGGGTCTCAACCATCATCCACTCTTCTGATAACATTACAGCGGCTCAAGCGGTCTTGATTCTGGAGAAGAATTGCCACTTTACGCCCTTGAAGCAGAAGCTTGGCCGGCTCAAACGCTCATGCCAAGACATGGGGGAACTCATGGCGGCTCTCACCAAGTATGCAAACTCTGATAACACGAAGGACCCTGGCTCCGATGATGAGAAATCGGCCAAGGGGAAGAAGAATAACAATGGCAAGGGTCAACAGTAAAACGGGGGAGGAAATGGCAATAATGGCAACGGCGGAAAGCGGAAACACCCGGACGGTGGGTCAGATCTAGTGGCTAACACCAACACTGGGAATAACCGTGGCAAGGGGAACGGTAAGCCGCCTTTTAAACGCAAGCCTGCTGACATGGAGGCGATACTGAATGCTCCTTGCCCGAAACATAGCCTTCCGGACCAGCCGTCTACTCATGCTTGGAGGGATTGTTGGATCATGCGCGAGTATCGAAATTACAGCGCTAACCAGCACCAAGGCAGCGGCGGCGGACCATCCGGCGGGTCAGGATCCGGTCCTTCCGGGTCTGGCTTTGGTCCGGGCGGCTTAGGCTCTGGCCATCAGGGCCAAGGAAACCATGGAGGTAATAACCAACAGTCTGGCGGTGGAGGCCAGCAGCAAAATAACCAGTCCGGGTATCAGAGTAACCCCAAGCAGCTTAATGGAGGGCAGTACCATGTTTTTACAACCAGCCTCGACAAGCGAGACCGGAAGGTGCGCAAGCGGGCGGTTAATGCAGTCATGCCGGCTCTCCCACAATATTTGAAGTGGTCTGAGTATGACATAACCTGGAGCAAGGAGGATCACCCGCCGCGTGTTGATAACCTAGGGCAGTTGGCTTTGGTAGTCGCCCCCCAAGTGGGAGGATATGTGTTCACCAAAGTACTCATGGACGGTGGCAGCAGCATCAACATCCTGTATTATGACACTTTCCGTCGGATGAATTTACTTGACAAGGATCTTAAGCCCTCTTCAACAATTTTTCATGGTGTGGTGCCCGGGAAGTCGGCCTATCCAGTGGGAAAGATTTCCTTAGAGGTTGCTTTTGGCGATGAATTCAACTACAGGGTGGAATCTTTGTGGTTCGAAGTGGTCAAGATCAAGAGCCCATACCACGCTCTGTTTGGACGACCGGCTTACGCCAAGTTCATGGCTAGGCCTTGTTATGTTTACTTACAGCTCAAGATGCCCGGGTTAAATGGGACGATTACTGTGCATGGTGATCGGAAGACGGCTCTTGAGTGTGAGGAAGGTGATGCAGCATACGCAGAGTCGAGTTGTGCTGAGGCGGAGCTCAAGTTTTATAAAGAAAATGTTGACCCGGCAGATATGACTCCACTGAAGAAGCCTAACACGGAATCTGAGCCGCCCCTCAAGTTTGTGGCCGAAGATACCAAGCTAGTGGACTTTACGCCTGGCGACTCATCATAGCAATTCACTATTGGGGCTAATATGGACCCCAAATAGGAAAGCGCGCTCATCGAATTCATCCGTGAGAATCGGGACATCTTTGCATGGAAACCTTCTGACATGCCGGGTGTACCGAGAGAATTCGCTGAGCACCACCTTAATGTGGATCCTAAATTTAAGCCGGTCAAACAGTTCCTTCGTCGATTCAATGAGGAGAGGCGTAAGGCTATTGGAGAAGAGGTGGCCCGGCTCTTGGCAGCAGGGTTCATCGTTGAAGTTTTTCACCCGAAGTGGCTTGCTAACCCGGTGTTGGTACTCAAGAAGAACGACACGTGGCGTATGTGCATGGATTACACGGATCTTAACAAGGCGTGTCCGATTGACCCGTTTGCTCTCCCCCGTATTGATCAAATCATTGATGCGACGGCGGGTTGTGAGAGTCTGTGTTTCCTGGATGCTTATTCAGGTTATCATCAGATCAAGATGGCAGTTAAAGACCAAGAGAAGACGTCTTTTATTACGCCTTTTGGTGCTTTTTGCTATGTGTCTATGCCTTTTGGGCTCAAGAGTGCCCAGGCGACTTACCAGCGTTGTGTGCAGAATTGTCTTCATTGGGCGCAATGTTCATGCTTATGTGGATGATATTGTGGTTAAATCAAGGAAAAAGGAGACTCTGCTGGCTGATTTGAAGGAAACCTTTGACAATTTGCGGGTTTACAAGATGATGCTTAGCCCAGCAAAATGTGTTTTTGGTGTACCCGCAGGCAAGCTCTTGGGATTTTTGGTTTCTGAGCGTGGCATTGAAGCTAACCCGGAAAAGATAAAAGCTATTACTTCCTTGTCTGAGCCGGTGTGCATCAATGATGTTCAGCACCTGGCGGGTCGAATTGCTGCATTAAGCCGGTTCATAAGCCGCCTGGGTGAGAAGGCTATTCCTCTGTATTAGATGATGAAGAAAACAGACAATTTCGTCTGGAGTGATGCGGCTAATGAGGCGTTTGAGGCGCTCAAAAAGCAGTTGGCTGAGCCGCCTGTTCTGGCTGCTCCCATGGAAAAGAACCTCTGCTCTTATATGTGGCGGCTAATAACAAGGCTGTCAGTGCTGCAGTTGTGGTGGAGCGCAAGGAGGCGGGTAAGGAGTATCCAGTTCAGCGCCCGGTTTATTATGTCAGTGAGGTCCTGACGGAGTCTAAGCAAAGATACCCTCATTGGCAAAAACTGGTGCTTGGGGTGTTCATGGCCAATCGCAAGCTGAAGCATTATTTCCTTGGTCATCCGATCACAGTGGTTAGTTCTGCTCCTTTGGGAGATATAATTCAAAACAAAGAAGCCACTGGAAGGATTGCTAAGTGGGCAATCGAGCTTGGGCCTCTCAATCTGAAATATGTGCCCCGGACGGCTATCAAATCTCAAGCCCTGGTGGATTTTATCAATGATTAGACAGAATGTCAAATTCCTGAGGAGAAGCCGGACAATACTTATTGGACGATTCACTTTGATGGATCCAGGCAATTGGACGGCTCGGGGGCTGGAGTTGTTTTGACTTCCCCGCAAGGTGACAAGTTCTGTTATGTTTTAAGGTTAATGTTTCCTTGTACTAACAATGCAGCGGAGTACGAGGCTTTGCTTCATGGGCTCCGGGTTGCCAAGGAGATGAACTTGAGCCGAGTCAGATGTCTTGGCGACTCAGACCTGGTGGCTCAACAAGTCTCTGGCATGTGGGACTCTAAGGACCCCCGTATGGCGGCTTATCGTCAGGCGGTTGATGTTATTGCGGGCCATTTTAAAGGTTATCAGGTGGACCATATTGACCGCCGGAAGAATGAGGCGGCTGACACTTTATCAAGGCTGGGGTCTCAGCATAAGCCGGTGCCGCCTAGTGTGTTCTTGGACATGTTGCATTACCCGTCAGTCAAGTTACCATCGGAGGAGGACTTGGCTATACCCGACCTGGAGGAGCAATTGGTGGCGGCTCTTCGCGCGATACCTGACTGGACGTTGCCTTATCTGACGTACCTGACTCATGGTGAGTTACCTCAAGACGAGACTCTGGCACGGCAGATCACAAGGCGGTCTAAGTCTATGACTATTGTCAACGGCGAGTTACATCGACGCAGTGTGACTGGTGTTTTCCAGCGATGTGTTTATCCTGATGAGGGCCGTGAGATCTTGCAAGAAATCCATGCTGGTGATTGTGGTCATCACGCCGGGTCAAAATCATTGGTGGCCAAGGCTTTTCGACACGGATTTTACTGGTTAACAGCTCATAAAGATGCGGAGGATTTGGTCACTAAGTGCGGCAGGTGTCAAAAATTTGGGCGACGTGCCCATGTGCCGGCTCAAGAACTACGGATGATTCCGATCACCTGGCCGTTTGCAGTCTGGGGGCTTGATATGGTAGGACCTTTCAAGAGGTCTAAAGATAAGAAGACCCACCTCTTGGTGGAGGTTGACAAGTTTACTAAGTGGGTGGAAGCTAAGCCGGTCAGCAAGTGTGACGCGGCAACACCAGTTCGGTTTGTCAAAAAATGGATCTTTCGTTTTGGCTACCCGCATAGTATCATCACTGATAATGGTACAAATCTGTCAAAGGGGGCTATGAAGGAGTTCTGTGATGAGGAGCATATCCGTCTTGATGTATCTTCGGTAGCTCACCCACAGTCTAATGGTCAAGCTGAGCGTGCTAACCAGGAAATTTTGAGAGGTATCAAACCCCGGCTTATGGTCCCTTTGGAGCGCACGCCGGGTTGTTGGGTGGAGGAGTTGCCGTCTGTTCTTTGGAGCATAAGAACCACCCCCAATAGATCTACAGGCTATACGCCTTTCTTCATGGTTTATGGCGCAGAAGCTGTTCTCCCTAGTGATATTCGTCATGACTCGCCCAGAGTGGCGGCTTATGTGGAAACTGATAATGAGGCGGCGCGTCAGGATGCTTTGGATGCCTTAGACGAGGAGCGTGATCTTGCAGCCGCTCGGTCGGCGATTTATCAACAGGACCTGCCTCGTTATCATAGCCGCAGGGTCAAGACCCGGACGTTCCAAGAAGGCGATTTAGTACTCCGGTTGATTCAAGACCAGTCAGATATGCACAAATTATCACCTCCTTGGGAAGGGCAGTTTGTGATCGGTAGAAATCTCAATAATGGCTCTTATTATCTCATGGATATACGGGAAAGTGACAAGTCTCGCACTTTTGGTGAGGAGACCAAGAGGCCATGGAATATTGCTCACCTTCGGCCATACTATACTTAAGCCGCCAGCCGGATGTCATCAATGTACATATTCCTATCATTGTATAAACCATCTTTTATGATATAATAAAGTTGGCATCCCCATGATTAGGGGCCTCTGCCGTTTTTCTCCACACTGAGTGTCATACAAAGGAGTTGATCCTTTCATCAGGTCACTTGGGGGCTTTTAAACCCTCTTGGCCAGGTTTATATTACAAAGGAGTTGATCCTTAATTTGGTCACTTGGGGGCTTCCAACCCTATGGGTTTAGCTTATTTACCCTCTTGACCCGGCTTTCCACCATGTCCGAGTTAAACCTGCCTGTTTGCAACTTGCTACTCCGCCATGTGACCCACCGAACTCTTGACAGTTATTCTTGATAAGAGACCCTGAACTTTTCTAAGTTATTCTCGCACGAATACACTGAACTTGTCAAGGTTTAAACGGCGGCTTTTGTCACGAGAGAGCCGGCTTACAGTGAGCGAGGACAAACTCGTCTTGTCTACCGTAACCCCTCCGCTATGTGGCCTGTTCGTACTCTTAGCAATGTCAATCTTTTAAAGACCCTGAACTTGCTAAGGTTTAAACGACGGATTTATGTCACGTGAGGCCCGGTTTACAAGTCTTCAGGCTTTCTGCCTAGTTTCTTCGGAAACAAAATATTTTCATAAAAAACAAGAGTTTTCTTGTCCTTCCGTGCCTTTAAAGCCGGGTTATAGGATGAGATGTACAATTGCTTGTTCTTTCAGGTATTCTCATGATAAGATTCTAAGTTTTGGAAAATTTCCGGCTTGGTTCCTGGAGTATAACCCGCCCGGCGAGTCAAAACAGTCAAAGTGATCACATATCAAAAGATGAGTTTTGCTAAGTCACCAGCAGAGTTTTCAAGCATGACATCAAAAGTGGAAGAGCAAGCAGTTAAGAGTTTTCTACGACTATTACAAGGCTATCCAAAAGCCCCAAGCATTGCAGACTTCAAGTTTTTCAACAAATTATAACCCGGCGACTCAGACAAGGCCGGGTTACAGGATGCAAAGTTTTTCCTTAACTCGCCGCCGGGTCATCCTGCGCCAGGTCTTCGTTTTCTTCGATCTGGAGGTTGTCCACATCCCAATTGCAATTGGTCAAAGCTTCAAACATAGCTTCATCGTGCAAGATTGGAGACGGGTCAACATCAGGAGCAAAGAGGTGCTTACGGCGTTGAGGAACCAGGCTCTTTGCTTCAAAAGTGGGCCCTCGAATCCGCTTGTTATCTTCGGAGTAAGCCGCCTGGTATACTGATAGATCAGCTTCTGCAGCCAGCCGGCTTGCCAGGATCCGAGACGCCTTATGACAGCGAGTGTAGTCTTCTTGCGTAAACTCTGAGCCGTCGTCCTTCAGCTGAGGGAAGCCGTCCATCATCTCATCCGGGTTAAGCTCCGGGGCGTAAGCCATTGACCGGCTCAAAGCAGCAATTGCGCCCTTACGGGCGGCTGGTCTCTTGAATTCCTGAAGCTGCATTGGGATAGTTGACATGGTCTCCAGCACACCCTTCATGAACTTTGGGATGCCCCTTTCAGACATGACAGCCTTGATGGTGATCAGAGACCCGGCATACAATTGTTCAGTTAAAGAGTACAAAGCTTTTAGCTTCAGCAGGCTATTGCTAGACAGTTGGCGGCTCCGTTCACCTACAGGCAGGTTAAAAAGTTTTGTAAGTTGCCGGGGAGGAATATTGAGCAATATTTGTAACAGTTAAAGGTACTTACCAAATACAGCTCCAATCATACAGGTTATTTGGCCATTCAGAGTGTTCAGCTCGTCAGTCACCACTTTGAGCCGGCCCTCTGCGTCTTCAGCACGCTTGACCAGGGCGGCTTGGCTTGACTCAGCAGTTTGTTTGAAAGTTTCAAACTCGGTCTTAATCTTTTCAAGCTCTATGGAGCAGAGCCGCCATTTTTCTTTCGTCTCTGCTCGGCCTTTCTGTTGCTGTGCTAGGCTCTTCTTCAGGTCTGTCACGATCAACTCAGCGGCGTTCACAGATTCCTACATAGGACAAGTCATGACAGAGCAAAGTTGTCAGTTTTAAGCCGCCAGCCCGGCTCACACAGTTTATATCAAAATTTGGTGCAATGATTACAAGTCCCAAGCATATTGCAAGCAATCTACTTGACACTTGGGGGCTAATGTGCCTCAGTTCTTTTTTTATAGAACCGGTTCATTACTTAGGTAATGACCCGGCCCTTGGGGGCTACGATCGGCGCTTGCTCTATTATTGAGTGCCGGTTCATTACTTAGGTAATGACCCGGCCCTTGGGGGCTACGATCGGCGCTTGCTCTATTATTGAGTGCCGGTTCATTACTTAGGTAATGACCCGGCCCTTGGGGGCTACGATCGGCGCTTGCTCTATTATTGAGTGCCGGTTCATTACTTAGGTAATGACCCGGCCCTTGGGGGCTACGATCAGCGCTTGCTCTATTATTGAGTGCCGGTTCATTACTTAGGTAATGACCCGGCCCTTGGGGGCTACGATCGGCGCTTGCTCTATTATTGAGTGCCGGTTCATTACTTAGGTAATGACCCGGCCCTTGGGGGCTACACTTGGCATTTATTTTATCTTAGCTCTTTCTTAGAGAGACGGCTCATTACTTAAGTAAATTACCCGGCCCTTGGGGGCTACATAAGTATATATATATGAAGAGGCAAGGGAGGTGAAGTACCTCATATTTTGCCTTCATCTTGGCAACCAGGCTGGCCTCCATGTCTCGGCTGGCAAACAGACGGCTCAGATAGCCGGAATGTAATTCATCAGCAGTGAGTTTATCCAGGTTTGAAAGATCAGAGGGAGTCTTCTCTTCCGTGGAGGGAGCCGCTTCATCTTCCTTGACATGCTTTCATAGCGCATGTGAAGGAGCTGGAGGTTGGTAAGCCGCCCCGGTAACAATGACCTCTTCATGAGAAGCCATGGGTTCAGTTGACGGCCGGGGGCTGGGCGGCTTAGGAGAAGATTCCGGATGAACTTCGGGAATTTCAATGTCCATAGCAGCCGGCTCAGCCTATGGAGGAGCTTCTTCAGGGGTGTCTTTAGCAGCCTCAAAAGGCTCAATATGAGAGTCCGGAATATTGGGTGTTGGGATCTCCGGGTCTTGGACATCAGGAGTCGCAGATGACCCGGCCCCTTTCCTTCGTTTGGCTTGAGCCCTGTGAGCAAAGGCAAAGTTGGATATATCATGATAAGGTATGAGATATTAAACACATTTCGGGATATACAAATGCTCACCCCCGGGTTAATAATAAGAGGAGGCAGCTTCGAGGCGGTTGAATCGCCAAAAGAAGGAGGTGAGTCCTGGAAAAATTTAGCATTGTTAAACAGTCAATAAGCTGCAAGGATAATGTACAGACAAGATGAGTTTAAGACAAGGAAGTACCTCGATGCGCTGTTTCCGAGGGGCTGTCTCATTTGGTAAGCCGGTTAGAAGGTCTCCAAAGCCGGCGCTCCGGGTCTGACGTCTGCTATCGTCTTGCTGTTTCTCCAAAAGAAAGTTATGACTCAAGTAAGCAAAAGGACGGGAACTCTTTACATTCCGAACAGCTCACCGTACTCTCTTTATTGGTGAAAGATCCGAGTCAGATGAGACAATGGTTACCTCGGCAACGTCGGCATGGCTTGTTTTAGCTTCTTCCTGTGAGTGATCGCCGTCAATAAGTTGCATAAAGAGAAGGCCAAGGGAGTCAAGTTCTACCTCTGAGTCGTCTAAGTCAAATAGCTCTTCTGTTGACTGTTTCCTCTTGCGGGTCGGCGCCTTAGGCTTTGAGGCCTTTGGGACCCTGTTCTTCTTCTTGAGAGTCGGAGGCAACAGTTTTTTCCAGAAGGAAGAGCTGGCCTATGTAGGACAAAGCATATTGGCAGAAAAAGGTTTAATAAGTATGTAAAGTACAACAGCAAAAGAATGGATGGAGGCTAGGATGAAATGACTTACATCCGGAGCCGGGTTAAGTGCAGAAAAGGGGATTAGGATAGTCTTGCTGCAGGCGGCTAATGTTTCCCCCACCAGAGACTTGACGATGGTGTTAAGATCCTGGTCCTTCAGAGGGGTCCGGGTGAAGCGTTGAGGGTCATCCAATCTGCCGGTGTACTGGCACATTAAAGCGCCACGGCGGCTTAGCGGCAGAATCCTCCAGGAGACCCAACAGCGGGTTAGATCAACACCCGTCAGTCCATTGGCTAGCAGAGCCCTGACTTTTGAAAAAGTAGAAGCATATTGAGCACGCCCGGCGGCTGACATCCGGTCTGGAAGTTCTGTATGTGTGCTAAGCCGGTAAGAACGGTAACCCGGGAGTGGGTTCTCCCCCTCTGGTGAAGTATCTTGGCAATAAAACCAAGTCTTGTTCCACTCCTTGGGGTGACTTGGCAGAGTCGCCGCTGGCAAGAGTACATCCCTCCGCCTCTGAAGGGTAACGCCCCCGAGCTCAAGGCTTAACCCGTCAGCCATCTCCGTCTGGCGGTTGATGTAGAAGTATTCCTTAAAAAGGTCAACGGACGGCTCCTCCTGAAGGCAGGCTTCGCAGAAGGTTTGAAATTGGCACATGTTGGTCACAGAATTTGGGCCGATGTCTTGGGGGTGCAGTTTGAATGCGTGTAAGACGTCCCGGAAATTTTTTGACCCGGGCGGGGAAAAACCCCGAAGAAGGTGATCTGTAAAGATAATGACCTCCCCATCTTTGGGTTTAGGGGTGGTCTCATTGCCTGGAACCCGCCAGTGAATAACCTCCTGAGCCGGCAGGACCCCCATGGTGACGAACTCCTTGAGAGACTCTTTGGTCACTCCAGACTTTACCCAGTTGCAAGTGGATGGAGTCTTCGACATGGTGGCGGCTTGGGAAGCTGCGGGAAGGCATGAATATTTGGCGGCTTAAAAATACATTTTGACCAAGGTTGCTATAGCTATAAACGGTGATAGCATTGGGCGGGTCACTAAAAATTGTGAGCCGCCGAAGCTACTTGTGGCGAGACAAAGGGAGCCGGCAGCTTTTTGGCGGGTCAAGATTATCCATGCAGGTTGGAAAATTACTAAGTGTTGAGAAACCAGTTCCACAACTATAGCTATGGACTCAAAGATCTACGGGCAAGGAAAAAAGAAAAGTATTCTGGCCCTAAAAAGACTAGCGGAAGAACAGATGGCCGTTACCCAGATTACAACAAGCTGCGGATCTATAATGAGTGCGGCATAAATGCGGAGTGAGCGGCCGCGTGATTTCGGCAGCATTACGAAGCTTTAAAGAAGGTGCTTTTATCTAATCGGTGAAGAGCGCTCCCGCGAATGGTGATGAACACCAAAGAACTCCATGGATTCGAGAAAACCCTAATGCAGATCTGACAGGGGGCAGAGTTAGAACCTTGAGAGTGCGGTGAATGCGGGGGAGTTCTAGATCGTTTCAGGTTGATGCAGCGGCCGGCGTTGTTGAAGACGGCGAGGACCGAGCGGCGCAGCTGGCTTCGGCGGCGCAAGCGTTCGGAGGAAGAAGAAGAAGACGGCGGCGGGGAAAAAATGAAATGATAACCCCTCGTGCCTATTTATAAGGACATAATGGTCTTTCAAACGGTCCGGTGCGAGAATCGAGGGAGCACGATGATGATTAAACTAAGAAGACGCCTCGATTTTCAGGCTGGTCATATTAATGACGAAAGATCCGCTCTGACGTCAGAGGAATCTTTTCTGATTTTTTTGATGACGTCACGGCGGGTCATGAAAGCTTGTCAGATGCAATGATCGCCCATTTTCGGCGGGTCATGAAGATTATAAGAGAAGGCAAGACTCGCCAACCAGAAGACTTGAAGATTGACATGAACCAGTTCAAATCAATCTAGGGCCTAATGTTGGGGATATAACCCCAGGGTGAGACCCGCCCAGGTGGGGCCGGGTCATGCGGTTGGCGGCTTACGACAAGATTAGAAGTAAGTTTATCTAATGGGCCAGGAGGCCCAGAGCCAGAAGACAGGATGTAACCCGGTGGACTTCAGCCGCCGGGGGCGACTTGTTAGATAAGGCATGTATAGTTAGAGGTGAGGTCAGTTGTCAAGTATAACCCGGCCCGGAATCTTGTAAGCCCAGGGCCTTGACCCGTGTATATAAGGGCGGGTGACCTGGGCGGCTTAGGCCACGAAACAACTCATCGATAGCTAGGTCAAGCGAACTCGCTCCCTTGTAATCGATACCCACTCAATACAACACAAAGCAGGACATAGGCTTTTACCTCTTTCCGAGGGGCCGAACCTGGGTAACTCTTGTCTCTCGATTCCGATCAACCCCTTCGAGCTCACCTTAGCGATGGCCTCGAACCTAAGTCCTTTCACGGGGACATCTGCCGTGACAAAACCACGACACTTCCTGTCAACGTCACGACCAAGAGTTATCAATATCTTCCATGCTAAACAAATTAGCGGCGGTTCCCAAGCGGTAAAAGTAAAGGTTTACTCCCCCTCCACCAACAATCACACTCCACGGCGAGCCGCATCCACGGATACCGTCCAAACCAACAACATTCTTGGGGGAGTTTTGTTTAATTATTTTTGATTTTTTGATTTCGGGACTGGGATTCCCTATTATCGCCCCTCTCGTGTAAGGACAAGTGAATAAACACTCGCCATGAGAATAACCCGCTTAGCATGGAAGATACTGACCGCCCCTTGTCGCTTCATGAGCGGTCCAGGCACACAAAATAGGTGTTTGTTTGAATTTTAGAGGTGGCACATGCAAATTTACTTTGGAACGGCAGGGTAATACCGCATATAGGTAGGTATGGTGGACTCATCTGGCACAGGGATGGAGCTCCCGTGTAGCCATTGGTGTCAATTGACACCAGTGCGTTCTAGCTTTTCAGCTAATAAGCATTAAAAAAGTGCGTCTGACCCCAGCCAAAAAAATTCATTGACCCCAGCCCAACAGCTAATCCCTAAAGCCTTAGCCCATAACATATAAGTACTAAGTTCAGAAAAAACAACCTGCTGCAGCAAACAACGACAGAAGGCTCGGCCCAATGCATACGCATGTACATGTACACCGATGTTAGCTGTTGTATGCCCGTACCTATACGCGAACAGACGGATGCCCTCTCGTCGCTTCGCCTCCTCATCTGGATCCCTAATCCTGCAGCCGCCATAGCGAACTAGCGACGAACAACGGCGAACTCGACGCCGTTTCATCTGGTGAATGGTAACATCGGCCGACTGTCCGTCACTGCATAATCTTTAATTTGCAAGTGTTGTCTCTTCCCATCCCAGGTAATTAGTCTGCCCCCTTCTTTGATCATCTCTAGACTCTCGGTGTCTATACTGTCCACAAATCTACATGTGCTTTGATTTCGTAATGGCTATTGGCTAAGTAATTTTGTTTGGTTTCTCTTCTTTGATTCGCCTAGGACCAGGAGGATATGGATAAATTCCTGTTGAAAGGGAAACGAACAGCGCCAGATAGTAATGTGGCAGGGCCTTCAAGGCAATTTAGACCAAGACAAGATCTTGCATCAAATATTGGTACTACTCCTCTGCATCGGGTAGAAATTAACTTGGATGAACTTCCTCATGATCCAGCTGATCGAAAAAGAATAGGGCAGTATGATACGTCCCCAACGTATCTATAACTTTTGATTGTTCCATGCTATTATATTATCTGTTTTGGATGTTTTATATGCATTAATATGCTATTTTATATTATTTTTGGGACTAACCTATTAATCTAGAGCCTAGTGCCAGTTTCTGTTTTTTCCTTGTTTTTGAGTATTGCAGATAAGGAATATTAAACAGAGTCCAAACAGAATAAAATCTTCGGAATGATTTTTCTTGGACCAGAAGAAACACAGCAGACTTGGAGATGAAGGCAGGAGACTTGCCGTGGCGTCACAAGCCACCAGGGCGCCCTAGGGGGGGCACGCCCCCCTGGCTTGTGGCCCCATGGCAGCCCTCCTAACCCTATTCTTCGGCCTATAAATTCCCAAATGTTCCCTGGATACCAAAAAGAGCCACGAAAATACGTTTCCGCCGCCGGAAGCCTCTGTTCCCGTGAGATCCCATCTTGGAGCCTTTTCCGGTAATCTGCCGGAGGGGGATTCGATCACGGAGGGCATCTACATCAACTCCATTGCCCCTCCGATGATGCGTGAGTAGTTTACCACAGACCTTCGGGTCCATAGCTAGTAGCTAGATGGCTTCTTCTCTCTCTTTGTTCTTCAATACCATGTTCTTCATGATCTTCATGGAGATCTATCCGATATAATACTCTTTTGCGGTGTGTTTGTCGAGATCCGATGAATTGTGGGTTTATGATCAGCTTATCTATGAATATTATTTGAATCTTCTCTGAATTCTTATATGCATGATTTCATATCTTTGCAAGTCTCTTCGAGTTATTGGTTTGGTTTGGCTAACTAGATTGGTAATTCTTGCAATGGGAGAAGTGCTTAGTTTTGGGTTCAATCTTGCGGTGTCCTCACCTAGTGACAAAGTAGGGGTAGCGAGGCACGTATTTGTATTGTTGCCATCGAGGATAAAAAGATGGGGTTTCATCATATTGCTTGAGTTTATCCCTCTACATCATGTCATCTTACCTAATGCGTTACTCTGTTCTTCATGAACTTAATACTCTAGATGCAGGCAGGAGTCGGTCGATGTGTGGAGTAATAGTAGAAGATGCAGAATCGTTTCGGTCTACTTGACACGGACGTGATGCCTATATGCATAATCGTTGCCTTGGATATCGTCATAATTATTCGCTTTTCTATCAATTGCTCAACAGTAATTTGTTCACCCACCGTGATATTTTCCTTCATGAGAGAAGCCTCTAGTGAAACCTATGGCCCCCGGGTCTATTTTCCATATTATATTTTCAGATCTATAAATCAAAAATACCTTGCTGCATTCTTTTTACTTTTGTTTTACTTTTCATTTTAGCAATCCTATCTATCTATCTCTATCAGATCTCATCCTTGCAAATAACCGCGAAGGGATTGACAACCCCCTTTATAGCGTTGGGTGCAAGTGTTTGATTATTTGTGTAGGTACATCTATTGGGGACTTGCTTGTATCTCCTACTGGATTGATACCTTGGTTCTCAACAACTGAGGGAAATATTTATCTACTTTGCTGCATCCCCCTTTTCCTCTTCAAGGGAAAACCAACGCATGCTCAAGAAGTAGCAAGAAGGATTTCTGGCGCCATTGCCGGGGAGATCTACATCAAGCCTACCAAGTACCCATCACAAACTCATCTCTTGCATTTACTTTATTTGCCATTTGCCTCTCGTTTTCCTCTCCTCCACTTCTAAAACGATTTTTCAGAAAATACCAAAAAGATTTGCCTTTTTATTCGCCCTTCTTCCGTTCGTCTTTTCGTTTGCTTTTTGTTTGCTTGCGTGCTAGATCTATCCGTTGCCACTATGTCTGAATCTGGGGAGGTTTTCATTGAAAAGGATAGTAATAATCTTGAGGGGAATAACGACTCTCATAAAAAACCTACTATCATGCATACAAAAAATTTCCGCATAGGTAGCGGTAATATTATTGGAAAAGGTGTTATTCAAGATTTCTTTACTTGTGCTGGTACGCTACCTACCTTAGGAGGGTCTATCCTCAACAAAACTAATAGTCTTGCGGATTCCATAACACTACTAATAATTGAACTTGAGAGGCAATTTGTTCATATGCATCCTTGCATACAAAGGATTTTTCTTGAGTTCTCTAATATTCAGCTTGCTTCCGTTAAGCGTGCCGCCACTATATTTCTAGCCCACGAGTTTAGATTCATCATGAAAGAGGCTAGTGAAATTTTTGCTCATTATAAAATTAATGGTGGATGTCCCCCCATAGAGGAGATCCTTTTTAATCAAGAAGAAATAATGAGATTGCAATCTCCGGATTATGTTGCTTATAATGAAAATTTGAGAAAAAGGGTTCCTATCGAGGTTTTGGTTGATAAGATTTCTGAACTCAATGATAATTTTGCTATACAAAACAACGGATTAGAGTTCATATTAAGAGATAGACTTATGACTTTCCACCAAAGGAAAGCTTACAATGATGAATTGATTATACACTATAGAGGGCCGAAGGAGGAACCTATCCCTCCCGCACTTGATCTCAAGGATCCTTATCCTATTAAATTTAGCCCTTTTGATTATTTTTGCTTGCCACAAAGGAAACTTGCTGCTGAAAGAAGGGAGTATGAGATGAGCATGGATGATCTCCCTTACTATTATGACAATACCTAGATCTATTGCGTTATGCCTAGCTAGGGGCGTTAAACAATAGCGCTTGTTGGGAGGCAACCCAATTTTATTTTTATGCTTTTGTTTTTGCTTCTGTTTTTGAGTGTTTTACACATTATTACTTCTATAGTAATTGTGTTTTCTTTTTTAAACTAGTGTTTGAGCCAAGTAAGACCTTTGGGATGGTCTACGGTGTTTGTGATTTTATTTTGCTGAAAAACAGAAACTTTTGCTCTCAGTCCAGGAATTTTGTAAATTCACTGGAACATGCTTTTGATCTGAAATTTTTACACAAGATTGATATACAAATTTACCTGATTTTCCTAATTGTTCAGAATTTTTTGAATTACAAAAGTATTCAAAATCTATAGATTGCTACAGACTGTTCTGTTTTAGACAGATTCTGTTTTCTTTGTGTTGTTTGCTTATTTTGATGTATCTATGGGTTGTATCGGGGGGTATGAACCATGGAGAAGTTGGAATACAGTAGATATTACATCAATATAAATAAAGAATGAGTTCACAACAGTACCTAAAGTGGTGATTTATTTTTCTTATACTAACGGATCTCATGAGTTTTCTGTTGAGTTTTGTGTTGTGAAGTTTTCAAGTTTTGGGTAAAGATTTGATGGACTATGGAATAAGGAGTCGCAAGAGCCTAAGATTGGGGATGCCCAAGGCACCCCAAGCCATATTGAAGGATACCAAAAAGCCTAAGCTTGGGGATGCCCCGGAAGGCATCCCCTCTTTCGTCTTCAATCCATCGGTAAATTTACTTGAGGCTATATTTTTATTCACCACATGATATGTGTTTTGCTTGGAGCGTCTTGTATGATATGAGTCTTTGCTTTTTAGTTTGCCACAATCATCCTTGCTGCACACATCTTTTTGAGAGAGACACGCTGAATCGTGAATTTATTAGAATACTCTATGTGCTTCACGTATATCTTTTGAGCTAGGCAATGTTGCTCTAGTGCTTCACTTATATCTTTTTAGAGCACGGTGGTGTTTTATTTTATAGAAATTATTGAACTCTCATACCTCACTTATATTATTTTGAGAGTCTTTAAAACAGCATGGTAATTGGTTTAGGTTATGAATTTAGTCCTAATATAATGGGCATCCAAGAAGGATATAATAAAAACTTTCATATTAAGTGCATTGAATACTATGAGAAGTTTGATTCCTTGCATAGAGTTTTGAGATATAAAGATGGTAATATGAGAGTCATGCTAGTGAGTAGTTGTGAATTGGAAGAAATACTTGCGTTAAAGTTTGTGATTCCCGTAGCATGCACGTATGGTGAACCGTTATGTAACGAAGTCGGAGCATGATTTGTTTAATGATTGTCAACCTTTGTGTGAGGGTCGGGAGCGCACGATGGTTAACTCCTACCAACCTCTCCCCTAGGAGCATGCGTCTAATGATTTGCTTCGATAACTAATAGACTTTTGCAATAAGTATGTGAGTTCTTTATGACTAATGTTGAGTCCATGGATTATACGCACTCTCACCCTTCCACCTTTGCTAGCCTCTCTAGTACCGCGCAACTTTCGCCGGTGCATTAAACCCACCTTCCTCAAAATAGCCACCATATACTCTCCTCAAAACAGCCACCATACCTACCTATTATGGCATTTCCATAGCCATTCCGAGATATATTGCCATGCAACTTCCACCGTTCCGTTTTTCATGACACGCACCATCACTTTCATATTGTATATAGAGTCATATTTTGTTCTAGGTATCGAGTTGTAATTTTTTTTTGAGTTGTAAGTAAATAAAAGTGTGATGATTTTCATTATTAGAGCATTTTTCCCGTGAGAGAAAAGGATGATGGAAGCTATGAATCCCTCACAAGTTGGGATGAGTCTCCGGACTTTACAAATAATAAAAGAGGCCAGCGAAGCCCAAATAAAAAAAAAGAGGCCAAAGATGCCCACCAAAATAAAAATAAATAAAAAAATGAGAGAAAGAGAGAAGGGACAATTGCTACTATCTTTTTCCACACTTGTGCTTCAAAGTCGCACCATGATCTTCATGATAGAGAGTCTCCTATTTTGTCACTTTCATATAACTAGTGGAATTTTTCATCTTATGCACAACCACTTAGTTTTCTTTTTGAGCTTTCATACACTTATAGCTCTAGTGCATTCGTTGCATGGCAATCCCTACTCACTCACATTGATATCTATTGATGGGCATCTCCATAGCCCGTTGATACGCCTAGTTGATGTGAGACTATCTTCTCCTTTTTTTCCTCACAACCTCCACCATATTCTATCCCACCTATAGTGCTATATCCATGGCTCACGCTCATGTATTGCGTGAGAGTTGAAAAGGTTGGAGAACATAAAAGGTGTGAAACAATTGCTTGACTTGTCATCGGGGTTGTACATGATTTAGATACTTTGTGTGGGGAAGATGGAGCATAGCCAGACCATATGATTTTGTAGGGATAACTTTCTAAGGCCATGTTATTTCGAAAGGACACAATTGCCTTGTTAGTATGATTGAAGTATTACTGTTTTTATGTCAATATTAGACTTTTGTTTTGAATCTTATGGATCTGAATATTCATGCCACAATAAAGAATATTACATGGATAAATATGTTAGGTAGCATTCCACATCAAAAATTCTGTTTTTATCATTTACCTACTCGAGGACGAGCAGGAATTAAGCTTGGGGATGCTTGATACGTCCCCAACGTATCTATAATTTTTGATTGTTCCATGCTATTATATTATCTGTTTTGGATGTTTTATATGCATTAATATGTTATTTTATATTATTTTTGGGACTAACCTATTAATCTAGAGCCTAGTGCCAGTTTCTGTTTTTTCCTTATTTTTGAGTATTGCGGATAAGGAAAATTAAAAGGAGTCCAAACGGAATAAAATATTCGGAATGATTTTTCT
This sequence comes from Elymus sibiricus, assembly GCA_039707655.1. Taxonomy (NCBI): domain Eukaryota; kingdom Viridiplantae; phylum Streptophyta; class Magnoliopsida; order Poales; family Poaceae; genus Elymus; species Elymus sibiricus. The sequence goes on along the minus strand of CM077675.1, from coordinate 212,010,246 downwards.
TGGACCAGAAGAAACACAGCAGACTTGGAGATGAAGGCAGGGGATCTGCCGTGGCATCACAAGCCACCAGGGCGCGCCCTAGGGGGGCGCGCCCCCCTGGCTTGTCGCCCCACGGCAGCCCTCCTAACCCTATTCTTCGGCCTATAAATTCCCAAATATTCCCTGGATACCAAAAAGAGCCACAAAAATACTTTTCCGCCGCCGGAAGCCTCTGTTCCCGTGAGATCCCATCTTGGAGCCTTTTCCGGTAATCTGCCGGAGGGGGATTCGATCACGGAGGGCATCTACATCAACTCCATTGCCCCTCCAATGATGCGTGAGTAGTTTACCACAGACCTTCGGGTCCATAGCTAGTAGCTAGATGGCTTCTTCTCTCTCTTTGTTCTTCAGTACCATGTTCTTCATGATCTTCATGGAGATCTATCCGATGTAATACTCTTTTGCGGTGTGTTTGTCGAGATCCGATGAATTGTGGGTTTATGATCAGCTTATCTATGAATATTATTTGAATCTTCTTTGAATTCTTATATGCATGATTTCATATCTTTGCAAGTCTCTTCGAGTTATTGGTTTGGTTTGGCCAACTAGATTGGTAATTCTTGCAATGGGAGAAGTGCTTAGTTTTGGGTTCAATCTTGTAGTGTCCTCACCCAGTGACAAAGTAGGGGTAGCGAGGCACGTATTTGTATTGTTGCCATCGAGGATAAAAAGATGGGGTTTTCATCATATTGCTTGAGTTTATCCCTCTATATCATGTCATCTTACTTAATGCGTTACTCTGTTCTTCATGAACTTAATACTCTAGATGCAGGCAGGAGTCGGTCGATGTGTGGAGTAATAGTAGTAGATGCAGAATCGTTTCGGTCTACTTGACACGGACGTGATGCCTATATGCATAATCATTGCCTTGGATATCGTCATAATTATTCGCTTTTCTATCAATTGCTCGACAGTAATTTGTTCACCCACCGTGATATTTTCCTTCATGAGAGAAGCCTCTAGTGAAACCTATGGCCCCCGGGTCTATTTTCCATATTATATTTTCAGATCTATAAATCAAAAATACCTCGCTGCATTCTTTTTACTTTTGTTTTACTTTTCGTTTTAGCAATCCTATCTATCTATCTCTATCAGATCTCATCCTTGCAAATAACCGTGAAGGGATTTACAACCCCTTTATAGCGTTGGGTGCAAGTGTTTGATTATTTGTGTAGGTACATCTATTGGGGACTTGCTTGTATCTCCTACTGGATTGATACCTTGGTTCTCAACAACTGAGGGAAATACTTATCTACTTTGCTGCATCACCCTTTCCTCTTCAAGGGAAAACCAACGCATGATCAAGAAGTAGCACAGTACACAAAGAATCCTAATAAGCAAGATGAGATTAGAAGAATATATTTGAATAGAGGACCTTACAGACCAAAGGAAGGCTTTAAATATCCTCAGAAAACCATTGGAGGAGCTGAACGGAGATTTAATCCAAAATGGTTTAAAGACTATCATTGGCTAAAGTACAGTGATAAGGTGCATAAGGCATTTTGCTTGTGTTGCTATCAATTTAGAGATTGCATTGACGGCTAAGGTGGTAATGATGCATTTGTTGTTAAAGGTTTCTCTTGCTGGAATAAGAAACATAGACTACATACTCATGAGGGTGAAGTTAATAGCTTTCATACAAAGACCATCATTGGCTAGAGTACAGTGATTGCGTGATTTGCTATGTGGAGAAAGACATATTTTCTACAATAACGAATGATGATGTGATTGATCTATTTAAGAAGATGAAAGATCGAGAAGGAAAGTTATAAAATGTGAGTCTCATATCAGTTTATTCTTTTGCTTAATGATACTTATTTTCTACATTATTTGTTTCTTACTATTGTTGTGAATATAATATGTTCTTTTGTTCATCCTTTTCAGGCAGTTACAAATGAAACGTTCCAAAGTCATCCTTTTGCTTTTTATTTCCAGAATATGTAAACAAGTGTCATTTATGACTTCGCTCAACCAGTCCTCGGTATGATTGTTTTTAGAGGAAATTGCACAAACACACAACTTTTGGGGCTGAGATAACACAAAACCACAACTCTAGGGGATTTTAACAGAAAACCACAACTCTAGGACTAATTGGTAACAAAAACCACAAAATAACTAGTTGAACACAAATCTGACGACCGGACCTACTAGTCATACACACAAATCAGTGAAGAGCTGATTTTAGCCTGAGCTCACACAGGAGCCGAGCCAATTGCATGAGCTTGAGCCGAGCCGACCTGCCTACATCACTCCATTTAAGATTTCTCGGATTTAAACTTTGAATTTTTGAAGAAAATTTGACAGAATCTTACAAAAATTGTCCAAATTCTAAAATGGTTGGGCTAAATTGTCTGAAAATTTCTCGAATTGCTCATTTAAGATGTTTTGAATTACTGTGATTTTTTAGATTTTTTTGAAAACTTTGAATTTTTGAAGATTTTTGTAAACTTTGAATTTTTGATGATTTTTGTAAACTGTGATTTTTTTTCCCAGATTTATCATTTAAGATTTTGAGATTTTTATTATTTTAATTTTACAAACTAGCTAAGGTCGGCTCGGCTTAAGCCGACCTCCCAAGCCAAGCCATAACTATAGTCAGTTAACATGGGACCCACATGTCATAAGTCTCCTTAACTGACTAATCAAAAAAGTTTTGAGGTTTTTGTTACCAATTAGTCCTAGAGTTGTGGTTTTTTGTTAAAATCCCCTAGAGTTGTGGTTTTGTGTTATCTCAGCCCCAAAAGTTGTGTATTTGTGCAATTTCCTCTTGTTTTTATATAATAATAATATCACCAGCTCATTGCATATTTTTGCTCTTTATATCGCTCTCGGCCATTATCTATCTTGTTGCACCACTATAATTTCTGGTAGAGGCCTAGCGTGGGCAGCGGTTGACACTGGTGCCCATTTTTTCTAGCTTCGTCCCTGATCTGGCATAACTTGGTTTAAGGGTTTTGATGCACAAGCAGTATCCCCGCTTAGTACAGGCGAAGGCTAGCAATTAGATTGAGAAGCGGCCAGCTAGAGAGCGAAGACGGTCATGAACATGCATTACATATAATCAACATTGAATACTAACATGAGTAGGATATGGACACCATGAACATAAATATCATGAAGGCTATGTTGGTTTTGATTCAACTACATGCGTGAACATGTGCCAAGTCAAGCCACTTGAAACATTCAGAGGAGGATACCATGTCATCATACCGCATCACAACTATTTTAATGCATGTTGACACCCAAGATAAATCATTATCCACTCCTAGCTACTTAAGCATGGCATGAACAACTATAATCTCTAATGGTCATTGCAAACATGTTTGATCATAATGAGCTGAATCAAGGGATACTAGGTTAAACATATTTACAAAAACAAAAACAAGTTGAGTTCATACCCGCCTTTCTCTGCCACAGTAAATTCATCAAATGTCGTCATTATTGCCTTTCACTTGCATGACCGAATGATAAGAAGATAATAATAGTGCAAGAGTGCCATGGACTAAGCTGGAATCTGCAAACTTTTTATTCAAGAGGAGAAGACAAGGTACATGGGCTCTTTATTAGATAAACAATAATGCAGATGAGAACCACTCAACAATTTCATCGTGGTCTTCTCCTAGGTATGACTCGAGTAAAAAGAAAAGAATTTCAAAGAAACACACTGAAATATTTTTGGAGTTTTTGGTTTTTCTTGAAGGAAGCAAAACAAAGAAGAAAAACTAAAACGAGAAAAACTATTTACATGGGATAGCTCCCAACAAGTAAAAGAAGAAGCGAGAAATCTTTTTGGGTTTTCTTTTAATGCAGCAATTAAACTAAGCTAGAAAGAAAAACTAAAAAGAAGTGGGAAATGTTTTTGGGTTTTCTCAAAGTTTTTCAAACACACAAGAATAAAGCGAGAAAACAAATCTAACATGGATATTACAATGAAAAAGTATGAACACCGACAACTCGAATGAAATGTGCGATCATGAATGTAATGTCGGTGGAAATACGTACTCCCCCAAGCTTAGGCTTTTGGCCTAGCTTGGTAATCACCATCCGTAGAAGCCGTCCGGTCCCAGATCGTAGTGAGGTGGAGGCGGCACCTGGGCATCCCACCCCTGGGGATCCTCCTCAGCAGCTGCTAGGTTGTTCCCGTAAGCTGTAATGTCATCTGGCATAATCCTGTATCCGTTCCTGGCAATAGGGTCAAACAAAGCAGGTGCATGCAAAGGGATAACATCACGTGTTTCCTTGCTAAATACTAAGTTATAATGAATATCACGTGGAGAGTCAGATACATCAAGAAAATGGTGAGCCTGCAGTGACTTATGATCGAGGTAAACTCGGGGTAAGAGGTAATCATGTGGTCGAAAGGGGATTCTAAAGTGGTTCGCTAAGCGAGTAGCATAAATACCACCATGTATCTTTCCCTTAGTTTTATTGAGCTGTAATCGCCGGGCAATAATAGCCCCCATACTAAAGGTGTGATCATCATAAAGTGCACGACGTAAAATAGCGAGGTCATGAGCACTGAGTGAGCTAACCTTCTCCCTAGCGGTTAAACACTTAGTGATGACTAAGGCAAAATAATGTACTGAGGGAAACTGTAAGCTAATAGCAGTGGCGCTCGACACGCCTCTATCCTCACCCACGGTTAATGCGAGGAGAAAATCCTCAAACTCAGACGGCCTAGGTTCTCTCAAGTCCCCATCAGAAGGGATCAAGCATATGTTACAGAAGTCAGTTAGCGATAATGTGTGAGGTTCAGCATAAAGATTGAACTGTACTTCAGGAGGGTTGTTTCTCCCTAAATAAGTAAAACTTTGCGCGAAGGAATTTGTAAGGATGTGATATTGGTCACACTTATCTGCGAGGAACTCGGTTAACCGAGCGTTTGCGACAAACTGAGCGAACTCTTGATGGATCCCGGCCTCCTCCAGGAAGGCATCATGCGGCCATTCACATGGCCGCACCTCCACCTTTCTTGGAATATGAAGGTCACGGTCTGATGATTCCCCAATGACTCCCTTGGCATTTTTCTTGGAGGAGAACTTCCTAAAGATATTCATTTTATTCCTATAAAAATTCTGGAAAAAAAAATTAGTCCACAAAACTTTGTAAGATTGTTAGCAACTACTCCCAAGCATGCATAGAGGCCATATTGAGCATTCAAACTACTTAGAACTCTAAGAATTCAACATGCAAGCTCATCTACAGCAGCACCAAGAGTAGCTAGTTACTCTAAAAAATAACACATTAAAACAAAAACTAATTGGAGCAATGGAGGAATCACATACCAAGTAGCAATCCCTCCAAACAGTTTCGGAAACGGAGCTTCGAGCAAAGAGATCGAAATCCGCGGGTTTGAGAGCAAGAACACGAAAATGGTGAGTGTGGTGATTTTTTGCTGGAGGTAGGTGACAATGTGGGCTAAAGAGATAAGTGAGGGGGCCTACGTGGGGGCCACCACCCACCAGGCGCGCCCTGGTGTATTGTGGGCACCAGGTGCACCCCCCCTCTGGTATTATTTGCACCAGAAATTCATAAATATTTGGAAAAAAAATCGTGTTAAATTTTCAGGACATTCTGAGAATTTTTATTTTGGGGTCACTTTTTTATTGCATGAAGAAAACAGAAAACAGTATAATCATGGCATTTTATTTTATTTGACTAACTAAAACAAAAAATAAAATGTGGGAGCAGAGAGTTGTGCTTACTAGATTCATCGACGTCATACCTCTCAAAAATGATTCATTAATAAGGTTGATCAAGTCTTATTAACAACCACTTCCGATTAGTATGAAACCGAAGAACTTTCGTAAAACACTAAGTTACCTCAATGGGGATATGCATATCCCCTACAATAAGTATATCATATTTCTTTTTGGCAGTAGGTAGAGGTAATTGAAAATTTCCAATAGTGATGGTCGGAGATTCTTCAATAACATTTATACCATTCACTTGAAATTGTTTCTTCGGAAAGTGCACCGTGTAATCATTACCATTGATATGAAAAGTGACTTTGCTTTTATTGCAATCAATAACAGCCCCTGCAGTATTCAAAAAGGGTCTACCAAGGATAATCGACATGTTGTCGTCCTCGGGCATCTCAAGAATAACAAAGTCCGTTAAGATAGTAACATTTGCAACAACAACGGGCACATCCTCACAAATACCAATAGGTATGGCTGTTGATTTGTCAGCCATTTGCAATGATATCTCAGTAGGTGTGAGTTTATTCAAATCAAGTCTTTTATATAAGGAGAAAGGCATAACACTAACACCGGCTCCCAAATCACACAAAGCAGTTTTAACATAGTTTCTTTTGATGGAGCAAGGTATAGTTGGTATTCCAGGATCTCCAAGTTTTTTAGGTACTCCATCCTTAAAAGAATAATTATCAAGCATGGTGGAGATTTCAGCTTCAGGTATTTTTCTTTTATTGGTGATGATGTCTTTCATATACTTTGCATAAGGGGCCATCTTCAAAATATCAGTCAAATGGGTACGCAAAAAGACTGGCCTAATCATTTCAGCAAAGCGCTCAAATTCTTCATCATCCTTTTTATTAGTTGGCTTAGGTGGAAATGGCATGGGTTTCTGAACCCATGGCTCTCTTTCTTTACCATGTTTCCTAGCCACAAAGTCTTTTTTATCATACCTTTTATTTTTAGGTTGTGGGTTATCAAGATCAGGGGCAGGCTCTATTTCAACATCATTATCTGGTTCTTTATCATTACTAGGTTGAGCATCATCGTGAACATCATCATTATCATTTTCACTATCACTAGGTTGATGTTCACTACCAGACTGAGTTTCAGCATCGGAAATAGAGACGTCATTATTATCAGGAGGTTTTTGTGTCTCGGGTTCACTAGAGGTATGTAAAGTCCTATCATTTTTCTTTTTCTTTTTCCTCTTAGAAGGACTAGGTGCATCATTATTAATTCTCTGAGAATCTTGTTCAATTCTTTTAGGATGACCCTCAGGATAAAGTGGTTCTTGGGTCATTCTACCTCCTCTAGTTACTACTCTAGTAGCAAAGTCATGCATATTACTATTCATTCCGTCAAGCAATTCTTTTTGAGACTTAGCAACTTGTTCTAACTGAGTTTGAACCATAGAGGCATGCTTTCCTACACCTCTAACATCATTACTGATTCTAAATAGCAAGTCACTCAAGCGAACAATCATATCACAATTATATTTCAACTGTTTCAGAACATGGGCATTGAAATGATCTTGCTTCATAATATAGTTGTCAAACTCATATAAGCATTGACTAGGATGTTTATTGTGAGGGATGTCACTTTCATTAAACTTTAATAAACAATTTACCTCTACCACCTGTGGAGGTGGTGGTGTGTCGAGGCCATGTATTTCTTCAATAGGTAGCAAATTCTTAACATCCTCAGCCTTAATACCTTTTTCCATCATAGATTTCTTTGCCTCTTGCATATCTTTGGGACTGGGAAATAAGATACCCCTCTTCTTCGGAGTGGGTTTAGGCGGTGGTTCAGGAAGAGTCCAATCATCATAGTTCTTCAATATGTTATTCAATAATTCCTCAGCTTGTTCAACAGTTTGTTCCCTAAAAACACAACAAGCACAACTATCTAGGAAATCCCTAGAAGCATCGGTTAGTCCGTTATAAAAGATATCAAGTATTTCATTCTTCTTGAGAGGATGATCAGGCAAAGCATTAAGCAATTGGAGAAGCCTCCCCCAAGCTTGTGGGAGACTCTCTTCTTCAATTTGCACAAAGTTAAATATTTCCTGTAAGGCAGCTTGTTTCTTATGAGCAGGAAAATATTTTTCAGAGAAGTAGTAAATCATATCCTGGGGACTACGCACACGACCAGGAGTAAGAGTATTGTACCATGTCTTAGCATCACCCTTTAATGAGAATGGAAACAACTTTAGGATGTAATAGTAGCGAATTTTCTCATCATGAGCAAAGAGGGTGGCTATATCATTCAGCTTAGTAAGGTGTGCCACTACAGTTTCAGTTTCATAGCCATGGAAAGGATCAAATTCAACCAAAGTAATTAACTCTGGGTCGACAGAGAACTCATAATCCTTATCGGTAACACAGATAGGTGAAGTAGCAAGCTTAGGATCACATTTCATTCTAGCATTCAAAGTTTTTTCCTTATACTTGCATAGCAGTTTCTTAAGATCGTCTCTATCCTTGCAAGAAAGAATTTCTCTACTTATCTCTTCGTCCATAACATAACCTTCAAGTATCTTAGGAATTTCAAACTTAGGAGAGCTAGGACTAATAGGAGTTTCATAATCATAATCAGTTTCATAAGCTTCATCAGTTTCAGCAATTTCATTTTCTTTAGCTCTAGCAATTTGTTCATCAAGAAATTCTCCTATTGGCACATTATCATCAAGCATGGTACTAGCATCATCATAAGCATCATTCATAGCAGAGGCAGCATCATCAATAACTTGTGACATATCAGGATTACTAGCATGTGGTGGTGTTGCAAGCTTACTCATAACAGAAGGTGAATCAAGAGCAGAGCTAGATGGCAGTTCCTTACCTCCCCTCGTAGTAGAGGGAAAAATCTTGGTCCTTGGATCCTTCAAATTCTTCATAGTGATAAATTGATATAAATCCCAAGTGACTCAACAAATATTGCTATTCTCCCCGGCAACGGCGCCAGAAAAAGGTCTTGATAACCCACAAGTATAGGGGATCGCAACAGTTTTCGAGGGTAGAGTATTCAACCCAAATTTATAGATTCGACACAAGGGGAGCCAAAGAATACTTGAGAGCATTATCAGTTGAGTTGTCAATTCAACCACACCTGGAGATAAATATCTGCAGCAAAGTGATCAGTGGCACAGTAATATGATAGGTTTGATAGCAGTAGCAATAGTAACAACAACGGTAACAGTAGTAGCAATAGTTTTGTAGCAGTTGGAACAGCAGCAACAGCAGTAGTAACTTAGCAAGAACAATAAGTGAAAAGGTCGTAGGCACTGGATCGGTAACTCATTGGATGATATTCATCATGTAACAGTCATAACCTAGGGCGATACAGAACTAGCTCCAGTTCATCAATGTAATGTAGGCATGTATTCCGTAAATAGTCATACGTGCTTATGGAAAAGAACTTGCATGACATCTTTTGTCCTACCCTCCCGTCGCAGCGGGGTCCATAAGGAAACTAAGGGATATTAAGGCCTCCTTTTAATAGAGAACCGGAACAAAGCATTAACACATGGTGAATACATGAACTCCTCAAACTACAGTCATCACCGTGAAGTATCCCAAATATTGTCACTATGGGGTTCACGGATCATAACATGTAATAGGTGCATATGACTAGGCAAGATCGGCAAGCATTAGGCATAGCAAAGTCATAGCAACATCAATCTCAGAACATAATGGATACTAGTGATCAAGCCCTAATAAAACTAACTCGATTACATGATGAATCTCATCCAACTCCTCACCGAACAGCAAGCCTACGAAGAAATTACTCACTCCCGGAGGGGAGCATCATGGAATTGGCGATGGAGAAAGGTTGATGATGACGAAGACCGAAGATTCCCCTCTCCGGAGCCCCAAACGGGCTCCAGATCTGGCCTCCCGATGAAGAACAGGAGGTGGTGGCGGCTCCGTCTCGTGAAACGCGATAATTCTTTCTCTCTGATTTTTTTCTCCAAATTTAGGAATGTATAGTGGCGGAGATAGGGCAAGTGGGGCCCCGAGGTGCCCATCCCCCACCAGGGCGCGCCGGGAGGGGGCTGGCACGCCCTGGTGGGTGATGCTCACCCTGGGGCCCCTCTCCGGTGGTTTTTGGCTCCAGTATTTTTGATATTTTCCAAAATAAATATCCAAAAAGTTTCGTTCCATTTCGAGAACTTTTATTTCTGCACAAAAACAACACCATGGCAATTCTACTGAAAACAGTGTCAGTCCGGGTTAGTTCCATTCAAATCATGCAAATTAGAGTCCAAAACAAGGACAAAAGGGTGAGGAAAAGTAGATACGTTGGAGACGTATCCCACATCACAAAGGGTTTGATGCCCTTTGAGGTTTTTGTACATGCTTGTCATGTACAATTCCTTCAACCGTACATTTTCGTCAGCAACACTCGTTGCTTCCTTAGATGAGGGATTAGTGGCCACAAAGAAAGTCGAAGAAAGTGCAATTTCAGAAGCATTTCAACATTCAAGAGAAGAATTAGCAGTTTCACGTTCGATGCATTTCAAGCAGGGTGGGACAACTTTTTCCTAAGCGGAATTGATCTATTGAGCGAGCAAAGAATCAGTTTCCATTCAAAGATCGTCATGAGACGCTCTCATTTTTTTGAGTCTTGCTTCCTCTGAAGAAATTCATAGGAAGCTTCTCATGATAGGCTGAAAGGGCCTCATTATGACTTTGAAGTGCGTCATACTTTGAATGAAGAGTTTGAAAATCATCAGTCAGAGATTGATCCCGATCCATTTCCTTGTTCAACAGACCATCTTGTCTAATAGTTTCTGAATCCTTTCCATAACACTTTGTTGCTTAGTGGCAATTTTAGCAAGTTTGTAATAGCGAGGTTTCTGATTATCATCATATTCACCCTCCCTTGAATCAAAAGAGGGGGGGTGTGAGTACCTTGGCACATTTTGCCATGAAGCAATAGGTAGGAGCAAAGTCATCGGCGCAGTCAGCAATGTTATTGACTTTGTCATTTTCATCATTATTGAAGATGGGACGAAAGAGGTAGCGAGAATGAGGCTCACCACACTAGAGTCTGACTCCTCCCCAGATTCCACATCATCAGATTCCTCAGCTGAGTCCATTTCCTTGCTGATGAGAGCGCGATCCACTTTTACCCCTTTGAAACCTACCACCATTTTCTATTCCACCTTTATGTTATATCCATGGTTCATGCTCATATATTGCATGAGTAATACAAAGCTGAAACGCGTGAAAAAGTACGAACCAATTGCTTGGTTTGACACCGGGGTGCTCATGATTTATACTTTATGCTAGGAAGACCAAGCATGACAGGCTATATGATTTTGTAGGGATAGCACTCTTTGGCATTGTTATTTTGAAAGCACATGATTGTTTGCTAGTAAACCTGAGTATGGATGTCTTTTTGTCAGACTGTTGCCTTGAATCACTTGTATCTTAATATTCATGTCATGATTAGACATTTGTTCAAGAGTATGTTAGGTAGCATTCCACATCAAAAATTATCTTTTTATCATTTACCTACTCGAGGACGAGCAGAAATTAAGCTTGGGGATGCTGATACGTCTCTGTCGTATCTATAATGTTTTATTGCTTCATGCCAATATTCTACAACTTTCATATACTTTTGGCAACATTTTATATTATTTTCGGGACTAACTTACTTATCCAGTGCCCAATGCCAGTTCCTGTTTTTTGTGTGTCTTTTGTTTTGCAGAAATTCCATATCAAACGAAGTCCAAACGCGATAAAAATTTATGGAGATTTTTTTGGAATATATTTGAATTTTGGGAGTCGGAATCAACGCAAGACGATGCCCGAGGGCCCCACCACATATTAGGGCGCGGCCTGGGGGGCGCGCCCTGATGGCTTGTGCCTCCCCCTTAGGTCGGTTGAGGATCTCCTTCTACTGCAAGGAAGATATTTTCGCGATAAAAATCCCCTCAAAATTTCAGCCCGATCGGAATTACGGATCTTCGGATATTTAAGAAACAGTGCAGGGGTCAAAAACCGGTCGCAAAAACAGAAGAGAAACAGAGAGAGAGATCTAATCTCAGAGGGGCTGCTGCCCTTCGGGAGCCATGGCGGCCATGGACCAGAGGGGAAACCCTCCTCCCACCTAGGTAGGAGGCCAAGGAAGAAGAAGAAGGAGGGGGGCTCTCTCCCCCTCTCTCCCGGTGGTGCCGGAGCACCGCCGGGGCATCCATCATGACGACGATCTACACCAACAACTTCGCCGCCGTCATCACCAACCCTTCTCCATCAACACCGCCATGATGCTCACCACCGGGAGTGAGTAATTCCTTTGTAGGCTTGTTGGACGGTGGTGGGATTGGATGAGTCATGTAATCGAGTTAAGCTTGATAGGGCTTGATCCCTAGTATCCACTATATTCTCAGACTGATGTTGCTATGACTTTGCTATGCTTAATGCTTGTCACTAGGGCCCGAGTGCCATGATTTCCGATCTGAACATATTATGTTTTCATGAATATAGGATTGATTTGGATCCTATCTTGCAAGTTGTATGCACCTATTACGTGTCTTGATCCGCATACCCCAAGGTGACAATAATTAGGATTCTTTCCGGTGATTGCCATAGTTTGAGGAGTTCATGTATTCACCATGTATTAATGCTTTGTTCCGGTTCTCTATTAAAAGGAGGCCTTAATATCCCTTAGTTTCCAATAGGACCCCGCTGCCACGAGATGGTAGGACAAAAGATGTCATGCAAATTCTTATCGCAAGCACGCACGACTATATACGGAATACATGCCTACATTACATTGATGAATTGGAGATAGTTCGGTGTCGCCCTAGTGTGTAACTATTATATGATCAATGTCATCTAAATCATTATCCATCACCGATCCACGTGCCTACGCTTGACATATACTGAATCTTGCAAAATTATCTATTACACCTACTAAGTACTTCTAGTTTCTTTCCCGCAAAGTAGTTTCATACTTGTTCTAGTTAAAGTAAGCGTTAGCGTGCGTAGAGTTGTATTGGTGGTTGATAGAACTTGAGAGAATAGTAATTCTGCCTTTAGCTCCTCGTTGGGTTCGACACTCTTACTTATCGAAAAAGGCTACAAACGATCCCCTACACTTGTGGGTTATCAACTGACTTCGGGGTCGTCGTATTTATTGATTTGAAGTTGTAACCCAGTAGCCCCCAAGACTCTATTCTGATTCAGAGAATCCGAAAGAGGATCCAAAAATCTCTCCGAGAGCTGACATTGTTATTTTGTAGGATTTTGCCTCGGCCTCCAGCGCTAAGGAGTTGGAAGAAATGAATTACAAGTTCTCTCGCACCAAGGGAGACATGCTTTTAATTAGAAAGTAACTGGAAAGCGCCCAAGGTAAGTCTTAGTACTTCGATTTCCATTCGTCTCATACTTTGAATATAGTGTTGAACACATTCATGCATTTTTCAATAGTTGGCGCGTCGACGATCAAGGCCCTCCGAGCCGAGCTCTCTAAAGCTCGAAAAGAGGTGGAGCGGCATAAGGTTGCTGCCGAGAAGGCTAACCAGGAGTTGGCCGAAGAGAAGACTGCTCGAGGCAAAGATCAAACCCGGTTGGCCGAGGTGGAAGAGGACCTCAAGGGCCTCGCCACAGAGCTCAGCACCCTGCGAGGCAAGGCGGTCGAGGTCGAAGACTAGGCCTATCTTTGAAAGAGGCTCGGGCTCAAGCGAGGGCGACAGTGATGAGCTTAACCAGGTTAAGTGAATCGCTGCTGGTAAGCTGTATTCAATGCTCTGTGTCTTTGGGGTTGGTCGGTTTACCCAACTGACCCCATTGCGGCGTTCTACAAATGCCTTCGCGGATCTTCTGAGGAGCGCAGTAGATGCTGGAAGGTTATATGACTCCAGCGAGCAGGACGCCTAGAAGCAATTCTAGGCCCAATTCAAGGTGTCGTCGCATCCCCAGCTCCTCGGGGACCAAATGAAGCGGTTGATGGAACTGTATTCCATGGCAAACCCGCCATGGAAGATTTGTGCATCAAGTTGTGGCCGATTGAGCCCCTGTCGAGCAGCTTCATTGGGTTTGTCAACCATCTACAATGTGATGGAACTTGGATCGTCCAGTGGAAGGAATCTTCTTGCCTCGAGGGTGCTCGTCTGGCCTACTCTTGTGTGAGTACCTAGTATCCTGGTATGAAGACGACACAGGTGGCCACAGTCCTCCCAAGAACAAGAATCGGGTTCCTGAGACCTACTTCAAGAGGGTCATGGAGGCATCTCGGATCACCGCCGCTAGATGTGGAAAATTGTAATCTTAGAGAAGGGAGCGCCTTTGTATGCTGAGGCGAATTGATGTAAGAAAGACAAATGGTCTCCTTTGGTAATATATGATGTGTTCTGCCATATCTTATGCTTTACTTGCAATCTCCTCTGTGACCATTTTTTGTAAACTGAAAGTGGCAAGTCGTCGTCTTCTACCCCCAGGCATAAGCTGCGCGGGGTGTCTAAATAACAGTACGATCCTTAGACGACATCTCGGTACCATAGGCGGTCGTTTTTGTTATAGACGAGGCAATCATACTATTATGCTTTATAACCTTCACTTAGTCATAGGAGCTTGAATTTTTGGGGGCAACTGACGAGCCCCCATTTTGGAAGTGTTCGGGTGTGCCTTGGCTCGAGCGCGAAACACTTTGGTTCTGTGAAGAGAGCCCATCGTGTAACGCGGGCAAAATCACTAATGATTAGGTTTTTACATGGTCTTCGGATCGCTGACCAGTTTACGCTTATCATGACGGTCAGTTCTCAGCTTTCTTCACTGAGGTACTTAACCTACTAAATCAGAAGTACGATCATAGTGGTTCTCCCTTTACACACTTAGCCGAATAGAGCGGAACGTAAGAGGTAAGCACAAGAGCCGGGCAACCCAACTATTGACCAAAGACATGAGTCAAAACTTGGTGCATATAATGGAATATGTGAGACACCCAACGTTTTTTAGAATGCACGCTTGGGATTTCCATGCAAGGTGTTATATCCGAGCCCCTGGTCGATATCCGATGTATAGAAATTGTCACTGGTTCATACTGCAAATAAGGAAAGGCGCAGAAAAAGTATAAGACTGGGCGAAATGATTTCTTTATTTATAAAGCCAAACCATGCAAGCTGCGCTTGTCGGGCAAAGGTACATAAAAAGAATTAAGGTGGAGTTCTACATAGGGCATTGGTAGTGGGATTTTGTTGTCCTTGGGTGAGCCCTGTCGCACGTCTGCACCTCCTTTCTGTGTTGAAGCAGCTGCCCTTGTTAAAAGCAAGGTGCGTTATATATTTATAAGCACGATATTGTTGCTCGTCGAGCACTTGGTACTGGCCGAGCAATGGGTTTTGTAAAAAGATAGCCCCCGGTATCCATGCGGTTAAGCTTGACGCTTAATGGGTATGTGCTCATGTTGGTTTTAAATAACTGTAGGGACACTCCCCGACAAGTTGAGCCATGTAGATCGGTTGAGCCGAACAGGGCCTCTTGTTTTTGTGGGTTCCGTGGCCTCCCATCGAATTTTAAGGGCAAAGTTATACACTCTAGGCACATAGTCTTCGGTTAGGCAATGAGGGCCAGGGAGTGCGCACTCCTATTTGGGGTGGTTGTGGGAGGAGCGAGGAGGCTGAGAGGTGCCTCGGGTGCGCTTGGAAGTGACCTTCGAATGCACCTCGGTGAGGGTTTTGGACGCCTCTTCGGCCGCTTGAACCTCGGTCGCAAAAGCAGTAGCCTGCTCCTCCGTTCGAAGGGAACGTTCAGTGTTTCCATTTATTGTGATAACAACCTTTGCTCCCGACATCTTGAGCTTTAGATATGTGTAATGCGGGACCGCATTGAACTTGGAGAAGGCATCTCGTCCGAGTAGTGTGTGGTAGCCGCTGTGAAATGGGACAATATCAAATATCAAGTCCTCACTGCAGAAGTTTTCGGGGGAGCCGAAGACCACTTCTAGGGTAATAGTCCCTGAGCAATGTGCCTCCACACCGGGCATAACACCTTCAAACATGGTGTTGTTGGGCTTGATTTTTAACGGATCAATCCCCATTTTTTGGACCGTGTCGACGTAGATCAGGTTTAGGCTACTGCCTCCATCCATAAGGACTCAAGTGAGGTGGAAACCATCAACTATCGGGTCGAGGACCAAGGCCGCCAAGCCTCCATGTCGGATATTGGTCGGGTGGTCGCGTATGTCAAAGGTGATCGGGTGAGCCGACCACGGGTTGTTTCTTCGGAGCTATAGGCTCAAGGACGTAGATGTCCTGAAGTGCTCTTTTTCTCTCCTTCTTAGGGATGTGGGTGACATATATCATGTTCACATCCTTAACTTCTGGAGGGAAAGGTTTTTGGCCTCCGTTACGGTGCCTGGGTTGTTCATCCTCGTCTTCACTACGAGGTTGCCCTTTTCTTGGGCTTTCGGTCGAAGCCTTTCGGCGCTCTTGATCACCCAACAATTACGGTTGGTGTGATTAGCGGGTTTATCAGTCGTGCCATGGATTTGACACGGCATGTCCAGAATGATGTCTAGGGAATACGGGCCATCCTTCCTCCCTTTATAGGGCTTCTTTTTCTGGTCGTTGCGCTGATTGTTGAATCCAGCATTGACTATAGTGTCCTCGGTGTCACTATTGTGGCTGTTTTTGTGGCGACGCTTATTATTTATGTTATACCGAGGCTTGCCATTCTTGTTGCGGACTTTGCGGGTGCTGGGGTCACCATCATTGGTAAGGTTGCAAGCAAGCCAGTTGTCTTCTCTTGCGCAAAACCGAGTCATGAGAGGGGTGAGCACTGCCATTGTTTTTAGCTTATCATGTCCAAGTTGTCGGATTAACCATTCATCTCGGATTCCATTACGGAAAGCCACAGTTGCTTCAGCTTCCGGGCAATCAGTTATTTGGTTATTTTTAGTTAAGAACCAATTCCAGAACTTCCGTGCTGACTCGCTGGGTTGCTGCTTGATGAGGTTAAGGTTATCGGTGTCTGGAGGTCGCACATAAGTGCCTTGGAAGTTTGCTTAGAATGCATCTTTGAGCTCCTCCCAGCTTCCGATGGGATCCACGGGTAGGCTGTTAAGCCAATGCCTTGCCGGTCCCTTAAGCTTCAGGGGTAAGTATTTGATGGCATGGAGGTCATCTCCTCTCGCCATGTGAATATGCAGAAGAAAGTTTTTAATCCATACAGTTGGGCCCGTAGTCCCATCGTAAGGTTCTATGTTGACGGGTTTAAACTATTCAGGAAATTGGTGCCGCATGACCTCGTCAGTGAAGCACATCGGGTGAGCAGCTCCTCTAGCTCGGGCAACAGAGTGTCGGTCATACGATGCTGGCCGAGCATGATTATCTTCTCGAGCCCAGGTGTTCCTAACCGGCCATTCATTGTAGCCTGCATGATCGGTGGGTTCTCGGTCCCTGGATGTATAGGTAGACCGAGGTACCATGTCCATCCTGTCACGGAGGCCAAACATCCGTGTAGGCTGCTTGGCTCTCCTGCCATCTGAACGATCATTGGCAGGGAGTTCTCGGGGCCAACCTGGCGGCATGTCCCACCCCCTAGGACGTTCTTGTTGATCATAACGATCATGGTTCCGAGGAGGATCGTCTTCTACTTCATCATCAAACTCTGATAGTAGGCGCCTCCGCGCGTATGACTTGGATTGACTTGCTCGTCTATCCTCGAGCCGTTGTTCGGCTGGAAGGATCTCGACCCACTTATCGTTTAGTATGTCTTGATCGGCCTTGAGCCGAGCTCGCCCGAGTTTAACACTTCAGGTCGTTGCCATTAAGCGCCTCCGGTAGGTTTCAATGGCTTCAAAGTTTTTGGGGACAACAAAGTCATCGGATCCGCGGCTTGTTTCCTCGTCCTTCGGCATGTAGTTGTCATCCTCGGGATCATCGGAGAGCATATCTTCTCCAGCGTCATCAATGTGACCGGTTGCAGCCTCATCGGCGTTGCCTAAGTCTTTGGCAGCTGGAGGTGTGTTGTTGTCTTCAGGGTTGCCGTTATCGGCTTCCCTGGTGCAGTCATCTCCTTTGCTGGCCCTTCTACGGTGTCTACCACTTTGTCTGCGTCTCGCGCACTCTAGAGCGGGGTTTTGGCTGGCATTAGCGCGTTCTCGCGTGCTCTGCTTGTCCCGTTGTGTCTGGGAGCTACTGGGGATGCCCTGGGTGGCGTAGAAGGTAAGCAAAGGCAGGGGAAAGAAATGGGAGGGAGAAAAGCTGAGAGAGAGGGAGTTGTTGTTGTCCAGGGGGTGAATATGCGGGTTTAACCCCTCTAATAATGGAGCTAAGGCCATGAGATTTTTACTGGAAGGGGGGAGGGACCTGGTGGAGTTGTGGTAAAAAAATCAGCTAACGGATAATGGCTTTGGGGCTTCAATGATTGACCTCAGAATTACACCAGAAGGTGTTTGATCAGGTTTTGGGCTAGCTAAGGTGCTCTACTTGACATGATATTTAACACGGGTGAATGGCGGTGCTAAATAGCCTTGCCCACAAATTTTTAGCCCAAATGGAGTAAGTGTCCAATGCAACTTTTGCAAACCCTAGAAATGGGTAGAAACAAGTTTGTTTAGACCTAGCTAAGCTAATATATTCTTCTTGATGCACCACTTGGTGTGGTGGCATCATTAGGGGATTAGATCATGCCCACAAAGTTTGAGATCAAATGGTGACAGCTGGCAATGTAAAGTTGATCAAATTTGAATCTGGACAGAGAGGGTTTTGGGGCACTTTTGTGAACCAAAACAATTTGGATTGGGATGAAACTTGGCAAGATCATCACATTGGGCATATGTAACCTGCTGGAATTTTCCTGGATTTATCTGACAATATTTCTTGCAGAAATATTTCAAATGCTTGAAATATTCAGAAAAGATTTTGGAGGATTTTGTCCAAGATTTTGAACATGACCATGTGTTGAAACTCATTTATATGGACAATAACACAATATATTTCCACTGATTTTCCCTAAATTTTTCTCAAATATTTTGGAAACATTAAAATATTTTTTCCCTATAAAAGACCATATCTGGCCTCAGGAAAAGGCATTTAAATAAAATACAAAAATAACTTTAAAATAATATTTTTGTGGTTTTTGAAAGTATTATATGTGATGGGTTTCAAATAAAATGTTTGGGGCAAAATATTTACCCTAATTTGAGGACTTGTAGTACAAACCTCAATTTAGGGGGTTTTGAAAACCTAAATCAAATAAATGCTTTTTGGTCAAAATAATATGTTATAAAAATATTTTTATGTCCTTTACACATGGCATGGTCATTGGGCAAAGATTTGGATCAAGGAGATGAGTCTAGAGAGTAGGAGGATTTTTGTGAATTAAAGCACAATCAATCAAACAAGCAAATTGCAAATCACTCAAGCATCACATGCACACAAAAAGTTTTTGTTGGTCCAAATTTTTTAAGCTTTATTAATCATAGTGATGTGATACAAAACACAGGGTGTGACACTAAGTTTTTAACAAACAACTTTTTGTTTTAAGACAAAACCATAACGCTCGGTTGAACCGAACAAAAATATAAAAATTGAAAAACTTTGAGCATGAAAGCGACTTAGCTTGTTAATGTGCTTGGTGTTGATGACACGATCCGGGCTTGTGGCGGGACGAGGACGCCCAACGAACTTTGAAAGGCCTGACATGATACATAGTCCTCAACTTGACCGAGGTCCCAGCCCCCAAGCCCGAGGTGAACGAGCGAGGAGCTCGGCTTAACGAAGTGGCAATGCAGCATGGTTGATGTGGCGAGGTGAAGCCCCCGGTCCAGCCAACATGATGAAGTTGGTCGGCTGGTGACGCCGAAGTCCCTATAGTAGGTTGATGAAGAGATGACGAAACCCCCGGTCCAGCGAACATGACGAAGCTGGTCGGCTGGTGATGCCGAAATCTCCATGTCAACTGACGTGTCGAAGAAGGTCGGTGTGTTGGATGTGAGTTTGAAGAAGAGGTGGCATCACGATGCCGACGCAGGTCAAAGTTTGTGACGCGGTCGATGCCGGCTTGATGAAGTGACCGCGCGGCGATGCCGGTGTGCCCACCCCGTGTAGTCCCTGGGGCACCGATGTTTGTGATGATTTATCCTTCGTGATGCCGAACTCTTGGTCGTCTCACCGGGTTGATGATCCGATGAAGTTGACCTCGGCTCGATGAAGCGACGACCAATCTAGCGCAGGTCGGCGGCCATGGAGCAACGTTTGTCAGGTTGGTTTGTCACGATGCGATGGTGAAGATTACCTCGAAAAAGGCTTTGAAATTTGTAGGGACGTGTTTGATAACAAAACACAATATTCTAAAAAATACTTCAAAAAGTACGTCCGATAACCCGTTCATCAGAAAGGTGAACTCGGCTCGGATTCGTTTTCGGGCAGAAAACAAATCCAAAAATTGATGCACTCATCGGACATTTCCCGGTGTTTGAACGGTCAGATCGAGCTGAAATTTTGAGGGGTGGTCGATAAAGAAATTCCGAAGCCGATGAACGCTTGGATCTTACAAAGTATGTCCAAACTAACTAATTTACTCCTCGCCCAAACTCGTCCAGATTCGACAGGGCTCCGGTATATCGGAGATTGTCGGAGATTCCTCCATTGAAACGCGATGCAATTTTACAGAGTTATTGTAGACTCTATTCCACACAATTGCACCGAAGCAATCGTCAAAACGATGCTCGGGGCAGCGGGGACGGCAAACACGAATATGCTGTCCAATAAAACTGCACAGTCGCCTGAGGACAATGTTGACGTTGAGCCCCCGAGCTCTATGGACGAATTCCTCCATGACTTGAGTTGAGATTGGAGTTGATATAATGAAGGCACCCGTACGATCTTGATGATCCGACAAGGAGCGTAATCCCCGGTCCAGCCGAGGCGACTAGTCGAGCCGGCGACGAAGATGCTGACGTTGATGATGAAGCTCGGTTCCGACGCGTAGATCGCGTCGGAGCCGATATGAATTTCCATCGCACTGCGGCGACTACCAGCAGGGACCTGTATGGGCCACCAATGTCGGTGATAAATCCGGCATATGTCGTGGTAGGGGTCCTAAGCTAGGCGTCATGGAACGATGGTAACATGGACACATGATTCTATCCAGGTCCGGACTCTCTTGAAGAGATAATACCCTACGTCCTTCTTTTGATTGTATTGATATGGGGATAGTACATAGTATAGGTATCTACCATGAGATTGTTGTGTAAGATTCTCATGATCTAGAATATAAGAGATATCGACTAGCCTGGCCTCGGCTTATATAATGTACCGGAGGCCTAGGATAACAAGAGTCCTAGTCGGATACGTAGGTGGAGAGGAGTCTTCGGCTTGTGCGTCAAGTCTTATGGGTCTCCCTTGTATGCGTCATGGGATGCCCGAAGTGGCCCATTAGTGAACCGTCATGGGGGTCCTTGGCCGACCCACCTGGTCGGGAGACAACGTGGTGAGTACCCCCTAGTTCAGGGCCGTCAAGGGGGAAGTGGTAGAAAAAGATGCCACCTTATGAAATGGTTCTGAGTATATAGATCTAAAGCAGAGGTGGCGCGGGGTTAAAGACCTTCATAGGCAGAATATCAGTATCTTAGTGAAATGGTGGTGAAAACTTGACACGCACGATGGGTTGTTGAAAGATATTATTCAAGCTAAGTATTTGAAACGTGACACTGGAACCATTGTCAAAAGAAAATTCTCTGATTTACCTATCTGGAAGGCTATTATGAAGGTAAAAGAATGTTATATGGCTGACATGGAAGTTATTTTAAATCTGGTGATGTAGCTAGACTCTAGTTAGGCCCCCCTTAGGGGCAATCAGCACTTATATGCCAAGTTTCCTTAGATGCTTAGTATTTGCAATATGTATAATATTACGATCAATAAATGGCATTCTATCACTGGTACTTTCTTCAGACGTCACCTTACTCCTACTCTAATCTCTCAATGGGATGAGCTATGTAGTTTTGTTACTGGCTTAGAGCTATCTAGTGAACTTGACAAATTGTTTGGGCTTTGAGACCCAAACAAAGATTTACCACCAAATTTGTTTATGAACATCTAGGGGGGGGGGGGTCTGGCGAGGTGTGAATATAAATGGATTTGGAAGGCTAAAATCCTTCTTAAAAAAACCAAAATTTTCGTTACCAACTCTTTCAAGATGTTGTTTTGACCAGAGATGTCATGAAGAAGATAAATTGGGTTGGTAACCCTGGGTTGTCTTTCCGTAACGGAAGGGAAACTTCTCAACACCTATTCTTTTTATGCCTTGTTGCTAGAGTGGCTTTGCGGATCGTTGGCTCAGTCATGATATGTGTCCTATACTTGTGGCAGTACTACTTATGGTGCTACATGTTCCTTCTTGATTGTAGTAAGTTCTATACTTTCGGGCTTGTGGCTGTGTGTTGGGCTATTTGGAATTGTCGTAATCAAGCTACCTTTGAGTTTAAGTCACTAAAGAATCCTTTTGAAGTGGTTTTCTCGTTATGTGTCTTTATGAACTACTGGACATGTCTGATGAAGAACGCTGACCAAGATGCTACGCGGCGAGGAAGTTGATGCTCATGGACAGTGCAAACAACATGATGCGCATATGTGCGGCGACCCGAGACGATGCTGCAATGAATTGAGTGGTGCTTCAAGGGTTACCAACTATCTCAAGCCGGGCTACTTCGTTCAAAACTTTTGCACGGTTGCTTGTTTTATTTATGCTCCTGCATGGGTTAATGGCTCTTGAAATTGTTGCTCACGTGTGAGCGTTGCCCTTCTATCCTCAGGTTTTATGTTAGTTTGTGGTGGTGTGTCGTCGGGTTTTTCGTCCCATAATAGATGTGTCGATGGCGAACACATATAGTGGGTTTCCTGACAATGCTGATCTCTTACTCCCTTTTCCCATCTTCTTTGAACTCCTATTCCGGTTCGGGATTTTTGTATTTTTATTATTTAATTAATAATGGAAAGGGGTTATGTCCGGTTCAAAAAAAATCTGACCTCAACGCTGGCGGTGAGGATTTGCTATCGGGGCCTGCAGTTTCTAGAAGGAATTTCCCTTTTGGTACCATACTAATGCAAATTTAGCACGGCTGTATACTCAAAGGAGGAAGAAGCGACTTTTTTGTGCAAGAAAGAATCCAACACAACACTATCCATCCAACATGCCCGCACCGCAGCTTCTAGAAAGAAAGAAAGAAAGAAAGAAAGAAAGGTGTGAACAGGCTCGCCGCGTTCATAACTTCATCCCCATTCCCTCAAAAACGAAAAAACTTGATCCCCATACCAGACGCAGCGAGCGACGCAAGCGCTGCCGTAAGCGCCCGACGCCACGTGGCCTCGCCCCGTACCCTATAAGTTCCGTCGGCCACCACACCCCATTGTACAGACAGACTCCCACAGCGCAGCCGCAGCCGCAGCCGCAGCTCCTCCGCCTACTCCTGCTCCTCGGTCCCCTTCCGTTCGTCCTGTCCTGGTACGCGCCGTCCTCTTCCTCTCCCCCTTTCTTTCCTTTGGTTCCTGCGCATTCATGGCCCATCCCATCGCCTGCGGTGAAGAATCCTCCGGTTTCTCATCTGTTCTATGCTAGTATCTTTAATTTGCCGGATCAATCAATCAGCCACCGGCAGAGAAACTATTTCGTCTTTACATATCTTCTTGTCGTCTATAAGTCCCAATTATGCCTGTGATTCGCCTTCAAGAACATGTTTGTGATTCATCAATCCAGAAAGAAAAAAGAACAACTATTTTCTCTTCTTTTCGTCCTTGTACAGTATTTATTGCTGGTTGTTTTGTTTGCGACACATACATACATGGGTTAGTGGTGGTCAAGAGAATCAAAGCTTTTCTCTGTGGCGATAGATGCTTCTTGTTCTTGTTCAAGTCAAGAATTGGGCCTCGATGCACCTCTCAGTTTTCAGCCCCCTTGTTACTGACGATCACTATGCATGTGGACAATAAATCACTCTTCATGCTTACTTGAATACTAGTACATATATAGGTTACCTGTGGAAGTTGCTGTCTTTTCTATTACTGAATTGACACGGGAGATTACCACGAAGCAAGCTGGTGTAGTACTTGTTTATTGGTTGGATTTTGTCTTGTCAAGTTAATCAAGTATTCATGTCATGTGGATGCTGACTTTCTCGACATGACTAGTAAAAGTTTGAGCTATGGTTGCTTTCGTGCTCTTCAATGGAATATACCTGACCTGGGAGCTTTCACACTCCTCGTACAAGATACTGAATAGTCAACTTGGTTCAGTAGTGTCTGCTAATGGTTCATGTCATAGCATGATTGTCTTGAATTGATGAATCTGCCAATGAACATAATTTTATACTGTATACTCGCTTTTATTACTTCCCCAAGACAAGTTACACCTGAACCAAAGAACAGATGTTCACCTCTACCGTTATATGTTTCCTCAGCTGTTAGCTGAATTTGTTATTCATAGTTGTTTGTTGCTATAAAAGGCCTTTTTCAGTCAAATAAAACAACAGATTCTCAATATGTTTGTTAGCTTATGTTTGCACGATCCTACTTTCTTCTAATAGATGGTCGACTTTTGCAGCTGGTGACAAGATGAAAATGGCTGGCTCTGTTGTGCTGCTCATTGCGCTCCTATCGGCTATTGCCCCCTTACCCTCTGAAGCCCTCAACGTGAGAGGTCATCTGCTGAAATCAAAGACGTTCCGTTCTCCGCCCATCTTACTGGGCCCTGGATCAGTCTCAAACAAGTACTACCATGACGTCGACTTCCCACGAGGCCACCTCGCAGTCAAGAGCTTCAATGCAGAGGTTGTCGATGAGAATGGCGTCCCTGTCCCGCTGCATGAGACTTACCTGCATCACTGGGTTGCAGTACCATACTATGCTCTCAAGAACGGACAGAGCTCTGATGCGCAAAAGGCTCCCGCAATGCTTAAAGGGAACGATGGAGTGTGCAAGAGAGCACTAACCCAGTACTTCGGGCTCGGTTCCGAGACTCGCCACACCGCCACATGGGTTCCTGACCCTTATGGAATTGAGACCGGCAGCCAAGAGAAGGCCCCTGAAGGCTATGAGGAGAAATGGCTGCTCAATATCCATGCCATCGACACGAGGGGCGTGGTCGACAAGCCTAGCTGCACCGAGTGCAAGTGCGACTCTTACAACGTCACAATTGATGAGTATGGGCGCACAGTCTCCAAGAACTACACCGGTGGGTTGCTTTGCTGCTATGATCAGACCCAGTGTCGGCTCAAAGCAGGGTTCAATGGCGAGGTGCGCAAGGTGTTCTTGCAGTACACCGTGACGTGGCTCGACTGGACTGATGCGGTGGTGCCTGTCAAGATCTACATATTTGACGTTACGGATACCGCTATGATCGATGGAACTCATGAACGCTCTTGCAAGGTATGCAAATAGAACTTCACTTAACAGCAAGTGTTTCAGAACTCTTTTGAGAACTAGTGTGTTATTTGAATTTTCAAACACACAATCTGAAAGCCTGGATTATCTTAGTAGGTTGGTTTATGAACTAAGCCGTTGGTTTACAGGTTGAGTATCAAGTCGAGGAATGCAGCGCGGAAAACCGAGCCAACAATGAGTGCATCCATACTAAGACTACTAGAGCGGTCTTGCCGCGTGGAGGAGATATCGTGTACAGTGTTGCGCACCAGCACTCTGGAGGAGTCGGTGCTTCTCTGCATGGTCAGGTAATGGATTAGCATCCTGATCGCTTATCGATTGTGCTTATGCACTTTTCAGAGTTATTTTGAGGGGAAACATTCAACACTACCTGTCTGAAACTTGGAATCGGGGTTCCAAATTCAAATTCTATCTGCAACCAAGCAGCTGATATTCACTGAGTAAAACTAGTTCCTGAACTCCATGCTCAATTCTGTTATCCAAACGGGGTATTACACTGTTTATATGGGATCTTATATATATACTTATGATATTATGGTGTCTAAATGGTAACATCACAACATGTTATTTGCAAAGGGAGGCCTAACTTGTGAGGAACTTTTGACTTGCTACAGGACGGACGCCTTCTATGTGAATCGCTTCCAACTTACGGCACAGGGAAGGAGGCAGGGAACGAGGCGAACTACATCGTCGGCATGTCGTCGTGCTACCCTAAGCCAGGATCCATCAAGGTCAGCGACGGCGAGGTGCTGACCATCGTCTCCAACTACAGCAGCGCCCGCGAGCACAGCGGCGTCATGGGCCTGGTCTACATCCTCGTGGCCGAGCCGCAGCAGCCGGCTCCGTCGCCATCCCTTTGCTTCAGTTTCCCGGCCCCATGTGAGTTCCAACAAATTTTCACTCATTTCTGCAGCCCATTTTCTTTCTGAGTGAACTCTGAAAACTGCAAATGTGTAACTAAACTCTTATTCTCTCTTTTGTGCATTGAGTAGGGTGCCTGCCGGCATGGATGTCTAGCAACATGTGAAGAGTAGATTATCATCTACCTGCAGTGCAAATTGTGACGCCAGAAGAAGCTGAACCTATCACCGTGGATCAATCGTCATAGTTATAAGATGGATGTGTTTTTGTCATACTATTACTATACTACTCCCTCCGTCCGGAAATACTTGTCCGAGAAATGGATGTATCTAGATGTATTATAGTTCTAGATACATCCATTTTATCCATTTCGGTGACAAGTATTTCCGGACGGAGGGAGTACTAGCTAATATACAGAAGCGGTCACCAGTCGGTGAGCAATGTCATATCGATGGACCATCAGTTTCTGATGCTTTGTAATTAATCATTATCAGTAGTAGCAGTGTATGAAGCTGAGTTGTACGAGTTGATCACCACCAGAAGAAAAACTAGTGTCGATATTTCATTGCTTGCTTCCTTGCAATTGCAAGGTTGATACTTCCTCCGTCCAGAATTACTTGTCGTAAAAGCAGATAAAAATGGGTGTATCTAGAACTAAAATACGTCTAGATACATTCATTTGTCCGACAAGTAATTCCGAACGGAGGGAGTATGTCCTTATATAGACCCTTTAGGTCAGTTAGCACAATATATATTTCAGACACACCCTGAATACTCCTAAACTAGGTTGGGTCCATCCAAGAGATAACCTGGATTCTACCCACAAACGTATTTCTAGACTAAAGCTAGGTTCATCTACGAGAGAACTGAACTTTTTCCACAAACATACTCTTCTACCAGGATACACATACACATCCTAGATAGTTCCAGACCAAGCTTAATAGGCAATTGGACTCTAAGATGCCACAACAAAACACAATGTACGAATGGGCTTGGGCATATACGTTGAAGTTGGTTGTGCTGGCACTAATTATGCTGCAAAGATTTCAGACAGTGAAAACGAGACGCAGCCTTAACGTCCAAGCAAGCAGTCGAGTCGACCGTCATCTCATACGGTAGCAATATCCGTAAGTCAAAATCTTGCCCTTTTTCTACTGTACAGTATCTACTACAAAATCTAAAAGAAAAGAAAAACGGAACGTGTTGACACCCAGTGCAAGTGACGTTTTGGAGGATTCTTTCTATAAGGCACATTACCAGCTGCCCAGCTGGCACATTACCCATTGCAGGAAAAGTTCTTTCTTCCCTTATCAGAAAACAACGTGTTGAAGTTGAACTCCGTAAATAATAATATTCTATTCATTCGAAATTAACTGTCGCTAAAATGAGTGTCTTAAGATGACAACTTTCCAAAGGCAATTATACATCTGATCGCCAACGAGGCTCCCGTGCTCATTTTGTAGACAGTGACCGTGGCCGGGGGACATGGCAAGCTGACACCAAATGTGCCCAGATTTTACGCGGCCGACGACGCCCAAAGTCTTGGTTTCCAGTCCACCTGGATTTCTATCCACATCATTCAACATTACTAATACTAGTACTAGATGACACGCTGGAAAAAAAGCATACTCCGTTAACTTGTCAGAGGAATGGATTTATCCAGATGTATTTTAGTCTTAGATACATTCATTTTTATTCATTTTCACGACAAGTAATTCCGGATGAAGGGAATACAACCAGGCCGGTTTTAAACAAGTCTTTATACACTATCATTCAGCATTAAAATTAAGTCAGCTCCGGTTTATTTCACGCAAGTTACTCCCTTCGAGGCGCTGCACAACTTTGTACTAAACCAAATATGGATTGGTAGCTTCCAAACAAACAAGCGGACAAAGAAAAATTGTAGCTAGCCATCACTAACATTAGCATAAACCCCTTGCAACCCAAGAGGCTGAAAATCCACGAGACACAGGTCAGGGAGGGAGGGAGGGGGGCCTCTCTCAGGGCAGCCCTTCTTTTTATATATCACAAGAGCAAAGAGCTGCTCACACAGAGTGACTCCCCGTGTCAGGGAACACAAATCAGAGGCTAAAACATCTAAACACTAGATCGGGCTCACACCTAACAGATTAGCATTTGTATCAATATAGGTCGTGATGGCGACCACGCTAAGGGTCCGGCTGCTCGCCCTTCACCGGCGTCTTGGTGCCGAAGACCGCCATCGCAGCAGCAGAGCCGCCGTTCTGGTCGCTCAGGCTTCTGGCCACCACCAGATCGCTCACGACGTCAAAGTTGAGCCTTCCGTTAACTTTCTTCCCGCTGCGTAAATCGCAAGTGTTGTCAAGATAAGTAATTGTTTTCGCATTGACAGTTGATCGAGGGCAATTTCCAGAATGTAATCCTTTACCTGTTTAGGCGGGTGTTAATCGCATTCAGATCCTTGGAGGGGCTCTGAAATGCATGTGTGCTCTCCCCGACGCACGCGTAATAGCTCTTGGAGCTCGGCGAAAGCAGGGTGTCCATCTGAAATCATTAATTTCATCACTGTCAGCAACGTTGATCAAGCACTAGCACAACAATTTAGGGTCACAAATGATCAGGATGATGTACAAACTTTACAAAACTATTCACCTTTGACGATCGTAGCGGGGAGACGTATACATTATGAGTAGCAGAAACTTTCTTTGGAGACATGTCAGGAAGGTTTGGAAACCTAGACAGCCGAGGAGATTCTGGAAATGGGGCTGATGTGACAAAAAAACAAACACTTCAGAAAAATCATTTGCAGATCCAGTATTTGAACAATCTTGCTCATTTTCAGTTAATCGATGCGTACCATCACCACCACTTTTTGGCTCATTATTTCTGTTCGGACTGGTACCAGGCCCAAGATCCACCAACAAAGGCTTGACGGTAGGAATAAATACTTCATTGTAGAAAGTGATGATATCAACATGGTCCTCTCCTATTTTCTGTCATGAAAACAGTTTATCAGATACTCCTTCAGAATAAAAGCCAATTGAACAGCAGGAAAAAAAATCCCTTGAACAATAAAAACAAGGTGGAAGTTTTACCCCACTGCGGCTCCTTGATGGCCAATTGACATAAACACTACGGAAAACCTGTGGCTTGCACTGAGACTGTTTTCTGTAGCTGAAAATAATCTCCTTGAAGGTAAGGGCCATTTGAGATATCTGTGAAAAAAGATACATGAAGAGTAAAACAATTGTAGCGAGCAAGGCCTTTGATCTGAAGGTTTTTCAAGGACAGTGATTTAAACATACCTTTGCAACTCCATATATGCAGCACAGTATGATCTGGTCAATGTGCCTGTTGAAAAAGAGAGCAGTTTGTTGGCTGATAATTTGCTGGACGAGGGAGTATACTCGCTCCAAAATTTGCTGACTAAGTTGCAATCTTTCACAGAGACATTTGATTCTAATGGCTGCAAGTTTTGTGATCTGCAGGGGGGCACAAAAGGGTACGGTATGATCAGCAACCATTTTAGTGCATCACATTACATCGCATCAAAAACAAACACCCACCTTGCTCAAGAATACACCTATTCCTGTCTCTGCGCATGTTTCTCCTCCTGCTGCCGGATTAGGTCTTGTTGGGCTGCAATTAAGAACACAAAAGGCAAAGTTTCAGTTTAGCATCTCGCTAATAACCTGAAGAGTTCACACAGGAATCAGGAAGAAATGTTAAACCTTGCAAATGCCGATTGAAGAGGAGGTAGAAACTTTGATTTGATGGCATCCTTTACTGGTGATCTAAATGAGTTGTCCACCAGCACATTTCTCCTTTCAGTACATGCTCTTTTGGGTGGTCTAACTTCATCTTTATCTACAGAAAATATCATCGACACACAAGAAGTTTAGTAACTCCATATACCAAGTGGGAAAGCCCTAAAAATGCTACTCATTTAGCAACACAAATTCAAAAACATGATATAACAGGCATATGTTAGTGGTGGCTTCACAAAACTACTACCTGGTGAGCGTTCTTGCTTCTGAAATGGAAGAGGTGGAAGGCCCCCCAGTGAAATATCATGATGCACCGCAATAGCATCAAGCGAAGGCATTGGTTCAGCCAGTAAACCTAGCCGGTTTATTTCCACAGACAATGTTGGTCTAGCAACAATTAAGGAATTGTACATTGAGGAGCCTTTCTCCCATGCCATGCTTTCGAGAAGCCGCTCCTCGAGTGAATTCAAATGACGCTTCAGCTCTCGCGGAAGTGTATCTTCATGTCTCACAAAGCTCTCTATGACTTTGCTCAAGTCAAAAGCTGTGATGCCAGTTTTCTCTAGCACAGCTGGGAACATCATTGTGACTGTCTTGTGAGTGGCCAGAACTAACTCAGCAGAACAGGCAATCATACAACGATGGAATCGCTCATTAGACAGAAGTGACGTAAGATTGCTCCCACTCAAGATCTGTGACTCTGCTCTGCACATTGACTCCAGAACTCTATAGTACAGCTTAAGAGCTTCCATTTTCCTTTGCTCTGTCCAGATAGCATCCATCCCATTTGTGTTTCGCAAACTAGTACACATACGCTCACCAAAAGAACTGCCTGTGAATATGGCTCCAAGTATAATGGCAGCTCTGCATGTGATGTCATCTGTTACATCCTTATCACATGCAGAGAAGAAGCGCAGCAACTCCCCAGAAGGTTTGGGAGGGAGGGGCGATATTGTACTCCGAAGCCACTTGGCAGTTGTCATGGCGGTGCTCACTGGGGTGAAAGGAGCCATCTTTGAGTTGCAGAAACTATTTCCATTAGGTGACGGACAGAAACGTGGAGGAGACATTGGGGCTCGACTTGCTGTTGATTTCGTAGGTGAGGCCATAACATCATCATACTTTCTCTGCAAGATCACAGATAATGTTATTAAAGATCAAAGCTTTTGAGCTATGGAAGAATGTAGGAACGGGTATAGGCTCTCATTAGTAATTACCTTCGTGCCCGGTAATTTAAGGGCACCTCCTGACAGACTTCCACTGCCAAGCAAACTGTCCTCATCATTAGCAAACATCCGTGCATCTAGTTCTCCCTTTGTATCAAGTCCATTCTCATATTCCTTTTCCAGGACCTGCAAACTTGATTTCAATGAATCTTCCTCGAGAAAATTCTTGAAAAACTTCAAGCCCTCTGCATCAAAGAACAAGGTAGCTGTGACATCGGGCAACAAAAAATTCCTGAAAGACAAACGTAGAGTACAAAACTTGAAGAACTTTCATTTGCAGACTAGACTCATACCTGGATCAATAAAGGATAAACTGCCCTGCTGGTATTCTGAAACATCCGAGCATGGTTTCTTTTGTAAAATATCCATTATGAGAATGTTCGTCTTCTGCAGTGCTTTGCTCAACTCCTCTTCTGAGGTAAGATATCTTTCACAGAGGGATGCAATAAGATTGACTCCCTTATCTGTCTTCTTAGCTGATTCAAATCAATAAAGAGCATCCATCAGAAAGCTGTAACTGACAATGGCTGTGTGCACCAATCGATGCAGAGGCCAGGGATTAACCTCCTTTTTGGATAAAAAAGATGTAGCTGCCAAACAAGCTAAGCATGAAAATAGTCGAAACAAAGAGGGGATCATTACCAAAGCAAGACGAATCCTCGATACTGAAGTTCCTTAGCCGCACGGGGATATGAATAATAAGCACAGCCTGCAAGCA
Organism: Elymus sibiricus; assembly: GCA_039707655.1. Classification (NCBI taxonomy): domain Eukaryota; kingdom Viridiplantae; phylum Streptophyta; class Magnoliopsida; order Poales; family Poaceae; genus Elymus; species Elymus sibiricus. Next base: position 211,978,564 of record CM077675.1, on the reverse strand, counting down.
ACAAGAAGTATTCATTGTTTACAAGTTAGACTGATATCATACATGGACATTTTGTCTTGTTGCATGAGAAGAGAAGATCGGGCCACACATGTGAAATTGATCATAGTAGGGAGTCCTTACCAACACAGAAACCAACTCAGTTGTGGATGTTAAAAGATTCTTCACAGCACTTGATGTTTGGTTTCTCAGAACTAAGAAGAGTAACCATCCAAAGTTATAATATTCAGAAGCTTGTTGCACATTTAGCTCTGAAGAATTATTTGCAGGTTTGCCATCATTTAACAGGAATAGCTCCTGGTATGCACGTCTGTAATGCCTGAACAAGAGAAACATGGGTGCCGTTTGTCAAACACAACAGCTCATAGATGCTCAAAACTGGAAGAAAAAAAACTACAAGAAAGAGCGATAAGGGCAGCAGCAAATGAGCTAAGATTTAGTGAACAGAATTGCTATATGGGCATTTGAGGTTCCATGTAGTCACAGGTGAAATGATCACGCAGACAAAAGACACAAGATAAAGCATAGAGGAACTTACCGGCCTAAGGAGCATAAATGGACAAGATTGGCTTGCAGCTCCTGTAACTGAAACCAAACAAAGGAATGACATTTAATCAGCAAGGGATGAACACCTAATATGTGTTTCAGTTCTGAAACAGGGAAGAAGACAATTTTGTGTGTGCATAAAAAGAACTACCTCAAGCCTCTTCTCCCAATCTGAACCATAGAGACCAGTCAGAATGAATCCAACCTTTATGCAGAACTGAGGCATCTCCTTGAAAAAATCAACAATCCTGCAGGGCATCGACAGAGATGAGAAACAGACTAGCAAGCGCAATTGAGGGCTTGATTGAAAGAAAAACTGCAGCGCTCACTTGAGTTTGAATGCCCTCAAAATCTGGCGCAGCGTGATGCCACGGTCTTCCTTGGCCTTCCCTGTGTTGCCGAGCTTTGACACGCAGTAAAGAACACAAGCGGACCAGGACCTCTCGATCTCCTCGGGCTATTGAGCACAAGAAACACAAATTTTAGCTACTGTGCATCAGAACATGACATGGTTTGTGGACGAAGGCGACGAGATTTACCGATCCACTGCCCAGGGATGACATGCTGGACAGGAGGATGACCTTGGTCTCCTTGAAGAGCTGCATCGCCTGCCTCGTGGTGCTCTCGTCGAACACTAGCTTCCTCTGTTCGCCAGCAAATAGAGTAGTTCAGAAAATTAGATGATGATAGACCAAACTCAGACCTGGAAATTGCGCACAAGATGGAAGCTTGTCATCTGCCCCAAATCATGGTCAAAGATCAGGCGGAATAAACAATTTAATACACTCTGCCTGCAGGTAAATGAGTTTGGCTCATCTTGAGTTAAGACGATAGAAAAACATACAGGTTGTACTACAATAGATAGCACAAATTAACAGTAAAGAATGCAATTTTTTAAAGATTTGGAGGGAGTAACCAAAACACGGATCAGAGAAATTAGGCGCTAGAAAATCATTCGCCCCAAAAAAGAAGTCGCCAAGATAATCGCGAAATAGCATCGCCCCCAGAGGATTTGAAAGCGATAAGCGCAGAATCACACGGAACCCGCACAAGAACCGGAAGGAGCGAGAAGGTAATCTAATCCAAGGGGACGGGAGCGCAGAATCCCAAGGATCTGGAGCATGAGGGCAAGAAAGATAACAAATTTCCCCCCAAACAATCGTACATGAAAAAAAGATAAGCGGGAATCGAATCCAGCATATAGAACGGGAGAAGATGGAGTCGGGACCACGGAATTCGAGAATGGCGCAACGCCCGCCATGGTTTCTTGTTGAATCTTGGCGGAAACAATCTAATCTAAGCGGGGAAAGCAGGAACAGATCGGCGCAGAGAACTGAACCCCTGGTCCAAGAACCGGAAAGAAGGCAGGGGGTAGATTGATTGGGGCCCGTACCTTGCAGACATCAGCGAAGCGCTCCTCCATTGCGGCGGCGTTAGCGTTGGCGTTGGCGTTGGCGCCGCCGTTCATCCTCCCCAGGGGCGTGGACGTGGAGCACGCCGTGACCCCCGAGCCCGACCTCGCGGGCTGCGGCGCGTCTGCTCCGTCCATAGGTCAACTCCCCCAGTAGGACCTCCGGGGACGGACGGAATCTGGAGGCTATGAACTCCGGCGAGCGGGTGCGGCGGTGAGTAGGGTTGTTGCGGTGGGGCGGCGTGGCGGAGAAGGGTCTGGGAGGCGGGGCAGGGGGGAAAGAGGTGGGAGTGCGCGCCAAAAGAGAGGATTTTTATGTCCGGTGCGGCGGCTGCGCGGTGGGCCCGCGCGGGGTTTTGGCGGGAGAGGCGCGACGGAGATGGCGGGAGATCTGCCCTGCGTGGGCCCTATACGGCGGTGGGGGATGTCGGGATCCGCGGCCACGTGCGGCTCGCGGCGGCAGCGGAGCGGAGGGGGAAGCGTGTCCGGCTCGGTCTCAGTCTAGGACGGTGAGGTGAGAGGCTTGCGATGCACGATACTACATAGAGTTCCGTTATGCAAAATACTCCTACAAAGTGCATTTGACTTTTTCTGGCTTTTATCGTACAATATTGACTGTGATTTTCATTTACTGACATATGAGATAAAATTGTCTCCCATGACAATGCATTTAGAGATGTTCAATCCATGACAATGGAAATTCAAACGTGTCTTAAGGGAGTATAACATAATAGTAGCCAGTGGCGCCACTGGGGCGTGACGAGCAACCAAGGGGGGCCAATTTCAAAATAAAACCAATTTTTGTACAACAACAGATGCTACTTACAGTCTCACAATATAAATGTCGGGAATCCATTGCGTCGGCACAACCGATGCTTGGATCCGGCGTCACTGCCTCACTGGAGGCGGGCACGAACGCCGTGGCGGAAGCGCAACCCCTCCGTTGGCGCGCCGAGCACGAACCAAGGGCGTCCTCAGACGATAACATGGCGTGGCGTGCCCGCCGTGCGAGGCAGCGGGCGCGGTAGGCGGCAGAGGCCCTCCGGCGGTGGATGTTGGAGAGGAGGAGTCACACTCTCCGGCGCCCCGTAGGATGCACCAGTGCGGGCGCCGCAACCGTGTTGTGGTGAACGTCGGCTCCTCCCAGGAAGGATCTGTCATCGACCTGATGTCCACCGGCACCGTCCCGGTTACGGGCTCCGACGAGGAAGAGTAGGGCATGGGAGATGCCGGGAACTCGAATCCCGTGAGCTGGTGTCGGGGAAACGACACCTATGGGACCGAAGGATCCCTTTACGGTTCGGCAAGGGAGAAAGGACAGCACAAAGAGCGGAACTAACGATCAACGCGAGGGGATTTTACCCAGGTTCGGGCCGCTCGGAAGCGTAAAACCCTACTCCTGCTTGGTTGTATTACTGTGGATGTTCTTGGCCCAGTTCTGGGAGCTACAGTAGCAGCTACGCATACAGAATGGGTCGAGTCTGGATCGGGATCTGGCTCCCCCCCTGTAGCTACGCCTTGGGCCTCCTTTTATATGTCCAAGGGGTCTCCAACAGTGGCGAAGTACAAGAGGTGTAAAGTATCTACAGGATCTCATGATTACCAGTATCTCATGATTACTACTGACGCCTTAGGACAAACGTCTTAGGACAAGACGCATTCAATGCTCTGAACAGGTGTCCCTGCCTTTCTTGGGGATGGAAAAAAGGACTCGTCCCATCAGCACCGCTTAACCCCTTCTGCGGCCAGCGCCGTGACACGCAACCAGGAGGACAAGCCCTAAACGACAGGCTGGTCGCTGCGCTGGAGCGGCGGCACTGTACTGAAGCGGTGGGATCTTGCCGGGTGCTGATCTTGCCGGGGGCTCGACGGGCCAGCCCGGCAAGATCTTGCCGGACGCCCAGCCTCCGGTCTTCTGATCTTCAGCTTAAACGCCTTCTTGATATCTTGCATCTGTCTCCAGCCGTCCTCCGGCAAGCCTTGCCGCAGGTATGGCTACAACTGTCCGTGCACAAGTACGGGGTACTAAAGGACCCGATCTTTAGTACACCGACAGGAGCCCCCGGGCCTAGGCCATACACGGGTGCGAGGCGTTGTTGGGCTAGACCCAAAACAGTGCACAGGCACGCGTGGCAGGAGTTGTTGTCATAATCTTCTCTTTTACTGCGCCGAATGCGGAACGTGGGGGACGTGCGCGGAACGACCGCAGCCTCCGCTCCTTCCCCATAAAAAGGAATCCGCAGGGGCGCTGCTCATTTACCACTCATCTTTTCCAATCTGGACGCTGCCATCGTCCTCCTCCTCGAGCCTGAAACGCGCCTCCTCCATTCTTCCGCCACCCGCACACCCTCGCCACCTTCGGACTCCGCTTCCACTGCCGCCATGCCGCCAAAAGCAGGCAAGGGCAAAGCGGCGAAAGCCGCCGGCTCAGCCGCAGGAGCAGATGAAGGGGATCTGGTGCGGATGCGGAGAGAGCGCGCCGTCTTCGACCCGACGCTTGACGGGCACACCTTGATTACTCAGTACAGGTGCGTATGGGGGAAGGAGACAAATGGCCATCCCAAAACTCGCGCGCTTTCGGCTTCCGCCGGGGGCGGCGCGGATAGATACCCTTTCTTCGCTGCTTATTTTTACTGCGGGCTCTGTCCTCCTTTCTCCGACTTCTTTGTCGACATCATGTACACGTACGGGTTCCGCCTTTTGGATTTCACGCCGAACGCCGTAACGTGCATGTCTGTCTTTGCGCATCTTTGCGAAAACTTTGCTGGAGTGGTCCCCAACACGGCCCTCTTCCGCCACTACTTCATCCCCCGCATCGAGGCAGGAGACGCCCTCTCTGGATCTATCACTTGGATTCCAAGGACATGGAACAAGGATATATACCCAGGGGGTCTCTACCGCAAGAAGTGGGATGAGTGGCGATCCGAGTGGTGCTGGATCCAGGAGAAAGACCCTCAGCCATTCTGCGTGCCCCGGCAGAAGAAGGTGGCCCGTGGTGAGAATTGGAGCGACCTCGACCCTGAAGACAAGAAGCTCACAATTTCAATCACCAGGATCCACCGCCTGAAGGCTGCCAGGCTCACGATTGAAATGGTTGGCGCAGATTTCCTTCGCCGGCGCATCGCCCCTCTGCACAATAAGGGGAGGCCAGCCTGGGACTTCAAGAACGCAGCAGATATTATGAGGCTGCGCCCTGGCTTGAATCACAACTTCACGGTCTTGCAGCACATGTATCTCTGCCACAAGCTGTTCAGGCCTGACGGGAGGTTCATGTTGCCGCCCGGAGTCGTGCCTCTGTGCCACAACTCTGCCCTGAGCTCAATCATTGCTATGATGCCAGTGTGCAACGCCCACGGCCTTGACGGGACTTGGGTAGAGCCGCCTCCAGAGCAAGTGCAGGAGTTCTTCGACAACTTGTCGGAGAGGGCCATCCGGGAAGATCCCAAACTTATCCGTCCCACCACCGATGAAGAAATAGCTTACATTGCTAGCAGGGCGGAAGAGGCAAACCTTGCCGTGGAGGCCGGCGACTTTGGCTTCACGGGAGGAGACACCAGTGAAGAAGAGACGGTGCCAGAGGAGACCTCTTCCGAGGAAGAGGAAGTTGCCGGGGAGCAGAGCGGCATGGTTGCCGGGGGCTCTACCGTCGAGGGCGCAACCGAGGAGCAGCCGCACGAGGAGCCCCCAGCTCCAGGGAAGAAAGGCGCGCTCTTCGGAAAGCCAGCTCTGACGCCCCGGCAAGTCAGCCTCCCTCAAGAGATGAGGTTCCCAGCAAGAAGGCGGCCGGCAAGGCTGCGCAGCGGCAAGAGGCCCAACAACCGCCCGTGCGACGTACGACACGCTCGACCGTGGCACAAACTGGTGCAGCGGGAGCGTCCCATACGACGGCACCAGCGGCTGGAGCAGTAGGGTCGCAGCAACCTACTGCTTCCGCTGCAGCCAAGCGCGCCAGGTCTCCTTCTCCACCTCCTCGCCCAGGTGCCGAAGCGGAAGTCGTTTTCGACCTCTCTGCCTTGGAATCCGAAGAAGAAGAGTAAGGGCCTTGCCGCACCTTATAATTCCTGCTTTTCTGGCTTCACTTGACTAATTCACTTTGGCTTGTCTCCACAGAGATGCAGAAACCTTGGCGCAAAGGATGGCGAAGAGGGCGAAGACCTCAACGGGCGACGAACCGCCGACAAGCACCTCAGGTGCGCCAGAAACGATCAACATCAGTCCGGAGTCGAGCCCACAACGCAGTCCTCAACGCAGCCCCCGGCGCAGCCCCCAGCGTGAGTCCGTTATGCACTTTCCGCTGGCAAGTGCCGGGGTGCGTATCTTCACTGCTGACATCTCCGGGCGTGCAGGAGCGGAGCGGCAACAAGGAGTACCAATGGGAACCGTCCCTGACGTGCCGCCGCCATCGACTACACCGCCCAAAGATGAGCCTTCGGCAAGCGAGCTTTACCGCGATGAAGAAGAGCCGGCGAGCACTAGCTCCGGCAACCCTCCTCAGCAGCTCGACGCAGGTAAACCGCTCGCCTCAGAGTACTTGCTACTCCTGTTTTTCTCTCTTTTTTTGTCTTCTTGAACTTCAATCTTGGTCTCATCTTGCTTCCCTTCCCGGGCTTCTAGATTTCCTCTTGGCGGAACCCATGGATGTCGAAACCGTCATCGAGGAGACCGCCAGGGACGCTGCCGCCGAGGCCGACAGGGTCGCAGCGGACGAGGCCGCCAAGGCCGCACAGGAAGAGACCGCCAAGAAGTCTGCTGAGGGGACCGACGGGGAGACCGACGATCGCACTGACGACATTCCTGCCGCAGGAGCGCCTGGCGCTACACCGGTCGCGGAGCCCCCAGCTGCCGGTGAAGATCAACCGTCAACATCTGGCGTGCCCCCGTCAAGCAGTTACCTCAAGGCCGGCGACAACCTTTTCGTCAGCATGCCAGGGACGTCAAGCACTGGGGCGCCGGTGGAAGGAGAAACTCTGGATGGAGACGTCATCGCCGCCTCCAGCAGCAGTGAACCCAAGGAAGAGCAGCTACTCCAAGCCGTGCACGACAACTATCAGAAGCTCCAGGCACTCTACCGCGCCCGGAAGGATAAGCTGGATTCCAGGGCAGCGGTTGTTGATGCAGCAGAGGCGGACTTCCAAAAGCGCGTCGAGGAGACGCAGGCTTGGTATGCTGAGGCCTTCCAAGAGCTGAAGACTGCTCGGGAACAGCTGAGCGAGAACTAGAACGACCTCCTCATGAAGCAATCTGATGTCGAGAAGGTACAGGAGGAGACTGCACGGCAGGCCGCCGCAGCAGAAGCTCGCCTGACGGAGCGCCGCATCGGGCTCGATGCTCACGAAGAGGACCTTACTGCTCGCGAGGAGGCGCTTGCCGCCAAGCTCCGCAGCAAGAACGAGGAGATCGAGAAACTTGTCGCGCAGCGGACCCAGGAGCTAGAGCGGAAACACATGGAGACGCTCAGAGCTCTGACTGAAGATCACGCCGGCAAACTGAAGGAAGCCGTCGATGCTGCCGGAGCTGCAGAGGCCGCCAAGAGCTTGCTGGAGGGGAAGGTGAAGAAGCTAGAGGCTGATCTCGAGGATCACGGCAAGAAAGTCTCAACACTCGAAGCCGAAAGAGACAAAGCTTTTCACAACTTGATGGAGGCCCAGGTTGCCGCATCCGAGAAGACTCATCAGCTCACCTCCGCCAAGGAATCCATCATTGATCTGGAGAAGAAGCTGACCACGCTGAAGGAGACCCTTGAGACCGCCAGGGGTCGGGAGAAGACCTTGATCAAAGACCTCCACAATGAACAGGAGCTGCTTAAGAGCGCTGCCGTCACACACAACGACTATGTGGCAGGCGTGCAGATCTGGACTGAGAAGCTCATCGACGTTGCAGAGAAGCTTGCCGCGCAACTGTCCATCATGGGTCTGCAAGGCTTCAGGTATTCTTCTGACGACAGGGTGTCCACAAGCGCCAGGCTGACCATGTTCTTTGACCGCATGCTCGAAGCCTTGGAGCAGCTTCACTCTGACCGAACATCCCAGCTGGCGAACGAATCCCGCAAGCTCTGCCAGGCCGTCCTCCGCGAGGTGCTGGTCAAAGTTGTGCACAAGAACCCCGGCATCAACCTCTCCAACGTCTTCAAACGCTTGCCGAAAGATGTGGACGTCAAGGTACTCGAAGATCTTGTCGCGCCCATCGTTGACAGGGTGAGACAAGTCAAGAGGGTTGAAGGCGATCGCCGGGATTAGCCGTTTCTCTTTATCTTGTCGCCATCGCTCCATGCCAAAGACAATTTATCTTTAGTTAGAAACGCGGCAACTATCATGTAATATAACTTGCTGTCTCTGGATTAATGTATGCTATTCCCCTCGTTTGATTTCTTTCTGTATGGTGTATGCCCTACGCTTATGCTGGGAACTTGCCGGTGCGCACCCCCGCGAGCGCTGGGTTCGGGACTTCAGCAACCTGCTGGAGGCGCAGCTACCGGCAAGAAACCTTGACGTTTTCAGTGCAGCCACCTAAACTGTTGAGCGGACTCGAAACAGAGTAAGGGCGCGACCGATCATGACAAGGTTCCATCGCGTGCAGGTTTTCCATACAAAAGTCGAAATCATTCAAGGAGGATAGCCTTACAACAAAAATCTGTTTTAAAGGGTTTCTGCAACTTAGCTTTTCGTTGTTGTTCTTCTTCCGGCGAGATGTCAACCTTGAACGTCGCCCGTCGGTATCCATACCATCCCCCCCCCCCCCCCGGCAAACTTGCATGCGAGGGAAAGGGTTTCTGCAACTTAGCTTTTCGTTGTTGTTCTTCTTCCGGCGAGATGTCAACCTTGAACGTCGCCCGTCGGTATCCATACCATCCTCCCCCCCGGCAAACTTGCATGCGAGGGAACCTTCTATCCTTTTGAGAAAAAGAAAGAAGAGAAAATATGGAACCTTGGCGGTTCATTAGCTCTTACCGGAAGCAAGCGCAATACAAGATCTCAGATAAGCATGCATATAAAATGACATGAAATCGACAAGAATTGTAAAACACTTAGCTTAATTAAACTATGCACACGGTCTTTGCCTGGCTTTGTACAAAGGATTACATGCTGCATCGGCAAGACTTGTACAAAAGGTGGTTGCCGGGAGCGTTTCTGTGGCAAGAACCTAAGGTTCTGCGCGGAACCGCTGCTAACCGGCAACCGCGCCTTACGGGTAGAACTTACGAAGATGTTCGATATTACAGGAGTTGCTCACTGGTATGCCATCTTCGGTCTCCAGGCGGACAGCGCCAGGCCTGGTGACTCGTACTACCCGATAAGGGCCTTCCCACTTCGGCGTCAACTTGTTGGAATTCTTGGCCGACTGAACGCGCCGAAGAACAAGGTCGCCTTCCTCAAGACTCCGGGCATGAACCTTGCGGCTATGATAGCGGCGCAAAGCTTGCTGGTAGCGTGCAGCACGCACAGCAGCCCGAAGACGATCTTCCTCAAGGAGCACAGCGTCATCTTACCGCAGCTGCTCTTGCTCGAGCTCATCATAAGCGAGCACTCGAGGTGACCCGTATGTGAGTTCCGTGGGGAGAACTGCTTCAGCCCCGTAGACCAGGGCGAAGGGAGTCTGGCCGGTAGCTCGATTTGGTGTCGTTCTGATTGACCAAAGAACCGCCGGCAGCTCATCAATCCAGCGTCTTCCGCACTTGTGCAGCTTGTCGAAAGTTCTGGTCCTGAGACCGCGCAGCACTTCAGCATTTGCCCTCTCTGCTTGGGCGTTGCTTCTCGGGTGAGCAACGGAGGCAAAACAGATCTTGCCGCCAAGGTCTTGGACGTACTGCATGAAGGTGCGACTCGTGAACTGCGTACCGTTGTCGGTGATGATCTTGTTCGGCACACCAAACCGGCACACTATTCCCTTGAAGAACATGACCGCTGACTGTGCTATCACCTTTCTCACTGCTTCCACTTCCGGCCACTTCGTGAACTTGTCGATAGCAACGTACAAGTACTCGAAGCCCCCGGCAGCGCGGGGGAAGGGACCCAGTATGTCGAGTCCCCAGACCGAGAAGGGCCAGGAAAGAGGGATTGTCTGAAGAGCTTGAGCTGGCTGATGAAGTTGCTTTGAATGGAACTGGCACGCTTCACACTTGGTTACTAGTGCAGTTGCATCCTGGAGAGCAGTGGGCCAGAAAAAACCTTGCCGGAATGCCTTGCCGACAAGAGCTCTCGAGCCTATGTGGGAGCCACATATGCCTCCATGAATCTCTGCCAACAGCTCTAGTCCATCCTCCCGAGGAATGCACTTCAATTTCACACCGTTGGGTCTCTTTCTGTACAGGACGTCGTCGACGAACTGGTACATACTAGACTGACGGGCTACTTTCTCCGCTTCTTCCTGTTCCTCAGGGAGTTCTCCTGTCTGAAGGAAATTAACTATGTGCTGTGCCCATGCCGGAGCCTGTGGCTCGACGACAAGGACTAAAGGCATCTCTTCGGCCGCGGGAGCGCTTGCTTCAACGGCAAGAACCTGAGGTTCTGCGCAAAGCTGCTGCTCACCGGCAACCGGCATATCCTCAGCTGCGGGGGCGCGTACTTCTGCGGCAAGAACCTGAGGCTCTGCGCGAAGCCGCTGCTCACTGGCAACCGTGTCGTTCCCGGCAACTTCCTTGCCGGCGGCTTCTGGAAGCTCTGCCGGGAAGTACTTGCCGGTACTTAACTTCCTTCTCTTGTCCGGCCTCGTCGGTGGTGTTACGGATGGCTGAGTCAGCCGGAGCACAAAAGTTCCTGGTTCCACAGGTAACTTAAGGGCAGCACGCTTCGACAGGTCGTCAGCAATGCAGTTCTCTGCTCGAGGAACATGCTCTGTTTGCAAACCGTCAAAACGCTCCTCCAGCCTTCTCACTTCATCGACATAAGCTTCCATCAACGGGCTCTGGTAATCCTTGTTGACTTGCCTGACGACAAGCTGGGAGTCACCTCTGACGACGAGCTTCTTGATCCCAAGGTCTGCCGCGATCCTGAGACCGGCAAGCAGCCCTTCATACTCTGCGGTCTTGTTCGTTGATCTCTCCCGGGGAAAGTGCATCTGAATCACGTACTTGAGGTGCTCTCCGGTGGGTGCGACAAGCAGCACGCCAGCACCGGCGCCTTGCAGAGAAAAAGCCCCATCAAAGTACATAATCCATTCGCGATCTGTTTCCTTGCCGGGGACAACCGACTCTTGAACTTCTTCGTCTGGCGTTGGTGTCCACTCTGCAATGAACTCTGCCAAGGCTCTGCTCTGAATAGTTGAAGTGCTTTCAAACTTGAGGCCAAAGCATGACAGCTCCAACGCCCACTCCACAATCCTGCCGGTTGCTTCTGGATTCCGCAAGATCCGTTGCAGCGGAAAGCGAGTGACGACGGTAATCTCATGTGCTTGGAAGTAATGGCGCAGCTTCCTTGAGGCCATAAGGAGGCCGAAGAGCAGCTTTTGCACACCAGAATATCTTGACCTAGCCCCCTGCAAAAGGGAGCTGACAAAATAGACTGGGCGCTGCACCATCTTCTTCTTCTGCACTGCTTCACTTGACTGCGCGGGCTCTGTCTTGTCGGCACCAGACTCTGCCGGGGATGGCTCTGGCTTGTCGCTTGACGGGCTTGCCGCTGCCGCTGCCTCTTCGTCTGCTTCTCTCTGCGGCACTAGCGCAGCACTAACCACTTGATTCGTTGCCGCTAGATACAGCAGCAACGGCTCTTGTGGCCTAGGTGCGACCAGTGTCGGCGGAGAGGAGAGGTACCTCTTCAAGTCTTGCAGCGCTGCCTCCGCTTCCGGAGTCCATTTCATTGGTCCTGCCTTCTTCAAGATTTTGAAAAAGGGCAGGGCGCGCTCAGCGGACTTGGAGATGAACCTGCTCAGAGCAGCCACGCAGCCGGCAAGTCGGCGCACATCTTTGACACGTCTTGGTGCTTCAATCTGCTCAATTGCCTTGATCTTGTCGGGATTGGCTTCAATTCCACGTTGAGACACAAAGAACCCGAGAAGCTTGCCGGATGGAATGCCAAACACGCACTTCTTGGGACTGAGCTTCAGATTGATCCTGCGTAGATTTGCAAACGTATCTTCTAGATCTTGTATAAGAGTTGCCTTGTCCTTGGTCTTGACCACTATGTCATCCATATAGGCTTCCATATTTCTATGCAGCTGGGTCTCGAAACCAATCTGGACAGCTCTTGCAAAGGTTGAACCAGCACTTTTCAACCCGAAAGGCATACGTATGAAGCAATACGTGCCACATGGGGTGATAAATGCGGTTTTCTCTTCGTCTTCTTTGGACATGAAAATCTGATGGTAGCCTGAATATGCGTCAAGGAATGACAGCAAATCGCAGCCAGCAGTGGAGTCCACAATCTGGTCGATGCGCGGCAAGGGAAAAGGGTCTTTTGGACAGGCTCTATTGATATCAGTATAGTCGATACATAGCCTCCATTTTCCATTCGCCTTGCGCACTACAACTGGATTGGCCAACCATGTCGGATGGAGGACTCCTCTAACCAGACCTGCTGCTTCAAGCTTTCTGATTTCTTCGGCGATAAACTCTTGCCGCTCCAAGGCTTGCTTCCTGATCTTCTGCTTGACGGGCCGCGCACGAGGGCAGACAGCAAGGTGGTGCTCAATTACCTCCCTGGGAACACCGGGGATATCAGATGGTTGCCATGCAAACACATCGATATTCGCCCGCAGGAAGGTAACGAGCGCGCTTTCCTATTTGTCATCAAGGGTGGAACTTATGGTGAAAGTTCCTCCCGTACCATCCTCCTTGGCGGGCACCTTCTTGGTCTCTGGTGGAGCAGCCTTGGATTTCTTGCTCTTGCCGGCAGAGCTCTCCGGCACGTCCTCAACGGGAGCGCAGCACTCTGAGGAGGTGCGCTTGCCGGAGTGGGTGCTAGAGGTCTTGCCGGGCTTCTTCTTCTTCCCGGGAGCTTCAGCGACAGGAGCAGGTGCCTTGGCGGCAAATGCTGCAACTGCCTCCCGGTAGAGCTTGTCGGTGCAGATAAGCGCATCCTTCTTGTCGGAGTGGATGGTGAGGACGCTCATCGGCCCGGGCATCTTCAGCACGTTATAGGCGTAGTGCGATGCCGCCATGAACTTGGCCAGCGCCGGGCGACCAAGAATCCCATTATAGGGTAATGGAATCTTGGCGACGTCGAAGACGATCTTCTCCGTCCTGAAGTTCAACTCGCTGCCAAACGTCACTGGCAGGGTGATCTTGCCCTTCGGCTGGTTCCTTCCCGGATTGACCCCTTGGAATGAGCATGTTTCCTCGAGATCTTCGTCGGGAATTTGCAATCTCTTGATCACATCGGGCGAGATCAGGTTTAGGCCGGCCCCACCGTCAACTAACATTTTTGTCACCTGGAGGTTGCGGATCGTTGGTGAAACCAACAACGGCAAGCACCCGACCGCAGTTGTGCGATCAGGGTGGTCCTCGGCGTAAAAAACGATAGGCGTGTGGGACCACCTCAGTGGCTTCCGGGCATCGAGCGAGGGCTCAACTGCATTAATCTCGCGCGCCCACTGCTTGAGCTGGCGGTGAGAGGAATGCAGCGAGGCGCCTTCGTCAACGCACATGGCCTCTGTCGCCTTCTGGAACTCGTGTTCGCTGGACTCGTCGCCCTCTGCATCATCATCATCATCCCCCTGCTTCTTGTCGCGGCCTCGGGCGGGCCGGTCCTTCTGTTGCTTGACCTTGCCGCGGCGACCTCCTCAACCGCGCTTCTTGCCGGACCCTCCAGCGCCATCCTGGGCCCTCTCCTTGTCTCGCCTTTCGTACTCGGCTCTCTGCTTCTCGACAAGCTCCTCAACTTGCCGGCAGTTTTGGAGATCGTGGCCCTTGGTGCGGTGGATCTTGCAATACTGCTTGGCGGAGCCTTCCGGCTTGTCGGCAGCCGCCAAGGCCTGACATGCGGCACACCCGGCAACCTCCTTGCCGGGGTCGTCAGTCTTGGCCTTCTTGGCGGTGCCGGGGTTGCCGGATCCCTCGACGGCAAGCACGGCCTTGCCCTTGCTCTTCCTGGCCTTCCGTCGGCCCTTCCTTGCCGGGGCAGCAACGTCTTCGCTTTCGGAGTCGACTCCTGCGCCAGCGTTCTCGCCGGGGAGTCTCCTTCCTTCTTCTGCCCGAGCACATTTGTCAGCCAGAGCGTAAAGCTCGGCGACATCCCTGACCTTGTTCATCGCAAGCTCTTCCCGCATCTTGCGGTTGCGCACATTCTGATGGAAGGCGCTGATGACAGCGGCAGGATGAACGTCTGGAATGTTGTGCTGGATACGGCTGAACCTCTGGATGTACTTGCGCAAGGTTTTGCCATCCTTCTGGGGAATGATATGCAAGTCGCTTTCCTGGCCAGGAGCTTGGTGGCCGCCAGTAAAGGCGCCAACAAACTCATGACACAGATCTGCCCAGGAGGAAATGGAATTCTCTGGCAGATGCATCAACCACGACCTGACGTTGGGCTTCAGCACCAACGGGAAGTAGTTGGCGAGGATCTTGTCGTCTCGAGCCCCGGCAGCCTGCACCGCAATGGTGTAGATGCTCAGGAACTCTGACGGGTGAGTCTTGCCGTCGTACTTCTCCGGCACCTCCGGCTTGAAAGAGCGGGAGTTGGGCCACTGGACTCGCCGCAGCTCACGAGTAAACGCTGGACAGCCCACCTCGTAAGGCAGGCTACCAGGATACCCTGGCGCAGGCTCGTCGACAGTGGGTCCCGCGCGCCGGTCGGACTGACGGCGCGCTTCCCGTCGCCGCTCGATGGTAGTTCGAGCGTCCTCCTTCTGCCGTTCCCGAAGAATCAGACGTTGATCGCGGCGAACCCGTGGATCGGACGACGCCGTGGAAATGTCATCACGGGCGTCGACCCGCCGAGTTAGCGACCGCTCTTGACGTGGTGGAGGGGAGCGTATCGTAGATGCACCGCCTCCGGTCTTCTCGCCATCGGCCCGCACCGGTCCAGTAGGCTGCCGCTGCGAAGGCTCTGCTTGCCGCGGCCTGTCGTTGTTGGCTAGACCGATGAGGCTCTGAATGGCAGCTCTCCACTCATCTAGCTTCTCCGCAGCGGGAGGGAAGTCTAGGAGCAGCTGAGCTCGCGCCAACGCTTCCGCTGGTGTAGGCGGCGGCGAAAGATGTGAAGAACGTGAGGTGCTCAAACTCCTAACTGGGTTAGAAGGAGCACCGTCATGGTCCTGCAACCGCGCGCGGCTTCCACCGGCGTGTTGACGTGGATCTTGGCCCCGTGCATCTTGAGAGTGATGCGCAGGGGTTTTCCCATGGGGATGCTTGGAACCACCGACGTCACGGTGCTGCACGTCGCGCGCGTCTTGAGAAGGCCGCGGTGCATGCGCCGGCGTGGGTGTCTTGGAAGGCGCCGTCCCGTCCTTGGAGATCGCTGCACCACCCGTAGGTAGCGTGGCCTTATCCTTGGACCTGGCGCTCGCCTGGCTCGGATCGCCAGAACGTCGCGGAGGCTCAAAACCTCCACCTCCTCCACCAGCGCCCGCGCCATCACCCGTCTGCGCAGGTACGGGGAGGCTGGACGCGGATGGATCAACCGCCGTAGCGCCCTTCTTCTTGGGGGCCATGGCGATGAATATGATCAAGAACCGGCGCGCCGACCGCTAGATCGGGTTCGCGCAACCTTTATCCCCCTACCTGGCGCGCCAAAGATGTCGGGGAAACGACACCTATGGGACCGAAGGATCCCTTTACGGTTCGGCAAGGGAGAAAGGACAGCACAAAGAGCGAAACTAACGATCAACGCGAGGGGATTTTACCTAGGTTCGGGCCGCTCGGAAGCGTAAAACCCTACTCCTGCTTGGTTGTATTACTGTGGATGTTCTTGGCCCAGTTCTGGGAGCTACAGTAGCAGCTACGCATACAGAATGGGTCGAGTCTGGATCGGGATCTGGCTCCCCCCCCTGTAGCTACGCCTTGGGCCTCCTTTTATATGTCCAAGGGGTCTCCAACAGTGGCGAAGTACAAGAGGTGTAAAGTATCTACAGGATCTCATGATTACCAGTATCTCATGATTACTACTGACGCCTTAGGACAAACGTCTTAGGACAAACGTCTTAGGACAAGACGCATTCAATGCTCTGAAAAGGTGTCCCTGCCTTTCTTGGGGATGGAAAAAAGGACTCGTCCGATCAGCACCGCTTAACCCCTTCTGCGGCCAGCGCCGTGACACGCAACCAGGAGGACAAGCCCTAAACGACAGTCTGGTCGCTGCACTGGAGCGGCGGCACTGTACTGAAGCGGTGGGATCTTGCCGGGTGCTGATCTTGCCGGGGGCTCGACGGGCCAGCCCGGCAAGATCTTGCCGGACGCCCAGCCTCCGGTCTTCTGATCTTCAGCTTAAACGCCTTCTTAATATCTTGCATCTGTCTCCAGCCGTCCTCCGGCAGGCCTTGTCGCAGGTATGGCTACAACTGTCCGTGCACAAGTACGGGGTACTAAAGGACCCGATCTTTAGTACACCGACAGCTGGCTAGTGTCTCATGTCCTACTCTACTTTGCCGGCGACCGGACCGACACTACGAGGGGTGCAGCCAGCCGCCGGACATGGGCACGACGGAGTCGGACGAGCTCCGCTTGTATTAGGTTTACGTTGCATGTAATAATATGGATTTGGGGTTTCTAATTTAAGGTATCCGATTGTAGGATACATTATTTAGGGCGTGACCGGTCAGTGTCCGTGGACGCGTCCGCGGACGTTTGAGGGGTCGGATTTACAAGTTGCATCTATAGATGTCCTTAGACAGAACCACAAATGGGCCGGGGCGAATGCAATGCTTAGTACTAAATTTTCTTTTCCATTTTTGTAGGGGGGGGGGGTCGTGGCCCCCTTTGGCCCTAAAGAGGCTCCGCCAGTGATAGTAGCATGTACTATATGTGGTCTCATTATATTTTCTTAACAACAAGCACATATATATATATCGGTGTGTTGCAACGGGCGAGAATTAATGTTTTCATCGAAACGTTCATAAATGTGGCACGACAAAATTCAGACGGTTCACCCGTTCACAACAACAAATGCGGCACTGCAACATCCTAGCGGTGCACCCGTCAGCGACATAGAGATGCATGTCAACGTCTAGAAAAACAAAAACGCACATCAGTAAAAGCTGCTTAATGTGTTTGCTTTTCTCTAGTAACGAAATTGCTTTCTCTCTGACGTTACAATTTGATAGCATGCATGCACAACAAAACGGCATATTGCCTTTTATCAAGTTTATTGGGTTCATTGGTGGAGCTTAAAGTCCTTGTTGGGCAAGTTGGACAAGCCAAATCTTTACCTAATAATAATAATAATAATAATAATAATAATAATAATAATAATAATCTTTATCTTTACCTAATAATAAAGCACAGAGTGCTTCTGTCGGCTCACCGTCGTCGCCTAACTATCCCTAAAGTTGAAGTAAATTACCCACCCTGCCACCCGTAAGTGAAAAAAAACTGTTCGTTTTTTTTATCCACGTCCACTTAGGCTGGAATTGGGCCTTCCAGCAGGAATTGGGCATCGCATATATCGGGACTCGACGCCGCCGGACCGGACCGGTTTCCGTTGGCATGCAGTAGCTAGGCGGCTATGGCTAGGCTAGCCAGGCATCGGAACTCGCAAGTTTCGCCGCTAGCTAGCGTTGGTTAATTGCACCTATTGCCCATCGGGCATCTCCGTGTCGTTGTTCCTGTGGGATACTCGATGGATCCAGTGCGCCCAACACGTCATGGAAGATGCATGCATGGCAACGGCAGGGAATTTGATTCGTACTTTCCCGAAAAAGAAAAGAATTTGATTCGTACTTACCACTCCACCGGCTAATTGCTTAGACCCAAGTAATCTATATACCTCTATATATACCTATTAATAAAGTCATTAGTGCTTCTGCCCGTACGTCGTCGCTAATTTAAATAGACGACGGCATATTGAATTGTCCCACCTTGCTCTGTACACAAAGTACCATCAGTTTATATAGCTTCATAAGCTAGAAATCAACAAGCCGTCACAAGAAACAGCAAACAGAGAGGTTATCCCTAGGGGCAGGAAGTAATTAACTCCCCATGTGCAATGGCCAATGAAAGAAAGAGACGGTGTTGTGGGCTATACTATATACCGAGGCTAATAGATGATCAGGAAGGCTAATTAAACGGAATCTTCCTATCATGCAAGGCCAATCGATGATGAGAAAGAGGACGTGTGGGGGTGGCCTCGCAGCACACATACAACAGGCTGCAGGAAGGATGGATTTTCAGGATTATGAACTCTGCAAGACAGACGTGTGGGCAGAAAATATTCATACATGTAGACGTGCTGCATGACAACTCAACGGATCATAACTCGATTGCTTGCATTCCATCGGCCGGACGGCGGAGTGCGGCCTCCTCTCGACCCGAGGCTCGACGCCAACACGTCGAGATTGACCCTGGAAGCTAGAGCTGTACTTCCTTTTCAAGGAACATATAATCAATCAAGAATCAACTGCTATTACTGCAAGTGTCCGTCCAATCAAGAATCAACTGCTATTAACTAGAAAATACTGTTTTGCTGGATAACTAATGACCGTTAGCCCCTCCGGCAATGTGTGTTCTAGCTATATGTACACATGTTGATTATTTAGTGATGTGACCTAATCATTTTTTTCATGAGATTACCATTGCTTTATGTCCGTGTATTTAAAGTGCTATGTGTCTCTTTCTGAACCATGCAACATTTATTTGCCGTCTGGTGAAGAATAATCCAAAGCTTGGACCACATTTTCACTTCAAACAAATATAATGCTGAAGTACAGGAGGTGTTGTACTTGGCTATTACTTCCAGTGGAGGACTGCAAAATATATGTTGGTAATTCAGTTTCATTGATTCGCAAAAAAATAAAATCAGTTCTATTGGTTTTTCTTTAAAGCAATGCCTGGACCTCCCAGTTTAGCATGTTTTTTCTCATCAGCAGCCGTTGTCCCATGACACAGTTTCTCGACTCGGGCAACGTGATTCATATGCTGGTGTTTTCCCCCGTTGCAACGCACGGGCATTTGTGCTTAATATATATATATATATATATATAATAAAGGGGCTATCGCTTCTTACCACCGTAATTTCGTCCGTTTTTCGTCCGTCCGTCGTCCGTCCACTTCGCCCATATTATTTTCTATATTCGAGGTGGTACTAATCTTACGCTTCGTACGTCGCCTGATAGAGCACGCGACCACACTAAACGTTTCATTAAAATTCCTCACGTACAGGCTTGGGCTACGTTCATTATCATGTGACTCACCTGGGCCTCAGCCCAGCCATCGCCCCCGCTCTGGCAGGCGGCACATGCGGTCCATTGCAACAGGGAGCGTACACCTGAGATAGTACCACCTTGCTATTTTACATCTAGACCCATCAATTTAAATACAGTTACGACTTGAAATCTGCAAGCCACCTGAAGAAGATAGGCAGAAGGAACAACGCATCGTTGTATGGGCTCATATATATACGAGCAAGAAGGGCTAAGTGGAAAATCCTCAAGACAAGCTAAGCTCGGATAAGTGGACCTGATGGCACCCCATGATGACCTGCCTAATATAGGAGAAGCGGTACGAACGAGCAGAGATGGACTCTTGGCAATTCTAATTAACACAGATGATGACAAAATTTGAGATTGAGACGAGTTCATCTTGAAAAAGGGGCTAGCTAGCAAGAAACACGGGGAATCAAATCTTACTATGCTCCTCCAAAATGAATTCATGCATGAAGCAGTTCCTGGAGCACACCGTGGCCGCGCCCAGTCGTGGTCTCTCGGCCGTCACCAACGCACAAGCCATGCCCCCCTTTCGTGCGCACCTCCGTCCCAGCCACTTGCTATTCTCCTCGAGCTCTTCCTCAGATCGAGCAAGGCGCCAGCCAAAGCATGATGGTCGTGACCAGGTGGATGCGCTGGGCAGAGTATGATAGGGGCTGCTGGGGCGCTGGGCGACTTTGCCAAGGAGAGCAGGACACCCATCCGGAGCGGCGACGCCATAACATGGGATTAAGGAAGGGATCCCGTGCAAGGATGGCGCCGAACCGGCGGTGTTGAACGAGACGACGCCAACGGACGAACAGGAAGCGGCCGGGCGACCTCGTGGAGGAGGGTGCACCGCTCCGGCTGGTTCGCTCTGTCTCGCTCTCTCTCTATCTCAAAGGATTAAGGGGATAAGAGCAGCAGGAATGATTAGAGAAAAAGGAGTGGACAAGAAGACAGGAAGGGCAAGAGATAAGGTGGTGGGCCCCACAACACTATGCGTGGCTGCAGCACAACAACTCTGAAGCGCACCTGGTGACGATGGATGGTTGGAAAGCGGCCGCTCCGCATCGCTTGATTGCGCGCGCAACATCTGGGTTCTTCTAGACCTCGGCATACATCCGTCAAGTCTTCCACATTCGGTACATGGCCCCTCTCCTTCCCTTCAGAACGCGCACGACTGTTCATTCTACGGCAAAGTCACCTAAAAACTACACGGTTTGGCATGCCGTTTGGTCAGCACTCAAACTACACGGTTAAGCGGGAGGTAGATGAGGCAGAGCCTAATATCTGAAGCATCCATGTTCATTTTTGCCGTTCATGGCCAAGCAGCGACATGTTCATTTTTGTTGCGGGGTCTTATTTTTTGCCGCTGCAACGCACGGGCATGTTTCCTAGTAAGAAAAAAACATGTGGACTTGTGTTTCAAGGCCCGTGAATAAAATAATTGTACTTGCTTAGTTATCCCTTATTTCTTCGTTGTTGTTTAATTAAAACTTGTTTACTTAGTCATCTAGTCACGGGTCGAGCCCCCTTCTCCGTCACCACGGATGTTTTGTTCTCAGCTAAACGTTTGTCTCACTTACGGTGGCATATTGAGTAATTTTTGTCAACTATAATTTCAATGGTATACGCGTGGACGAAAAAAAAGAAACTCACATGTCATTATTATTTGGCATATAGAAGTATTATGGAGACAGAACAACGTTGTTCGTTTTCAACCTCCTCATCTACTCTTCCTCACGCCCACCTCCAACCAACCACGGGCCTTCACCATCCACATCCAACAGAAGCTACCACGCACCACCTCGCCGTCCCGCCCCTCCCTGAACCTTCCCTCACCGTCATTGTTGGCCATCACCCCGGCCATCAACATAAACTCCATGATATGTAGGAACCCCGGTGGCCCATGCATCCTTGATTCCCCCCCCCCCTCCCGTTTTTCTCACCTCCACCTTGGTCGTTGCACGTCGCTGCCGCTCGCAACATTGTTCTCCGACTCTGGCAAGTTGCTATCTCGACCTCAGCATGGCCAACCCTATTTGATGTCGCTCCTCACGTTATCCACCTTCGACTGGAGAAAACTTCAAACATCTAAAATTTACGAAAACCGTAATTTAACTAGCCTAGACGAAACATTTCTCAAAAATAGACACTGCTCGTACTATACCGGCCGCACACAGAACCAACCCGGCTAGAGACTTGACACGTTTGCGTACCGTGCGTGCCCGTTTTATCTTTCACAATAGCTAAACGTCAGTCGCATGAAAATCTAATTTGGGCCAGTCGATTTGGTGAAGGGCGAAGAAGTTCGTCTAGGAAGGCCAGATGGAAGGAAGGAGAAGATAGGAGCTCGCCGGAGGGCTACCCCATCATCTATCTTAGGGATGGGGATAGGGGCGGAAGCATAACGATGGTGGGGAGTGGCAGTACGACGATGGTGCAAGTTCACCGGGAAAATCTTCGTCGGCGTCGCGCTAGAGGGATGGCCGGGGCAACGGCAGCACGACGGTTGGAGGGGGGGGGGGGGGGGGACGTTCCAGGGAGCCCGTCGGCCGCGGGCGGTGATGGCCGGTGGTTCGGTCCATTGTTCGTGGGAACGGTTGGGCAAGGGGATCGTGCATGAGAAAGGAGAGAGATCGTGCCCGAGGTTGAAGATGGAGATAGAAAGTTAAAACCGACTGACCCCTTTAAAAGTTTCAGGCTTGTAGCCGCTCCCTTTATCTTATCAGAAGTTAGTTAAACGACACACGCAAAAGAAAAAAAAAAGAGAAAAGGTTAGTTAAACGAGATGGGGCGGGATTCGTCAGCCGGTACGGTAATTGAAGAAGCAGCAGGACCGGCAAGGAGGGTACGACCGTTGCTGCACCACACAGGGTACAAGACAGACAGGCTACCAAGTCTCAGTGACTCTTTCTCTTTCCGCATCCTTCCCTGCATAAAAGAAAGAGCGATCGAATCCAATGTCAATGTGCGTGCGATTGGTAAGAACGGGAAAAGGAATGACGCGACGACGAGATGACTGACTCTCGTCTCATCTGCACAATACTTGTATCCTCTATGGTTAAAAAAAATAAAAAAATAACCCTCCTTATATCCAGTGTTGGTGCATCTCCAAGACCCAATGTGGATCACTAAAATTTCACACGTAAATGTGGGCGGACACGTTTGAACCAAATTTAAGCTAGTGGTTATAATACATGCAAACAAACGAATGAATTAAACATGTTTCAAAAAAAAAAACGAATGGATTGAACAAATTCAACATAAATTCAATTAAAACTACGAGCATAATAGCGGACCGAGGTCACCGACACATTTGTCGTGGTTGCCAATGTTTGAGCCGTCGTCATCGCGCTAGTGGTGGAAGGCCTGCACGCGTCGCGACATCCCACCCTCATTGTTGCGGCACTCTCATTGCGCAGACTATGCGCCACATCCTTTGCTACCTTGCCGCTTGTCCTCGTCTTGGAGGCAAATGTCACGCTTAGACTCCGCCAGCCCCACTTGGAGGAGTTGGGCGTTGAGCCGATGCCAGTCGTGGACGTCTAACTCGACAGTGGTCCTGGATCGTTGGAGGACCCAAGCCACTATGAGCGCGAGGTTCGCGAGTACCCAGGGTAACGCCACCTGGATCTTGGCAGAACATGGTCTTATGTTGCGCTCGGCGGCACTCCTCCACCTCGGCTTTGCACTTGGACGATGACGTGCCATGGGCGTCGACCCCTTTGGGGTAGTAGCGCAGACGTGGTGGTGGCTTCAATGGCGGGGAGGATGGACCCTCCTTCTTGACGATGGGAAGGACATGCGCCACTGCGCGCCCCGCTAGCAGCGCGGAGGGGGTGATGGCTCTTCCTTGATGCGACGCCCGATCTAGACGTCATGGTTTGCAGAGGGGACGACAATGCCGGACCATGAGCATGATTTCTTTTTTTCTCTTTATTTTCCTTATTGTTTGTTTCAAGAAAGATATCGTCCGATTCTCCTTCTATTGATTCTTTTCCAATCGAGTCGATCAACGACTGGCACAACGCCTCCTCCATTTGTCACGTGAACTCGTCATCCGATCGGTCGCGTCATGACGGTTTCTGGTCCTCGTCATCCGAGGAGATCGGCTCCGCCTTCATAGTGGATGGAGCCATGGACGATTACCAGGGATGACGACGTGAACTGGATTCAAAGCTCTGCCCTAATATGGTGTCCTAGCACGGCAACGACTGGTCAAGGTGGTAGTCGTCGAGCAACCATCACACTCGGCTCTTCTCGACGTTCGTAATCTTACCCATCGCAACGACCGAAGATGTGGTGGTGTGGGAGAGGAGTGTTCGACTAGGGTCTGCGAAGGAGGAGGCCGGTCTGCTTTAAAGCCAAAGTAGGCTTCTCGGTCACTGCGTCGCCGTTGTTAGAGTTTAATTAATACATGTTAATTAAGGGGTAATCTACCCTTGCACTAACCGCAGGCGGTTGCCTTGATAACAATCATCGCGTCGGTTGCCTCCCCAATAGGCACCTCTTCCAAGCGTCGCCTCTACTACAACTTGTATATATTGTGGATCATCTAATACAAACGACACAATTTTCCTATTCATTGTCTCTCTCGTTTTCCCTTAACACGTTATCAGCACGCTCCCGAGAGCAATTTGGCCGAGAGGAAGACCGATGGGAGGCGGAATTCTCAACACGGCAGGAGAAGACGAGCACCTGGCGTGGAGAAGGACGCAACAACGTCTTTGCAGCGGCGTACTCGGACGGGGGGAGGCCTCGATCATGTACAAGGCGGCCTCCATCCCGGAGCACATGGCGGCCATCGGCCCTATTGCTACTCGTCCTTCGGCTTCGGCGTGAGCGGCTCCTCCGACGCCGCAGTCGTCGCTGTCGATGCAGTCGCGCCACGTCGCATGCCGTCCCCGACACCTGCCACCCCTCCGTCTTCCCGCGCGAAGATATTCGCCGCCCGCGCCGCGCCCATGGGCCGCGCTCCGCCCGCGCCCCGCGCCCGCCATACGCCGCGCTCCGCCCGCGCCCGCACATGGCCCTGGCAGCGCTAGACCTTGGTCACGCGGGACTGTGGCTGCCCGCGCCCGACCGTGCCAGGTCATGGCCGGGCGTGGCCGCGCCACGCCGTAGCGGCCCCGCCCACCCGCGCCTCGGCTGCTTCCAAGGCGACGCCTCCCGGCGGATGGTAGCATAGGCGTGGCGGTTGTGCCCTAGACCACAGCCCTTGCGTGGTGTGATGGCACCTGATACGTCTCCAACGTATCTATAATTTTTGATTGTTCCATGCTGATATATTATTATTCTAGGATACTTTTTGGGCATTTGTTTACCAATTTATAATATTTTTGAGCACTAACCTATTGACCCAGTGCCCAGTGCCAGTTGCTGTTTTCTGCATGTTTTTTTACTTTTCAGGTTTACAGTACCAAAAGAAGTCCAATTGCCACGAAACTTTTTGGTGATTTTTTCTGAACCAAAAAAAGACCTGGAAGCCTCGGGAGGAGGCCGGGAGGTGCACGAGGGCCCCACCACACATCAGGACGCGCCCTGGGGGGCGCGCCCTGATATGTGGTGGTCCCCCTCATGGCTCTCCCGACGTCCCTCTCTGGCCTATAAATTCTCTAATATTTCAAAAACCCTAGAGGAGGTCCCGAAACACTTTTTACGCCGCCGCAAGTCTCTATTCTGATGGGAGCCCGTCTAGAGCTCCGTTCCGGCACCCTGCCGGAGGGGAGATTGATCATGGAGGGCCTCTTCATCAACCTTGCTGCCCTCATGATGATGTGTGAGTAGTTCACCACAAACCTACGGGTCCGTAGGTAGTACCTAGATGGCAATCTCTATCTCTCTCTCTTGATCTTCAATACAATGTTCATCGCATCTTTGCCTTGATCTATCCGATGTAATCAGTTTGTATGGTGCGTTTGTTGGGATCCGATGAATTGTGAGTTTATATTCAGATTATTCATGAAAAGTATTTGAGTCAACCTGATTACTATGATACATATTTGCATGATCATTATAGCTTCGTAATGCTCTCCGATCTATTGAGATAGTTAGGCCAACTAGATTGATATTTCTTCGGTGGGAGTGGTGTGTTGTAGTAGGTTCAACCTAGCGAGTTCCTATATCCCAGTGACAGAAGGGGACAAGATGCGTCTTTGTGTTGTTGTTACTAAGGATAACACGATGGGGTTTATTCATATTGATTGAGTTTACTTTGTCTACATCATGTCATCGTTCTCCAAGCATTACTCTGTTTTACTTAATACTCTAGATGCATGCTGGATAGCGGTCGATGAGTGAAGTAATAGTAATAGGTGCAGGCAGGAGTCGGCCTATTTGCTTTTGGACGTGATGCCTATGTACACATGATTATTGTCGTGAAAATCGCATAACTATTCGCTTTTCTATCAATTGCCCAATAGTAATTTGTTTACGCACCATATGCTATTTCTATGAGAGATGCCACTAGAGAACACTACGACCCCTGGGTCTATTCACTTATATATTTACAAATGCTACTATTACCTTGCTGCCATTTATTTGCTTTTATTTTATTTTGCATTTTACAATTATCTACACAACTCACTTGCTTGCAAAAAACGAGATCAAGGGGATTGACAACCCTCTTGCCGGCGTTGGGTGCAAGTTGTTTGTTCTTTTGTGTGCAACCGCTGAAGACGGTTGAGGACTGGTATTCCTATTGGTTCGATAAACCTTGATTTCATAACTAAGGGAAATACTTACCCACATTGTGCTACGATAACCCGTTCCTCTTCACAGAAAACCCAAAGCAGATCACAAGTATCAGCACCCGAGGCCACCAACGGCTGGCGGCGACGTTCCTCTCCACCGGCAAGGAAGCCCTCGCTAGGCATGGCGTCAGTGCCTGGAGCAAGGCCGGCGGCGAGCCACGACGTGAACTACAGCAGCGGTTACTACCGTAAGGAACTGCTCGGGAGAGAAAAAGGAAGAGAACCTTGTCTCTTCGGTTTTTTTCATTTCAACCCTTGTGATTTATCATAATCACGAATGAGTTTCTGTAGTTCTCCATATAACATGTCTTATTAGTAGAACATCATTGTTTTGCGGTTGAGATTAAGTTTTCTCGGACAACAATATTGATTTGAGATTGAGAATTATTATTTTCTCGCAAAACAATCTCATTGCGATTGAGACTAATTTTCTGTCGCAAATATTGATTCACCCTGCTGAATTATCTTGCAATTTGATACAGGATCATTTCATTTCATTTGAGGCATATACAATTCAAGTTTTTCACTTGAGCATCAAGTTTGCAACATCATTACTATTCATTACAATAGTAGTGTATTTCTGTTGAGTACCGAGATGTATTCCAGATCTTAAGTTGATGTAATATATTTCCACGTTTATCACGTGTTGATATTAATTACGTCCATTTGCAATTGAGATTTTTAATCTCTTGCAAAGATAAATTCAGTACCTTCATAGTACTATTTTTTTGATGAGTACGATGTATTTCGGATTGTATGTATCTCCATGTGCGCTACATGTCGAGATTAATGTGTCTATTTGCAATTGAGATTTTTAATTTGTTACAAATAAGAATGTAAAATTTAAAGTGATTTCTTCCAATTGATGTATCGGGATCACATGGTAGTGTGTAGGTCTACTGCTTTGTAGATTATCACCACTATTGTTTAAGCCTACGTTTTATCACATTTGACATTATGATTGCACAACGATGTGTTCTCCCATACATTTTATTAAGTTGTGACATAAGACACTAGAATATGAGTATCTACTAATTTCATCAGATTATACTCTCTAGTGCTGAAAGATGGACCCCGAAATTTATTTTGGAGTGTATCTACAAGGTGTTATGCTTAACAATTTGAAGTTTAAAATAATGGTTTCAAGCTAACCTCTTGAAATATCCATTATTTTTTCAAAATTCATTGCAACATTACCATGATGGTCTTTAATTTACTAATCGTAAATTAATTATCTTTGAAAACCGATGGCTAGAGAATTTGAGGCATTCGCCCTCAATGGCCACCACTACCCTACCTGGGCATGGACATCATGATCGCTCTTGTGTATCGTGGGATAATGTGTGCAATCCAAGACAACCGGGTTCACCTCTGGTTGGAATGACACCGCTAACAGAAAAAAATGTTGTCTTATACATCATAAGGCATTATATTGATTCAGATCTCTGCATCTGGTTATTCTGTATTAGCAATTCCTGGGACAGAATGAACCTCAAGGGTAAAGGTTTGAAGCTCACTTCAACCTTCAACCCGGCATCATCAGCGGTGACGGGACCCTATGGGCATGGAGAACGTGATGGTTGAATATGCCTCAACCGACATGTTTGGAGACTATGAATAGTCTCTCAATCTCTTTAGTGGTAAATATTTATTTATGTCCATTTATGATGTTGTATTAACAACATAAGTATTGTTGTCATCATATATTATATATCACAATATATTGTATCAGCACTTTGGTACAAATACATTTGTATGTATTCTATATATCTGACAGTGATTTTCATATTAAGAATCTTCATGTTTATATATAGATTTCTACGGGAGTCAATCTGATGAAATATGATATGTGCCTTGTGGACATATGCACCACAAACTCTATACCCAGGGAAGTGAAATGTTTCCACTCTCGTTGAGAGAAAGGAGATATTTTAGAATCGCTAGACGCGATGAGGTATTTGTTGGCTCAACTCGAGTCATATTTACTATCCCCGTGGGTACTCGAGTAATGTCAGGATGCCTTATTGCTTCCCGGTTTAACTCGTACCCTACTAAACTATAGAGGTGCCCGTCAAAATAGTTTCCATAGCGGAACTTATGATGACAACAAAGAGGACTAACTTCTCTTTACCATATGCAACGGATATGGCAAGCACATTCTCTATGTATCATCTAGATTGTACTACACATACTACAAAACCCGTAGCACATGTTGCATCCAAGATAGTTTTCCAGAATGTCTTGTATATGAAAAACTTGGCATACTCGCCTTGGTCATCCAGACATTGGGTTGAAACCGAAACTATCAACAATTCCATTGGTTTTATGTTTATTATGATACTAAATTCTAACAATATTTGGATTTTATGTGCACTACATGTGACATGGGGAAGATAATTTTAAGCCTCGCGCACCTTAAAATATACGCTGAACTACCCACACTCCTTGAACACATCAAGTCGAGGTGAGTGGCTCTTCCCACCCATTGACTAGACTATCTAGGTATTCCATGGTTCTAAAAGACATATCCACATGACGGTCTTAAGTGTGTGCTTTATTCACACGAAACCATTGGCTCGTTATCCTGACATCGATTTCAAGCAAATCGAATGGACAAGTTGCATAATTCTCCTTGTGTGCCTTCACTTTGGTCCTAGGATCGAAGTTCAGCACTCTGCCCTATTTGTCTAGACTCAAAATGGTTTGATAGAATCCTATCCAAAGAATTAAGCTCATTGCATGATCTTTACTTTGAAATTGCAACCTACCAACTTTACGTTGGAGTCATGCAGTTTTACACGCTCATGACTAAACTGCATAATATTATTCCCCTCTATATTTGATACGTGGAAATCTACCAAGTATTTCCCATCTGCGGTAATTCGGTTGCATACCGATATCACCACCCAGACATACATCATTGGCCCCTCAAATATATTTGGGATCTATGTGAGGAATAATTGTATTACCGTCAATACCTCAAGCCCCTTGCATGGGGAGTTATTCAAGGCCAATATGCTGATTCAATTAGGAACATTTCCACGCATTAGGGGGAGATTTTTGTACCAAAAGAATGCCAGGAAATTGGTGGAATGTTCAACACATTTCTGCCTCAAATCCACGTACTCAAAGATCTGAATCATTCGTTTAGAACATCTACAACACATTGCAAATAACCTGCCAGATTCATTTACTGAATAAAAGGTGTCACACAATCCTACAATCCTGCAAAAAAAATGCCTGAAAGAGTGAAGGTACCAACCACTTCACTCCCCGTTCGAAACAACGGGGGGAGATGTATGGCAATAGTACACCAGGATTTAGCTTCTCGCAAGCAAGGATATCAATGCCTCCAAATCAGTAAATGCAAGTCAATTTTACGTTGACAGACACCTAATGGGCAGTATACACCCAGTGGATGGGAAACCTCCACCAACCCAGGTCACAGTGCACACAATGACTGGGACATCGGAATACCCGACTCAACCGCATTGGGAAATCACGAGCAGTCACCATGTGTAATGATATTTCTATCAACTCTATATTGATATATAGATTCTGGAGAAACATATAACCGGAAGTCTACAATTGTCGACATGCATTTCTCAACTAGATTGCAAAACCTTTCAAGTGATTCAGATCCAAAGACCATAGCTATGACAAAGTGTGAACAACACTCGGACTGAACTCAAGCAAAGGGTATAATCTAGGTAGAAATGATCTTGCTCAATAATGGGAAGGTATTCAGAAGCAATACCTACACCAGTTTTCTTCTGAAAACATAATTAAGAACAATGAGGTGGTGAAACAAAGAGCAAGTATTGTAGCACAAGGGTTCACGCATATACCCAACTATTCTCCAGAGGTGGAATCTCTTTCCGATAACTTATATCATTGGCAGTACAAAATCATCTATCTCTGCAGTTGATAGATGTAGTGATTACATATTGATATGTCTCTAACGTATCTATAATTTTTGATTGTTCCATGTTAATATATTATCATTCTAGGATACTTTTTGGGTCTTTATTTACCAATTTATAATATTTTTTACCACTAACCTATTGACCTAGTGCCCAGTGCCAATTGTTGTTTTCTACATGTTTTTCACTTTTCAGGTTTACAATACCAAACGAAGTCCAATTACCACGAAACTTTTTTATGATTTTTTCTGGACCAAAAGAAGACCTGGAAACTTCGGAAGGAGGCCGGGGGCCACACGAGTGCTGCACAAGCAAATAGGGCGCACCATGGGGGGGCGTGCCCTGATGGCTTGTGCCTCCCTCGGGCGCCCCCTAACGCCCCTCTCTGGCCTATAAATTCTCTAAAATCGTGAAAACCCTGGAGGCAGTCCCGAAACCCTTTTTCCGTCGCCGCAAGTCTCTGTTCCGTCGCGAGGCCATCTGGAGCTCCGTTCCGGCACCCTGCCGGAGGGGGGATCGATCACGGAGGGCCTCTTCATCAACCTTGCTTCCCTCATGATGATGTGTGAGTAGTTCACCACATACCTACGGGTCCATAGCTAGTACCTATATGGCAATCTCTCTATCTCTTGATCTTCAATACAATGATCATCGCATCTTCGCTTTGATCAATCTGATGTAATCCTACTGTGCGGTGTGTTTGTTGGGATCCGATGAATTGTGGGTGTATGTTCAGATTATTCATGAAAAATATTCGAGTCACCTCTGAATATTAAGATTCTTATTTGCATGATCATTATAGCTTTGTAATGCTCTCCATTTATTGATGTGCTTTGGCCAAGTAGATTGATCTATCTTCAGTGGGAGTGGTGCGTTGTGGTAGGTTCAACCTGACGAGTTTCTATATCCCAGTGACAAAGTAGGGGACAAGATGCGTCTTTGTGTTGTTGCTACTAAGGATAAGACGATGGGGTTTATTCATGTTGCTTGAGTTTACTTTGTCTACATCATGTCATCGTTCTCCATGCATTACTCTGTTTTACTTAATAGTCTAGATGCATGTTGGATAGCGGTCGATGAGTGGAGTAATAGTAATAGGTGCAGGCAGGAGTCGGCCTATTTGTTTATGGATGTGATGCCTATATACACATGATCATTGCCGTGAAAATCGCATAACTATCCGCTTTTCTATCAATTGCCCAACACTAATTTGTTACCCACCGTATGTTGCCTACATGAGAGATGCCGCTAGGGAAAACTATGGCCCCCGGGTCTATTCACTTATATATTCAAAAACACTATTGTTACCTTGCTGCCATTATTTGTCTTTTATTTATTTTTGCACTTTACAACTATCTACAATTATCTACATAACTCATTTGCTTGCAAATAACGAGATCAAGGGGATTGACAACCCTCTTGCCCGCGTTAGGTGCAAGTTGTTTGTTCTTTTGTGTGCAGCCGCTGAAGACGGTTGAGGATTGATATTCCTATTGGTTCGATAAACGTTGGTTTCATAACTGAGGGAAATACTTACCCACTTTGTGCTGCAATTACCCGTTCCTCTTCACGGAAAACCCAACGCAGATCACAAGTATGAGGAAGGATTTCTGGCGCCGTTGCCGGGGAATATCATCACCAACTATCAAGTAACATCGCACAAATTTTCATTCACTTGTTTATCTTTTTATTTGCTGTTATATTTAGTTTGTCTCATAAAAATAAAAAATACAAAAATATTTATCTTTGCTTGTTACTAGTTTACTTCTTAGCTTGCTAGTTTACTTGTCTTGCTTGTTACTTTGCTTGTCCGGTCACCATGTCTCAAGACACTACTAAGTTGTGTGACTTTTCAAATACTAATAACAATGATTTTATTAGTACACCTATACCACCCGCCACTAGTGCGGAGGCTTTTGATATTAATGTTGCATTGCTAAATCTTGTCATGAAGGATCAATTTTTGGGAAGTCCTAATGAGGATCCCACGTCACATCTTAATACCTTTGTTGAATTATGTGATATGCAAAAGAAAAAGGATATGTATAATGATATTGTGAAATTAAAATTATTTCCTTTTTCACTAAGAGATAAAGCTAAGGCTTGGTTTTCATCTTTACCTCGTAATAGTATTGAAACATGGGATTGTTGGGGAACGGAGCATGAATTTCAAAAATTTCCTACGCTCACGCAAGATCTATCCATGGAGATGCATCGCTACGAGAGGGGAGGGTGTGTCTACGTACCCTCGTAGACCGTTTAGCGGAAGCGTCTCACAACGCGGTTGATGTAGTCGAACAATCCTTTGAGCTCCACCGATCGAGTACCGAACGTACGACACCTCTGAGTTCTACACACGTGCAGCTCGGTGACGTTCCTCGCCTTCTTGATCCAGCAAGACGTCGAGGTAGTAGATGAGTTCCGTCAGCACGACGGCGTGGCGACGGTGACGGTGAAGTGATTCCGGCAGGGCTTCGCCTAAGCTCTCCGAAAATATGACCGAGGTGGAAAACGGAGATCGGGGCACCGCACACGGCTATGGGACAATTGTGTACTTTGGGGTGCCCCCTTGCCCCCGTATATAAAGGATAAGAGGGAGGAGGCCGGCCCCCTAGGGGTGCGCCAAGTGTGGGGAGTCCTACTAGGACTCCTTAGTCCTAGTAGGATTCCACCTCCCATACGGAGTAGGAAAGGGGGAAGGGAGAGGGAAAGGAAAGAGGGGGCTGCGCCCCCTCCCCTAGTCCAATTCGGTTTGGGCAAGGGGGGGGGGGGGCGCGCGCCTCCTCACGTGGCCTGCCTCTCCTTTTCCCATATGGCCCAATAAGGCCCATTACTTCTCCCGGTGAATTCCCGTAACTCCCCGGTACTCCGAAAAATACCCGAATCACTCGGAACCTTTCCGACGTCTGAATATAGCCTTCCAATATATGAATCTTTACCTCTCGGACATTCCGAGACTCCTCGTCATGTCCGTGATCTCATCCGGGACTCCGAACAACATTCGGTTACCAATCACATAACTCATATAATACTATATCGTCATCGAACCTTAAGTGTGCGGACCCTACGGGTTCGGGAATGATGTAGACATGACCGAGACAACTCTCTGGTCAATAACCAACAGCGGGACCTGGATGCTCATATTGGTTCCTACATATTCCACGAAGATCTTTATCGGTGAACCTCATATGACAACATACGTTGGTCCCTTTGTCTGGCGGTATGTTACTTGCCCGAGATTCGATCGCCGGTATCTAATACCTAGTTCAATCTCGTTACCGGCAAGTCTCTTTACTCGTTCCGTAATACATCATCTTGCAACTAACTCTTTAGTCACGGTGCTTGCAAGGCTTCTGTGATGCTGTATTACCGAGAGGGCCCAGAGATACCTCTCCGATAGTCGGAGTGACAAATCCCAATCTCGATCCATGCCAACTCAACAAACACTTTCGGAGATACCTGTTGTGCACCTTTATAATCATCCAGTAACGTTGTGACGTTTGATACACCCAAAGTATTCCTACGGTATCCGGGAGTTGCATGATCTCATGGTCAGAGGAACGTGTATTTGACATAGTGAAAGCAATAGCAATAAACTGAACGATCATTTGCTATGCTAACGGTTGGGTCATGTCCATCACATCATTCTCCTAATGATGTGATCCCGTTATCAAATGACAACTCATGTCCATGGTCAGGAAACCTTGACCATCTTTTGATCAACGAGCTAGTCTAGTAGAGGCATACTAGGGACATAGTATTTGTCTATTATCCACACATGTATTTAGTTTCCGGTCAATACAATTCTAGCATGAATAATAAAGTATTATCATGAACGGGGAAATATGATAATAACTAATTTATTATTGCCTCTAGGGCATATTTCCAACAGTCTCCCACTTGCACTAGAGTCAATAATCTAGATTACATCTCCATGTAATTAACACTTAATCAGTTCTAAAGCTGATCATGTTTTGCTTGTGAGAGAGGTTTTAGTCAACGGGTCTGCAATATTCAGATCCGTGTGTTCTTGGCAAATCTCTATGTTATATGTAGATGCTGCTACCACACTCTGTTTGGAGCTACTCCAAAAGATTTCCCCACTATACTTATCCGGTCTGAGACTCATAGTCTTTCGGATTAGTGTTTAAAGCTTGCATCGACGTAACCCCTTACGACGAACTCTTTATCATCTCTATTCCTGAGAAATTCTTCCTTAGTCATCTTAAGGATAATTTGACCGCTGTCCAATGATCTACTCCTGGCTCACTTTGGTACCTTTTTTGCCAGACACATGGCAAGGCACACAGCTTGGCATACTTTATAGAACCTACGGCCGAGGCATAGGGGATAACCTTCATCCATTCTATTTATTTTGCCGTGGTCGAGATTTGAGTCTTACTCAACTTCACACCTTTCACCACAGTCAAGAACTCCTTCTTTGACTGATCCATTTTGAACTTCTTCAAAATCTTGTCAAGGTATATGTTTTGTGAAAGTCATATGAGGCGTCTCAATCTATCTCTATAGATTTTGATGCCTAACATGTAAACAACCTTTACCTAGATCTTCAAGTCTTACTCCACTTCACACCAGCCAAGAACTTATTTCTTTTGACTTGATCCATTTTGAACTTCTTCAAAATCTCATCAAGGTGTGTGAAAATCTTTTATCAGGTGTCTTGATCTATCTCTATAGATCTCGATGCCCAAACCGTGGATAACTCAAAAACAAGTTTTTATTGAAAAACTCCTTTCAATTAATTCTTTATGCTTTCCAGAAATTCTACATCATTTCCAATCACATATACTTATTAGAAATGTTATAGAGCTCCCACTCACTTTGTTGTAAATACAAGTTTCTCCATAAACTTGCATAAACCCAAACGCTTTGATCACTTCATCAAAGCGAGTATTCCAGCTCCGAGATGCTTGCACCAGTCCATAGATGGATCGCTGGAGCTTGCATACTTTGTTAGCACCTTTAGGATCGACAAAACCTTCCGGTTGCATCATATACAATTCTTCCTTAAGGAATCCATTAAGGAATGCCGTTTTGACGTCCATTTGCCAGATTTCATAATCATAAAATGCGGCAATTGCTAACATAATTCTGACAGACTTTAGCATCGCTACGGGTGAGAAAGTCTCATCGTAGTCAACTCCTTGAACTTGTCGATAACCTTTAGCAACAAGTCGTGCTTTATAGACGGTGACATTACCATCAGCGTCCGTCTTCTTCTTAAAGATCCATTTATTTTTAATAGCTCGCCGTTCATCGGGCAAGTCTACCAAAGTCCACACTTTGTTCTCATACATGGATCTAATCTCGGATTTCATGGCCTCAAGCCATTTGTCGGAATCCGGGCTCGCCATCGTTTCTTCATAGTTCGTAGGTTCACTGTTGTCTAACAACATGACCTCCAAGACAGGATTGCCGTACCAATCTGGTGCGGAGCGTGTCCTGGTTGACCTACGAGGTTCTGTAGCAACTTGATCCGAAGCTTCATGATCATCATCATCTACTTCCTCTCTGGTCTGTGTCGGTGTCACAGAAATTTCTTTCTGTGGCGTACTACTATCCAGAGGAGGTACAATTACCTCATCAAGTTCTACTTTCCTCCCACTCACTTCTTTCGAGAGAAACTCCTTCTCTAGAAAGGATCCATTCTTAGCAACGAATACTTTGCCTTCGGATCTGTGGTAGAAGGTGTACCCAACGGTCTCCTTTGGGTATCCTATGAAGACGCACTTATCCGCTTTGGGTTCGAGCTTATCTGGCTGAAGCCTTTTGACATAAGCATTGCATCCCCAAACTTTCAGAAACGACAGCTTAGGTTTCTTGCCAAACCACAGTTCATACGGTGTCGTCTCAACGGATTTAGACGGTGCCCTATTTAAAGTGAATGCAGCTGTCATTAATGCATAACCCCAAAATGATAGTGGCAAATCGGTAAGAGACATCATAGAACGCACCATATCTAATAGAGTACGATTACGACGTTCGGACACACCATTACGCTGTGGTGTTCCAGGTGGCGTGAGCTGTGAAACAATTCCACATTGTCTTAAGTGATTGCCAAACTCGTAACTCAAATATTCTCCTCCACGATCAGATCGTAAGAACTTTATTTTCTTGTTACGATGGTTCTCTACTTCACTCTGAAATTCTTTGAACTTTTCAAATGTTTCAGATTTATGCTTCATCAAGTAGACATAGCCATATCTACTCAAATCATCTGTGAACGTGAGAACATAACGATATCCACCGCGCGCCTCAACACTCATCGGACCGCATACATCGGTATGTATTATTTCCAATAAGTTGGTTGCTCGCTCCATTGTTCCGAAGAACGGAGTTTTAGTCATCTTGCCAATAAGGCACGGTTCACATGTCTCAAATGATTCATAATCAAGAGATTCCAAAAACCCATCTGCATGGAGTTTCTTCATGTGTTTAACACTGATATGACCTAAGCGGCAGTGCCACAAATATGTGGTACTATCATTATCTTTTGGCATTCGTGTTATGAACATATGTATTACTACGATCAAGATTCAATAAACCTTTCATTTTAAGTGCATGATCATCAATGATATTATCCAAATAGAATAACAATTATTCTCTGAAATTGAATAACCGTCTTGCAATAAACACTATCAGATATAATGTTCATGCTTAACGCAAGCACCAAATAACAATTATTTAGGTTCATCACTAATCCTGAAGGTAGAGAGAGCGTGGCGATGGTGATCACATCAACCTTGGAGACACTTCCAATGCACATCGTCACCTCGTTCTTTAGCTAGCCCTCGTTTATTCCGAAGCTCCATGTTTCAAGTTGCAAGCAACTGAACAAGTATCAAATACCCAGGTGCTCCTACGAGTACTAGTAAGGTACACATCAATAACATGTATATCAAATATCTTTGTTGACATTGCCAGTCTTATTATCTGCCAGTTACTTTGGGGAAGTTCCGCTCCTTGTGACATTTCCCTTTGCAATGGGAGCACTAAGTCTCGGGTTTGGTTCAGCCTTGGGTTTCTTCGCGTGAGCGGCAACTGTTTTACCGTTCTTCTTGAAGTTCCCTTTTCTTTCCCTTGCCCTTGTTGAAACTAGTGGTCTTATTAACCATCAACACTTGATGCTCCCTTTTTTGATTTCTACATCCGCAGATTGTAGCATCGCGAATAGCTTAAGGATCTTCTATCCCTTGCATGTTTATAGTTCATCACGAAGATCCAGTAGCTTAGTGATAGTGACTGGAGAACTCTATCAATCACCACTTTATTCGGAAGTCTAACTCCCACTTGATTCAAGTGTTTGAAGTACTCAGACATTCTGAGTACATGCTCACTAACGGAGCTGTTCTCCTCCATCTTGTAGCTATAGAACTTGTCGAAGGTGTCATACCTCTCGACCCGGGTGTGAGCTTGAAAAACAAATTTTCAGCTCTTGGAACATCTCATATGCTCCGTGTTGCTCAAAACATATTTGGAGCTCCGGTTCTAAGCCGTAAAGTATGGCGCATTGAACTATCGAGTAGTCATCTTTTCTTGTCTGCCAGACGTTCATAACGTCCTCAGACGAAGCCGTAGGGGTATTTCACTGAGCGGTGCATTAAGGACATAAGCCTTCTATGCAGCAGTGAGGACAATCCTCAGATCACGGACCTAGTCCGCATAGTTGCTTCCATCAACTTTCAACTTCGTTTTCTCTAGGAACATAATAAAAACAGGGGAACTACAGCGCGGTCTATTGATCTACAACATAAAATTGCAAAGATTATTTAGACTATGTTCATGATAATTGAAGTTCAATTAATCAAATTACTTAAGAACTCCCACTTAGGTTAACATCCCTCAAGTTGTCTAAGTGTAACATGATCCACATCAACTAAACCACGTCCGATCATCACGTGAGGTGGATTAGTTATCAATGGTGAACATCTTTCATGTTGATCATATCTACTATATGACTCATGTTCGACCTTTCGGTCTCTTGTGTTCCGAGGCCATGTCTGTACATGCTAGGCTCGTCAAGTTTAACCCAAGTATTCTGCGTGTGTAAAACCGGCTTACACCCGTTGTATGCGAACGAAAGAATTCATCACACCCGATCATCACGTGGTGCGTAGAAGCGTCGAACCTTCGCAACGATGCATACTAGGGGAGAACACTTATCTTGAAATTTAGTGAAGGGATCATCTTATAATGCTACCATCGTCCTAAGCAAAATAAGATGCATAAAAGGATTAACATCACATGCAATTCAATATATGTGACATGATATGGCCATCATCGTCTTGTGCTTTTGATCTCCATCAGCAAAGCACCGTCATGATCTCCATCGTCACCGGGTTGACACCTTGATCTCCATCGTAGCGTCGTGACACCTTGATCTCCATCGTAGCGTCGTGGTCGTCTCGCCAATTATTGCTATTACTACTACTACTGCTAACTCATAGCGGTAAAGTAAAGCAATTACATAGCGTTGGCATTGCATACAATAAAGAGACAACCATAAGGCTCCTGCCGGTTGCCTGATAATTTACAAAACATGATCATCTCATACAACAACTTATATCACATCATGTCTTGGCCATATCACATCACCAGCATACCCTGCAAAAACAAGTTAGACGTCCTCTACTTTGTAGTTGCAAGTTTTACGTGGCTGCTACGGGTTTGCAAGAACCGTTCTTACCTACGCAAAACCACAACGTGGTGTAGTGATTGCTTTTTGATCTTCTAAAAGAACCCTCTTCATTGAAACCGATTCAACTAAAGTGAGAGAGACAGACACCCGCCAGTCACCTTTATGCAACGAGTGCACGTAGCGGTGAAACCTGTCTCGCGTAAGCGTACGCGTAATGTCGGTCCGGGCCGCTTCATCTCACAATACCGCCGAATCAAGTATCAACTAGTAACGGCAAGCAATATGTATACACCCACGCCCACAACTCGTTTGTGTTCTACTCGTGCAAATCACATCTACGCATAAACCTGGCTCTGATACCACTGTTGGGGAACGGAGCATGAATTTCAAAAATTTCCTACGCTCACGCAAGATCTATCCATGGAGATGCATCGCTACGAGAGGGGAGAGTGTGTCTACGTACCCTCGTAGACCGTTTAGCGGAAGCGTCTCACAACGCGGTTGATGTAGTCGAACAATCCTTCGAGCTCCACCGATCGAGTACCGAACGTACGGCACCTCCGAGTTCTACACACGTGCAGCTCGGTGACGTTCCTCGCCTTCTTGATCCAGCAAGACGTCGAGGTAGTAGATGATTTCCGTCAGCATGACGGCGTGGCGACGGTGACGGTGAAGTGATTCCGGCAGGGCTTCGCCTAAGCTCTCCGAAAATATGACCGAGGTGGAAAGCGGAGATCGGGGCACCGCACACGGCTATGGGACAATTGTGTACTTTGGGGTGCCCCCTTGCCCCCGTATATAAAGGATGAGAGGGAGGAGGCCGGCCCCCTAGGGGTGCGCCAAGTGTGGGGAGTCCTACTAGGACTCCTTAGTCCTAGTAGGATTCCACCTCCCATACGGAGTAGGAAAGGGGGAAGGGAGAGGGAAAGGAAAGAGGGGGCTGCGCCTCCTCCCTAGTCCAATTCGGTTTGGGCAAGGGGGGGGGGCGCCTCCTCACGTGGCCTGCCTCTCCTTTTCCCGTATGGCCCAATAAGGCCCATTACTTCTCCCGGTGAATTCCCGTAACTCCCCGGTACTCCTAAAAATACCCGAATCACTCGGAATCTTTCCGACGTCCGAATATAGCCTTCCAATATATGAATCTTTACCTCTCGGACATTCCGAGACTCCTCGTCATGTCCGTGATCTCATCCGGGACTCCGAACAACATTCGGTC
This sequence comes from Elymus sibiricus, assembly GCA_039707655.1. Taxonomy (NCBI): domain Eukaryota; kingdom Viridiplantae; phylum Streptophyta; class Magnoliopsida; order Poales; family Poaceae; genus Elymus; species Elymus sibiricus. Next base: position 211,938,786 of record CM077675.1, on the reverse strand, counting down.
ACCAATCACATAACTCATATAATACTATATCGTCATCGAACCTTAAGTGTGCGGACCCTACGGGTTCGGGAATGATGTAGACATGACCGAGACAACTCTCTGGTCAATAACCAACAGTGGGACCTGGATGCTCATATTGGTTCCTACATATTCCACGAAGATCTTTATCGGTGAACCTCATATGACAACATACATTGTTCCCTTTGTCTGGCAGTATGTTACTTGCCCGAGATTCGATCGTCGGTATCTAATACCTAGTTAAATCTTGTTACCGGCAAGTCTCTTTACTCGTTCCGTAATACATCATCTTGCAACTAACTCTTTAGTCACGGTGCTTGCAAGGCTTCTGTGATGCTGTATTACCGAGAGGGCCCAGAGATACCTCTCCGATAGTCGGAGTGACAAATCCCAATCTCGATCCATGCCAACTCAACAAACACTTTCGGAGATACCTGTAGTGCACCTTTATAATCACCCAGTAACGTTGTGACGTTTGATACACCCAAAGTATTCCTACGGTATCCGGGAGTTGCATGATCTCATGGTCAGAGGAACGTGTATTTGACATAGTGAAAGCAATAGCAATAAACTGAACGATCATTTGCTATGCTAACGGTTGGGTCATGTCCATCACATCATTCTCCTAATGATGTGATCCCGTTATCAAATGACAACTCATGTCCATGGTCAGGAAACCTTGACCATCTTTTGATCAACGAGCTAGTCTAGTAGAGGCATACTAGGGACATAGTATTTGTCTATTATCCACACATGTATTTAGTTTCCGGTCAATACAATTCTAGCATGAATAATAAACTATTATCATGAACGGGGAAATATGATAATAACTAATTTATTATTGCCTCTAGGGCATATTTCCAACAGGGATAAGTGTAAAGATGCTTTTATTGCCAAGTATTTTCCTCCTGCTAAGATCATCTCCCTAAGAAATCTAATAATTAATTTTAAACAGCAAGATCAAGAGCATGTTGCACAAGCTTGGGATAGAATGAAATTGATGATAGAAATTGTCCTACTCATGGCTTAAATTTGTGGATGGTTATCCAAAACTTCTATGCTAGACTAAACTTTGTGTCTAGAAATCTTCTAGATTCTGCTGCAGGTGGTACCTTTATGGATGTGACCTTAGGAGAGTCCACAAAACTTCTGAACAATATTATGACAAATTATTCTTAATGGCACACCGAAAGAGCTCCAACCGGTAAGAAGGTAAATTCTGTTGAAGAAATCGCTACTTTGAGTGAAAAAGTGGATGCTCTTATGAATATGGTTGCTTGTAAAATGCTCATGTTGATCCCAATGATATGCCCTTGTCTACTTTGATTGAGCAAAATAATGATGCTATTGATGCGAACTTTATCTCGCGAAATAATTTCAATAACAATACTTATAGAGGAAACTTTAATTCTAGACCATATCCCGGTAATTCCTCTAACAACTATGAAAATTCTTATGGAAAATATTCTACAAATTCTAATAGAATACCCTCTAATCTTGAGAACACAATTAAATAATTTATTAATTCTCAAAAGGTTTTCAACGCTATGGTAGAAGAAAATTGCATGTAGTTGATGCTTTGGCTAAAAACATGGATATAATTGCTCTTGATGTAGAAACTCTTAAAAGTAAAGCTTTGACACCTAAGCATGATTTTGATGAGACTATTAAATCTATCCAAATATCTATTAATGAAAGTAAGGAGAGGACCGCTAAGTTGAGAGCTAAGCGGGATTTTTTAGAAAAGGCTCTTCCACCCGGTTTTTACCGGAATCATGATGAAGATCTTAAAATGATTGATACTTCTTCTATTGAATCTTTATTTACCTCTCTGAATATAAATGGTAAAGGTACTGGAGATGAGTCAACTCTAATTGATAAGTGTCCCATAATACTTGGAAGACCTTTCCTATGAACTATAGGTGCAATCATTGACATGAAAGAGGGAAACATAAGGTTCCAATTTCCATTAAAAAAGGGATGGGACACTTTCCTAGAAAGAGAATTAAACCACCTTATGAATCAATTATGAGAGATACTTATGGGTGGAGTGTCAAAGATGACAACACTTGAAATTATGCATTATGCCTAGCTAGGGGCATAAAACAGTAGCGCTTGTTGGAAGGCAACCCAATAGTTATCTTTAATTTTTTTCTTTTAACTTTATGTTTGTTTTTTATAAAATGATTATTGCCTCTGTAATGATCATGTTTTTGTGTTTAAATTAGTGTTTGTGCCAAGTAAAGCCTTTGGGATGACTCACAAGATGAGTAGAATCGATGCTGAAACAAAATAGAAACTTTTGACTCCAGTAAAGGAACTTTCGTTTTTTACTCGAGCATGATAATGATCTGAATTTTTTACACAGTATTTCTATAAAAATTTTCGAGGTGTTCATAATTTTTTAGAATTTTTAGAGTTACAGAAGTATATGTTCTTTACAGATTTCTACAGACTGTTCTACGGATTCTGTTTTTGCTTGCATAGTTACTTGTTTTGATTATGCTATGAATTGTATCGGGGGAGGGTGGGGTAGGGGGGTTAAGCCATGGAGAAGTTAGAATACAGTACCTATTATGTAATTATGAAATAATAATCAATTTATAACAGTACCTAAAGTATGCAATATGTTTCTTATACTAACGGATCTTACGAAGTTTTGTTGAGTTTTGTGTGATTGAAGTTTTCAAGTTTTCGGTGTGATCGCGATGGACAATGGAATAAGGAGTAGCAAGAGCCTAAGCTTGGGGATGCCCAAGGCACCCCAAGGTAATATTCTAAGGAAGACTCAAGCGTCTAAGCTTGGGGATGCCCCGGAAGGCATCCCCTCTTTCGTCTCAATCCATCGGTATGTCACTTGAAGCTATATTTTTATTCGTCACATGATATGAGTTTTGCTTGGAGCGTCATTTGTTTTTGTTTGCTTTTACTTTCAGTTTACCAAAATCATTGTTTGCTGGACACACCTATTTAAGAGACACACACCTTCATCATAGTTTGTTAGAATACTCTGTGTGCTTCACTTATATCTTTTGAGCTTAGTAGTTGCTCTAGTACTTCACTTATATCTTTTCGAGCACGGTGGCGTGTAGATTTTATAGAAATAATTTCACTCTCGCTCTTCATTTATATTTGTATGAGAGTTAATAAATAGTGACGGTAATTTGCATGGGCCATAAGACTAGTCCAAAAATATTAGGTATTCAATGAGTGATAATCAAAACCATCATGTAGCACATATAGAGAAATTGTGGGTTAATGATATTGATGTAGTAATATGAAAAATGTGTGAGTTCATAATTGTTGATTCGTGGAAGTGTCGATATTAAGAGAGGTTAACTTCTTGTTCATCTAAAAATTAAAGAGGCATGGTGATGATGTGTGAGCATTTCTATTCCTCGTTGAAATTCTAGTGTTGTTTCGGGTCGGAAGCGCGCGATGGTTAACTCCTACCAACCTCTTCCCTCGGGGCATGCGAGTAGTGCTTTGATTTATGATAAAACTAATAAAACTTTGCAATACGTATATGAGTTCTTTATGACTAATGTGAAACCATGGACATACGCAATCTCACCTTCTCATATTTGCTAGCCTATTCGGTACCGTGCATAGCCCATTCTCACCTCGAGGATCGGTGCAACTTTTGCCGGTGCATCCAAACCCCGTGACATGATACGCTCTATTGCACATAAGCCTCATTATATCTTCCTCAAAACAGCCACCGTACCTACCTATCATGGCATTTTCATAGCCATTCCGAGATATATTGCCATGCAAATTCCATCGTCACTTCACATGACTAGTTCGTTCATCATCATATTGCTTTGCATGATCATATAGAGCTGACATAGTATTTGTGGCAAAGCCACCGTTCATCATATTTTTGATACATGTCACGCTAGATCATTGCACATCTTGGTACACTGCCAGAGGCATTCATATAGAGTCATATCTTCATATCGAGTTGTAAGTAAATAAAAGTGTGATCATCATCATTATTAGAGCATTGTCCCAGTGAGGAAATAAAAATGGGGAAGGCCAAATGAGCTCACCATAAAAAATGAGAGAAAATGAGAGAAGGGACTTTGCTACTATCCTTTACCACACTTGTGCCTCAAAGTGGCACCTTGTTCCTCATATATATAGAGAGAGTCTCATGTTATGTCATTTTCATATGCTAGTGGGAATTTCATTATTATAAACTTGGCTTGTATATTCCTATGACGGGCTTCCTCAAATGCCCGAGGTCTTCATGAGCAAGCAAGTTGGATGCACACCCCACTTAGCTTCATTTGAGCTTTCATACACTTATAGCTCTAGTGCATCATTTGCATGACAATCCCTACTCCTTGCATTGACATCTATCGATGGGCATCTCCATAGCCCATTGGTATGCCTAGTTGATGTGAGCCTATCTTCTCCACCTTTTACCCCTTTGATATCTACCACTATATTCTATTCCACCTAAATGCTATGTCCAATGGTTCATGCTCATGTATTGCGTGAAGAATAAAAAGTTGATGCATATTGAAAAAGTACGATCCAATTGCCTGACTTGGGCACCGTGGTGCTTGACATTTGTATTAATGTGGTGAAGATGGAGCCATGCCTTGCTAATATAATAAGATGAATGGGGGTAAACATTCTTTGAGGATCGTATACTTTTAAAGATTGATGATTATGTTTCTTATACTTATAAGTATTGCTATGCTAATATTTGTTAATTCATCATTTCTTAATGAGCATACATGCATAAGATTACATAATGGATAGCATGTCACATCAAAAATTCTGTTTTTATCATTTACCTGCTCGAGGACGAGCAGAAATTAAGCTTGGGGATGCTTGATACGTCTCCAAGTATCTATAATTTTTTATTGTTCCATGCTGATATATTATCATTCTAGGATACTTTTTGGGTCTTTATTTAACAATTTATAATATTTTTGAGCACTAACCTATTGATCCAGTGCCCAATGCTAGTTGCTGTTTTCTGCATGTTTTTCACTTTTCAGGTTTACAATACGAAACGAAGTCCAATTGCCACGAATTTTTTTTATGATTTTTTTCGGACCAAAAGAAGACCTGGAAACTTCGGAAGGAGGACGGGGACCGCACGAGGGCCGCACAAGCCAACAGGCCGCGCCTTGGGGGGGGGGGCGCCCTGATGGCTTGTGCCTCCCTCGAGAGCCCCCCGACGCCCCTTTCTAGCCTATAAATTCTCTAAAATTGTGAAAACCCTGAAGGCAGTCCCGAAACCCTTTTTCCGTCGCCGCAAGTCTCTGTTCTGTCGTGAGGCCATCTGGAGCTCCGTTCCGGTACCCTGCCGGAGGGGGATCGATCACGGAGGGACTCTTCATCAACCTTGTTGCCCTCATGATGATGTGTGAGTAGTTCACCACAGACCTACGAGTCCATAGCTAGTTCCTAGATGGCAATCTCTCTCTCTCTCTCTCTCTCTCTCTCTCTCTCTCTCTCTCTCTCTCTCGATCTTCAATACAATGATCATTACATCTTCGCTTTGATCTATCCGTGTAATCCTATTGTGCAGTGTGTTTGTTGGGATCCGATGAATTGTGGGTTTATGTTCAGATTATTCATGAAAAGTATTTGAGTCACCTCTAAATATTAAGATTCTTATTTGCATGATCATTATAGCTTCGTAATGCTCTCCGATTTATTGATGTGCTTTGGCCAAGTAGATTGATCTATCTTCAGTGGGAGTGGTGCATTGTGGTAGATTCAACCTGACGAGTTTCTATATCCCATTGACAAAGTAGGGGAGAAGATGCGTCTTTGTGTTGTTGCTACTAAGGATAACACGATGGAGTTTATTCATATTGCTTGAGTTTACTTTGTCTACATTATGTCATCGTTCTCCATGCATTACTCTGTTTTACTTAATACTCTAGATGCATGTTGGATAGCGGTCGATGAGTGGAGTAATAGTAATAGGTGCAGGCAGGAGTCGGCCTATTTGTTTATGGACGTGATGCCTATATACACATGATCATTTCCGTGAAAATCGCATGTGGATCACTAGATTCAGATATAGATGGTTCCCGATGGAATCTCACTTCTGAATCGAAATGCAAAATGCAACATACATTGTGTAAAATCAATAAGTCCCCATATGGCTTATTATTGTCGGCACATTTGGTACAACCGACGTAATGAGTTCCTTACACACAAGGATTACTCCTACATTGATGATTACCCATACATGTTAAGCATGTGATCATCTAAATGACGGAATTTGAGATGAAGGATTTGGGTAAAACCTCGAGCACCTTCACTCATACATTATGGTACACCATGTTGTCTATATCCATATTATATTGGAGAAATTGATTGTGGACAAGTCTTATCTATCCATATTTTCTATGGTTATTCGTTCTCTAACGTAGATGATGATTCATCTAGACCGTGAGGAGATGGAAATAAGATGTTGGGACCTAAGGTTCCATATCACAGTGCATTCATTGGATCCACTAAACACACTTGGTTGAGACTCAAGAATATCTTTTGATATCACAAAAACATCAAACATTTTGTCCTAATCTTCCAGTCTCAGAGAAATCCGGACACCAATATTATTGGATGCATCGATCAGATCCCCACTATGTCAGATCGTAGACAAGCTTTGTGTTCCTACTAGGTGTGGTAGCCATCTCATGAGAGTCTTCGAAACAGACCTCGTGGCTACATCCACCAACCATTATCTCAGAGATAATGTTGCTTGTGTTGCCCCGATGCAAACATGATACGTAATAAGCAATATCGCCATGTTGCATATGTTGCAAATCAAATCATGTGACTGATTTGCTCACGAAGTCTCTATTAACTTTTACATTCCAGAACTATGTTCATGGAATAGTTATGTGACGACTTCGAAATTTGCAAGAATCAGGGAGAGTATCTTCCTGAATTGTTCATGTTCAACGCATCATATTATACTCTTTTTACCTTCATGAGTTTACTATACAGGTTCTCATAAAGGTTTTTAATGAGGTAATATCAACACAAGATCATATGTCATACTTCCTGTTTTTTCCATCGGGGTTTTCAGGAAAGTATATACGACATATTTATTGTTCCTTTAATTCTATCGGTTTTCCTCATATTGAGTTAAAACAGACAATAACCATTATATGTTGCGACATTTTCTTCTTATTTTTTCCCACCGGGTTTGAAGTAGTTTTGGCAACATATCAAACACTATGCTCCTCATATTTTCCCCACAGGGTTTTGTAGGAGCCTCAATTTAAGATGATGATACTATATGGACAAGTATAGCTTAGGGGGAGTGTTAGAGTTTAATTAACACATGTTAATTAAGGGGTAATCTACCCTTGCACTAACCGCAGGCGGTTGCCTTCATAACAATCGTCGCGTCAGTTGCCTCCCCAACAGGCGCCTCTTCCAAGTGTCGCCTCTACTACAACTTGTATATAATGTGGATCATCTAATACAAACGACATCGTTTTCCTATTCATTGTCTCTCTCGTTTTCCCTTAAACAGCCGTTAATGCAGGTAAGCGACACGACGACCAGCCAATGGGAATGTGCGTAGGATTGTAGAGTTGGACAAAGGACTTTTTGTGTGGGTCCGGAGTGTCGAACGTCCGGACTCCCAAGAGCTCCCTCCATTTGGGATCGGCTTGTAAAGACTTCAGACGTCCAAAATCGGTCTAGCTAGATTTGATATGATTTGCGTTGGAGGCCCGAAAGTGTCCGGATAGCCTGTGGTCGTTTAGCTGACCCACCACGCCAGAGATGCCCTTATACTCCATGGGATGCTCTTCTTCATTGTTTCACATTATATAACCACCCTCTGCTCTACGTCTTCCTTCCCCCGGGGTCTACTAAACAACACCTCTCAAGGCCTCTTTGATTCACATGATTCTCAAAACGAAGGAATAGGGAAAATGCAAGAATAGAATGACATGTCCTATAATACCACAAAGATTTAAAAGAATGTATGATAGCACCAGAAAAACAAAGAAATTATACAAAGAGGTTTGAGTGGATAAAAATTTTCCTCCAAAATGTAGTACAAATGGATCCTATGGAAAAAAATCCTAAGGATGCCAAACCTACGAATCAAACATCCATCAAAGGAATTCCTAAGGGTCCAAATCCTCCAAAAATACTATGCAATTCCTTTGAATCAAGGAGCCCAACCTGTCCCTTGTGCAGACTCACTCACTACAGACAATAGCCACAAAATAATAAAAACAGCCACCTTGTTCGTAACCGGGTCAGACTAGCCACAAATATCAGACTATGTTCTGCTCGGCTTGCGAGTATACATGAACCAAGCAGGATCATCTGCCTCTCACGAGCCAGGTTGTTCTAGGTAGAGCTGCATCTTCAAAGGATCACACCCCATTGACTTGATGGGGGTTATCTGAGGCGGCTGCATCCACGCCTTGGTGTCCGTGGGGATCCACAGCTGAGCCTCGCCCTCCTCCTTGTCCTTCGCACCGTCTGCGGAGAGGGATCGGAAGTAGGCGGCGATCTCCCAGCTGCTATCTGTCACAAGGCAACCGTGGTGCCTTATAAGCTCTCCCGGTAATAGTCACCGCTGGCTGTTGGCCTTCGGAGAAAAATCTTGAGATGCTGAAATCTTCCAAGAAAAGATGGTGTCGACTACCTGACGGAAGGGGCTTTGTGAGAGGTCCAGCGACGGTCAGTTTGATCAAGAACGCCCGCAGAGCAAATTCCAGGCTGGACTCCTCTAACTCGGAGCCATAGGATTGGTTGACTGCAAGCTTGAACACAAACTTCTCCAGTGGTACGTGACCTTTGTCATGGAAGATGACCACGACCCTCTCAACCAGTCCCTGGGTTGTAAGAAAACTTATGGTTAGTTACAAATACATAACCAGCCTGAAATCTTTACACAATCAACAACGTTTCAACACCAAGGGATCCTCAGATCTCAACATTGTTGCTGGAGATTGAATCAAGTGCAAAATTGATATATTTTGTTTCCTTCTTGTAATGACACAAGAGCCAAGTTCACAACAATCATACGGTCAAAGACAGAAGGTGGAACAGATATCTACCAAAACTTTAAAGCTCAAGCAGCAATGTATGTTACAGTACTTAACCTATCAAGTTTCCCTGTCAATTTAATGAGTTCTGTTGATAATATAATCATCATAGAGTGCATTTCATTGCAGGAGGATGAACAATCAGGGGAACAAAACACACCTTTTGTATGGAAGGTAGAAGGCCAGTAGTCACAGAGTGGATATAGTCAGCAAGCTGGGGGTGCACGGCTTTCTGGACAACTACATTCATGTACCTTCTCCTCTCAAATGCACCTACACATGCATTGTGCTTAATCCATATCCAACCAAATAAAATGACAAATAGCAAAGTTACCAATGTGACTTAAATGCAAAAAGGGGAGGAATCCTTACGAGCAGGATAGAAACCTTTGAGGAAGACAATGCAGCTGACAGCTACCTCCAGAAATTCAACAATCACTTGTGCAATTTGACCTTTTTAAGCCAACCCAAGTTTAGTGAGATGACAATGTGCGACTTTTCAAACATAAAATTCAGCTTCCGGGGTAAAAAGCACGAACTGATCATAAGCACTTTACCCTGTGGAGTTTGATTCTTCCGATCCATGGCCCAGTTCAAGCAAATAACTAAATTCTGGAGTTTGGAACTTTCAGGCTGCTGGTTTTACATTCCCATGACCAACAGAGTGATACAGGTGAGCGGGTACATGATACTCTGCTGCCAGATTAGTTTAAGCCAGAGAAAGCAAAGCTGGGTTAGTAAGTTCGGGGTAAAAATATAACTGTCAGACAACATGAGAGAAGAACAAATAAGTGATGCAGTGGACAGCTAATTTTCTGACATAGTAACATCACAGCAACAACTGTGGGTATTACTACCTAGCACAGATTGCAATACCAGAAGGAAACATCTCAGATAGACAAATAAAATCAGGATAACAGTGTGCACCAGTTGCACATTAAGTGGCTCATGACATAAACTAGTGCTTGGGGCCCGCCATTGCGGGCCGCTTGAGAGGAAGCTGTGCGCTCGTTTCTCCCTCTTAAAGAAAAAAAGAAAGAAAAAAACCTCACCTTCATATCTCAAAATAAAAAATAAAACCTTTCTCGCATCACGTGGACATCACATCCATCTCAAAAAGAAAAAAAAACTAAAAAACTTTTCTCGGAAAGAAAGGAAAAAAAGTCTCACTTCCATCTTCCAAAAAAGATCAAAAACTTTCTCACCGCGGCCAACCAGCATGCACCACGTGGCATAGCTGGCTGGCCGCCCTTTCACTCTGCCTTAATGGGTTTGTTGTCTGGAAAATAAACTTACCGCCTCAGAGAGAAACGCAAATACGTAGAAATACTTCGGGTTTCATCATTTCATAAAAATAAGATTATAGAATCATAGGTACCGAGGTATGGTTACCATAGAAATGTATTAGCTTTCACATCAGGAAGGACTCTGCTACTAACAGTTCATTAATCCCTAAAAGAGTGCTGTATATAGCTTCAGTTTCAAAATGTGACTCGTCCCCTGCAAAGAACTCATGCACGCATCCATCCACTTCAATGAAAGAGCAACCGGGCTGCTTGGTCTTTCTGCCACTGTATATTCCTGTCCTCACTTTATTTGCATCAACCCACCTTGACGTGGTCGCATAGACAGTAGAAAGTAAAACGTCCCCTCCACACCTGTTTGGCTCCAATACTTGGATCTTTTCTGCTACATACTCTGCAAGTCCCACCTCTCCACAGGTTCTGCAGGCAAACAACAACGACCGCCACATTACCACATCAGGAGCGATAGGCATCTCTTTAATGAACTGCTCTGCCTCTGCCAATAACTTAGCACGCCCCAGGAGATCAACCATGCACCCGTAGTGTTCGATCCTTGGGGCAATACCGTAAATACTGGACATGCGATGGAAGTGATGGTATCCTTGTTCAACTAATCCTCCATGGCTGCAAGAAGTTAGGACACCCAAGAAAGTTATCTCATTCGGCATGACTTCACCCTCTTCTTCCATCTGCGCAAACAAATCTAGTGCCTCACCAGAGAGGCCATTTGCAGCAAAGCCCATTATCATCACTGTCCAGGAAAAATCATCCCGCTTGACCATTCCACGAAATATATCATAGGCCTTTTTTATATCCCCACACTTTGAGTACATGTCAATCAATGAATTTTTCACAGAAATATCCTTCCCTAAACCATGAATGTCACAGTAAGCATGGACATACCGTCCCAAGTCCAGTGCTCCCATCTGGCCGCATGAAGATACAACAGTAGCAATTGTTGCATCATCAACTTTCACTCCAGCAATTTGCATGTCTCTGAATAGCTTAACAGCCTCTTTAGACTGACCTAACTGCGTATATCCAGAAATCATTGAGGTCCAGCAAACTGCATTCCTCTCAGGCATTCCATCAAAAACCCTGCGAGCATCTTCAACCTGCCCACACTTTGCATACATACTAATCAGAGAGGAACCCATATAACAGTTAATCTCAAAACCATTCGTCACGAGTAGTGCATGACAGAGCTTTCCGACCTTCATCATGCATGTCCTCGCACAAGCAACTAGAGCATTCAGCAAGGTGACATCATCCAGCATAACTTGCCCCTTGGCCATTTGGCTAAAAGCTTGCAATGCCTTATTAGGCAGCCCAGCATGTATGTATCCAGCAATGATTGTATTCCAAGAAACAGTATCAGAGGCTCCTTTGGGAGCAGAATCAAGAACTGATCTTGCAGTAGATGGATAACTACAAGACGAGTACATATTGATAAGAGTATTAAGGACAAAGGTATCAGAACTTAAGCCGAGTTTCACAGAAAGGGCATGGAGCTGGGCACCAACAACAACGGATGGCATGCGGGCGGCGGTAGAAAGAGCAGCGCTAAGGGAGTAGTTATCGATGGGCATGTAGCCAGACCGGCGAAGTAGGGAGAGGAATGAGAGGGAGAGAGATGGGACAGGCCCCGAGGAGAGTGAGCGAAGGACAGAGTGGAGCAAGGGTACCCTGAGCAAAAGACCCGAGACAGTTGCATAGGATAGGAGAAGGGGGAGATGACGATGGGTTAGGCGGGAGATTGGGACGGGGAGGACATATTTACTTCCAGGGAAAGCCTTTCTGATAATGGAGAATGACCGTGTCTTCACATCGAGCATTCGCGGTGACAAGCACATCTAGATTCTCAATGGAGCTGACGATGGCGGAATGGAATGGAGCGTAGCTGTCACGCGGGGAAGCAACCGGATGATACAGGAAGCTGGCACCCAACACTGCAACCTACATTAAAGGAACCTGGCATAAGACATTGTTTTCTATTCGAATAGGGGCAATTCTCCATTTCCATCAGCAATAACAAAACCAAAATTATCTTTTTTGCACACAGAGATTGGAAACCACACACCGACAAGAGTATCAGCACCTATTCAACTCCTGAACTCTAGCAAACTGTAACGAAAATAAATGCTAGCAGACACGCCAACGCTCAACATGAGATATCGCAGACATCAAGCGGACATAGCAGAGGAATGCACAAGAGATCATGCCGTCTACTGCTTTCCCGGGTAGTATCAGATCATGTTTTTACCATGTTTGCAGGTTATCTATCAGGACCACCGCTCCAAGTTAGCTTCACAAGAAATTGCACAATTTGCTAAGGATCACTACGGGCACGGGGTTTCGTGCGGGGATTCGATTTCTTCTCTTTATGGAAGCAACTGCTACTAGCAACGGCGTAGCCAGGATTAGCTGACGCCCTGGGCCAAAAAAGGGCGGAAAAACACACCCAACAACTAACCCCAGGTTTACACAGGCATATCAAAAGTCAAGCTCATCTTACAGGAACAAAAACTACTAAAATTAAACTGAAACAAAAATTACCAAAAGGCTTTCTACATTGAACTAACAAACTCTAAACTAAAGGAGCTAATCATCGATGATGTTGAACATTTGAACGAATCAATTGAAAGGAAAAATCATTTAAGTCAGCAAGGCATCAGGTAGTGTAGACCAGAAACGGGACGAACAACAACCTGGGAAAGCTAGGGCTTCCTTACCACTGATAGGAAATACGCCTGGATGATTAGTTCCTCGCGCCGCGCCGGTTGGTAGAGGAAATGAGGAGAAGAGAGCCCCTTCGCCTCGTGATGGTGGCCGGCGAGAGCGTCCTGGTTGGAGGCGGGTGACTGGAGGCAGCGGAGGGCGGGGAACGATGCGGCCCAGGCAAAGGGCACGGAGCTGAGGGAGGACGAAACGAACAGGGTAGTGTAGCTGCAGATCTGGACCACCCGAGAAGGATCCAACGTCCAGAAAGCAAAGGCTGTTTCTTCTTAATTTCGTCAGTAAAATAAAATCCTCTTACATCCCACACTACAAGCACGATGGCCAAGTAACACATACTCCCTCCATTCCACGCCTTCAAAAGTTAAACTTTGACCATAAATTACATGTGGGTTATATGTGACAAAATATATATGGTTGTATTCGTATTCGATTTTTTTTTCAATGGTAGTCATAAAAATTATATATTTTTGTTTAATTTATGGTTGAACTTTTGAAATGCATGTGCGCCTTTGTCATTGGAACGAAAGGAGTACTATGCGTAACTTTTTTATACGAGTACAATACCTGATCATATTTGGTTACGAAAATATTTTGGAATCTTTTTGACCTTTTATGCGATTACTAAATTATTTTGTGCATATAGGGTGCGCACGTGAGAGGAGCCATAAGTTCCTCATGTCGAAGTTTAGAGCAACATCAAGCAAAGCGAAAGGCGGACCCACTTATAGTACTCCTTCTGTTCCAATGACAAAGGCGAGCATGCATTTCAACTCTTGTTGAGGCATGATGAAAAAAGCAACAATGCACACAGCATTTGTCCATGAATTATTCAGAGCATTGATACATAATAAAACATTGCAACAGCATGTGTACAAATGACAAAACAAAATCACAGCACACACATGAAGTAGGAGTAGATAATATACCTTGACACGACAGAAAATCGAGCTCCTAAATTCCCCTAGAAACCTGCATAGTTCAAACAAATCATACTTTAGCAACACTGAAATTCGAGCTCTTAAAATCGAGTTGCGTTGGACTGCACAGAAATTCCCCCACGGACACCACAAAAATTCCCCTACCACCGTCGTTCCCTACTGACCCAGAAAAATTCGAGCTCGAGGGGATGGCGCCACTCCCGCCGGCGTTCCACTACCTCCGCTGTTCCCCTGCGCCATTCCCCTACCCAATCTAGGGTTTGAGGGCCGGAGAGGAGGGAGAGGACGGATGGAAGAGGGAGAGGAGGGACGGAGAGGACGAGGGGACGGATGGGAGGGAGAGGAGGGAGGGGACGGGTGGGAGAGAGAGAGGAGGGCCGGAGAACTTACCGGTGTGCGGTGTCGCCGCCGCCGGTTGCGAGCTCGCGAGCCAGAGGAGCTTCGATCCCCGCTTCGAGCGAACAGGTATACCGAGCTCGGAAACTTTGTGCGAGCGGGGGACGTGCGGCACCTGGCCAGATGGGCCGTGCCTAACAGGCCGGCCCGATAGCCCGCGTGCCTTGCCCGTCACGGGCCGGCCCGGCACGTGACTAAACGGGCCGTGCCCGGCACGTGGCCCGGCTCGGGCCGTGCCTGGGCCGCAAGGCTGGGCACGCGTGCCGGCCCGGCCCGGCACGTTTAGTTTATTTATTTATTTATACAGATTTTTTATATATATATTACCCTAAAAATAGTTGAAATAGGCTTAAAATAAGCAAAATTAGACGTGTTAACGGGCTAAACGTGCCGATGGGCCGGTCCGTTTAATAATAGTGCCGTGCCTGGGCCTTAGAGGCCGGCACGCGTGCCGGCCCGGCACGGCCCGTGTATTAAACGTGCCTGGTGGGCCGTGCCGTGCCTGGCCCGTTTATCTCAGGGCGGGCCGTGCCGGGCCGGGCCGGCCCATCTGGCCAGGTATTGCGCGGGGTGGCTCGCTAGGAATTGGGCCAACTTTTCCTAGCCCAAATCAGAATCTGGGCTGGCTATTCCAGATTGGCAATTCCAAGCAAATTACCTACATCCAAACAGGGTGCAAGGGATAACTCACATTTTGCCAAGGGTGTGTGCGGCCATAGCGGTCACACCTCGTATGTAGCTACTTGGACCGCGAAGAAGTAGCGGCGATAACACATGAGTGATGTCGGTGATGGTGCTACGAGCACCCAGTCTCGAGCTCCGGGGTGAAAGCCTAGATATGCCCCGAGTGTGTTATACCTATCAATGGTGATTTTTTTACATCGTTACCTTGCTGAAGGCATTACTTGAATATGCTCAGATTTGTTCTTCAGGGTGAAAACCTAGATTTTGGTCTTGGTTGGTTGGATCAAACAATGATGACACTTGAGTGTCGCTCTTTATCTGAAGGCGTTGTTGAAGAACCTCATCGTCCATGTGACGTCATGAGATGATTGGTGTGGATATGAACATTGTTGTAGTTTGCCGATCGCGATCGTATCGCTTTGTTTTTCTTTTTCTCTCTTGCCTATGCATAAATTTGGTATTATATGACTTTGCTATTTTTTAACGTGTTCTTATGTGTATCCCTGTTGGCCAAAGATGGAGCTATCGTCAAAAGTTTTGGGAAGGGGGGGGGGGGGGTAGGCCAAAGGAGAGTAGAAAAACAAATTCGGCCAGGCTAGCTAGGAAGGCTTTTTGGCTTATGCATCAATATGGGCCTGGCCGGATCATAGCCTTGGTTTGTCTCAATGTAGCTATGTCATGTTGTTGGTTGAGTAAATTTTGATTATGTAGAGACCGGATGCGTATTCATTGTATTGCATCTTCTTGATGCATGCTTCACCTTAAGCCAATAAACTTCATCCTTCGTCAAAAAAGTTCAACAAGCAATGTAACGATCCCGTAAAATCATAAACACTATAAGGGTGCATACATCCGAGTTATAGAAAGACAAAACCATGTCCATAAAAATATGCAGATTGTTATTTTCAATACCGAGTGCAACACATATGTGCAGACACACACATGGAGTCATATAGGGCGTGTTTCATTCTAGCATAACAACCATGCATGATATGGAGGGCCATGTGTTATAAGGCAAAATCCTAATTAGTGTAATTTGTTCCGATGTTTATGAATTGAAGGTGGATTCAAGGGCGAACACGGAGAGAACGTGAAGAAATTAAAGGGAAAAACACTCTATTGGACAAGATCCACATCAAGTACTTCATAAATCACAAGCAATACATGTGATGCACCAAGATCCAAGAACCAGGAAAATAAAGATACAAGGGTAGTTCATCCAAATCTCTAGTAGAGATGGGTCTTGATGATTCACTTGGGGAATCCTTCTCCGCATGTGAAGGTCTTGAATCCACTAGGGATCTTCTCCATAGGAGGCCTTGTACTCTAATGGAGTTTTCTCTCTCTCAAGAGAAATCCCACAAGGGGAGATACGTGAGCTAAGCTCTATGATATGAGTTCTAATCTTAGCTAACCCTAGAAATGAGGAGGGGGAGGAGTATTTATAGGCTAGTCCATAAAGGGGGCAAGTGAGGGTAAAATGGGAAGATACATGGGCAATGCCCAACACATGCACTCAAATAAGTCTGGCCATCCAGGGCGCTGGGGGTCCGGGCACCCGGGGTCCAAAGTATAGGAACACGTGGTGTCTGGGAGGGTCGGCGCCCAAAGTCTAGGCACCCGGGGTGTCTTGGGCCCGGCGCCCGATGTCCGGGCGCCCATGGTCTAAAGGTCGGGGCGCCCAGGGTGTTTTGGGAGCCTCATGGAGCTCCGGGTCCTAGCGCTTCTTGCATCTTCGCGGTTCCTTCTTCGCTTCCACGCTTCCCTCTTAGATGGCGTAGATGTTCTATTGCACTTGAACTCCTCCTCGACAAGTGTGAAGTTCCACTCAAATCTATGCATGCACACAAGAGGAGAGTCAAGTAGTATATCATCCTCGAAGGGCACAAGTAGACACGTGTAAAGGAGAAAATTCGCCTTTATATGTTTGGAGTAGATGTTGCGTGTGTCTCTTGGCAAAGTAGCTCTCGACATGGTGATGTCCGTAGGATGCTCCACATCATCCCCTCCCCCTTGGAAAAGATCCATCCTCTGATCGAAAACCAAATCACCATGGAAAAGAGATGGTGTCGTCGTGTAGAAGTGGACGATCACCAAGCACCCATCATCTTAAACCTCGAAATGGGCACTCTCCAATGTCACACTGTCTTGTGCTTCCTTCACAAGGATCAAGGACAAGAAACACTTGAAAACAAATATGATTAACGTTAGTGCAAAACCAAGCATTCAAGTGGTGATTCACCGTTCAAATGTTGTCATCATGCATAGCATATGCTGTGACAAAGGATTGTGGCATGGCATGTAAGCACCTAACTTGAGCACAATCAAAGACATCATGGGAATAAGCATGCAAATGTGAGGTAGAGGTGCTAATATGCGTGACAATTGTCAACTTCTAGCTATAACTCTAGTGGATAGGATGTACAACTGTTGACACACGAACACGTCACCGTGTACCCTCGACGCCGGGGGTGATGCACCGCAGCTCACGTCGAAGGAGGTCCGACCGGCAGCGCGATACGCAGGACAGCCGGCAGACGCTTTTGAAGACCCGAAGCCCCGCACGCCCGAGAGGGACCCCGTCAGGGAGTGCGGCAGCAATGGGCTGCCCTAGGTCGATTCGCTCGCCCCTAGAGCCTCTGTACTCGCAGCTCTCCAACACGAAGAATGACGAAGAACGAGAGAGAAAAACGATGGAAAGATAAAACGTAGATGAAAAAGTAGTATAATGATTGTTCGATTGTGTGTTCTTTTCAATCGGCCATCACCTCTTCTATTTAAGAGGGGGTTGGACTTCCCGTACAAGTCATGGATTCATCTAAGCTTTCCTTCCAAAGGATCAAAAAACGCTAGCCAAATTCGGACTCTCCAAAATCTGCCCGAATCTTCGTGCCGGCAAGTGGTAGTACCGCTCTGTGCAAGCGGTAGTACCGCCCTGGGTGCGGCTTAGTGCCGTGCCACTTCCGCTTGGGGTCCTCGGGATACCAGAAGTATTTTCGTAAGCGGTAGTAGGCGCGGTAGTAAAACACGGTAGTACCGCTCAAGCGGTAGTACCGCTATATAGGGCGGTAGTACCGCTCCAGAGTCTGTCTTGACGGGCTGGCTTACGCCTCCTCACGTCCATCTTGATCTCCGGTCTTCGACGGGCTGCCGCCTTCTTGGGAGTACCATCAGGATATCTTGCCGGGTCGTTTTGCCGGATCACCTCCTTGCCGGGCTGCCTCCTTGCCGGATCGCCTCCTTGCCGGGCCGTCTCCTTGCCGGATCGCCTCCTTGCCGGATTGCCTCCTGCTGGGTCATCTCCTTGCCGGATCGCCTCCTTGCCGGGCCTTCTCCTAGCCGGATCGCCTCCTTCCGGGTCATCTCCTTGCCGGATCGCCTCCTTGCCGGGCCGTCTCCTTGCCGGATCGCCTCCTTCCGGGTCGTCTCCTTGCCGGATCGCCTCCTTCCGGGTCATCTCCTTGCCGGATCATCTTTACTGAAATCGACGAGCACTCAAAACCGGCAAGCCTTTTGCTCGGGTGGCAAGATTCCATACCGGCAAGCCTTTCATGCCGGCAATATGAACTTTTTCGTATAGAAGATCTTGCCGCTTGAGTCCACCTTTACTGTATTTTGCATCGTGCCAAAATCAGGTGTCAACACATGCCCCCCTGTTTTTCGGCAAAGCTTGTATGTCGAAAAATAATTTGCATTAGGCTTGCTCTAAGGACGATGTCAATATTCCATCGGCCATTTATATCCTTAGGGCGATAATCATATATCGGCCATTGCTATTTAGGCTTCTTGCCACACACTTGGGTGGTACTTCTTCAAATATTTGCCATTGAGAGCTCGAGGTAGCAATGTTCCTTGCATGGATTCCACCAAATATGAATTTCCGGGAACTATTCTTGCAATCTTGAATGGACCTTCCCAGCTTGGAGGCCACTTCCCAAATTTTCTGTCCTTTGAACCAATCGGTAGAATCACCTTCCACACAAGATCACAAATCTGAAAATTCTTCAACTTGACCTTCTTATTGTAAGCTCTTGCTACCCTCAACTTGTCCCTTTCTATGGCTTTTAATGCAGCCAAACGTTTATCGGCAACCTCATCAATATTGTCTATCATCAAGTTATAAAAGTCCACTACCGATAAATCATTTTGTTTGGCTATTCTCAAAGCATTCAAATTAACTTCCACCGGTAAAACGGCTTCTTGACCATACACGAGCTCATATGGAGTTACCTTCGTCGCACCATGCCTTGAGATTCTATGCGCCCACAAAGCCTCGGACAATAATTCATGCCACCTCCTTGGGTTATCTTCAATCTTCTTCTTGATGAGCTTGATCAAAATCTTATTGCTAGACTCAGCTTGTCCATTGGCTTGAGCATAATACGGAGAGGAATTGAGCAGTCTTATCTTATATGATTCGGCAAATTCTCTAACTTGATGTGACATGAAAGATGAACCTTGATCCGTAGTTAATGTTTGCGGAATGCCGAATCTATGAATAATGTGCTCACTTATGAATTGAATTACCTCCGTATGCGTCATATTCTTGAGAGGTATTGCTTCAGACCACTTAGTGAAATAGTCAGTTGCCACCAACACGAACCGAGGCCCCTTTGAAGAAGAAGGATGAATCTCTCCAATGAAGTCTAATCCCCAACCTCTAAAAGGCCACGGCTTAATAATAGGATGTAACATAGCAGCGGGAGCTAACTGAATATCACCAAACTTTTGACAAGCTTCACATCCTTTATAATACCTGAAGCAATCATTGATCATCGTCGGCCAATAAAATCCAGCACGTCGTAGTAACCACTTCATCTTGGGAGCCGACTGATGAGTTCCACAAATCCCGTCATGAACCTCTCCCATAGCAACTCTTGCTTGGTCCTCGTCCAAACACTTCAAAAGAACATCTTCAACCGTTCGGCGATAAAGACCACCGTCTCTCATTGTATATTTGAAAGCCATGCGCCGAACAGCCCTATCCACCCTTCCACTTGGATCACACAAGTAATCAATAATG
This sequence comes from Elymus sibiricus, assembly GCA_039707655.1. Classification (NCBI taxonomy): domain Eukaryota; kingdom Viridiplantae; phylum Streptophyta; class Magnoliopsida; order Poales; family Poaceae; genus Elymus; species Elymus sibiricus. The sequence goes on along the minus strand of CM077675.1, from coordinate 211,918,625 downwards.
GGCTTCCTCCAGTCATGATTTTCATCTGCACTAGATTTATTGTCAGTAACCGAATCAGTGGGCTCTGGTTCGGTCTCTCCTATGTTAGCAAGACAAGACATCGGCTTTAGAGAGATATGAAACATGCCATGATCGACATGGTAGCCGGATGCTTGTTGTGCCAACTCGTTTGCTCTCCAATTATCATGTCTAGATATATGAGCAATGCTAAAATGATCCAAAGTAGAAATTATATCTAGACATTTATCAAGATAAACATTAAGTGATTCGTCTAAACATTGAAAAACTTTGGATACTTGTTGTACTACTAATAACGAATCACCAAAAGCCTCAATATGTGTAGCACCTATAGCAAGCAACATCTCTAAGCCGAATAACAATGCTTCATATTCGGCTTGATTATTTGTGCAAAAATATTCTAAGCGGCATGAGGCTTCAAAAACAGCACCATGAGGAGATATATAAGCAATACCAACACCTTGGCCGTTGCTACAAACTGAACCATCAAAATATAATCTCCATGGTACTAACGAGACAAGGTTTATATCAATATCTTGCTTGTCATTAATCCGATGCTCAACGATAAAATTAGCAACAATTTGGCCTTTCATGGATTTTAGAGATTCATAAGCCAAATCATACTCAATTAAAGCATATGCCCATTTACCAATTCTACCACTAAGAATTGGTCTATGCAACATGTATTTAATGACATCGGTTTGACAAGCTACTATGCAAGCACTTGGTACTAGATAATGTCTCAATTTTATGCAAGCATAGTATAAGCATAGGCATAATTTTTCAATAAATGTATACCTTGTCTCGGCATCCAATAGGCGTCGGCTCAAATAAGTGATAGCATGCTCTTTTCCTTCGGTTTCTTGAGTCAAAACAGCTCCAATAACGCCTTCCTCGGCTGCAATGTAAAGTCTAAAGGGCTCTCTATGCTTGTGCGCCTTCATCACCGGAGGAGTGCACAAATAATTCTTAATCATATCAAATGCTTCTTGCTGTTTTGCCCCCCAAGTAAAATCAACATCATTCTTTAACCGAAGGATATGAGTAAATGCATCAACCTTCCCTGACAAATTGGCTATGAACCTCCTCAAATAATTGACCTTGCCAAGAAATTTTTGCATATCTCTCTTGCATGTTGGAGCCTCCACTTTTTGTATAGCTTCTATCTTTTTGGGGTCAATCTCTATGCCATCTTCATGAATAATGAAACCCAAAAACTTACCAGCCGACACGCCAAACGCACACTTCAAAGGATTCATCTTCAGCCCATATTTCTTCATCCTCTCAAAAGCTAAACGCAAATCGGCTAAGTGAGATTTAAAAGCATCCGATTTGACAACAATATCATCAATATAGACTTCAAGTATAACACCGAGTAAATCATGAAAGATCAAATTCATAGCCCTTTGATATGTGGCGCCGGCATTCTTCAATCCAAAGGTCATCACTGTCCACTCAAATAATCCAAGGAAACCGGGGCACCGAAAAGCCGTTTTGGACATGTCCTCTTCGGCCATGAAAATTTGGTTGTACCCCGCATTGCCATCAAGAAAGCTAATAACCTTATGTCCAGAAGCATCATTAATAAGCAGGTCGGCTATAGGCATAGGATACTCATCTTTGGGCGTAGCTCTATTCAAATCTCTGAAATCAATGCACACCCTCAATTTGCCGGAGCCTTTCTTTTCCACTGGCACAATATTAGAAATCCACTCGGCATACCTGCAAGGTCTAATAAAATTAGCTTTAAGCAAACGACCGATCTCTTCCTTGATCCGGTCATATATTTTTGGATTGAACTTCCTAGCCGATTGTTTATATGGTCTAAATCCGGCTTTTATAGGTAACCGATGCTCCACTAGCTCTCGGCTTAAACCTGGCATCTCATGATATTCCCATGCAAAGCAACAAATATATTCTTTCAGTAGCTCGATTAACTTGACTTTACAATCGGCTTTCAAATTCTTGTTTACATATGTCGGCCTAGGAATTGAGCCATCTCCAATATCTACTTCTTCTAATGGATCGGCCGATGTAAAACCTTGTCCAAGTTTATCCATATCACCTAACTCATCTATAGACTCATACATATCGTTCCCATTGGACCGATATTCTGCAAGCCGCTTTTGTAACCACTCAGAGTTAGGATCCATTCAAATACCTCATACCTTGGAGCCGATTTCCACCAACCGGCTTTAAAGAAACGGGTACAAAACCACTCTTGGTGGCGCTGAGAAAGTCAAACTCTGATAAGTCCCGTCCCGTCAAGCAAGCAACATTGGGGTGTTGCCAATCCACCGGTGTATCGGCTAAAGCAACGCAAGCCGAATTATCCGCATGAACGATCTCCACTTCATCATCAACCCATTGAATTAAAAATTGGTGCATAGTGGATGGCACGCATTGGTTTGCATGGACCCAATCACGGCCTAGTATGACGTTGTAGTTACCTTGTACCTCGGCGACAAAGAATGCAGTAGCCAAAGTTTTGCTCCCAACCGTAAGCTCCACGTACATCACCCCTTTGGCTTCGGTTTTCTCTTTGCCTTCAAATCCATTGAGCACCATATTGGTCTTCATCAATCCTTCGTCGAGCAAACCCAATTTCTTGAAGACTGAATAAGGCATGAGATTCACTACAACACCACCATCGACAAGCATTCGAGTAATCGGTGACCCGTTGATATGGCCTCTGAGGTACAACGGTTTCAAGTGCGTCACTGGTTCTTTTGGCTTCTCAAATATTGCATTCTTAGGACCAAAATCCAGCTGAGCCACCTCCCCTTCTTCATCTATAGCACGAAACTCAGCGGGTAAATAAAACACCATGTTGATATCCATTCCTTCATGTACTGGTGTAGGCTCACAATCTACCACGTCGCCCTCCTCCTCGGGTGTGTTCAGTGCCGGGCTTGCCGGGTCTGCCGAGCTTGCCGGGCCTGCCGAGCTTGCCGGATCTGGGTTTGCCCTCTTCATTGATTCTGAAATCTGTTCGGGCGAAATGGAATCAATAGGCGTTGTAGACGATGTAACAGCAGTAGCATCGTCCTTCCTTGGTGGTACAGGTGCTGATGTGACAGATGTAGAAACCACCGCACTTTGTATTTGCTTAGGCACCCATACTTGTTCTGTAGGTACCATGGGCCGAACGTCATTGAACCACTCATCTCTTTGCTTCTCGGCCTCCTGTTCTGCCATCTCATGACTCCTTAACCTCTGTAGTTTCCTCTTTTGTGTTTTTGTTAGCCCTGGAGGACACCACTTAGGCTGCATGTACTTTGGATCTTTGAACTTGGCTTTGCTTGTGCTAGCTTCATGATCATTAGCCGAGTGCTTTGGTGCGATAGCAAGTATCGGCTCAGTAAGGTTGTTCCGCATAGTCGGCTGTTGTATAGTGAATGTCTTAGTGCCCAAGATGAGTGAACCGGCATCAACTCTTTCTTTGCCCTTTCCAGACTCGACCACTTCACTTGGTGACTTGGCACGCCACACTTGCTTATTGACCCTTCCTTGATTATTCTGCATTGGCCGATTGACTCCTTTGTTCAAACGGCCTCGTGTGGGATAAGAAAACTTCTCACGTATAGGCCTCCTTGGTTCTGCCCATCCTGGATGAAAAGCATAAGGGGCCATTGGGGGCTGCCCCCATCCTCCATTAAATCCTCCCACGTGGTATGGTGCATAGGGAGGTGGCGCCATCCACAGTCCTGGTGCCCATGACCCATATGGCCTTGTGCGATGTTGCAATTCTTGTCTTGGAGGTGATCTTGGGCGCTTCAAATATGATGACCGGTTAGAGCTAGAACCGGCCGCTTGATTAGCATACTTGGACAGCAACATATCAAAAGTTGGCTTGATTTTCTTGCGCTGCACTTTGGCTTCATTCAGCTTCCACTTGCCAACTTCCGGACTCTTGGGCTTGACAAACTTAACACGGGTATTCTCTTGCTCTTGCGGTTGCCCCCCGAGTGTAGGATTCTTGACGGTGATCTTGATTATCTCCCCACCATCGGGTTGCTTGTCAAGCACCACTTGCCTTCCTAGGACCTTGTCGCCATCTTTGTTTTTCCTGGGCTCACCAATGACAACATTAGTTTTATTAGCAGATTCAGCCACCTCCGGCCGAATGAGTAACTTTTTCCCCTCCAAATCCAGAGTATTCATTGGGAAGGGCTGCTTATCAACTTGCATCTCAGAAAAGTTCAATCGTCCGTCATTAATGGCCGATTGTATCTGTCGTTGAAAAACATTGCAATCGTTAGTAGCATGAGAAAAAGAATTATGATACTTGCAATAAGCACGCCGTTTCAGCTCTTCAAACGGCGGTAAAGTATGAGATATTCTAATAATCTTAGCTTGTAGCAAAGCATCAAATATTCTATCACATTTAGCAATGTTAAAAGTGAACTTCATCTCATCATCACGATTCTTATGAATCGGCTTTAAATCATGACAAGTAAAAGGTTTGGCCTTCAAGGGCCAAACAAATTCAGCAGCATAAATATCACCCTCATCGTCCGAATGATCACTATCATATTCAACCATATTCATCTTAGGACGATCAGTTTTGTATCTATGCACTTCTTTGAGGTCCTTGCTTCGGCTTTCATGAGCCAAAGCCCTCTGTAAGACTTGGTTGATGCTTATAAATTCATAGCCTTCTAGCTTTTCTCTAATATGAGTTCTCAAACCATTGAGCACAAGATCAGCCAAGTCTCTTTCAGTTATCACTAAACTATAGCACCGGTTCTTTGTCTCTCTAAATCTCTTGACGTAATCGGAGACCGATTCGTCATGCTTCTGCTTAACCGATGTAAGATGTGACAACTTAAGTTCATTGTCGCCGCTATAAAAATGATCATGAAATTTTTGCTCTAGTTGTGACCAAACACGAATAGAGCCATGCGGCAAAGAAGAAAACCATGAAAATGCAGTACCAGTTAATGACAAAGGAAATAAACGCACTTTCAATTCATTTATCGAGCCTGCTTCACCCAATTGTGCTAGGTATTGGCTAACATGCTCCCACGTGGTCTTCGTGCCTTCTCCATTAAACTTAACAAAATCTGGAATTTTATATCCTTGAGGGCACGGAATTGCATCAAAGTACTCAGGATACGGCTTTTGATAAATCCGATTCCTAGGTAATTCAACACCAAAATTCTCTCGAAGCGTTTTAGCCATCTCCTCTCTAAAATTAGCTAAAGCATCGTCCATAGTAGACGATGGAGCTTGTGGCAATGGCATAGGAGGATTAGGGTTAGCAACTATGGGTGTAAATTGTGGCATGTTGGCCGAACCATAGTTCGGCGATGATCTAGCAATGTTTCCACCTATCGGTAAGGTTTGGTTCGGCGTTGCCACCGAACTCTGCATATTCATAAAAGGATTAAGCGGTGCAGCCACAATTTGATTTGTATGGGTGGGAAAATAATTCATCGGCATGGGGGGCGCCGATGAGATAGGCAAAGCTGAATTAGGGTTTCCCATACTAGCAGGCATATTAGGCATATTCTTCTGGGCATTAGTATTTTCTAAGAAAGCTTGATAGATCAGATTATTGCTATCAGAAATACGGCTCTCAATTTCAGCCCATTGCTCAGGAGAAAAGGTAGTACTTACAGAAGGTTTAACCTGATCGGTTTGAAGAGGAGGAAACTTGATTTCTCCAACCGGAGTGATATTGCCTTGGCGGTCCTTCTTGAAGTTTCCAAGGAACTCCTGCAACTCCTTCTCTTCACGCGCCTTCTTGTACTCCTCATAAGCTTGGCGATGCTCGGCCGATAACTCCTCCAGATTGGGCTTGATGATGTTATCGGCGTCAACTTCCGAGGGATTGGGAAGATTGGACATGATGGATGATGATGATGGATCAAAGGTCCCCAGCGGAGTCGCCAAAAAGTGTGTTGACACACGAACACGTCACCGTGTACCCTCGACGCCGGGGGTGATGCACCGCAGCTCACGTCGAAGGAGGTCCGACCGGCAGCGCGATACGCAGGACAGCCGGCAGACGCTTTTGAAGACCCGAAGCCCCGCACGCCCGGGAGGGACCCCGTCAGGGAGTGCGGAAGCAATGGGCTGCCCTAGGTCGATTCGCTCGCCCCTAGAGCCTCTGTACTCGCAGCTCTCCAACACGAAGAACGACGAAGAACGAGAGAGAAAAACGATGGAAAGATAAAACGTAGATGAAAAAGTAGTATAATGATTGTTCGATTGTGTGTTCTTTTCAATCGGCCATCACCTTTTCTATTTAAGAGGGGGTTGGACTTCCCGTACAAGTCATGGATTCATCTAAGCTTTCCTTCCAAAGGATCAAAAAACGCTAGCCAAATTCGGACTCTCCAAAATCTGCCCGAATCTTCGTGCCGGCAAGCGGTAGTACCGCTCTGTGCAAGCGGTAGTACCGCTTACAGCGGTAGTACCGCCCTGGGTGCAGCTTAGTGCCGTGCCACTTCCGCTTGGGGTCCTCGGGATACCAGAAGTATTTTCGTAAGCGGTAGTAGGCGCGGTAGTAAAACACGGTAGTACCGCTATATAGGGCGGTAGTACCGCTCCAGAGTCTGTCTTGACGGGCTGGCTTACGCCTCCTCACGTCCATCTTGATCTCCGGTCTTCGACGGGCTGCCGCCTTCTTGGGAGTACCATCAGGATATCTTGCCGGGTCGTTTTGTCGGATCACCTCCTTGCCGGGCTGCCTCCTTGCCGGATCGCCTCCTTGCCGGGCCGTCTCCTTGCCGGATCGCCTCCTTGCTGGATTGCCTCCTGCTGGGTCATCTCCTTGCCGGATCGCCTCCTTGCCGGGCCTTCTCCTTGCCGGATCGCCTCCTTCCGGGTCATCTCCTTGCCGGATCGCCTCCTTGCCGGGCCGTCTCCTTGCCGGATCGCCTCCTTCCGGGTCGTCTCCTTGCCGGATCATCTTTACTGAAATCGACGAGCACTCAAAACCGGCAAGCCTTTTGCTCGGGTGGCAAGATTCCATGCCGGCAAGCCTTTCATGCCGGCAATATGAACTTTTTCGTATAGAAGATCTTGCCGCTTGAGTCCACCTTTACTGTATTTTGCATCGTGCCAAAATCAGGTGTCAACAACAGCCACTTCAGTACTAAAGTACTAAGAGCATCTCCAACAGCTCCCATGTCTTTAAAATAAGCAATGTTTATGGAAAGCTCGTGCAAAAAGGCTTCTCCAACGATTCTCATAAAGTGACCATAACTTTAGACGATCAGCGTTAACTTGACCCTATTTTCCCACAGGTTTACGGGAAGATTATCTTTCCGCAAAGTTTTGACGGGCTAGTAACAGTATGAAACTTCATTGCGCGCCTCGCCGAAACACCGCAGCGCTGCCACCTACGCCATGCCCGCACCATCCCTCGCCAGTGGCTGTCCCGCCGGCACGCCGCCTCGTGCCGGTGGTCGTAGCGCTTCATTGACTAGCGGGTCCTAGGGTATTATCTATTTTTGTTTATGTTTAAATTAAAATAAAAACAGATTTAAGGGAAGAAGTTTACGGACCGACAAAAGTAGCTCGGACAACTTCCCTTAAATTTTATTGTCATCCTGTAAAACCAGTGTACGGGTATTTTTCAAGGGAGTTGTTGGGGTTGCTCTTGTTAGGGAAGTATGCAACTTGTATTATTAAGAGGCCAAAGCCAACATATATACACATAAATAAGGATGCCAAAAGGCTACAGGAGAAAGCCAAGAGACTAGAATGCAAAAGACCAAAAGACATCACTAATATAACTCTAACACCCCCCTCAAACTCACGGTGGACTCGCAACACTGAGTTTGGAAAGGCAACCACCCGCGCTGTACTCTGCAGTAGATTGGAGACTGTGCCGGCAGACGGGCACCGCGGCTGGCGGCGGACGGGGTCTGCAGACGGGCCGGCGGCAGATGGGGCCGGTGGACAGCGCCGACGAGGACGCCGTGAGGAGCGGCTGCCGTCACTACGACGCCGGACCACTGGGCGCACGCGAGGGTGCGGAGGCGGGGGGATGGGGGGGGGGGGGGGGGGGGGGGAGCACCGGTAGTCGGGGCCGGCCTGGGAGCTCCGGCCAGCGGACAGACGCACGGACCAGGAAGATGCAGCGGCGGCCAGACTTCGAGCAGCTCTTTTGTCCAGATCAGAATCGATCTTGCACGGACGAGGAAGATGGCCAGGCAGAGTAGAGCAGCGGCAGCACAGAAAAACTGCACGCGCGAGAGGCAAGAGACGATTTGGAGTAGCGCAACCGGAAAAGGATGATCGTGGTGGCTTGATTGGATCGAGCACGAGTTGCAGCGTGCGAAAGAAAGACCTAAAAACTCTAATACCATGTTAGGGAAGTATGCAACTTGTATTATTAGGAGGCCAAAGCCAACGTATATACACATACACGAGGATGCCAAAAGGCTACAGTAAAAAGCCAAGAGACTAGAATGCAAAAGACCAAAAGACATCACTAATATAACTCTAACAATCCAAGCTTATGGAAGATTTTGTTAAGGTGCTATTCAAACTTTGCCTGAAAGCAAATATGGTTGGGCGTGCATTAGCTAGACAAAAGCCAACTAAGATGTGTCTCGATGATCAAGCAGGTGGATGTTGTATTGTACTTCCTTTGTTCATAAATATAAGACGGGGCGTTGTCTTATACTCCCTCCGTCCCGAAACTTAGTATAAAGTTGAGTCACTTATTTCGAGACGGAGGGAGTATTTATGAACAGAGAAAGTATATCCCTATTTGCAGGCTATAAAATCTACGCTGTCGTTGGAAAAAAACAGCAGTTATCCATTTGCCAATCGAGTACAAAAAAAGGTGCATACAAACGCATCCACGCAGATGCGCTCTCCTAATACACTCCTGCAACTTGAAGATAAAAGCATGGATAATGGATTTCACAGAGTCCGATTCAAACAAATTCACACGACGCATGTATTTATACCCTGCTACATAGAGTATAATCTGGGTGTCCCGAGTTATCACCTCTTGTTGTTTTCACATTTCCCAAGGAAATTCTGAAATAGTTCACTCACCATCTTCAGCATGGCTAGCCAGTGCAAGAGTGCCGACTGCAGCAGAGCCGGTACTCCGCAGAGCGCCTTGCGATGTACAACGGCATTAGAAATCTAACGGACAAAATTTCGACAGCAAGGAGCGCCCTCTTCATCTCACTCAAAGCCCTCCGTTGGAGGCCTTTGAGGGAGAAGGAGAGGGAAGTCTTTGAAGAGCCCCCTCCACTTCCTCTACATGCCATGCTTCTTGTGTTGAGAGGAGACCATGCAAATACCTGGGTTTATATAGGCCACAGAGGATGCAAAATAGGTATCCCCAAACCAGCTGGGTCATCTCTTGCAATCACTGTCAGAGGTGGTTATATTCTTGCTCATCTTCTTTTCCCAGTTGCAACAACCTGGAGCCTTTTACTTTGGGAGTTTGGACTTTTGGACAACACCAAGGGATGCTACGCGGCGCCAGCGATCTGAAATGTGATGCTGAATATATGCTTCACCATATCTTTACAGCATCCTGTAAGACATGGCTTTTGTTAAATTACAGCAAATGATATGGCGAGTGCACGTACATGATTTTTATTGAACTAAAACCACAACAATAATTATGGAACGGAGAGAGTACTGTATATAAAATGTGTTGGCATAAGAAAGAAATGTATACACAAATTAACAACAACAACAACAACAACAAAGCCTTTAGTCCCAAACAAGTTGGGGTAGGCTAGAGGTGAAACCCATAAGATCTCGCGACCAACTCATGGTTCTGCCACATGGATAGCAAGCTTCCACGCACCTCTGTCCATGGCTAGTTCTTTGGTGATGCTCCAATCCTTCAGATCTCTCTTTACGGACTCTTCCCATGTCAAGTTCGGTCTACCCCGGCCTCTTTTGACATTATCAGCATGCTTTAGCCGTCCGCTATGCACTGGGGCTTCTGGAGGCCTGCGCTGAATACGTCCAAACCATCTCAGACGATGTTGGACAAGCTTCTCTTCAATTGGCGCTACCCCAACTCTATCTCGTATATCATCATTCCGGATTCGGTCCTTCCTTGTGTGGCCACACATCCATCTCAACATGCGCATCTCCGCCACACCTAACTGTTGCACATGTCGCCTTTTAGTCGGCCAACACTCAGCGCCATACAACATTGCGGGTCGAACCGCCGTCCTATAGAACTTGCCTTTTAGCTTTTGTGGCACCCTCTTGTCACAGAGAATGCCAGAAGCTTGGCGCCACTTCATCCATCCGGCTTTAATTCGATGGTTCACATCTTCATCGATATCCCCATCCTTCCGCAACATTGACCCCAAATATCGAAAGGTGTCCTTCTGAGGCACCACCTGCCCATCAAGGCTAACATCCTCCTCCTCCTCGTGCCTAGTAGTACTGAAAGCGCACCTCATATACTCGGTTTTAGTCCTACTAAGCCTAAAACCTTTCGATTCCAAGGTTTGCCTCCATAACTCCAACTTCCTGTTGACCCCGTCCGACTCTCATTGACTAGCACCACATCATCCGCAAAGAGCACAAATTAAGTCAGATTTATTTTATATGGTGAATGTGAAACACACTGCCAGGTGTTTGGGTAGCACTACAGAGAAGAAAACAAAGAAATCCACTAGCTAGTATCTTTGAAAGTAAAACCAGAAGATTTGGATAAGAGCACTAGACATCAAAGTTCCAGATCTGCTACTGCTTTTGGAGATTCTGCCAAAGCTTCAGGCTGGTAGCTTTCACACAGTTGACATTTGTAATGAGCAAGAACCAAGAGCAAACATGCATACAGCAGAGAAGGAAAGCCTCATATCGCACAGAAAAAGTCATGCACCAGCTCTTAATTGACATTCCTTCGTACACTTGCACTCCACATGTCCAGCAATAACCACCACGCGGCTTCTAAGAATATATGATACGATGACATGAGAATATGTGCTCATAAGATCTTTTGTAGTTCTACTTTCGAATTTGAAAGCTCAACCCTTGCGCTGTAGCAATTCTATCCACAGTTGCAATTTGGAGTATCAAATGTGCTTAAGCCTATATCTGAAGACTGTATGATTCCTTGTGACTGGCTAGACTGCGGACAAGTCTTGTAGGCTAGCTATGATCTTGGAATGGTCGGCAGCTCATAAATGTTGTAAAGTTTAAATTTGGCAGCCACCTGTTTCATACTTAGTTCGCCAAAAATGGAATTTGAGTAGCATATCTATTCTTTGTTAATGCACCATGGGCTACAGCACCAACATGGTGATGCCTCCATTATGAGGTGCGGAGTTCCACTCTTCAGTCTATAATACAAATTTGTCCCCATATGCAGAATGACTGACTTTGATGAAAGAAACAACCAAACTTGAGAACAACACCCTCTTGAGAGACAGGTATCTTCGGTTCTTCATTCATCTTCTATGATTGGCGTGTAACCATGATCCTTGAGCTCCCAATTCAGTATCTCCAAGACCGCCTCTAGCACACTGTCAAGCTCACCGGTGATAAACTCTCTAAGACTGCCTTCAGCATCAACTTGGCTCCACCCAGGCGGCTTCTTCATTCCTAGTCTCCTCATGAGGGCTCGAACCTTTTGGACTCCATCCCACTTCTTTGCATTTGCGTATATATTTGAAAGCAGGACATAATTCCCCACGTTATTTGGTTCCAACTTGAATAGGTGACTTGCTGCCACCTCCCCAATCTCCACATTTGAGTAAGTCCTGCAGGCACTTAACAGAGCGCCCCAAATTCCAGCATGTGGTTCAATGTCCTTTGGCATCTCATGTGTTATCATTTGGTAAGCTTCATCAATGCATCCCGCACGACCAAGCAAGTCCACCAAGCACAGGTAATGTTCTACAGTAGGAATAATGTTGTAGTCATCCTTCATCATCTTGAAGTATCGGCGTCCCTCATCAATCAGACCTGTATGACTGCAAGCATTGAGGACTGACACAAAACAGATTTCATCAGGGTCAATGCCATTGTCACACAGCTCGTTAAAAACCGCGATTGCATCTTTTCCACGACCATGCATGCCCAATGCAGAGATCATAGAACTATAACAGATAAGATCTCTTTGCCTCCACCTGCAGAACAAGTCAAGTGCCCTTTCTATATTACCACACTTTGAGTGCATATCAATTAGGGCAGCTACAGTATGGTTGTTCAATAACATCATATGACGATCCACATAATCCTGTATCCAACTGGCCTGAGTCGGTAACCCACACTGCGCGCATGCAGCTGCAACAATAGAGATTGTAGTGTGGTTTGGCTCCACCTTAGGCCTTGCTCTAATCTCCAGCATAGTCTTGAAGAGATCCACGGCCTCTGCAGCCCGACCAGCACTTGAATACACGCCAATCATCACATTCCAGGTTGCAGCATCCCGCACTCTCATTCCATCAAAGACGGCCTTAGCATCATCAGCATTGCCAGTTTTTGCATAACCAGATATCATGGCTGTACACACAACCGTGTTTTCCGCTCCCTTTGCCACTGAAATTTCAAAGAGACGCTTTGCAGACTCCATATCACCACGTGCGGAGTACCCACAAACCATCTCCACAAGTGTGTACGCGTTCCTCTCCGGCATTGTCTCGAAGAGCTCCTCCGCACGCTCCACCTCACCTACCTCCATATGTGCAGCAATCATAGTGTTATATAGCTGAGCATCCTTAACGGACAATCTATCGAACACCCTGCGGGCGTCATCCAGCCTGCTGCATTTAGCATAGAAATCAACCAAGGTCGTCGCAATGCGTTCGTCGGTTTGGAATCCATTCTTGAACACGTGCACGTGAACTTGCTCGCCTTCCGGCAGCATCTTGCGGCGAGCCGCCGCCTTCAGCACGGAGGAAACGGTGAAGGTGAGCGGCTTGATCCCCGGGCAACCGTGATGCATCTGGGCGTAGAGCGCCACGGCATCGCGCGCGGCGGCATCCGACTGGGAGTGCGCTCGCACGAGCGCTGTCCATACGAAGGCGTTGGCGGCGGGGCCGAGCGCCGTGGCCACCGCGCGCGCGCGGCCGAGGTGGCCGAGGTCGGCGAAGGCGCGGACAAGCTTGGCGGCGACGAAGCTGTTGCGGGCGTGGCCGAGGAGCACGGCGCGGGCGTGGAACTGATCGAGCTGGCGCCCGGACGCGCACCGAGCCGCCAGGCGCACGAGGAAGTTCTCCTCCTCGACGCGGTCGCTCGGGCGGGGCGGCGGCATTGGCTTCTCTCAGGATTTCTGTCCAACATTTGGCATTCAGGATTTGTAAGCGTGTGTTTGGCTGCGGAGCCAACAATATAATTTGAAACCAATGGTTTTTTAGGGTAATCTTGCCGCTTTATTTACTAACACACAAAGTTTGGAATATCAACCGCAATAATGACTCGCCTACTCGTAGCTTAGCTAACTTTTAGTCCTCCGTTCCTAAATACATAGCAAGCAAAATGAGTGAATCTATACTCTAAAGTATGTCTATATACATCCGTATGTAGTCTCCTAATGGAACCTCTAAAAAGACTTATATTTACGAACGGAGAGAGTACGCGACAACGTTATCAAATTGTACAAGGCCATTTCTAAATGAATTAAAAAATAATGGAGTATCCGGTGCACTAACATTTTAATGAAGTATATTTACTTCACTAACTTTTGATCGTTTCTAGCCGATCCCTATACTTAACGGAGTAATTTGTTGTTTTTCTAAACTTTCCAATTCTAGTATAAATTGCAACTACATATTAGTACACATATAGAAACTAAACATAAATTTGAATGTTCAAACAAATCACAAATATAGTTTGCAAACCGAATTCAAAGTTTACAATCTGAATTATTCAAATCTAAACACGCTGAATAGTTCAAATGTAACAAATAGCATGTGATAGAACAGCTAGGTCTCTCTAAGACGTTGCCAGTGATGCTCAACAAGATTTTGTTGGAGCTGAGCATGAACTTGACGGTTCTCAATCTTGTGATGCTCCTCAAGGAATGCCAAGATCCTGTTCGTATCATACTCTGGCTCAACCAGAGTCCTATTGCTGATGTACCGAAAGTTCTCAGGCATATCCCTCTCGTCTTCAATGATCATGTTATGCAATATGATGCAACAAGTCATGATCCTCCATAGAACCTTTGAGTTAAAGAACTCGGCAGGTCACGAACAATTGCAAAGCGCTTATGAAGCACATCGAAGACTCTCTCAACATCTTTTCTAGCAACTTCTTGACATTGGGCGAAGTGAATGTTTTTGTTACCTTTTGGACGCGGAATTGCTTTGATCAAGGTGGCCCATTGTGGATAGATGCCATCTGCAGGGTAGTAACCCATTGAGTAGTTGTGGCCATTGACCGAGTGGTTGAAAGCAGGAGCTTCACCTATAATAAGCCTCGAAAATAGTGATGATCTCGACAGTGCATTCAATTCATTGTGAGAGCTAGACATACCAAAGAATGAATGTAGGGTCGGGCTGTCTAAATCTGGGGCCCTATGCCAAACTCTCAAATGAGGCCTATCTCCTTGGAAAAAAATAAAACTATAATAGATATATTTTGAGTTGCTTTCTGAGATTGAGTTAAATCGTCTATCTGTCATTTTTCTTATGTTTTGTTAATCCGATTCATATTGTCTAGATGAATTTTGTAGTGGACATGACTTGGATCTTGAAACACTAGACATCCAAACAAATTGATGAATATCAAACAGTTAGAAACAAACAGTTGGTAGAATTGCTCGCTAGGGAAATCGTAGAACTCACTTGGGATTCGAGCGATGGATCTCGAACTTGTTTGGTTGAACTCCTCCGGGACATATGCAAGGAATGGTAGGAGAACCGAGCAGCCTAGAGGAGAGATCGATCATCGATCATATGGACGAAGGCGAAGCATCCAGTATTATGGGGATTGAAAAACTAAAGTGACAATGAGTTAGCACCTGTCCATGAAGTTCCCTTGATTAGTTGATTTAGTGCATGGCCGGAACACGACCGTATGACTCCCCTAGTCACCCGCTGGATGTTGGAGCACGACATTGTTGCGGTGCCTCCTTACGTTGCGGGCCTTGCCACTGTCGGCTGCCGGTCCTCTGTTGCGTCACCGGCTTGCCGCTGTCGGTCTTCTGCTGCGTCGTCGGCCTGCAGCTGTCGGTCCTCTGCCGCGTCACCAGCCTGTCGCTGCCAGTCCGCTGTTGCGCCATTAGGGTTAGGACTAGATCGGGATTCCAACACTCACATGCGAATGCTGGGTATTCTCCAGGCCATCGGATTAACGATCAATTAACCGCCCTCCTAGCTACACGTCATCAATGGGCATGTCGGCCTGATGGCTAAACTAGGCCTAAAATGGAGCCCCTCCTACTTGGAGGTCATGTGCGGCCACACCAACCGCACACCCCTACGCCCAGTCCTGGTGATGTGTTGCCATCCTATGATGTTTGAGTAGATTATTTTTGTCCTATGGGTGATTGATGATAAAGACAGAAACAGAGGAGGGAAAGAAGGTAGTATAGGGAACTTGCTTTTGGATTCTCTTGATTGGTTTGAGTTGCATGTTTTGTTTTGGTGTTGTCCTATTGTGCCTTCCTTGTCGCGCACACATGGGGGATCCACGCTGTAGGTTGTTGCAAAATGTTCATGATTTACTTAATGACTGAGTACGTGGGTGACAATAACACAAAAAACTCGGGTAAGTGACTTGTTGCGTCTCGGATAAAGGGGACTTTATACTTAAATCTATGATTGTGTTTTACCTTAATGATCTTTAGTAGTTGCGCATGCTTGTTAGAGTTCCAATCTTAAGTGCATATGGTCCAAGTATGGAAAGTATGTTAGCTCATGCCTCTCTGCTACTTGTGAGTTGCGTTGGCATTTTCCCCAAAGAGGAGAGGAGATGCAGCACAATAGAGATAAGTATTTCCCTCAGTGAGAACTAAGGTTATCAAACCAATAGGAGAACCAAGCAAAATCCTTTCAACAGCACCTACACACACAAAACCAAACACTTGCACCCAAACGTGGGCAAGAGAGTTGTCAAGCCCCTTGAACTCGTTACTTGCAAGGATTAAATCTTGATAGAGATAGATAATGTAAAGGAAAAATAATATAAAAGTAAATAAATTGCAGAAAAGTATTTTTAGGTTTTTTGTATTTATATTTAAGTAGACCTAGGGGCCATAATGTTTGCTAGAGGCTTCTCGCTTGAAAATAGCATACGATGGGTAGAAAAATTACGGTTGGGCAATTGCCAGAATTGTGCATAGTTATGACATTTTATTCACGGCAATGATCATGTATATAGGCATCACGTCCATAAACAAGTATACCTTAACGATTCTGCGTCTACTACTATTACTCCACTTCGAGAGCGCTTTCATGCTTGCCTCTCTAGGTATTAAGTTCATAACAAACAGAGTAATGCTTGGAGCAAAGTGACATGATGTAGACAAAATAAGACAAGCAAAATGTTCAGATCTCGTCGTTTTATCCTTAATGGCAACAATACAAATATGTGTCTTGTCTCCTTCTGTCACTGGGATATAGAGCACCGCAAGATTGAAACTATTACAACACGCACTCCCACTGAAGATAAATCAATCTAGTTGGCCAAACCGAACTGATAGATCGGAGAGAAATACGAAGCTATAACAATCATGCATAATAGAATTCAGAAAAGACTCAATTACTTTCAATGAATAATCTAATCATAAAACCACAATTCATCGGATCCCAACAAACACGCCGCAAAAGAAGATTACATCGGATAGATCAGCGCGGGAATCGCGATGAACATTGTATTGAAGATCAAAGAGAGAGACGAAGCCATCTAGGTACTAGCTATGGACCCGTAGGTCTGTAGTGGACTAGTCACGCATCATCATGGAGGCAACATGGTTGATGTAGATGGCCTCCATGGTTGATTCCCCCTCCGGCAGAGTATCGGAAAAGGTCTCCAGATGGCCTCCCGTCGGAACAGAGGCTTGCAGCGGCGGAAAAAGTGTTTCGGGTGGTTCTCTGTTGTTCTCCCGATTTTAGAGAATTTATGGAGGTGGAATTAGGTCAAACGGAGCCACGAGGGGCCCATAAGGCATCAGGGCGCGTCTACCCTCCTGGGCACGCCCTGTTACCTTGCTGTCTCCTCGTCTCGCTTCCTGACTTCTCCCGAAGCATCCTGGGTCTCTTTTGTTCAGAAAAAAAATCATCAAAAAGTTTCGTAGCGTTTGGACTTCGTTTGGTACAGATTTCCTGGAAAACCAAAAATAGGCAAAAAAATAGCAACTGGCACTTGGCACTGGGTTAATAGGTTAGTTCCCAAAAATGATATAAAATAGCATATAATGTCATATAAAGTATCCTAGATTGATAATATAATAGCATGGAACAATAAAACATTATAGACATATTGGAGACGTATCAACATCCCCAAGCTTAATTCCTGCTCGTCCTCGAGTAGGTAAATGATAAAAATATAATTTGATGCGACATGCTACCCAACATGTAATCTCTTTTAAATATGATCATTGAGAAACGATGAACTAATTGATAGCGACATAATAATATCCATAAATATAAATAACATAATCACTACTTTTCGAAATATACGATCCTTAAAGAATGTTATTCCCTATTCATTTTATCATAGCAAGCATGGCATAACTCTGTCTTCACCGCATAAGTATAAATCATGAGCACCCCGGTCTCAAACCAGGCAATTGGATCGTACTTCTAACGCGCTTCAGCATTTTCAACTTCACGCAATACATGAGCATGAACCATGGATATAACATATGGGTGGAATAGAGTATGGTGGTAGATATCAAAGGAGTCAAAGTGGAAAAGAAAGTCTTGCATCAACTAGGCGGATCAACGGGCTATGGAGATGCCCATCAATCAATATCAATGCGAGGAGTAGGGATTTCCATGCAATAGATGCACTAGATCTATAAGTGTATGAAAGCTCAACGGAAGCTAAGTGGGTGTGCATCCAACCTGCTTGATCATGAAGACCTCAGGCATTTGAGGAAGCCCGTCATTGGAATACAAGCCAAGTTCTATAATGAAAAATTCCCACCAGCATATGAAAATTACAACTCAGGAGACTCTCTATATGAAGAACATGGTACCACTTTGAGGCACAAGTGTGGTAAATGGATAGTAACACTAGCCCTTCTCTCTTTTCTCTCATTCTCTTTTCATGGTGGGCTTTTCTCTTTTTTTGCCTCCCCCGTTTCTCTCTTTTTTCATCCGGAGTCTCATCCCGACTTGTGGGGGAATCATAGTATCCATCATCCTTTCCTCACTGGGACAGTGCTCTAATAATGATGATCATCACACTTTATTTACTTACAACTCAACACAAAACAATATGACTCTATATGAATGCCTCTAGCAGTGTACCAGGATGTGCAATGATCTAGCGTAGCATGTATACAATGATGAATGGTGGCTTTGCCACAAATACCATGTCAGCTATATGATCATGCAAAACAATATGACGATGAACACACAAGTCATGTGACGGAACGGTGGAAGTTGCATGGCAATATATCTCAGAATGGCTATGGAAATGCCATGACAGGTAGGTATGGTGGCTGTTTTGAGGAAGATATAAGGAGACTTATGTGTGATAGAGCGTATCATATCATGGGGTTTGGATGCACTGGCGAAGGTTGCACCGACTCTCAAGGTGAGAATGGGCAATGCACGGTACCGAAGAGTCTAGCAATTACGAAAAGGTGAGAGTGCGTATATCCATGGATTCACATTAATCATAAAGAACTTATATACTTATTGTAAAGCCTTATTAGCTCTCTCAAAGCAAAGTACTACCGCATGCCCCTAGGGAGGAGTTTGGTAGGAGTTTACTATCGCGCGCTCCCAATTCGAACAACACAATAGGATTTCATTTCAGACATAAAAATGCTCACACATCATCACCATGCCATAGTTAATACTTAGATGAATAACAAATATCAAGATTTAATTACTGATATTTCTACTAACCAACGATCATGTACTCATTCCCTTTCATATCACTACATCAATATAATCGACTCATGCTTCTTCTTTAGTGAGCTACATGAAAGTTTTTATTATATCCCCCTTGAATACCTATCCTTTTTGGACTAGTCTTATAAAATGTGACCATTACCATTCCTATTTCTTATATACTTTCAAAAAGATTTAAGTGAAGCATCAGAGTTCAATTATTTCTACAAAATCCGAACTCCGTCGGTCTCTAAAAAGATATAAGTGAAGCACTAGAGCAACAGCCTAGCTCAAAAGATATAAGTGAAGCATATAGAGTGTCCTAACAAATTATGATGACCGTGTGGCTCTCTCAAATATGTGTGTCCATAAAAAGATGATTGTGGAAAACTAAAAGAAAAACAAAATATAACACACGACTCTCCAAGCAAAACACATATCATGTGATGAATAAAAATATAGCTCCAAGTGACATACAAATAGATTGGAGACGAAAGAGGTGATGCCTTCCGAGGCATCCCCAAGATTAGATGCTTGGGTCTTCCTTCAATTACCTTGGGCTGCCTTGGTCATCCCCATGCTTAGAGTCTTGTCGCTCCTTATTCCTTCATACATCGTTCTCTCACCCAAATCTTGAAAACTTCAGCACACAAAACTCAACAAAACCTCGTGAGATCCGTTAGTATAATAGACATATCAAATACTTTAGGTACCTTTATAAATTGATTCATATTTAATTATTGCATAATAGTTACTATATTCTAACTTATCCCTGGCTTATACCCTCGATACAATCCATAGCATCATCAAAACAAGCAAACTATGCAAGCAAAAATAGAATCTGTCTAAAACAGAATAATCTATAATGATATGTACTAAAACCATACTTCTTTAACTCCAAAAATTCTGAAAAAATAGGAAAACCTGGTAAATTTGTATACCAATACTGTTTAAATAATTCATATCAAAAATACGTTCCAGTAAAATCAGAGAAATTCTGCACTAGACGCAAAAGTTTGTGTTTTTTGCACCGTATCAATTCTACTATCTTCCAAATAATCCCAAAGGCTTTACTTGTCACAAACACTAATTTAAACATAAAAAACACAATCATTACAGTATTAATAATCATGTCAACACACCAAAACAGAAAGTAAAACAAAAATTTAAAGATAATTGTTGGGTTGCCTCCCAACAAGCGTGGTTTTATGCCCCTAGCTAGGCATAATGCATAGTATCAAGTATTTTCACCCTTCAAATTGATTCCATAGGTGGCCCTCATAATAGATTCATAAGGTGGTTTAATTCTCTTTCTAGGTAAGTGTTCCATCCATTTATTTAATGGAATTGGAATATTATATTTCCTTCCTTCATGTCAATAATAGCACCTATAGTTCGTAAGAAAGACCTAAAAAGTATAATAGGACAAGATGGTTTGCATTCAATATCAAGCACAATGAAATCCACGGGTACATAATTTCTATCAGCAAGAATAAGTACATCATTTATTCTACCCGATGGTTTCTTAATAGTGGAATCCGCTAAATGGAAGTTAAGGGAACATTCATTTATATCGGTGAGACCTAGCACATCACATAAAGATTTGGGTATTGTAGAAACATTAGCACCAAGGCCACACAAAGCATTGCATTCATAATCTTTAAGCTTAGTTTTAATAGTAGGTTCTCATTCATCATGCAACTTTCTAGGTATTTAAACCTCTAACTCAAGTTTCTCCTCATGAGCTTTTATCATAGCTTCCACAATATGTTTAGTAAAAGCTTTATTTTGTTCATAGGCATTAGGTGAGCTAATCATGAATTGCAAAAAGGAAATACATTCAACTAAAGAACAACTTTCATAATTAAAGTCCTTGTAATCCAAAGTAGTGGTTGCATCACTATTTAAAGTTTTGACCTCTCCAAACCCACTTTTTCATTTTTATCAATAAGATCATCACCCTCCGAACAAACGGGATGCCTTCTAGATAAAGTTGACTCATCTCCAGTTCCTTTATAATCAATTTTCAGATTAGTAAATAAATATTCAATAGGATAAACACCAATCATTTTAACATCTTCATCATAATTACGATAGAAACCGGGAGGAATCACTTTTTCTAGAAATTCTCGCTTAGCTCTCAACCTAGCGGTTCTCTCCTTAATTTAATAAATAGATATTTGGATGGATTTAATAGACTCATTAATATCATGCTTGGGTGACAAATTTTTACTTTTAAGGGTTTCGACATCATGAGCAATCATATCCATGTTTCTAGCCATATTGTCAACTTTATGTAGTTTTTATTTTACCATAGTATTGAAAAATCTTTTGAGAACTAATAAATTCTTTAATTGTGTTCTCAATATCAGAGGGAATTCTATTTTTTTTTAAGAATTACTATAGGAATTACCATAAGAATTTCCTTAATTATTAGAGGGATTACCGGGATACGGTCTAGGATTGAAATTACTTCTATAAGCATTGTTATTGAAATTATTTCTAAAGACAAAGTTCACATCAATAGCATAATTATTTTTCTAAATCAAAGTATATAGTGGCACATCATTGGGATTAACATTATCATTCTTATTTGCAAACATATTCATGTGAGAATCCAACTTATCAGTCAAAGTAGTGATTTCTTCGACAAAAATTACCTTCTTACCAGTTGGAGCTCGTTTGGTGTGCCATTGAGAATAATTTGTCATGATATTATCTAGTAGATTTATAGCTTCTCCCAATGTAATCTCCATAAAGGTACCACCTGCAGTAGAGTCTGGAAGATTTCTCGACACAAAGTTTAGTCTCACATAGAAATTTTGTATTATCATCCATAAACTTAAGCCATGAGTGGGACAAGTTCTAATCATCAATTTCATTCTCTCCCATGCTTGTGCAACATTTTATTGCTCATGTTGTTTAAAATTAATAATTTGGTTTCGGAGAGATATAATCTTAGCAGGAGGAAAATACTTGGCAATAAAAGCATCCTTACACTTATCCCATGTTCCAATACTATTGCGAGGCAAGAACGAAAACCAAGTTTTAGATTTATCTCTTAGTGAGGAAGGAAATAATTTTAGTTTAACCACATCATTATCCACATCTTTTTTCTTTTGCATATCACATAATTCAACGAAGGTATTAAGATGTGAAGCAACGTCCTCATTAGGACTTCCATCAAATTGTTCTTTCATAGCAAGATTCAGCAAAGTGACATTTATATCAAAAGCTTCCGTAGTAGTGGCGGGTGGTATTGAGTACTAATAAAATAATTATTATTAGTATTTGAAAATTCACACAATTTGGTATTTTCTTGAGACATAGTGACAAAGCAAGTAAACTAGCAAGCAATCAAGTAAAGTAGATAACTAAGCAAACAAGCAAATAGAAATATTTTTGTATTTTTTAATTTTTATATAAAGCAAAATATAATAGCAAATAAAAAGTAGAACAAGTGAAAGATAATTTATGTGTAGAGACCTAACAGGAGTTTGATAATGTCTCCCCGACAACGGCGCTAGAAATTCTTCCTGCTACTTGTGAGTTGCGTTGGGGTTTTTTCCGAAGAGGAGAGGAGATGCAGCACAGTAGATATAAGTATTTCCCTCAGTGAGAACCAAGGTTATCAAACCAATAGGAGAACCAAGCAAACTCCTTTCAACAACACCTACACACACAAAACCAAACACTTGCACCCAACGCGCGCAAGAGGGTTGTCAAGCCCCTTGAACTCGTTACTTGCAAGGACTAAATCTTGATAGAGATAGATAATGTAACAGAACAATAAAATAAAAGTAAATAAATTGCAAAAACGTATTTTTAGGTTTTTTGTATTTATGTTTAAGTAGACCCGGGGGCCATAGTGTTCACTACAGGCTTCTCTCTTGAAAATAGCATACGGTGGGTAGACAAATTATCGTTGGCCAATTGACAGAATTGTGCATAGTTATGACATGTTATTCATGGCAATGATCATGTATATAGGCATCACGTCCATAAACAAGTAGACCGAAACGATTCTGCATCAACTACTATTACTCCACTTCGAGAGCACTTCTATGCTTGCCTCGCTAGGTATTATGTTCGTAACAAACAGAGTATTGCTTGGATCAAGGTGACATGATGTAGACAAAATAAGACAAGCAACATGTTCAGATCTCATCGTTTTATCCTTAATGGCAACAATACAGATACATGTCTCATCCCCTTCTGTCACGAGGATATAGAGCACCGCAAGATTGAACCCACTACAACGCACCACTCCCACTGAAGTGGAGGCAGCAAGGTTGATGTAGAGAACCTCCGCGGTCGATTCCCCCTATGGCAGAGTACCGAAAAAGGTCTCCATATGGCCTCCCGTCAGAGCAGAGGCTTGCGGCGGCGAAAAAAGTGCTTCATGTGGCTCTCTATTGGTTTCCCTATTTTGGAGAATTTATGGAGGTGGAGTTAGGTCAAACGGAGCCACGAGGGGCCCACAAGGCATCAGGGCGCGCCTACCCCCCTCGGCGCGCCCTCTTGCCTTGCCGTCTCCTCGTCTCGCTTCCTGACTGCTCCCAAAGCTTCCTGGGTCTCTTTTGTCCAAAAAAAAAATCGCCAAAAAGTTTTTTAGCATTTGGACTTCGTTTGGTACAGATTTCGTGGAAAACCAAAAACAGGAAAAAAATAGCAACTGACACTTGGCACTGGGTTAATAGGTTAGTTCCCAAAAATGGTATAAAATAGCATATAAAGTATCCTCGATTGATAATATAATAGCATGGAACAATAAAAAATTATAGATACGTTGGAGGCATATCACTGTCCCTCATATAAAATTGCATCAACGACGATCGATCTAGTTATCAATTGCCTAGGACAATCTCGCAAATCCTACCACCACTTTTTCACACTCTCTAAACTAACTTAATTGTTATTTATCTAAACATCCCCTAACTTTTATTTATGTGTTCTTTATTATCTGGCAAAGTACTTCTAGTTTTATTATTGCAAACTTATCCTATTACACCTACAAACTAGTTTTATTTCTTGTTCTAGGTGAAGTAAGCGTTAGCGTGCATAGAGTTGTATTGGTGGTCTATAGAACTTGAGAGAATGTTAAGTCTACCTTTAGCTCCTCATTGGGTTCGACACTCTTATTTATCGGAAATGCTACAACGATCCCCTATACTTGTGGGTTATCAAGACCTGTTCTGGCGCCGTTGCCGGGGAGCAATAACATAGGGTGAATATGTTGGGGAACGTTGCATGGGAAACAAAAAATTTCCTATGCACACGCAAGATCTATCCATGGTGATGAGCATCTACGAGAGTGAGAGTGGATCTACATACCCTTGTAGATCGCTAAGTGGGAAGCGTTAAGAAACGCGGTTGATGTAGTCGAACGTCTTCGCGATACAAATCGCAAGCCGTCCCGCGATCCAATCACGATCTAGCGCCGAACGGACGGCACCTCCGCGTTCAGCACACGTACAGCTCGATGACGATCTCCGCCTCCTTGATCCAGCAAGGGAGAGCGGAAGGGTAGATGAGTTCTCCGGCAACACAATGGCATGGTGGCGGTGGTGGTGGTGCTATCCCGGCAGGGCTACGCCTAGCGCTACCGAAACCGCGAACGGAGGAGAAAACGATCTAGGGAGAGAGAGGGGCACCAAGGGCTTCGTGTGTGCTCTTGGGGTGCCCCTCCCCTCTATATATAGGAGGAGGGGTGTGGAGATCAGCCCCTCCAAGCCCTAGGGCGCAGCCAAGGGGGATGAGTTCGACTCCTAGTCCAATTCCCCCCCTTTCCATAAACAGGTGGACTTTCCACCTCTCCCAAGCCACATGGCCTTGAGGGACTTGTGCGCCTGGCCCATTATGGCTAGGGCGACTCCCCTCAGCCCATGCAAACCCTTGGGACGTGGTGGAACCCTTGGTGGACTTCCGGACTCCTCCGGAAGTTTCTAGAACCTTCTAGAAGCTTCCCGGTACAATACCGGAAAAACCCGAAACTTTTCCGGTCGCCAAAATATGACTTCCCATATATAAATCTTTACCTCCGGACCATTCCGGAACTCCTTGTGACGTCCGGGATCTCATCCGGGACTCCGAACAACCTTCGGTCACCAACACATATATCTCAATACTACCGAAACGTCATGGAACGTTAAGTGTGCAGACCCTGCGGGTTCGAGAACTATGTAGACATGACCGAGACACCTCTACGGTCAATAACCAATAGCAGGACCTGGATGCCCATATTGGTTCCTACATATTCTACGAAGATCTTTATCGGTTGAACCTCTATGTCAAGGATTCAGTTAATCCCGTATGCTGTTCCCTTTATTCTTCGGTATGTTACTTGCCCGAGATTTGATCATCGGTATCTCTATACCTAGTTCAATCTCGTTACCGGCAAGTCTCTTTACTCGTTCCGTAATACAAGATCCCGTGGCTAACTCTTTAGTCACTTTGCTTGCAAGGCTTATTGTGATGTTGTATTACCGAGTGGGCCCTGAGATACCTCTCCGTCACACGGAGTAACAAATCCCAGTCTCGATCCATGCCAGCTCAACAGACACCTTCGGAGATACCTGTAGAGCATCTTTATAGTCACCCAATTACGTTGCGGCATTTGATACACACAAGGTATTCCTCCGGTGTCAGTGAGTTGCATGATCTCATGGTCATAGGAACAGATACTTGACATGCAGAAAACAATAGCAATAAACCGACACGATCATATGCTACATTCATAGTTTGGGTCTTGTCCATCACATCATTCTCCTAATGATGTGATCCCGTTATCAAATGACATCTCATGTCTATGGCTAGGAAACCTCGACCATCTTTGATCAACGAGCTAGTCTATTAGAGGCATACTAGGGACACATTGTTGTCTATGTACCCACACATGTATTTGAGTTTCCAATCAATACAATTATAGCATGGATAATAAACGATTATCATGAACAAGGAAATATGATAATAACTAAATTATTATTGCCTCTAGGGCATATTTCCAACAGTCTTCGACTTGCACTAGAGTCAATAATCTAGCTCACATCGCTATGTGATTTACATTGTTATGAATCTAACACCCAATGAGTTCTGGGGTTCGATCATGTTTTGCATGTGAGAGAGGTTTTAGTCAACGGTCTGCAACATTCAGATCTGTGTGTTCTTTGCAAATCTATATGTCATACTGCAGATGCTACCACGCTCCACTTGGAGTTATTCCAAATGGTTGCTCCACTATACGTATCCGGATTGCTACTCAGAGTCATCCGGACAGGTGTCAAAGCTTGCATCGACGTAACCCTTTACGATGAACTCTTTATCACCTCCATAACTGAGAAACATTTCCTTAGTCCTCTAGTTACTAAGGATAATTTTGACCGCTGTCCAGTGATCTACTCCTGGACCACTCTTGTACCCTTTGACAGACTCATGGCAAGGCACACACTAGGTGCGGTACACAACATGGCATACTATACAGAGCCTATGGATAAGGCATAGGGGACGACCTTTGTCCTTTCTCTTTCTTCTGCCGTGGTCGAGCTTTGAGTCTCACTCAACTCCACACCTTACAAATCAGGCAAGAACTCTTTCTTTGACTGATCCATTTTGAACTCTTTCAAAATCTTGTCAAGGTATGTACTCATTGAAAGTCTTATCAGACGTCTTGATCTATCTCTATAGATCCTGATGCCCAATATTTAAGTAGCTTCATTCCAGGTCTTCCTTTGAAAAACTCCTTTCAAACAACCCTTTATGCTTTCCAGAAATTCTACATCATTTCCGATCAACAATATGTCATCCACATATACTTATCAGAAATTCTATAGTGCTCCCACTCACTTTATTGTAGATACAAGTTTCTCATAAACTTTGTATAGACCAAAAAACTTTGATCACCTCATCAAAGCGTATATTCCAACTCCGAGATGCTTGCTCCAGTCCATAGAAGGATTGATGGAGCTTGCATACATTTTAGCATCCTTAGGACTGAAAAAACCTTCTGGTTGTATCACATACAACCTTTCCTCAAGGAAACCGTTAAGGAAACGATGTTTTGACATCCATCTGCCAAATTTCATAATCGAAAAATGCAGCAACTGCTAACATAATTCCAACAGACTTTTAGCATCGCTACGGGTGAGAAAGTCTCATCGTAGTCAACTCCTTGAACTTGTCAGAAACTTCTTTGCGACAAGTCGAGCTTTATAAATGGTGACATTTACCATCAGCGTCTGTCTTCTTCTTAAAGGTCCATTTGTACTCAACGGCCTGCCGTTTAACGGGCAAGTTTACCAAAGTCCATACTTGGTTTTCATACATGGATCCTTTCACGGATTTCATGGCTCCTAGCCATTTGTTGGAATCCGGGCCCACCATCGCTTCTTCATAGCTCGTAGGTTCACTGTTGTCTAACAACATGACCTCCAAGATAGGATTGACGTACTACTCAGGGGCGGTACGCGTTCTTGTCAACCTACGAGGTTCGGTACTAACTTGATCCGAAGCTTCATGATCATCATCATTTGCTTCCTCTTCACTTGGTGTAGGCATCGTAGAAACATCTTTCTGCATCGTTCTACTATCCAACTGAAGCAACGGTTCAACAACCTCATCAAGTTCTACTTTCCTCCCACTCAATTCTTTCGAGAGAAACTTTTTCTCGAGAAAGGACCCGTTTTAAGCAACAAACACTTTGCCCTTGGATCCGAGATAGAAGGTATACCCAACTGTTTCCTCAGGGTATCCTATGAAGATGCACTTTTCCGCTTTGGGTTCGAGCTTATCAGACATAAGCGTCGCATTCCCAAACTCTGAGAAATGACAGCTTAGGTTTCTGCCAAACCAAAATTCATACGGTGTCATCTCAACGGACTTAGATGGTGCCCTATTTAAAGTGAATGTAGTTGTCTCTAATGCATAACCCCAAAACGATAGTGGCAAATCGATAAGAGACATCATAGTACGCACCATATCCAATAGAGCACGACTATGACGTTCGGACACACCATCACACTATGGTGTTCCAGGTGGTGTGAGTTGTGAAACAACTTCCACATTGTCTTGAGTTGTATACCAAATGCGTAACTCAGATATTTACCTCCACGATCATGTCGTAGACATTTTATCTTCTTGTCACGATGATCTCAAACTTCACTCTGAATTTGTTTGAACTTTTCAAATGTTTCAGACTTGTGTTTCATTAAGTAAATATCCCCATATCTACTCAAATCATCAGTGAAGGTAAGAAAATAGCAATATCCACCGCACGCTTCAACACTCATTGGATCTCTACATCAACATGTATCATTTCCAATAAGTCACTTGCCCGCTCCATCATATCAGAAAACAGGGTCTTAGTCATCTTGCCCAAGAGGCATGGTCCGCATGTCTCAACCGATTCGAAATCGAGTGAGTCAAAAGATCCATCAGCATGGAGTTTCTTCATGCGCTTTACACCAATATGACCTTGGCGGCAGTGCCACAAGTATGTGGTACTATCATTATTAACTTTGCATCTTTTGGCATCAATGAACATGTGTATTACTACGATCGAGATTCAATGAACCATTCACATTAGGTGCATGACCATTGAAGGTATTATTCATGTAAACAGAATAACCATAATTCTATAACTTAAATGAATAACCGTATTGCAATAAACACGATCTAATCACGTTTATGCTCAACGCAAACACCAAATAACATTTATTTAGGTTCATTACTAATCCCGAAGGTAGAGAGAGCGTGCGATGGTGATCACATCAACCTTGGAAACACTTCCAACACACATCGTCACCTCGCCCTTAACTAGTCTCCGTTTATTCCGTAGCTTTTATTTTGAGTTACCAACATTTAGCAACTAAACCGGTATCTAATACCCAGGTGCTACTATGAGTACTAGTAAGGTACACATCAATAATACGTATATCAAATATACTTCTGTTGACGTTGCCAGCCTTCTTATCTACCAAGTATCTAGGGTTGTTCCGCTTCAGCGACCGCTCTCCTCATAATAAAAGCACTTAGTCTCGGGTTTGGGTTCAACCTTGGGTTTCTTCACTGGAGCAGCAACTGGCTTGCCATCCATGAAGTTTCCCTCCTTGCCCTTGCCCTTCTCGAAACTAATGGTTTTACTAACCATCAACACTTGATGCTCCTTCTTGATTTCTACCTTCGCAGTGTCAAACATCGCGAATAGCTCAGGGATCATCTCCATCCCTGGCATTTTATAGTTCATCACGAAGCTCTAGTAGCTTAGTGGCAGTGACTTGGAGAACTATATCAATCACTATCTTATCTGGAAGATCAACTCCCACTTGATTCAAGCGATTGTAGCACCCAGACAATTTGAGCACATGCTCACCGACTGAGCTATTTTCCTTCATCTTGGAGGCAAAGAATCTTGTTGGAGGTCTCATACCTCTCAACACGGGCACGACCCTGAAATCCCAATTTCAGCTCTTAGAACATCTCATATGTTTCGTGACGTTCAAAACGTTTTGGAGCCTCAATTCTAAGCCGTAATGCATGACGCACTGAACTTTCAAGAAGTCATCAGAACGTGCCTGTCAGATGTTCACAACATCTACAGACGACGCTTGAGGGGGTGGCGCACCGAGCGGTGCATTAAGGACATAAGCCTTCTGTGCAGCAATGAGGACAATCCTCAGATCACGGACTCAGTCCGCATTATTGCTACCATCATCTTTCAACTCTATTTTCTCTAGGAACGTATAAAAACACAGGGGAGCTACAGCGCGAGCTATTGATCTACAACATAATTTGCAAAGATATTTTGACTATGTTCATGATAATGAGTTCAGTTAATCATATTACTAAAGAACTCCCACTCAAATTGACATCCCTCCGGTCATCCGAGTGTTACATGATCCAAATTCACCAACCCAAGTCCGATCATCACGTGAGATGAGGTGGTTTCAATGGTGAACATCTCCATGTTGATCATATCTACTATATGACTCATGTTCGACCTTTCGGTCTCTTGTGTTCCGAGGCCATGTCTGTACATGCTAGGCTCGTCAAGTTTAACCCGAGTGTTCCGCACGTGCAACACTGGCTTGCACCCGTTGTATGTGAACATAGAGTCTATCACACCCGATCATCACGTGGTGTCTCGAAACGACGAACTTTCGCAACGGTGCACACTCGGGGAGAACACAATTTTATCTTGAAATTTTAGTGAGGGATCACCTTATCATGCTACCGTCGTCCTAAGCAAAATAAGATGCATAAAAGGATTAACATCACATGCAAATCATAAGTGACATGATATGGCCATGAACGTGTGCTTTTGATCTCCATCTACAAAGCACCGACATGATCTCCATCGTCACCGGCATGACACCATGATCTCCATCATCTTGATCTCCATCAACGTGTCGCCATGAGGTTGTCGCGCCAACTATTGCTTCTACGACTATTGCTAACTCATAGCTATAAAGTAAAGCAAAAAACGGCGAAAATAAATTAAAGACAACCCTATGGCTCCTGCCGGTCGCCGTACTCATCGACATGCAAGTCGTGATATTATATACAAAACATGATCATCTCATACCTCACATATATCTCATCATGTAATTGACCATATCACATCACAACATACCCTGCAAAAACAAGTTAGACGTCCTCTAATTGTTGTTGCATGTTTTACGTGGCTGCTACGGGTATCTAGCAAGAACGATTCTTACCTATGCATAAACCACAACGGTGATACACAAATTGCTATTCAACCTTCTCAAGGACCGCCTTTGTCGAATCCGATCCAACTAAAGTGGGAGAGACAGACACCCGCCAGCCATCTTTATGCAACAAAGTCACATGTCAGTTGATGGAACCGGTCTCTCGTAAGCGTACGAGTAAGGTTGGTTCGGGCCGCTTCATCCCACAATACCGCTGAATCAAGAAAAGACCAAGGGAGGAAGCAATCTGAGCATCAACGCCCACAAACTCCTTTGTGTTCTACTCGTGATCTCATCTACGCATAGACCTAGCTCATGATGCCACTGTTGGGGAACGTTGCATGGGAAACAAAAAATTTCCTACGCACATGCAAGATCTATCCATGGTGATGAGCATCTACGAGAGTGAGAGTGGATCTACATACCCTTGTAGATCGCTAAGCGGGAAGCATTAAGAAATGCGGTTGATGTAGTCGAACATCTTCGCTATCCAAATCGCAAGCCGTCCCGCGATCCAATCACGATCTAGCGCCGAATGGACGGCACCTCCGCGTTCAGCACACGTACAGCTCGATGACGATCTCCGCCTCCTTGATCCAGCAAGGGAGAGCAGAGAGGTAGACGAGTTCTCCGGCAACACAACGGCGTGGTGGCGGTGGTGGTGGTGCTATCCCGGCAGGGCTACGCCTAGCGCTACCGAAACCGCGAACGGAGGAGAAAACGATCTAGGGAGAGAGAGGGGCGCCAAGGGCTTCGTGTGTGCTCTTGGGGTGCCCCCTCCCCTCTATATATAGGTGGAGGGGCGTGGAGATCAGGCCCTCCAAGCCCTAGGGCGCAGCCAAGGGGGAGGAGTTGGACTCCTAGTCCAATTCCCTTCCTTTCCATAAACAAGTGGACTTTCCACCTCTCCCAAGCCACATGGGCCTTGAGGGACTCGTGCGCCTGGCCCATTATGGCCAGGGCGACTCCCCTCAGCCCATGCAAACCCTTGGGACATGGTGGAACCCTTGGTGGACTTCCGGACTCCTCCAGAAGTTTCCGGAACCTTCTAGAAGCTTCCCGGTACAATACCGGAAAAACCCAAAACTTTTCCGGTCGCCAAAATATGACTTCCCATATATAAATATTTACCTCCGGACCATTCCGGAACTCCTCATGATGTCCGGGATCTCATCCGGGACTCCGAACAACCTTCGGTCACCAACACATATATCTCAATACTACCGAAACGTCACCGAACGTTAAGTGTGCAGACCCTGCGGGTTCGAGAACTATGTAGACATGACCGAGACACCTCTACGGTCAATAACCAATAGCAGGACCTGGATGCCCATATTGGTTCCTACATATTCTACGAAGATCTTTATCGGTTGAACCTCTATGTCAAGGATTCAGTTAATCCCGTATGCTGTTCCCTTTATTCTTCGGTATGTTACTTGCCCGAGATTTGATCGTCGGTATCTCTATACCTAGTTCAATCTCGTTACCGGCAAGTCTCTTTACTCATTCCGTAATACAAGATCCCGTGGCTAACTCTTTAGTCACTTTGCTTGCAAGGCTTATTGTGATGTTGTATTACCGAGTGGGCCCTGAGATACCTCTCCGTCACACGGAGTAACAAATCCCAGTCTCGATCCATGCCAGCTCAACAGACACATTCGGAGATACCTGTAGAGCATCTTTATAGTCACCCAATTACGTTGCGACATTTGATACACACAAGGTATTCCTCCGGTGTCAGTGAGTTGCATGATCTCATGGTCATAGGAACAGATACTTGACATGCAGAAAACAATAGCAATAAACTGACACGATCATATGCTACGTTCATAGTTTGGGTCTTGTCCATCACATCATTCTCCTAATGATGTGATCCCGTTATCAAATGACATCTCATGTCTATGGCTAGGAAACCTTGACCATCTTTGATCAACGAGCTAGTCTATTAGAGGCATACTAGGGACACAGTGTTGTCTATGTACCCACACATGTATTTGAGTTTCCAATCAATACAATTATAGCATGGATAATAAACGATTATCATGAACAAGGAAATATGATAATAACTAAATTATTATTGCCTCTAGGGCATATTTCCAACAGAATATTCTCGTGTGTGCTTGTTTGATTTATCATTAAGTTATTTTTATTTTTTGAACTAAGTTTTTTTGTATATTTACTTATGGATATGGAACACGAAACTGCAAAAAAATTAGTTATACTTTCTAATCATGGTGATGGGTAACCTCCTAAAACCCTCGATGTTGGTTATGTTGAAAACATTAAATACTACTTTGATAATCCTGATAAACCCCTGTTCAAATTGATAATAGGAGACACTTTGGATCACCGGGAATACTTTAGGGATTATCGCTTGTCTCAAAAAGGGAAACACTTATGGGATCAAATTAAAATGTTGCGTTGGTATGCTTGGAATTTATGCCTAGGATATGATTATACTTGTTACTCCAAGATGAAGGCTTCACACCTTCCATTTCAATGTGAATTTAATGATAATGAAACATTGACTTCTTATTATAATGGTGTATATGATTACTATGATGTGGAGCAAATAAAAGAATTTGTTGCTTTTAAGTGTGCTTATTGAATCTTTGTTTGAAAAGTATGAAAATTGGGATGATGCCCTTTACATATCTGATAATCTTGCCATACTAAGATATTGCTTTGAAAATTATAAACACAATGCTTATATTAATGAGCATATTGAGAGAATGTCTGATGCCCTAGAAGAGAATAATATTTTGCAGGCTCCTATGGAAGAAGAAATTGATGAAACTGTGAGCTCATTAGATGAAAAAGATGAGTAGGAGAGCGAAGAACAAAAGGAGGAAGAGCGGATTAGCTACCCGTTCCCACCTTATAATGAGAGTAACTCTTCATCTCATACATTGTTTAATGTCCCTTCGTGCTTACCGGAGGTTGAATGCTATGTTGATAATTGCTAGGATCCCTTGGATTCGTTTGAAATGTCCCTTTTTGATGAACTTGATGCTTGCTATGCTTGTAGACATGAAGCTAATATGAATTATGCTTATTGAGATGAACTTGCTGTAGTTCCTTATGTTAAGCATGAAATTGCTACTATTGCACCCACACATGATAGTCTTATTATCTTTTTGAATTCTCCCAACTACACTATATCAGAGAAGTTTGTTCTTATTAAGGATTATATTGATGGGTTGCATTTTACCATTGCACATGATGATTTTGATGAATATAATATGCATTTGCTTGCTGCTCCTACTTTCAATTATTTTGTGAGAGGAACCAAATCTTCACTTCTTTATGTTTCTAATACGATAAAATTGCAAGAAACTACTTATGCTATGTATTGGCCTTTACTTTGTGTGAATGAATTGTTCTTTTATGACATGCCAATTCATAGGAAGAGACTTAGATTTTGTTGTTCTATGATATATATTACTTTGTGCTCATTACTAAATTGCAAATCATTGCTAATTAAAATTGGCTTTGATATACCTTGGGATCCGGGTGGATCAATTTACTTGAGCACTATATGCCTAGCTTAATGGCTTTACAGAAAGTGTTGCCCTGGAGACAACACAAAAGTTTTATAGAGCCATTTTATTCTGTTTTATGCTTATAAAAATATCAGAAAATAGAAAAGGGGAAACTTGAAACTTTTTCAAAAAGAAAAGTGAAAGTCAGACATATGACCAAGGGGGCTAGCCTTGAACTTTGTTCATGGCCACGAAACTTCGTGAATCTTGATTAAAACAACTTCTCAACAAAAATAAGCATCCCCCTGTACAAATCCATTGTATTATAAAAATAATGTTCCAAGATTTACCTTTAGGGTGTTTTAATTGTCTGTTTGATATGTGATATGCAGAAACAGAAACTTTGGTTGTAGTATTTGATTTTTCATATTTTATTCGAATGACAAAAGTTTCTAAAAAAATTACACAATACCATTATGCAAATTGTTTATTATGTCCTAATTCTTCAGAAGTTTTGGAGTTACATAAGTATATATTACATCTCTATCTTTACAAACTGTCATGTTTTCATAGATTATTGTTATAGTTTCTTTATCTGCTTGTGTTTCCAATTTTTCCAAGTAATGATGTGGGAGCATTAGAATTGTGTTAGAATATATGATTTGATGTTTTACTATAATTATACAATATTTTTATAGCAAGACATGATGTGATTTGATGGTATATGTGCTAACCCCTCTAATAAAAGTTCGGTTAAGTTTTGTGTGTATGAAGTGTTCGAAGACCGAGGAGGCATCGGCGTGAGAAGAATAAGGAGAGGAAAGAATTAAAGATTGGGGATTCCCAAGGCACACCAAGGATATATTCAAGGTTAGTCAAGCATCTAATCTTGGGGATGCCCCTGAAGGCATCCCATCTTTCTTCCTCGACAATTATCGGTATGTCACGTTTTTTGTTTTGTTCAAATGATATGCGTAAATTCTTGGAGTGTCTTTTGTGTTTGTTTTTCCTTCATATTTTATGCACCATGCTATTATGGGATAGTCCTTTGTTGATTTATAGAATGCTCTTTGCACTTCCCTGATATATTTTTAGTATTGTTTATACAATGCTTCGTATGCTTCACTTATATCTTTTGAAGTTTGGATGTTTGCTTCTCTACATTCAAAACACCATTATTTTTAGAATGCTTTCTGGCCTACAAGTGCATAGGGTTTAGTTGTAGAATTTTCAAAGTAAGAGTATTGATCCCACATGGAGCACAGGAATCAGGATTTTGCCCCTCTGTAGGATCCAAAGAATGTCTAGAGGGGGGGGGGGTGATTAGACTACTTTCCCAAATTAAAACTTAACCTTTTCCCAATTTTATCGATTGACAAGTTTTAGCGATTTTACCAAGTCTAGCACACCCTACACATGCAAGTCTACGAGTAGTGCAGCAAAAAGTAATGACATTGCAAGTGAAAGTAAAAGAAGGGATAGGAAGATCAAACGCAATGAAGACACGGAGATTTTTGGCATGGTTCCGATATGTGGTGCTATCGTACGTCCAAGTTGATGGAGACTTCTACCCATGGAGGGTAACGGCTACGCAAGTCCACGAAGGGCTCCACCCATGAAGGGTCCATGAAGAAGCAACCCTTTCTATTCCACCATGGCTTACGTCCACGAAGGACTAGCCTCACTCGGGGTAGATCTTCAAGAAGCTGGCGATCTCCTTGCCCTTGCAAACTTCTTGGTTTAACGCCATACGATTAGGATGCTCCCAAGCAATGGCTAACCAAGCTAGGAGATACTACTCTCCAAAAGGTAATAGATGGTGTGTAGATGATGAACTCCTTGCTCTTGTGCTTCAAAAGATAGTCTCCTCAACACTCAATCACTCTCTCATAGGTTTTGGCTTGGTAGAAGAGATTGATTGGGTGGAAAGCAACTTGGGGAGGCTAGAAATCAAGGATCTAATGGGTGGAGTGGAATCTCTTGATCTCAACACATGAGTAGCTGGTTCTCTCTCAGAAAATGAATGGTGGAAGTGTAGTTTCGTTCTAATGTCTCTCTCATTGAGTGAGAGGGGATGGAGGGGTATTTGTAGCCTTCTACAAAAATCCAACCGTTACAACATTATTGCCCAACTCGGTGGAACCGAAGAGAAAACTCGGTTCTACCGAATACTGCAAAATGCCCTAACTTTTGGCTTTTCGGTGAGACCGAATGAAACATCTCGGTGAGACCGATTCAATTTAACCTAAGCAGATCCAGTACTTCGGTGACACCAAAACATAAAACTCAGAAGTTTTTAAATTAAATATTTTGATCACAGAAGGTTGGTCACTGTGTTTCGGTTGCACCGAATGCAATCTTGGTTCTCCGAGGTGTTAGGGTTTGGCTTAGGATCTGTCTCAGTGAGACCGAATGGGAAATCTTGGTGGCACCAAAAATGGACTTTAGGGTTTAAGACATATGGTTTTGTGAGAAATTGATTAAGGCTTTTTGTGGCATATCTCTAAGCACTTGAGCAACCAGATCATCATCAGTACCACATCCCCTGTTAATAGTATTGGCTTTCCTATGGACTCAATTGTGATTAAATCACATAAAGCAAAATGTAGAGTTTTGAAGCTTTTGCCAGAAAGAGTTCTTTGCATCTTAGGGGTCCCCCCTCACAATTCCTAGCCAATTCATTCATTGAACTTTCCTGAACTATACTTGATAGGCTCATTAGTTCAATGAACTATATGTTGTTGTTAATTACCAAAACCACGTAGGGAGAAGTTTTGCTTTCAATCTCCCCCTTTTTGGTAATTGATGACAACATATATGTAACACCCAAGATGAGGTCCTATCCTTATTTTGGCTCGAGGGCCTCGATAGGGATAGAAGCGCATCTCGTCGTTTCGCAAGAATGGATATCGTTACAAGTACATGTAAAGAGGAGATGAGTATATGGAATTGGCTTACACTCGCCACAAGCTAAATCATGATCATATCAATACATCATTACATTCAATCATCATACAAAAGAGCAGGGTCCGACTACGGACAAAATCAAACGATAAAATGACATCCATCCTTGCTATCCCAGGCTGCCGGCCTGGAACCCATCCGAGATCAATGAAGAAGAAGAACTCCAAAGGAAACAAGCATCGTGCTCACGTCAAATCATCGCAATACCTGTACCTGCAACTGTTGTTGTAGTAATCTATGAGCCACAGGGACTCAACAATCTCATTTCCAAGGGTATCAAGACTATTAAAGCTTAATGGGTGAGGTATGGTTAAGTGGTGAGGCTGCAGCAAGCACTAAGCATTTATTTGAGTGGCTAACTTATAAATACAAGAATAAGGGGGGGGGGTGATCATCGCATAAACGGACGTGAACTAGTAATGATCACTAAGTGATCTTGCACACCTACTTACGGTCAAACATAACCCCATCGTGTTCTCTTTCGGAGCAGGCCTCACGAGAAGAGACGGTCACGGTTATGCACACGGTTGGTGTATTTCATTAGAGTTTACTTCATGTTCTCTATGACCGGATGTTAAACAAATTTCCAAGTTGCCACATAACCGCGGGCACGGGTCTCATGAAATATTTAACCCTGCAGGGGTGCTCCAACTCATCCATCACAAACTAACCACAAGCTGCGTTGGAACTCCTCAACCGCGGGATAACCCGTAGTATTCGCGGAATCCCGATGGGAAATCTCAACCTCGAGATAGCTCGAAGTGTCCTCGAAATCCCGCGCACAATACGTTCGACAAAGGTAAAACAAATCCAGCAAGACCGCCCGACGTGTCGACGAACCCGATAGGAGCCGCGTATCTTGTTCTCAGGACACGACGGATGAGCTATGGTTACCACGCCAATCACCGAGTTGCCCCGGGTGGCGTTAATAAGCTACTCTGGGTTGGACCAACACTCATGAGGAGCACTGGCCCGGGTTGTTGATTAAGTATCCTCGGGTTAATTACTCCCTATGCAGATTTATTAGTTATTAGGCAAATGTAGTACCAAAGTTGGGCCTTGCCAGAAGAGTTTTATCCCAAAACGAAAATCAAGGGGGTCCCCATAACAACCCCGAGCATGTTAGGAGCGCTCAATATGGAACATAACACCGGTACATAAGTAACTAGGGCGACAAAAGTGGAACAAAACACCGAGCAAAAGGCCAAGCCTTCCACCTTTTACCAAGTATATATGTGCATTAAATTAAATAGCAATAATATTGTGATATCTCAAAAACATCCATGTTGGCACATGGAAATATCTTGCACCTGCAACAAGCAACGCTATAAGAAGGGCTGAGCAAGCGGTAACATAGCCAAACAATGGTTTGCTGGGATGTGGAGGGTTAGAGTCTTATCATGGCATTTTGGGAGGCTTGACAAACAAGTGATAGGTAGCGAGACATATCGATAGAAACGAGACAACTAGCATGGCAATGATAGTAGTGGTATCCAGGGAAATGGTCATCTTGCCTGAGATCCCGCTTGGAAGAAGAACGACTCCATGAAGTAGACAAACGGGACGTAGTCGAATGAATCCTCACACTCCAAACACTTTCGGAACTCTATCGAGAAGAAGCAATCCGAAAACAAACAATAAACACACGATAAATACCACAACATATTCATGATATGATGCACAACAAGGATGATGCATGGTATGCATGACATGGCAAAGCACAACAATCATCTCCTACACATTAAGTGAAGCTAAATATGCAACGAGTTGCATATTGACAAAACTCCACATTCAAATTATTTAGTTCAGTCTCGTTTAGGTACTCATCAATATTAAATGTTGTTTAACATGGGTGGTCATGGCATAAGGTGAAGATGGAATTAAAGCAATTTTAAATGGAGAAGGAGAGCATACATATAAAAAAATAATAGCTCTCCATGTTATGAGAAATGCGGTTAATGTTGTTTAACCAAACAATCATTTAAATGTTGTTTATCATGGCAAGAGGTGAAACATAAACAACTACATCATCTAGGCATTTTAAATGAGGCCGGAAGCAACATATAGCATTTCTGAAACAACCCCATATGCAAATTATGAATTTGGTCCAGACCTGTTCTAAGCATATTTTATATTTGTTAAACAGCAAAATAAAGTGCACCATGTGATTCTACACGTTTTTCTAGTCAAGTTTCATATGTAGATCATTTTAATCGGAGCTACGGTTATTTAGTTATGATACAAA
Organism: Elymus sibiricus; assembly: GCA_039707655.1. Taxonomy (NCBI): domain Eukaryota; kingdom Viridiplantae; phylum Streptophyta; class Magnoliopsida; order Poales; family Poaceae; genus Elymus; species Elymus sibiricus. Next base: position 211,879,246 of record CM077675.1, on the reverse strand, counting down.
CCGCGTAGCAAGTCATTAGGTAAATTTTAATGCAACATCATTTACATTGTTTTTAACATGCATGAGGATGACATGATAATATCGATGCAATTTTAAGAAAATATGAACATATATTATGATATGGGCATTTGTCACCAGAATGGAAAGAAACGGGTGCCATGGCGGCGAAAACGGAAATGATGCCACAACAACATTCCGGTGATCCGGCAACTCGTCGAGATGCCGGTGCAAACGAAAGTGTGGTCGCGTGCATGTCATGCAAAAATGGTGGGGTGATCCCAGTTACCGGGTTCCCACGCGTTGGTGGCACGGAAAAGAGATACCCTCAACTAGCATTCTATACGGTGCAAACATGCGGTGCATCTCATACAAACATCAAACATTCATTGCAACGGCGGTCATCTCGGGGTTATACCTTTGAAGCGTGCATTCGGGTGGATCGAGTCGTCGATGGAAGTAGTCGTTCACGGGTGTCGTGGACATCGTGGAAGTAGTCGTTCACTTGACGGTCTTCGGCGACGGTAGTGGTACATTCGGTCTTGTCGGATCCATGACAACGGTAGTCGTACACGGGTTGGAGAGGAACTTGGCGAATCCTAGGGTCGTCGGTGTGGTCATGTCGAACTCGTTGTTGAAAGAGATGAAGTGTGACGACGACGGACATATGCAATGAGGCACCGGGTCTTGCGAGACTTATATGAACCAAAACTAAGTAGTCCAAAGCCTCAGTTCGGTGCGGTGCTCTTGGCATCCAGCGACAGCAGCACAAGGCAAGGGCATGGCTGGTTCAAGCAGGGGTCACCGGAGGTCAGCAAGAGGCAGAAGCTAGCGGTTGAAAGGTCATGCGCTGATGCTCCTTGCGTTGTGCACGGGAATGAAGGGGCTCGGGAAAAAGGAGGAGGCCGGTGAAGATGCAACATAAGATGGGCACGGGCATCACGTTGCCCGTGGGCAACAACAAGGTCAGGAAAAGGCACATGTAGGAGGACACCCGGGATGCGACGAAGCAGGTGCTCGCCTGGCCGCGCTAGAGCTTGAGGTCACCGGAGGAACGCGAGGCGACGACGGAGCGAAGGCACAGGCGGTAGCGGCTTGCAGCGAGGGGAGCAGATGGAGGCTCGGACGCGGACGAGAGGAAGGGCGCCATGGAGGCCTGGGCTCGCCACAGTGGCTGCGGGCAATATGCAGCAGCTAGCAGCGGAAACCATGGTGGCATGAGCAGCTGGAGAAGGGCGAGATGTGTGGGAGATGGTGAATGTGGATGCAGGAGAACGGCGCAGGCGGGCAGCATGCTCGCAGGAGGAGTAGCAGAGGGCAGCTGCGACAGCAGGTCCTCGAGGCGGCGGCGCCATGGACTCAAGCGGGCGCGACGACGACGGGGGACCTGGCCGGCCATGGAGATCGGGGCGAGGAGCGCTCACGGGTGGTGACGCGAGGTCAGACACGGGCGAGGTGGAGCAAGCGCCGGCGGCGAGGCGACGCGTGGTCTCTGGCCAGCGAGGCTGCGCGGGCCGACGATGAGGCCTCGGGTGCAGGGGGTCGCGCCTGGCACTGGGCGTGGGAGTGAGTGCAGGTGCGGGCAAGTCGGGAGCTACGGTTAGGATGGTTTAGTGGCCCTTGGGCTGGATTGGGTAAGATGGGCCAACCGGTTTAAAGAAAAGAAAAGGGTCTTTTTTTTCATTCTCCAAAACAGAAAAAAGAAGATAGCAAAAGGAGAGAAAAGGAAGAAAATTATTGAAGGGCTAAATAATTTGAAAGAGCTAAAAGTTGACATATGGCCACTTGACATATTTCAAAGCACCACAAACTCGAAGATTGAGTGAAAGGAGAAAGACCAAGGATTTAAATATTTGGAAATGGAAGGAGTTTTAAATTGCAAGTGGGTTTCTGGTTAATTCCAAATTAATGGATTGTTTTATAATAACTCCCTAAATATTGGGAGGATATGTTTTAAAGAGAAATCACCATGTGCATTTCCCTCAATTTAAATAGATCAAAGATCTATGCGGTTTATTTATTCGAGTAAATTGGGTTGCAAAATTAATGGCATGATGACATGATGCAATGCAATGCAACAAACAAATAATTAACATGGCGGTCACGACAAACATTGAAGGCATATGGAGCGTCGGTCTCTGGCTGTTACAACTCTCCTCCACTAACGAGTGAAACTTAGTTGCTTCTTTGACAAATGAGTGAAACTAACGAACCTTGAATGTTGCAAGAGATGAAGAATGGCGTGAGGAACAAGCAAGAATTCCAAAGGAATTTGGGCAACACTTCTTTAGAAAAGAGTGGAAAAACTTGATAAGATGGAAAGAACTTGAAAATAGGTTACAACACTCCGGTTAAACAGGAAAGCAACAAATGAACATGATCTTGATAACGCTTGATGATGGTTCGAAGAGAGCAACATCACAATGCCTTTGAAACAAAAGAATAGAAGCTAGATCGTTGGAAAGAAAATAACGGAGAAAAGAAATGGCAACTTGAACCAGAATTGAACTTGAAAGGAATCCTTACAAAGGAGGATTGAACGGAGTTGTTGTAAAATCAACAACGAAAAGAATAAGATTCCCATGGGCTTATGGTAAGCATCCCAAATTATGAGGTGACGACCCGCCACTAACAGAAACAATGTTTACTTGGAAGCAACAAGAGATGCAAAACTTCTTACACCAGAAGGATACAAGAACACATGGATCATTGATAAGCACCAAGATAGCAACAATCCTTAGGAAACGCTTTTGGTGAAATCCAATCCAAGATAACTCCTAAAAAGAAATGATGGGTTTTAAATATCTCATTCTTGACAAATTATCTTCGAGACTCCTCATGAATAAAAAATGCAATAATACCATCTCAAAAGATGAGGGAGATTGAATTTCAATTGAAATGCAAGATAAAGAATACTTGAGCTCCTCCAACAAGAATCTTGAAGAATACTTTGCGAAAGAAGAAAATCCTTGACGAACCAGCATTAAGGAATTATTCAAAGAACTCCGAAATGAAAGGATGATAGAAAAGAATTGAAGGTGGAAAAGGACAAGATTTAGGCCATGCAAAGATTTAGATGAAGCTTCGCGATGAGATACTTGAGAAAACTTGGAACTCCGGAAAGAAAAGATAAGCAACTATAATCGAGAATTTGATATCATGAACAACTCCGGAAGAACGATTGAAATCACCTTGATTAAACAAGAATAAGAATTATGTTATGCTTATCCTTCATCAAGTTAAATTGATGACAAGCAATGGATTTGGCATACTACTTATTCTTCTTGAACAGATTGAAGAGATAATAGCACGAATTTGAAGACGTCTCGAACAAACCACCGGTAAGAATTTGAAATGAATGAGTATACTACAAATGAATGGAGATACAAGAGAACGAAGAGATCATGATTAGTCTAGCAGAAAACATAGACAAGGCACCGGTAATAATTTAGATACGAAGGAGAAAATATTGAACGAACGAAGATACATCAAGGGAGAAGAATTTGAGAACGAAAGCTAAAAGCTGAGAACGAAGAAATCTTCTAAAATGATGGCCTTCGGAGGATCGAGAAATGAAAGCAACTCTGAAATGCTCCGGATAGACATGAAAGAATTACTCATGATCGAAAACAATTAAGAGGATAGCATCAAGATGAGATGATGAATCTTCAAGAGAATGGACAAAGATTTAAGAGAAACACTCCTTCGGTCTTCAACACTGAGAATGATGACGAGAAACACCACCAAGAATTACTGAGATGCTCCGGAACAATGAATAAAGAAAGGTTGAGCCAACGATAAAATAATTCAAAACGATCTTGGAAAAGGAATATGACTGATGGAATTCATTCTTAGGTCACATTTGAAAAGAACTTGAGGTCTCCAGAAAAGATCAGAAGAGCCAGGTAAGATCCTGGGAAAACCTGTGGGTTATGGGACCACTCAAAAGAAAACACCGTTGAATCGATTTCTTAGAAAGGGAGATTGCACCGGTACAATTAAGAACTTGATGTGGGTGGGAACCTCGAACTAATTAGACAGGATTGGAGAGAAACAAGAGTCTTCTGAGATATCTTCAGCACTCCGAATGGAATAATGAGAGACGAATAGAGAAGAAAGGCTGGGATAAGAATTTCCACATGAAAAACATTTAACGAATGAAAATAATTGATGAACACCGAGAGGTTGAATTGACTCCACCGGGGAAGGAACAAGAATGAAGAATGATGACATTGAAACTCCTGCGCATCTTCACAAAGAATCGCCGGATACAATACCGAAGAAAGATAGCGGAAGAATCACATGAAAATAAGATACTTGGATGATAATTTAATCACTGAAGAAAAAGGGCGGGAGGGTGGGAAAAACAAAGACAACTTCAGATGGATGAAATGAACTCCGGAAAGAAATATGAGGATTGATCTTGCAAATATTGGAGAGGGTTGAATTATCTTGAAGAGAAGCACTCCGGATGGAAAAGAATTGACATGACAATTTGATTGAGCAAAAGGATTAACACTCTCATAATAATATGAGAACACCGCTTAGGAAGGATATGAAATCATCACTTGACTTCAAAGCAACTCGAATTACCATACTCCAACACAAAACAAAGGATGTGGCTTGCAAATTAAGCCAGAAACAAATACATAACCCATTGTATTTGTTGGAAGGATAATCCTAGGTAACTACTTGAATTCCCACCCGAGAACTCCCGAAATATTTCTGGTTATGCAATCTGGTCCATCGGATACACGGATAAATTACTGAATAAATCACTCTACTCCTAGCAATAATACTACCCACCGTGTATCACATCCGTCAACACATAACCAGAGAAACCTCGGAAACTCATCTACCTTAGACCCTCGTGATCACAACGATACTAAGTATGGTAGTACATCTGGACGCTCTCCCCAGTACTGGGTGACGCCAAACTCCTCTCGCCACAAAGAGTATTGAAGCAATTTCGAACATCCTCGTCCTGAGATACTAAGGAAACTGAAGGATAACGGTCAAGAATCCCCTGGAGCTCAACTCCCCGGGTCCAATCCATACGGTCGGGAGGCACCAAGAACAGAATTCCGGTCACAACGACATCATAGAGGTTCCAAAATACCCGCGTGATCCTAAAAAAAATTTGAGTGAGAAGAGGGTAGAATTAAAATTCCTACATCAGGATTCCTCACCAGAGCATAGAAGAGGAGTAAAAATAATCCTACTCTCCGATATATAACTAGACTCAAAATACTTTTTCACTAGACTCGACTCGGCCAAGTTCGATCAATCAAGGGGGCTCCTAGGTCGGTACTGCTCTGATACCAACTTGTAACGCCCAAGATGCGGTCCTATCCTTATTTTGGCTCGAGGGCCTCGATAGGGATAGAAGCGCATCTCGTCATTTCGCACGAATGGATATCGTTACAAGTACATGTAAAGAGGAGATGAGTATATGGAATTGGCTTACACTAGCCATAAGCTAAATCATGATCACATCAATACATCATTACATTCAATCATCGTACAAAAGAGAAGAGTCCGACTACGAACAAAATCAAATGATAAAATGACATCCATCCTTGCTATCCCAGGCTGCCGGCCTGGAACCCATCCTAGATCGATGAAGAAGAAGAACTCCAAAAGAAACAAGGATCACACTCACGTCAAATCATCGCATTACCTGTACCTGCAACTGTTGTTGTAGTAATCTGTGATCCACAGGGACTCAGCAATCTCATTTCCAAGGGTATCAAGACTATTAAAGCTTAATGGGTGAGGTATGGGTAAGTGGTGAGGCTGTAGCAAGCACTAAGCATTTATTTGAGTGGCAAACTTACGAGTACAAGAATAAGGGGGGTGATTATCGCATAAACGGATGTGAACTAGTAATGATCACTAAGTGATCCTGAACACCTACTTACGGTCAAACATAACCCCATCGTGTTCTCTTTTGGAGCAGGCCCCATGAGAAGAGACGGTCACGATTACGCACATGGTTGGTGTATTTTATTAGAGTTTACTTCAAGTTCTCTATGACCGGATGTTAAACAAATTTCCAAGTTGCCACATAACCGCGGGCACGGCTCTCGTGAAAGATTTAATCCTGCAAGGGTGCTCCAACTCATCCATCCCAAACTAACCACAAGCTGCGTTGGAACTCCTCAACCGCGGGATAACCCGTAGTATTCGCGGAATCCCGATGGGAAATCTGAACCTCGAGATAGCCCGAACTGTCCTCGAAATCCCGCGCACAAGTCGTTCGAGAAAGGTAAAACAAATCCAGCAAGACCGCCCGACATGTCGACGAACCCGATAGGAGCCGCGTATCTCGTTCTCAAGACACGACGGATGAGCTATGGTTACCACGCCAATCACCGAGTTGCCCCGGGTGGCGTTAATAAGCTGCTCTGGGTTGGACCAACACTCATGAGGAGCACTGGCCCGGGTTGTTGATTAAGTATCCTCGGGTTAATTTCTCCCTATGCAGATTTATTAGTTATTAGGCAAATGTAGTACCAAAGTTGGGCCTTGCCAGAAGAGTTTTATCCCAAAACAAAAATCAAGGGGGTCCCCATAACAACCCCGAGCATGTTAGGAGCGCTCAATATGGAACATAACACCGGTACACAAGTAACTAGGGCGGCAAAAGTGGAACAAAACACCAAGCAAAAGGCCAAGCCTTCCACCTTTTACCAAGTATATATGTGCATTAAATTAAATAGCAATAATATTGTGATATCTCAAAAACATCCATGTTGGCACATGGAAACAGCTTGCACCTGCAACTAGCAACGCTATAAGAAGGGCTGAGCAAGCGGTAACATAGCCAAACAATGGTTTCCTGGGATGTGGAGGGTTAGAGGCTTATCATGGCATTTTGGGAAGCTTGACAAACAAGTGATAGGTAGCAAGACATATTGATAGAAACGAGACAACTAGCATGGCAATGATAGTAGTGGTATCCAGGGAAATGGTCATCTTGCCCGAGATCCTGCTTGGAAGAAGAACGACTCCATGAAGAAGACGAACGGGACGTAGTCGAACGAATCCTCACACTCCGAATGCTTTCGGAACTCTATCGAGAAGAAGCAATCCGAAAACAAACAATGAACACATGATAAACACCACAACATATTCATGATATGATGCACAACAAGCATGATTCATGTTATGCATGACATGGCAAAGCACAACAATCAACTCCTACACATTAAGTGAAGCTCAATATGCAACGAGACGAAACTCCACATTCAAATTATTAAGTTCACTCTCGTTTAGGTACTCATCAATATTAAATTTTGTTTAACATGGGTAGTCATGGCATAAGGTGAAGATGGAATTAAAGCAATTTTAAATGGAGAAGGAGAACATACATATAACAAAATAATAACTCTGCATGTTATGAGAAATGCGGTTAATGTTGTTTAACCAAACAATCATTTTAAATGTTGTTTATCATGGCAAGAGGTGAAGCATAAACAACTACATCATCTAGGCATTTTAAATGAGGCTGGAAGCAACATATAGCATTTCCGAAACAACCCCATATGCAAATTATGAATTTGGTCCAGACCTGTTCTAAGCATATTTTATATTTGTTAAACAGCAAAATAAAGTGCACCATGTGATTCTACACGTTTTTCTAGTCAAGTTTCATATGTAGATCATTTTAATCGGAGCTACGGTTATTTAGTTATGATACAAACCGCGTAGCAAGTCATTATTTTAATGCAACATCATTTACATTGTTTTTAACATGCATGAGGATGACATGATCATATCGATGCAATTTTAAGAAAATATGAACATATAATATGATATGGGCATTTGTCACCACAACGGAAAGAAACGGGTGCCATGGCGGCGAAAACGGAAATGATGCCACGGCAACATTCCGGTGATCCGGCAACTCATCGAGATGCCGGTGCAAAAGAAAGTGTGGTTGCGTGCATGTCATGCAAAAATGGTGGGGTGATCCTGGTTACCGGGTTCCCACACGTTGGTGGCACGGAAAAGAGATACCCGCAACTAGCATTCTATACGGTGCAAACACGTGGTGCATCTCATACAAACATCAAACGTTCATTACAACGGCGGTCATCTCGGGGTTATACCTTTGAAGCGTGCATTCGAGTGGATCGAGTCGTCGATGGAAGTAGTCGTTCACGGGCGTCGTGGATGTCATCGAAGTATTCGTTCACTTGACGGTCTTCGGCGACGGTAGTGGTACATTCGTTCTTGTCGGATCCACGGCGATGGTAGTCGTACACGAGTTGGAGAGGAACTTGGCGAATCCTAGGGTCGTCGGTGTGGTCTTGTCGGACTCGGTCTTGAAAGAGATGAAGTGTGACGACGACGGACATATGCAATGAGGCACCGGGTTTTGCGAGACTTATATGAACCAAAACTAAGTAGTCCAAAGCCTCGGTTCGGTGCGGTGCTCTTGGCATTCAGCGACAGCAGCACAAGGCAAGGGCATGGCTGGTACGAGCAGGGGTCACCGGAGGTCAGCAAGAGGTAGAAGCGAGCGGTTGAAAGGTCATGCACTGCTGCTCCTTGCGTTGTGCACGGGAATTGTCGGGGATATAACTCCACGGTGTAACCCGCCCTACTAGGCCGGGTTAACATATTGATGGCTCTATAGAAGCTTGAGATGGGCCGTGTCATATGAAGACAAGATAAGTAAGGCAGTGGCTGACTGAGTCGCCGGGCGGCCCAACACGTGAAGACGGCGGCTCAAGGTCCACAAGGCGGAAGGCGCCGGCCGGTTTCCTTGCTTAAGGAGCAAGGCGAGTTAGAGGCATTATAGGTTACGAGTCACGATATGGCTCGGACTTTATTGGAAACCCTAGGGTCTTGACCTGTATATAAAGGCAAGCCCCTAGGACCGAAAGACTTAAGTCACAATCTCTCGATAGCTAGGTTAGCGATTCCGCACCCTTGTAATCGAGATCTATCCATCAATACACACAAAGCAGGACGTAGGCTATTACCTCCATTGGAGGGGCCGAACCTGGGTAAACCCGACTCTCTTTCCCATTCAACCCCTTTGAGTCGCCACCTAGCGACGATGGCCTCACACCTAAGTCCTTTCACGAGGATATCTGCTGTGACAAAACCACGATAGTTGGGGCCCACCGTGGGGCTATCACCCGGTGGAGTTGAGTTCTCAAAGAGAGCCCTTCCAGGGTTCGGGAGCTATGCGGTTGGTCGTATGACTAAAAGCCGCCGCGACAAGATCTACATCGACGACTCTGGCTGGGGCCCCGAGGCCGACTCGATCGAGTATGGCTACCGGGTCCCCTTTGGCAAGATTCATGTCTTCATCGGCAAGATCGGCGCGTCGGTGCCTGAGCTGGACATCTGCACTAACATCATCGAGCCGGCTCGACGCGCCCAATCCGGCCGGCGTCAAGCCGACCAACGTCACGACGTTGTCGGGCCGTCTCGGCGGGTCAGTCCCTCGGACGAACCGGCTGTTAAGGGAGCAATCGTCATCAATCCGGATGCCAGGCTTGGGGCGCGTTTGGAGCAGAGGCCCCGAGGAACTTCGCGGTTTTCCCCTGCACGCCACTGTCCGCGCTACGGTAAACATGGCTGCGCAAGCATCGCTCGCATTTGGAGCACCAGGCGGCTCTGAGAGGGCGCACGGCGACTCTGGAACAGAGCTTCAACAGCATGACAGTCAAGGCGTTTTCCAGAAAAACCCGAAGCAGCTGAATTGTGATCAGTACCATGTGTTCACTGATGTCTACTACGCAACCTTCTTCTTGTAGACTCGTGTTGGGCCTCCAAGCGCAGAGTTTTGTAGGACAGTAGCAAATTTCCCTCAAGTGGATGACCTAAGGTTTATCAATCCGTGGGAGGCGTAGGATGAAGATGGTCTCTCTCAAACAACCCTGCAACCAAATAACAAAGAGTCTCTTGTGTCCCCAACACACCGAATACAATGGTAAATTGTATAGGTGCACTAGTTCGGCGAAGAGATGGTGATACAAGTGTGATATGGAGGGTAGATATAGGTTTTTGTAATCTGAAAATATAAAAACAGCAAGGTAGCAAGTAACAAAAGTGAGCAAAAACGGTATTGCAATGCTTGAAAACAAGGCCTAGGGTTCATACTTTCACTAGTGCAAGTTCTCTCAACAATACTGACATAGTTGAATCATATGTAAATCCCTCACGTGCGACAAAGAGTTCACTCCAAAGTCACAAATAGCGGAGAACAAACGAAGAAATTATTGTAGGGTACGAAACCACCTCAAAGTTATCTTTTCCGATCAATCTTATGAGCTATCCCTATAAGTGTCACGAATAGCCCTAGAGTTCGTACTAAGATAACACCTTAAGATACACATCAACCAAAACCCTAATGTCACCTAGATACTCCAATGTCACCACGAGTACCCATGGGCTTGATTATACGATATGCATCACACAATTTCAGATTCATCATGTTCAATCCAACACAAAGAACTTCAAAGAGTGCCCCAAAGTTTCTACCGGAGAGTCAAGACAAAAACGTGTGCCAACCCCTATGCATAGATTCCCAAGGTCACGGAACCCGCAAGTTGATCACCAAAACATACATCAAGTGGATGAATAGAACATCCCATTGTCACCACGGATATCCCATCGCAAGACATACATCAAGTGTTCTCAAATCCTTAAAGACTCAATCCGATAAGTAAACTTCAAAGGGAAAACTCAATTCATCACAAGAACATAGAGAGGGGAAAACTCCATATGATTCATCTATATTAATAAAGCTCGCGGTACATCAAATCGTGTCATCTCAAGAACACGAGAGAGAGAGAGAGAGATCAAACACATAGCTACTGGTACATACCCTCAGCCCCGAGGGTGAACTACTCCCTCCTCGTCATGGAGACCGCCAGGATGATGAAGATGGCCTCCGGTGATGGTTTCCCCCTCCGGCAGGGTGCCGGAACGGGCTCCCGATTGGTTTTTCATGGCTACAGAGGCTTGCGGCGGCGAAACTCCCGATCTAGGTTTCTTTCTGGGGGTTTTGGTATTTATAGGAATTTTTGGCGTCGGTCTCACGTCAAGAGGGTTCCCGAGGGGCCCACAAGCCAGGGGGACGCGCCCTAGGGGGGGCGCCCCCTAGGCTTGTGACTGCCTCGGGACTCCTCTTCGGTATCTTTTTGCTCCAGTATTTTTTATATTTTCCAAAAATATTCTCCGTAAATTTTCAGCCCATTCCGAGAACTTTTATTTCTGCACAAAAAACGACACCATGGTAGTTCTACTGAAAACAGCGTCAGTCCGGGTTAGTTCTAATAAAATCATACCAAAATCATATAAAATTATTGTAAACATGGCATGAATACTTCATAAATTATAGATACGTTGGAGACGTATCATCATCCCCAAGCTTAATTCCTGCTCGTCCTCGAGTAGGTAAATGATAAAAGAAATAATTTATGAAGTGTGAATGCTAGCAAGTGCACAAGTTTGATAAATTCCAATCACTTTTTCTAGCATCAATATAAACCATAAATGGTAGCTCATCTCATAAAACTTCTCATGATCAAGTAACAAGCTATTCACATGTTAAAGTATAGACTAGAAAGTTTCTTGAAAACTAACAAACCATATTCCTAGTCATCGAACAATTGCAATTCATCTTATTTTCAGGAAGGGTCTATGTAAGAGCTTTGATTTAGCAAATTCCACATACTCAACTATCATATAGTCTTCCATGATTATTGACACTCAAAGCATATTTTTAGAACAAATAGCATCCATCGAACACAGAGAAAGATAGGGGCTTAATGTTTCTCCTCCCAACTTATTTATCATATAGATAATTGTCAACAATAATAATTCATGATCAAATATATTTGTGTGGATATATATGTTTAGATCATTCCCCAACACATGACGCTTGCCAAGAGGAAAAGGCGAAATATAGGAAGTGGTGAAGATCACCATGACTCTTGCATAAAGGTAAGTACTAGAAAGTAAAAGATAGGCCCTTCGCAGAGGGAAGCATTGATTTGCAAAGGTGCCAGAGCTCGAGCTTTTAAAACAGAGATGAATAATAATTTTGAGCGGTATGCTTTCATTGTCAACATAACAACCGAGAGATCTCGGTATCTTCCATGCAAGATACATTATAGGTGGTTCCCAAACAGAATGGTAAAGTTTTTACTCCCCCTCCACCAATCAATCACACTCCACGGCGAGCCGAATCCACGGGTACCGTCCATACAAACAACAATCTTGGGGGAGTTTTGTTTCATTATATTTTGATTTGATTTTTGAGCATGGAACTGGGCATCCCGAATACCAGCCACTTTCTCGTGAATGATAGTGAATCAACACATATCGTGAGAATAACCCACCTAGCATGGAAGATACTGACAGCCCCTAGTCACTATATGAGCGATTCGGGCATACAAAACAGAATATTATTTGAAGGTTTAGAGTTTGGCAGATGCAAATTTACTTGGAACGGCAGGTAAATACCGCATATAGGTAGGTATGGTGGACTCATATGGAACAACTTTGGGTTTAAGGGTGTTTGGATGCACAAGTAGTATTTCTACTTGGTGCGGAAGTTTTCGCTAGTATGAGGTGGAAGCAAGCACCACATGTTGGAGGATCCATAACAATATAACTTCTATACAAATATACCCAAACATAACTCATTAAGTTGTCTTCCTTGTCCAATTTTAACTAATTTGCTCGAGTTTGAATATAATTAATGAGCTCACAATCATAGAAGATGTCCAAGATAGTATATTTATATGTGGAATCTCTCTTCCTTCAATATTCTTTCATGAATTGTTCAAGTGACCAATGCGGTGTTTGCTAACTTTCAATAAATTTTACCACCTATACTTATTATGTGTGAAGTCATTACTCCCCATGGGATAAGTATATGAAGCATATTTAATTTCAGATTTATGATATTCAATTCATTCAACCATTTACTCATAGGATATAAGTGAAGCACGAGAGTGAATGACAAACTACTCCAAAAAAGATGTAAGTGAAGATCAATGCGGAGTCAACAATTAAATAACTATGTGAAGACTCTCTCATCTAAGAATTTCAGATCTTAAGTATTTTATTAAACAACAAGCAAAAGAAAAATAGCACTCCAAGAATAGCACGCATCATGTGAACGAATAAAAATTTAGGCTCAACATAGGCTAACCGATAATTGTTGATGAAGAGAGGTGGGATGCGTAGCATCCCCAAGCTTAGATGCTTGAGACTTCTTGAAATATTTACTTGGGGTGCCTTGGGCATCCCCAAGCTTGAGCTTTTGTATCTCGTTCAATTCTCTCATATCCCGGTTTCACCTATTCTCAAAAACTTCATCCACACAAAACTTGAAAAGAACTCGTGAGATAGGTTAGTGCACATAATAATAAATAAACTATTTATGTACTGCCAAGACAAGTTTCATAATAATTTTCAAACATTAGGTACTGTATACTATCATTTCCACAATTTATATCTACCAATATAGGCTATGGAAACTATAGGATAAGTAGATAACAAAACTATGACAGCAATCTGTCCAAACAGAACAGTCTGTAGCAATTTATGAAAAAAGTGCACTTATGTAACTCAAAAAATTATGAAACTTTAGGACATGCTAAATAATTTATATGAAAATACTGTGTAAAAATTTCAGAAACTTTCTACGTTCCAGTAAAATATGAAAATTCAAACACTACAGCAAAAGTTTCTGTTTTTACGCAGCACACATCAAACATGCAATGCAAGCATCCTAAGGCAATTCTTGGAAATTTTTATTGAAAAACAAGATTTTGAATAACACCTAACATAAAACAACAAAATAAAATGACGATCCAAGCAAAGCACATATTATGTGACGAATAAAAATATAGCTCTAAGTAAGATATACCGACAATGTTGAAGACGAAAAAGGGGATGCCTTCCGGGGCATCCCCAAGCTTAAGCGCTTGAGTATTACTTGGATATTACCTTGGGGGTGCCTTGGGCATCCCCAAGCTTAGGTTATTTTCACTCCTTATTCTCCTCATATCGGTGTCTCACCCAAAACTTGAAAACTTCAATCACACAAAACTTAACGGAACTTCGTGAGAAGGGTTAGTATAATAAAGATAGATCATTCACTTAGGTACTGTCAAGACAAGATTCAGAATTGTTCCCACATGATACCTACTGTATTATACCATTACCATAATTTATACCACTAAATATAAGCTATGGAAACACTAAAACAAGCAAACTATGCATGCAAAACAGAATCTGTCAAAAACAGAACAGTCTGTGAAGATCTGTAGTGTAACAATACTTACCTGTCTCTAAAAATTCTGAAAAATTAGGAAAACCTGAAGAATTTGTATATAAAGACTGTGTAAAAATTTCAGATCATTATCACGCTCCAGTAAAACATTAAAATTCCTATACTGGAGTCAAAAGTTTCTGTTTTGGTTCAGCATCAATTCTACTCATCTTGTGAGTCATCCCAAAGGCTTTACTTGGCACTTTATTGAAATAAAAGGCATAAAACATTATTACTACAGTATCTTAATCATGTGAACACACAAAAACAGAAAGTATAAATATTGGGTTGTCTCCCAACAAGCGCTTTTCTTTAATGCCTTTTAGCTAGGCATGATGATTTCAATGATGCTCACATAGGAATAGTATTTGAAACATGTAAGAGAGCATCATGAATCTCATGACAAGCATATTTAAGTCTAACCCACTTCCTATGCATAGGGATTTTGTGAGCAAACAACTTATGGGAACAAGAATCAACTAGCATAGGAAGGTAAAACAAGCATAACTTCAAAACTTTGAACACATAGAGAGGAAACTTGATATTATTGCAATTCCTACAAGCATATGTTCCTCCCTCATAATAGATTTCAGTAGCATCATGAAGGAATTTCACAACAGAACTATCACATAAAGCATTATCTTCATGATCCACAAGCCTAGAAAATTTGTCACTCTCCACATAAGCAATTTTCTTCTCATTCATAATAGTGGGAGCAAACTCAACAAAATAACTATCATGAGAAGCATAATCCAATTGAAAATTAAAATCATGATGACAAGTTTCATGGTTATCATTATTCTTTATAGCATACATGTCATCACAATAATCATCATAAATAGGAGGCATGCTTTCATCATAATAAATTTGCTCATCAAAACTTGGGGGACTAAACATATCATCTTCATCAAGCATAGCATCCCCAAGCTTGTAGCTTTGCATATCATTAGCATCATGAATATTCAAGGAATTCATACTAACAACATTGCAATCATGCTCATCATACAAAGATTTAGTGCCAAACATTTTAATGACTTCTTCTTCTAACACTTTGGCACAATTTTCCTTTCCATCATTCTCATGAAAGACATTATAAAGATGAAGCATATGAGGCAACCTCAATTCCATTTTTTTGTAGTTTTCTTGTATAAAACCAAACTAGTAATAAAACAAGAAACTAAAAGATTCAATTGCAAGATCTAAAGATATACCTTCAAGCACTCACCTCCCCGGCAATGGCGCCAGAAAAGAGCTTGATGTCTACTACGCAACCTTCTTCTTGTAGACTCGTGTTGGGCCTCCAAGCGCAGAGTTTTGTAGGATAGTAGCAAATTTCCCTCAAGTGGATGACCTAAGGTTTATCAATCCGTGGGAGGCATAGGATTAAGATGGTCTCTCTCAAACAACCCTGCAACCAAATAACAAAGAGTCCCTTGTGTCCCCAACACACCCAATACAACAGTAAATTGTATAGGTGCACTAATTCGGCAAAGAGATGGTGATACAAGTGTAATATGGAGGGTAGATATAGGTTTTTGTAATCTGAAAATATAAAAACAGCAAGGTAGCAAGTAACAAAAGTGAGCAAAAATGGTATTGCAATGCTTGATAACAAGGCCTAGGGTTCATACTTTCACTAGTGCAAGTTCTCTCAACAATACTGACATAGTTGAATCATATGTAAATCCCTCATGTGCGACAAAGAGTTCACTCCAAAGTCACAAATAGCGGAGAACAAACGAAGAAATTATTGTAGGGTACGAAACCACCTCAAAGTTACCTTTTCAGATCAATCTTATGAGCTATCCCTATAAGTGTCACGAACAGCCCTAGAGTTCATACTAAAATAACACCTTAAGATACACATCAACCAAAACCCTAATGTCACCTAGATACTCCAATGTCACCACGAGTACCCATGGGCTTGATTATACGATATGCATCACACAATTTCAGATTCATCATGTTTAATCCAACACAAAGAACTTCAGAGAGTGCCCCAAAGTTTCTACCGGAGAGTCAAGACGAAAACGTGTGCCAACCCCTATGCATAGATTCCCAAGGTCACGTAACCCGCAAGTTGATCACCAAAACATACATCAAGTGGATGAATAGAACATCCCATTGTCACCACGGATATCCCATCGCAAGGCATACATCAAGTGTTCTCAAATCTTTAAAGACTCAATCCGATAAGTAAACTTCAAAGGGAAAACTCAATTCATCACAAGAAGATTGAGAGGGGAAAACTCCATATGATTCATCTATATTAATAAAGCTCGCGGTACATCAAGATCGTGTCATCTCAAGAACACGAGAGAGAGAGAGATCAAACACATAGCTACTGGTACATACCCTCAGCCCCGAGGGTGAACTACTCCCTCCTCCTCATGGAGACCGCCGGGATGATGAAGATGGCCTCCGGTGATGGTTTCCCCCTCCGGCAGGGTGCCGGAACGGGCTCCCGATTGGTTTTTCGTGGCTACAGAGGCTTGCAGCGGCGGAACTGCCGATCTAGGTTTCTTTATGGGGGGTTTTGATATTTATAGGAATTTTTGGCGTCGGTCTCATGTCAAGGGGGTTCCCGAGGGGCCCACAAGCCAGGGGGCGCGCCCTAGGGGGGGGGGCGCCCCCTAGGCTTGTGACTTCCTCGGGACTCCTCTCCGGTATCTTTTTGCTCTAGTATTTTTATATTTTCCAAAAATATTCTCCGTAAATTTTCAACCCATTCCGAGAACTTTTATTTCTGCACAAAAAACGACACCATGGTAGTTCTGCTGAAAACAGCGTCAGTCCGGGTTAGTTCTAATAAAATCATACCAAAATCATATAAAATTATTGTAAACATGGCATGAATACTTCATAAATTATAGATATGTTGGAGACATATCATTCACCCCTAATACCTGCAAGCGGGACAACAAGGTCAAGAGTAGGGCCGTCAACATGGCTGAGCCGGCTTTCCCCAGGTACCTCAACTGGTCCGAACATGCAATTACCTGGAGCAGGGAGGATCACCCCCCTGGCTTGACAATCTAGGCGGTTTAGCTTTGGTGGTGGCGCCTCAAGTTGGCGGGTATACCCTGTCCAAGGTCCTTATGGATGGAGGTAGCAGCATAAACATATTATATTACGAAACCTTTCGCCGGATGAATCTGTCAGAAAGCAAGTTGCTTCCTTCAACAACAGTTTTTCATGGAATCGTCCCTGGAAAGTCAGCTTATCCAATTGGGCGGATTAAGTTTGATGTGGCCTTCGGAGATGAGTTCAACTACAGATGCGAACCTTTGATGTTCGAAGTTGTCAAAATAAAGAGCCCTTATCATGCTCTCTTTGGATGGCCGGCTTACGCTCGCTTCATGGCCCGCCCATGCTACGTCTATCTCAAACTCAAGATGCTGGGACTCAAAGGCACCATAACCGTGGACGGGAGCCGGAAGATAGCTCAGGAATGCAAGGAAGGAGATGCGGCCTATGCCGAGTCAGCTTGCGCGGCAGAGGAATTGAAGTTCTACACAACCAATGTTGACCCGGCTGACATAAGCCCGCTCAAAAAACCCAATACTGAGTCGGAACCTCCGCTCAAATTTAAGCCGGCCGAGGATACGAAGCAGATTGACTTCACGCCGGGCAACTCGTCCAAGCAGTTCACTATTCGGACTGGCTTGGACCCCAAATAGGAAAGCACGCTCATCAAGTTCATCCATGAGAATCGGGACATCTTTGCATGGAAGCCATCTGACATGCCTGGAGTCCCGAGGGAACTTGTTGAGCACCACCTTAATTTGGATCCCAAGATGAAACCAGTGCGCCAATACCTCCGTCGTTTTAATGAGGAGAGACGCAAGGCCATTGGAGAAGAAGTGGCCTGGCTCCTAGCTGCCGGGTTTATCGTAGAAGTCTTTCACCCTGAGTGGTTGGCTAACCCGGTGCTTGTTCTACAAAAGAACGACACTTGGCACTTGTGTGTCGACTACACAGATCTTAACAAAGCTTGTCCTAAGGATCCTTTCGCCCTCCCGCGTATTGATCAGATCATATATTCTACGGCGGGTTGGGAGTGTTTATGTTTCTTGGATGCGTACTCTGGGTATCATCAGATCAAGATGGCTATTGAGGACCAAGAGAAGACGGCTTTCATTACTCCCTTTGGGGCTTTCTGCTACGTGTCCATGCCTTTTGGGCTCAAGAGCACCGGGGCGACTTACCAGCGCTGCGTCCAGAACTGCCTTAAGCCACAGATTGGGTGCAATGTTCACGCCTACGTTGATGACATCGTGGTAAAATCTCAGAAGAAAGAGACGCTCTTGGATGACATCAAGGAAACCTTTGACAACCTTCGAGTATACCAGATGAAACTTAACCCGGAAAAGTGTGTGTTTGGCATCCCTGCAGGCAAGCTACTGGGGTTCCTGGTCTCTGAGCGGGGCATCGAGGCCAACCCGGACAAGATCAAGGCGGTGACTTCGCTGTCTGAGCCGGAAAACGTAAATCAAGTTCAACGGTGTTTCAACAGTGTGTTTCCCCTGAGGAAGGCCAGGAAATACTTAATGAGATTCATGCCGACGACTACGGACATCATGCCGGCTCGCGATCACTGGTGGCCAAAGCTTTCCGGGATGGTTTTTATTGGTTGATGGCTCATGCTAACGCCGAGGAGATTGTGCGCAAGTGCGACGGGTGCCAAAAGTTTGGTCGACAGGCTCATGTACTGGCTCAAAAGTTGCGCATGATCCCAATTACCTGGCCATTTGTGGTCTGGGGGCTAGACATGGTTGGTCCGTTTAAGCCGTCTTCTGACAAGGAAACCCACTTATTAGTGGCGGTTGATAAGCTCACTAAGTGAGTCAAAGGAGAGCCGGTCAGCAATTGTGATGCAGAAACTGCGGTCAAATTTTTGAAGAAGCTGATTTTCCATTTTGGCTACCCTCACAGCATCATTACTGATAATGGTACCAATCTGTCCAAGGGAGCCATGGAACAATTCTGCCAATGAGAGCACATCCGGCTCGACTTAGCAGCAGTTGCGCATCCACAGTCCAATGGGCAAGCTGAAAGAGCCAACCAGGAGATCTTGAGAGGAATCAAACCCCGGCTCATGGTGCCCCTTGAACGCATGCCGGGTTGTTGGGTTGAAGAACTCCCTTCAGTACTTTGGAGTATTCGAACAACGCTAAATAGATCCACCGGATACACTCCTTTTTTCCTGTTTTACGGAGCCGAGGCGGTTCTACCAAGTGATATCCGTCATGACTCGCCCCGGCTTACTGCCTATGTTGAGGCGGATAATGAGCTAGCACGCCAAGACTCCCTGGATGCCCTGGAAGAAGAACGTGACTTAGCAGCAGCCAGATCTGCCATATATCAACAAGACCTAGATCGTTATCACAGCCTTTCGGCGTTCTAGGAATGGGGGTACCCACACCTGCCTGCCTGCGGCCCAGCGCGTGGCCCGCCACGAAGGCCCGGTATGGCCCTGCAACGAGCCTCCCAAGTCAAGGCCCTCGCGAGAAGGACAACACCAAGGCCTCCGGAGGAGCGGTGCCCCTTCATGCCACCTCCAGAGGAGCGGAGATTCCTATGCAAGTACCCGGCCTCGTGAGGCCAGGGTGACGTGGGTTCTGACGAACAAGACAGGCGGGCGCCAGCGGGCGCAGAGGGAGGACGGTTTCCTCTTTGGTGCAAAGGGGGCAAAGACGTACGCGGGTTCCCAAGGAGCCCCCCAAAGGTTTCCTTCCGGTGCAAGAGGACCAAGACCACGAGCTCGGCAGGACGGATGTCATCGCCGAGCCCACCGCTGCATCACACCCAGAAGCTTTGCAGGCGAAGATGACCTTTCGTCAGGATAGGATGTACCTCCTGTCCCCTTTCAAATTTGGCCGTTGTGGGATACCTTCCTGCCGGTGCGACGCGGGAAGAGGACCGTGGCCCCTATAAATAGGGACGAGCTCCCATCGTAGGAGGCAGGTCGAAAGGGGTCGAACAAGGCCGAACCAAGCCGAATTCATCACCACCAAGAGTCCTCGCGAGGCCTCCGAACCACTATACTAGTTCATCCACAGCCTCCTCGAGAGGCCAATCCACCACAAAGCAGGAGTAGGGTTTTACACCGCAAGGTGGCCCGAACCTGGGTAAACCACCGTGTCCATCTTCTTCCCCGCAAGAACGCACTCGACGTAGCTAGGCCGTAGGGTGACAGGTTGAGACATTGAGCCGGTTGAGATCTTCGGACACGCCCCAATGTTCGAACCTTTATGGGTTTTGCGAAGCCCCGAATCCGACATTTGGCGCGCCAGGTAGGGGCGTGTCGAAATCTTCCTTCGGTTTCACCCCGTCTCAACTCCGTCGCTCCCATGGTTGACGCCCGCCGAGTTCGTGCTGAGCGCCGGGCCGCTCGCATCGCCCAGACGGCGCCCGATGGTCACGGCGCCCCGCCCCATTCCATATCTCCGGCCGCCAACGCCGCCGCCGGCCCGGCTGCTCAAGAGCAGGAGGACTCGTCGTTGCCACCCTCCGTGCAGCGCGACGGGTACACCGCCACTCCGTCCCCCGTCCCGCACGGCGTCGTCCTCCCACTCCCGCCGTGGACCGGCGAACGCACCGACTACGCTGCTCATGGCGCGCGAGCTGCTGCGCTACCGCCCCACCAACGACCGCTACGAAGAGTGGCTCGGCCGCATCGCCGAGCTTGTCGACGCCGCCGACGAAGCTCCGGCGCCCTCCCACTCGCTTCGTACCTAGCCCTTCCAGGCAGGCGACATGGCCCACAACGCGCCTCCTCCTCCTCCATCCCTGCAAAGCGCCGACCTCGAGCCCAGGCGCGAGGCACGCCCCCACGACCAACCGCGCGCGGCACCAGCCGAACTTTGCGAGCGCTTCACCGCCAACTTCCAGGGCACCCGGGACCGCCCCCAGCAGTGAGCGACCTGCGGCGCGTGAAGCAGCAGGAGGGAGAAATCCTCCACAAATACATAAAACGCTTCACGACTGTCCGCCTCAAGATTCCAAAGGCGTCGGATGAGGCCATCATCTCGGCGCTCACCGATGGTGTCAGGGACCTCCCTGAGCTCGCCATCCACGACGACCTGTGCTCTACTCTGGAGATGTTCAACCCGGCGAACAAGTGCATGAAGGCCGAGGCAGGCCGGCTTTCCCTTCGCGAGCTTCCAGAGACAGACCACGAAAACAAGAAGGCCAAGTCCAAGCAAGTGAAGCAGAAGAACCCCGCCGTTCTGGCCGCTGAGCCCAAGGCAAAGCGCGGTCGAGACCAGGAAGAACCCCTCAAGAGCAACCGCCCGTTCTGCGTTTTGCACTACACCAACACCCACAGCACCAGTGACTGCCAAGAGCTCAGGGAGCTCCGCGACGAGCGCCTCGGTCGCCGCCCCGAGCGCGGTGGCTGTGGCTACGGCCGTGGAGGAGGCTACAACGGAGGCCGTCGGGACAACCGCGACTCACGACAGGACTGGCGCGACCCGCCTCGCGACGACCGCTGGCGTGGTGAGCCTCGTGACGGGCCCTGGCGCGACGAGCCTCGGGAGGCCCGCCCTCAGGACAGGGCCAACCTCCCTCCGCTGCCGTCGCCACCAAGGAGGAACAAAGACGACCGACAGGACGATAGGGCTGGGGGCTTCCAGGAGCCCCGTGCAGTCGCCTGCATCCTGGGCGGGGCTCAAGCCCCAGCCTCACACCGCATATTCAAGCAGTTCTCTTGCGAGGTGAACGCCGCCCTCCCGAAGCTTGAAGCCACGCGTCCCCTCAAGTGGTCAAAGTGGGCCATCACCTTCGACTCCAAGGACCAACTCAAGTGCTCAGCGACCGCGGGCGCGCTCCCTCTGCTCTGCTCACCCGTCATCAGCAACGTCCTCGTCACCAAGACCCTCATCGATGGTGGCGTTGGGCTCAATGTTCTCTCCATCGAGACCTTCGAGACGCTCCAGGTGCCCTACGACCAGCTCATGCCGACGAAGCCCTTCTCAGGAGTAACTGACGACACCACCACGCCGCCGGGGCAGGTGTGAGCCTCCCAGTCACCTTCGGAAGGCGCGACAATTACCGCACCGAGCTCATCGACTTCGACGTTGCTCACATCGGCCTCCCGTACAATGCCATCCTCAGGTACCCCACCCTCGCCAAGTTCATGGCGACAGTCC
The DNA here is from genome assembly GCA_039707655.1 of Elymus sibiricus. Classification (NCBI taxonomy): domain Eukaryota; kingdom Viridiplantae; phylum Streptophyta; class Magnoliopsida; order Poales; family Poaceae; genus Elymus; species Elymus sibiricus. The sequence continues at coordinate 211,856,785 of CM077675.1, read as the reverse complement.
ACCATGGCTACAACATCCTCAAGATGCCAGGGTGCAGCGGCGTCATCACGATCGCCTGCGACGAGAAGGATGCCGTCTGCTCCCTCGAGCGCGCCTACAGGGCCGCGGCAGCCGAAGACTCTGACAATGAGGGCGACGTTCTGCGTCTCGAGGACACCCACAAGAAGCAGAAGCAGCTCCTCCCCAAAAGCCACCAGGGGGCTGGGACCTCCACTGCTGGCACCGCAGGCTCGGCGTTCACCGCTGGGGCGCCTCTCCCTATTGCATTGGAAGGCGCGCCCGGTGCCTCCCTCAGGACATGCTCGGGGGCTTCCATCCGGAAGGCTACCGACCTGACCAGCATGACGGGGGAGGTGCTCGGGCACCACTTGGAGGCGTGCTTCAACGTACGCCCCCACAAGCAAGAAGCAAGCCGCGAGGCGCCACGCGCAAGAGAGTTCATCACCAACGCAATCAGGGAACTTCAAGAGGCATAGGCCCTGCGCGACGGGCACCGCGCAGCGCCACCTGGCGTGACAACCATCCCCGACGGCAGGCTGCGCGTCTGCGTCAACTTCCCCGACCTCAACAGGGCTTCATCGCAGGAGCTCTTCTGGCCATCGCGTGTCGGACGCAGCTGGGGTTTCCCCTGCAGCTACGTCTGCATGCCCTTCAGCCTCATGAACGTGGGTGCTACCTATCAGCGCCTCATGCAGACTGCCTTCGCGTCTCATGAGGCCCGACGCCGCGAGGGCCTCCCGGAGATCCAAGACCCTCGCGGGCCCTCCGAGTCTTCGGAGCACTCAAGCTCGTGATGACTCAGCTCCAACGACTACCCCGACGCTCCAGCGACGCCGACGCCAGGTGACTTTTGGTTTGTTCAATTGAGGGCGCCCCTCGGGCTACACCATCCTCAAGCTGCTAGGGCCCGTCCCCGCAGCTGTACCGTTTTGCGCATGCACCAGACTGAATCTACATTTAATGAGTTTCCTAATTATTCCAACTGCATGCCCGGTGCTTCGCCACCATGAATGTCGCCGCGCCCTTACGATCCCGCTTTCGACCGCCTCATGATTAAGGGCTCGCACGGCGTCTATGCTCGGGTCCGTCTCTGCAGTGTTGATAAATCCAAGTGGCTGAGCTCTGTCTCGCGGGCCAGCCCCGTGTACGTCACCTCGCCGAGGCCCTTGGTGCTTGTCCTCGCATGAGCTAATTGAGTGTGGGTCAGTCAGGGCGCGCGGCCCGGTTCCAATAATCGCTGTTCGTCGCTTAGCCATCACGGGAACCATGCGCCGGGTGTCTTTCCTCGGGTTGTCGCCTGAGAAGACTGGGCACGGCGTCTGTGCTCGGGTCCGTCCCTGCAGCGTTAATAAACCCAATGGCCGAGCTCTGTCTGGCGGCCTGGTCCCACACACGTCACCTCCTGGGGCCGTTGGTGTTTGGCCTTCTCATGCGATGGCCTCCGGAGATTCATTCGGCGTAGGCTACCCACACCCCACAGATCCAGCAAGCGCGCCTTGCGCTATAAAAGTTCAGGCGCAACCCGCCTTTGAGGTAGGGCCTCGTGAGTCCCGAGCTGGCTCACGGGTGCCCAGATACACCTCCCAGTTCAACCGTGCAGGTCACGAGTGCGAACTTAATGGGCTGTACACGCCCGGAGACTCTACCACAGAGCTCCATTCCCATGCCCAAGTGGAAGCCCCATGCTCCGCGCTGGCGGACGACACTATCGCTCAGCGGCTATGCCCATGCCTAGTGGAATTCCCATGCTCTGCGCTAGGGGATAAACAACTGAGGGCGCCCTAGTGGTTGCACCAACCTCAGGATGGCCTCCCGGCTCTTTGCACAGCCCCGTCATGCAGCGTTCCCCTGGGATGCACGCGCGAGGGGGCTGGCCGGGGGCTACGCTCAGGACAAACCTGGCGTGAGCCACCTCACTAGGTTCTGGCACCTGGTCTTCTCGCGTCCCTCCCAGGTAAAAGCTGGCGAGGAAAGGTACGAACTCACCTCACGGGCACTGTTGCGCGTCAAGGGGGACCCCTGAGCATCGCGACTCAGGGGCCTCACTGGTCACGTAGCCCCTCGCCCCTTGGTCTCATCCTGGCGGCCCGGATGCCCCAACGACGGTTGAGGTATACGCAGGATTGGGCCCTGCCGACGCAGAGCACCAAGGTGCCCCAAGTCCACCCTGACGTCGCCATGTTTCCTCCGAGCGTGCTGCTTGTGCATCAAGGGGGACCCCTGAGCATCGCGACTCAAGGGCCTCACTGGTCACGTAGCCCCTCGCCCCTTGGTCTCGTCCTGGCGATCAGGACACTCCAACGGCGGTCGAGGTATGCGCGGGATTGGGCCCCGCTGATATGTCTCCAATGTATCTATAATTTTTGATTGTTCCATGCTATTATATTATCTGTTTTGGATGTTTTTATGCATTATTATGCTATTTTATATTATTTTTGGGACTAACCTATTGTGGGGACCCCGACTCATAAGTCGTGATCACCGAATGTACGTGCACAGTGATCCCAGAGATCAATGCTCACTGAACACACAGAAACTGAATAACAAGAGTCTTACATCCATTACATACCGTTTTACTCGAATATGGCCCTTAAGGCCTAGTCTTCATAAACTTGCAGCGGAAATCTTCAATGATAGCGTGAACCCATGCCATCTGCCTTAACCCTACAAGCATTCTGACTGGGAAGCGTCCTAGCTCGCATGTTCATCACCAAGGTATTCTTCATTCAATCTCGTGCTTTCATGCCTGGCCAATAAAATAACCAGTGGCAAGCCAATGAGTACTTTGAATGTACTCGCAAGCAACCCATGTTTGGAACAAGGTTCAACAGGGCATGAAATAGCACTAAGTAGGTAATTTTGCAGAAAGCTAATTTTGAGTGCAGTGACATGATCAACTAACTTATGTAAGCATGCATCAACAGTTGGCAGATATCCAAATGAACAAGTTATAGATATCATCATAATCAAGGGGTTGAACATCTCATGTTCAGTCATCACGTCAAGTCATCTGACTTAACTCAAGTATCAGCTTTGTGTCACCAACACACACTCACACCAAGTTTTAGAGAACACTGGACGTAGCACAAGAGCGGTCATCCAACTGTCCTTGACCGTGGACACGGCTATTCGAATAGTTTTACACACTGCAGAGGTTGCACACTTTACCCACAAGTCTCGGGGAACTTCCGTGTCATCCACGACTCGCGGTATATTACATACCCAAGGTAAGCACCCGAACATTGCCTTTCCCCTAGCGATACTAAACAAAGAGTCCACTCGTTGGTGCCATCCCTCATGATATACATCACACGTATCATCCATGAGGGCACGCAACGGTGTGCCCGGTGCCTGTGAAGACAGCGCATGATCGTCCATTCCGGTAGGACCCCGTATCGAGAGTGACCACTTCACTCCCACCACTAGTAATGCGGGCTCTATGCTTGTACCCACCAAGGTAATCAACAAAACCCCTTCCCATATAGGGGTAGAGTGGTTGTACATGTAAGGTTGGAATAACGGTCGCAACTTACACCAATCCGTTTTCGAAAACCACACACACTCACTTGCTCCGGTACACCACTTCTTTATCAAGTGGTTACCTAGCTCATCATCATCTCCCTCGGGCATTAGTGGCACCCGACGGGGTTTTCGAAAAGTCTTTGAAATCATTTTGTTTCCATCACCATGCATATTCCCATCCCACTTGCATAGCACTACTAGCAACCTAACTACTCCCACCCGCACAACCCTCATAAGAATGGTAGGGTCATGCACGATGCAAGTATCAATGGTAAAGTATCGGAGGCATCCCACCGAAGGGGGGGTGCCTCATCAACATGATCAATTCATCGGAACAACAAGTGCTATATGACATGCAATAAAAGGGGTCATAGTCATGGTCAAAGGGCTGCTTGCCTGGCTCAGCAAAGTCTTCGAGGTCTTCACATGCTTCTCGTCCACTCCGAACATTCCATCTACTTCGTCAACTATCGCCGAAAACAACCGCAATAAGCAACACAACAAGCAGACAATAAAAGTGCTCTATAAATAGGAGTTTTATTTTTCTTGGACACCTCTGGTCATGAGAAAAATAACCAAGGAGGTTTCATTGGATGTGGGTCAAAGGGGAATTTTGAATGGTGGAAATGAAGGAAATGATGATCCTATAAGATGTCCACAGAAAATATTTTTGTAAAAAGGGGTGGATGCATTCATCAAGTAGGGCATGATTTTAGAAACAATTAGAAAGTGGTCTCACTGGTTGATTTTCTTATGAATTTCCTAAGATGGTAATAATGAAAAATGGGGCTATTTATTTGACCCAGCAGAATCAATGCATGGCAAAAATGTTAACTATGGCCTGATAAATAAGGCATGATATTTAGAGCACCTGGAAATTGGAATCACCCCATTTGGAGTTGATTTGGATGTTCTAGGAATTTTGCAAAATGGGGTTCTACATGGTTCAAATTCAAATTTGAATTTGAAACTACCAGAAAAGTTTCTGTTAAAATGTGCAATGCACATATTCAGATAAATCTTGATTTTAGAAGTCTGTACAAACTTGAATCAATGAATTTGAAGTTATATTGAATTTATTAGGAAGTTTTGAATCTGCCGGAGGAAAAACAAAAAGGAAAAAGGGGTTTACCCTAGGGCCTAAACGGCGCACCGGGCGAGGGATAGCTACTGGGCCGGCCCAGTAGCTTAGCTGCGCCCGCGCAGCTGCCACGCCGAAGGCGTATTCTGTAGAATACGTTTCCCACGCGGGGAGGCGGCTACAGGCAGATCCCGTTTCCACTTAACCCGACAGAGGGGGCCGGCTCAGTCACCGCTGCCGCTTACAGGCGGGCCCCACATGCCAGCTGGCGGGGTGGTCGTCCTCTACCTCCCGCTCGAGGTAGAGGAGGGGAGGCAGAGCACATGCCGGCGCTCGTCCGGCGATAGCCGGCGCCTCCGCCCGTCTCCCACGGTGCTCCGCCTATGGGCGAGCTCAGCGCGAAGCGACGCATCCGCTGGGGTAGGTCACGGCCACCGGAGGGGACCGAGGTGACAGTGGCTTTGGTGGTGGCGGGGGAGGCCGTCGGCCGTCCGTGGCTCCGGTGTTTGGGCGTCCTGGCGACAGCTTGATGAGGTGGGGAGGATCGCCGGTCTTAGGGGAGCCCTTTCGGTGGTGGAATGGGAGGGAGGTGAGCTCGGGGTTGCTCGAATTTGAGCGAGCCGAAGCGGCGGTCAAGAGGTGGTAGGAGGAGGAGGGAGGCACGGGAGGAAGAATGGGTTGGTCTGGGAGGTTCACAGGGGGGAGAGAGGAGGCATCCGCGCGAGAGTGAGCTCGGGGGGCACCATATATGGCCAGGGCGAGGTGCACCGTGCGCCCGTGCGCCGGCTTGGCCACTGCCGTTGCTGGAGGGCACGGGGGGGACGCGGGAGCGTGTCCTGGGCGTTGGTGGAACTCGTCCACGACGCAGAGGAGTGAGAGAGGGAGCGGGGCGTGCTCCAGGGCCTCGCGCGTGTGAAGTCGCACATTGGCCGGCTCAGGCGGCCGCCGCGCGTGCGAGGTGGGGCGACAGGAGGGAGAAGGAGGAGGGGGGCGACAGGGCGCCGTGTTGTGGACGTCGAGGGGGACACGGGGGACACGCTAGGAGGCCCGAGGCTGTCGGTAATGGGGGTTGGGCGGTGGCTACAGTGCTCCGGGGCACTGTAGCGCGCTCCGGAGTGCGACCATTGCATGCCATGGCATTGCCTTTGGCAGCTTCTGCGCGGCCACCCTGTCTAGGGGATCTAGGGATAGAAAAATAGTCCAGGGAAAACATTGGATGATGCTGGGGGTTCCTTGGTTGAGAAGGGAAGCTGAGAGAGAGAGAAAAACTGCTGTCCAGAGGGGTAAATGGGGGATTTACCCCCCAAATAATTGAGATATGAACCTGAAATTGTACTGGGGGTAGAGGGGGATGAGGGTAAGGTGTGGTAAAAATCTCAGGTTAAGGAGAATAGTGGAAGGGGGTCAAACAAGGCTTTAGATAGTATAGGCAAAAGTGTTTGATGATGGTTTGGCTAAGCAAATGGGGTTTTCTTGCCATGAGATTTAACAGGATGAAAATATAGGTATAAATGGAGAGGATCACCAAGTTTGAGGAGTTTTGGAGAAAGTTCACAATGTAACTTTGTGAAACCCTAGAAATCAACAGAATCAGATTTCTGTAGATCTAGGCATGCATATCACTTCCCACAAACCCACCACTTGGTGTGGTATCATTATTTGGGGTTTAGCACATGCCCACAAAGTTTGAGGTCAAGGGAAGAAACTTCATAATGCAAAGTTGTTCAAATTTGGCTCTGGACAGGAATGGTTTTGGAATATTTTGATGAAACAAATCAATTGGGATTGAGATGAAACTTTGCAAGATCATCACATTTGACATGTGTGACTTGCTGGAATTTTCTTGGAATATATTGAGAATATTTCTTATAGAAATATTTCAAAAGCTTGATTTGGACAGAAAGGGTTTTGAGGGGTTTTGCCCATGATTTTGAACATGACCATGTGTTGAAACTCACATATATGGAAAATATATGTCCACTGAGTTTCCCTAAATTTTCTCAAATATTTTTAAAGCATTTAAATAATTTTTCCCTATAAAAGACCATTTCTGGCCTTAAGAAAAAGCCTTTAAATAAAATAGCAAAATAATCTTTAAAATTAATATTTGGTGGTTTTGGAAAGTCTTATATATAGTAGGTTTCAAATAAAGCCTTTGTGGAAAAACAATCCACCCAATTTGAGGACTTGTAATACAAACCTCAATCCAGGGGTTTTGGAAAACCTAATTTGAATAAATCCATTTTGGCCAAAATAAAATTTTATAAAAATAGTTTTATGTCCTATACACATGGCATGATCATTGGGCAAATATTTGGAGCAAGGAGATGAGTTTTGAGAGTAGGAGGGATTTTATGAATATAGAGCACCAACAAGCAATCAAGCAATCATCAATCAAGTCAAGCATCACAAGCATAGAAAAAGTTTTAATTGGCCCTAATTTTTGAGTCAGGTTAACTTAGTCATGAGGCAAAACACAGGTTGTGACAGACCTACCCCCCTTACAAGAATCTCGTCCCCGAGATTCCTAGGCTAGGCGAAGAAAAGGTGCGGGAATTCACAGGTGAGGTAGTCTTCACGTTCCATGTTGCTTCTACTCCGGCGTGGTTGTCCTTCTGGATCTTGAAGCGCCTGATGATATGTCTTCGAGTGCATCGTTGACTTCGTCTAAGGGTGAACGGGGTTCTTGCAATATGCTAGGCTTGCCTAATGGTTAAGGGTTTGGTGGACGAGGTTCAGGCAAGGGCCTGGCTTGCGTGTGTATCCCAAAGTCAGAGTACATGGCCAAGTAGTGTGTCTGTGTGCTGGTCCTGGGGTTTCTCACGTTGGTTAGTGACATCTAGATGTCTCGTGTTAGAATAGTAGGGTCGAGTCTTGGTGTAGCTCCTCGTCGACGGGGAAGTCTTTATCTTCCTTAAAACAGGAGATCTTCAGTCGCAGGTGGTCTTCATCCTTGAGTGTGTTGAAGCGCGTCGTCGTGGGCTTCTTGTCGAGACCTTTTGCTTGAGTAGGTTGCCCAGGTAGATTCTTCATTCTTCTTTGGTCGTTTGGCTTCATCGTCATGGACGCACGTTTCTGGAAGGTCTTTGAGTGTTTGGTCTACTCGTCTCTCCGTGGCAAGGTCTGTGCTGAGTCTCGTCCCTAAGACTGAGCTTAGAGACTTGGTGTCAAAACGGGTTCTACCATATGGGAAGGTTTCTGAGGGGTTCTAAATAAGCTGACTATCCAGAAGTATAGAATAGCCATCTAGTCCCAAAGGTCTGAGGCTTGGCAAGCGGAGTGAACTACCTTTGACAGGTGGTCTATCATGATCGAGTCTAGGCTTACGCCCTAGATTGGATTAGAAAGGGGCTGGTAACGAAGTCATGACAGTCGTCCACTCCTTTCCAGGCATCTGAAGGAAGTAGGGATGTCATGCTCATCGTACACCATCAAAGTGGTGGAGTGAGGGGTGTTACCAACTCCCCGGTCCCTTCCTAGTCAGGAACTGATGGATGACTAGTTAAAACAAGGGGCTCTATAATCCTCTTGATGTGCAAGGGCTTCATTGTGCTTGGACGTCGGTGCTTCTTGGTATAGTCTAGTTGATGTAGTCGGTAGATGAGCGGTGGTTGACTTCTCTTGTTTCATCTTTTTCATCGGGTCTCTCGACCGTAGTGGTTCTCCATCTTGCTTGGGTAAGAATGTCATCTGCTGCAGGGAGGGTACTCCAAGGAGTCCACCCTTTTCAAGGTGAAACCCTTTTTCTTGAGAGGCATGGTAAATGGTGTTCCTGGGGCTGGTCCAAACAGGACTAAGGTGTTCCTTCCCTTGTTGGATAAATAAGTGTGTTATCCCAGAGGACAACAAACCATTCTCCAAGTATCACATAAACACATCGCTCATGGGACATGTGAGAGGAGCGGGCATTTGCTCCGGAGGGTCACTAGTTCAGGGGTTCGTGACCCAACGTAATCTAGTTCTTCGTGTCCACCTTCCTCATGCACATGATTGGTGGTGGTCGAGGTGGAGCATCGACCATAGTCTTTTGACTTAGAGCCAAAGTCTATGGTCACATTCCGACCGTTTTATGGCTTGGTAAAGCTTCGGGGTTTCAAGGAGCTTAGGATGTGAGTGAACGCCTATCATTTTATCCTTGAGCACAGTTCTTAAATGCCAATAGTACTACCTACTGCTCCAAACAAAATCACCCTATCTCATTGAAGGTATCATCTCATATAAGTCATCTCCAACATCACTCTTGCTATTCAACTCCAAAGTTCGACAGAAGGACTAAACCAAAATCTCATATGTTATTCTACAACTAACTCAAATATATCCCTATGTAAAAATCCTCGGGAAGCATACAAGCCGCTAAGCTTGATTGTGATACTACAAATCCAAGTATTCAGCTAATATATCCAAGGTCTAAGATGTTGCATCTCTATGCTAAGGAAACACGTAGTATACCAATCCAATATATTGTTTCCTTCCTACGAATCCGATTAACCCGTCTACTAATCCCATCAAGCATCGCATGATTTATTACTTCTACAAAATCCAACTTTGATGGAGTTCCACATAATCTTCTAGAGTTCCTATAATCCCTGAATCCTTGAAAGGACTATCTTATCATAGTACATCCACCAATTTCCATCATGCCGATCTAGTAAACTCTGATGTTAGGTGCATATGGATCCTTGAATCAATTCTGACAATCATCTGATATTCCTGGTTTGTCTCCCACCGAGAAACATGGTATCAAGATCAAGATCATTGGACTAAATCCAAATTACTCCGAACCATGTAGTTTCATTGATCCTGAGCACCTATTACAATCACCAATTTAAATCCAAGGTTTACATCTAGTAAGAATTTCCTACTAGTTACTCCAGTTACTATTGTAACATCATCCATCCACTATCAATATTACTTGCCAAAGTCAAGTCATCAATCCACCATAAATTCCGGCTTGTGATTACAATCGCCCTACTAAATCCAAATTGACTCAAGGGAGAAGTAAGTTATGCTACTCTATTAACTTGATCCACCAGGTTCATTCACCAACATAAAAGTCTCGTAATCCACCAAAGGGTCTCAACTACTTCCTCAAGACATCTATTATGGCTAAATCAAATCATTGTCCAAAAATCATATACCCTTAGAATGATCCTTCCTATGGCATCAAGGTTCTAGTGCTAGCAAGAATGAAGGATGTTTGTTCACTATGATAACTAGCTCCATAATGAACCCTAGTGCTAAGCAGGGGTTATTGAAGCTCAATAAGTGCTCTAGCAAATCCGTGTATTAAACACGTGATTAGAGGCTTGTGCTGGGGGAGCTTGTGAGGTCTAGGCTGGGCTAGGGAGGGGTTTCCAATCTTGAGGGAAAAGCATAACTCTATGGGGTTGCGTTTGGTTGGGTACGTTGTAGTCGAAGTCTTCGGTGTCAGTTGTTTGTCGAGGTGGATCCTTGGTGTATCTAGTCTTGCTGGTCTTCAGTTGACGAGAGGGGGAAGAGGGAAAGTAGCATAGAAGAGCGTGCCTAAGGGGGTGGCATAGTGCAAGTGCAATCAAACGAGTGCCGAAAAGGCTAAACACACTTATTAAGATAAGGTGGGTGATTTAGTCACGTACTTGTTGCCTGGGGCAAAAGTACGTCCTACACCAAAGCACAAACATGCAAAAACAAGCAACACACAATTATGGTTCTATCTGAACCATCACACGGACTCGACTTCGCATGGGGATACACGACCTATCCTACCCTAGCGGTTCTCGGACTCGGTAGTCGTGCTTGCTTTGCGTCTTGGAGAGGAGTTCGCTTAGTCTTCTGGGTCTTCTTCAGGTGATGCCATGTCTTTGGTCGTTGTTCGTCGAAATGATCCTGGTTGCGCCTGAAGAGTCCTTGACGACTTCGGGTTTGGTGAGTTGACGACGAGGGTGATTCTTCACAACTGTTGTTGACAGGGTCTTCTGGTGTCTTCGTAATCGTGACAATGCCTTCTTATCTTCTGAGACGTCGAGGGTTCCAGGTAGGCAATCTTTTATGCAATGACATTAACAAGGCATGATAGAGTTCCAACTTGTCGGTCATGTTGATAATATCGACACTGAGAGCGGGGGATGAAGAGAACCGTTTTCCTGCTCACTATGGTGAGGCGGACCAAATGGCAAGGTTCTCATCCACCGGTGGTTGCCGACACAACATCAAAAAGATAGGGTTGCTCTATTAGCGATGCATATCATGACATTGCATGTCTTGTGCCCTGGTCATCGAAGGCCAAGGTGGCATCATCCTGGGGCAGTGTCGAGGGTGTCACCATCTTCTGAGTCTTGATATTCTCATCCTTCGAGAGGGTATCTTCCGTTGGTATCGTCTTGTCGTGGTGTGGTCAAACTTGTGTGAATGTCTGGAAAGGTGGCTTCCTTCAAGGTTACCCACGAGGATTTGAAGGAATCAAGTGGTCAGGGGCACAAAGGTACTAACGACCATTTGCAAGGCTTTGAAAAGTAGATGAGGAGAGCCAAGAGAAAAGTGGTGGAAGTGCTAAGGCAAAAACCTTTGCTTCCTTTGAAATTTTAGGAGAGGTGAGAATTATAGTGGTTTTGTAAGTAATTTTTGAAGGGTCTGAAAAAATAGTTTTGTCCTAACTAACGTCCATGCTAACTAAGGGCTTCCTACAGTCAGGATGGCTCTGATACCAGCTCTGTGGGGACCCCGACTCATAAGTCGTGATCACCGAATGTACGTGCACAGTGATCCCAGAGATCAATGCTCACCGAACACACAGAAACTGAATAACAAGAGTCTTACATCCATTACATACCGTTTTACTCGAATATGGCCCTTAAGGCCTAGTCTTCATAAACTTGTAGCGGAAATCTTCAATGATAGCGTGAACCCATGCCATCTGCCTTAACCCTACAGGCATTCTGACTGGGAAGCGTCCTAGCTCGCATGTTCGTCACTAAGGTATTCTTCATTCAATCCTGTGCTTTCATGCCTGGCCAATAAAATAACCAGTGGCAAGCCAATGAGTACTTTGAATGTACTCGCAAGCAACCCATGTTTGGAACAAGGTTCAACAGGGCATGAAATATCACTAAGTAGGTAATTTTGCAGAAAGCTAATTTTGAGTGCAGTGACATGATCAACTCACTTATGTACGCATGCATCAACAGTTGGCAGATATCCAAATGAACAAGTTATAGATATCATCATAATCAAGGTGTTGAACATCTCATGTTCAGTCATCACGTCAAGTCATCTGACTTAACTCAAGTATCATCTTTGTGTCACCAACACACACTCACACCAAGTTTTAGAGAACACTGGACGTAGCACAAGAGCGGTCATCCAACTGTCCTTGACCGTGGACACGGCTATTCGAATAGTTTTACACTCTGCAGAGGTTGCACACTTTACCCACAAGACTCGGGGAACTTCCGTGTCATCCATGACTCGTGGTATATTACATACCCAAGGTAAGCACCCGAACATTGCCTTTCCCCTAGCGATACTAAACAAAGAGTCCACTCGTTGGTGCCATCCTTCATGATATACATCACACGTATCATCCATGAGGGCACGCAACGGTGTGCCCGGTGCCTGTGAAGACATCGCATGATCGTCCATTCCGGTACGACCCCATATCGAGAGTGACCACTTCACTCCCGCCACTAGTAGTGCGGGCTCTATGCTAGTACCCACCAAGGTAATCAACACAGCCCCTTCCCATATAGGGGTAGAGTGGTTGTACATGTAAGGTTGGAATAACGGTCGCAACTTACACCAATCCGTTTTCGAAAACCACACACACTCACTTGCTCCGGTACACCACTTCTTTATCAAGTGGTTACCTAGCTCATCATCATCTCCCTCGGGCATTAGTGGCACCCGACGGGGTTTTCGAAAAGTCTTTGAAATCATTTTGTTTCCATCACCATGCATATTCCCATCCCACTTGCGTAGCACTACTGGCAACCTAACTACTCCCACCCGCACAACCCTCATAAGAATGGTAGGGTCATGCATGATGCAAGTATCAATGGTAAAGTATCGGAGGCATCCCACCGAAGGGGGGGGGGTGCCTCATCAACATGATCAATTCATCGGAACAACAAGTGCTATATGACATGCAATAAAAGGGGTCATAGTCATGGTCAAAGGGCTGCTTGCCTGGCTCAGCAAAGTCTTCGAGGTCTTCACATGCTTCTCGTCCACTCCGAACATTCCATCTACTTCGTCAACTATCGCCGAAAACAACCGCAATAAGCAACACAACAAGCAGACAATAAAAGTGCTCTATAAATAGGAGTTTTATTTTTCTTGGACACCTCTGGTCATGAGAAAAATAACCAAGGAGGTTTCATTGGATGCGGGTCAAAGGGGAATTTTGAATGGTGGAAATGAAGGAAATGATGATCCTATAAGATGTCCACAGAAAATATTTTTGTAAAAAGGGGTGGACGCATTCATCAAGTAGGGCATGATTTTGGAAACAATTAGAAAGTGGTCTCACTGGTTGATTTTCTTATGAATTTCCTAAGATGGTAATAATGAAAAATGGGGCTATTTATTTGACCCAGCAGAATCAATGCATGGCAAAAATGTTAACTATGGCCTGATAAATAAGGCATGATATTTAGAGCACCTGGAAATTGGAATCATCCCATTTGGAGTTGATTTGGATGTTCTAGGAATTTTGCAAGGTGGGGTTCTACATGGTTCAAATTCAAATTTGAATTTGAAACTACCAGAAAAGTTTTTGTTCAAATGTGCAATGCACATATTCAGATAAATCTTGATTTTAGAAGTCTGTAGAAACTTGAATAAATGAATTTGAAGTTATATTGAATTTATTAGGAAGTTTTGCATCTGCCAGAGGAAAAACAAAAAGGAAAAAGGGGTTTACCCTAGGGCCTAAACGGCGCACCGGGCGAGGGATAGCTACTGGGCCGGCCCAGTAGCTTAGCTGCGCCCGCGCAGCTGCCACGCCGAAGGCGTATTCTGTAGAATACGTTTCCCACGCGGGGAGGCGGCTACCGGCAGATCCCGTTTCCACTTAACCCGACAGAGGGGGCCGGCTCAGTCACCGCTGCCGCTTATAGGCGGCCCCCCCATGCCAGCTGGCGGGGTGGTCGTCCTCTACCTCCCGCTCGAGGCAGAGGAGGGGAGGCAGAGCGCACGCCGGCGCTCATCTGGCGATAGCCGGCGCCTCCGGCCGTCTCCCGCGGTGCTCCGCCTATGGGCGAGCTCAGCGCGAAGCGGCGCATCCGCTGGGTTAGGTCACGGCCGCCGGAGGGGACCGAGGTGACCGCGGCTTTGGTGGTGGCGGGGGTGGCCGTCGGCCGTCCGTGGCTCCGGTGTTTGGGTGTCCTAGCGACATCTTGAGGAGGTGGGGAGGATCGCCGGTCTTCGGGGAGCCCTTTTGGTGGTGGAATGGGAGGGAGGTGAGCTCGGGGTTGCTCGAATTTGAGCGAGCCGAAGCGGCGGTCAAGAGGTGGTAGGAGGAGGAGGGAGGCACGGGAGGAAGAATGGGTTGGTCTGGGAGGTTCACAGGGGGGAGAGAGGAGGCATCCGTGCGAGAGTGAGCTCGGGGGGCACCATATATGGCCAGGGCGAGGTGCACCGTGCGCCCGTGCACCGGCTCGGCCACTGCCGTTGCTGGAGGGCACGGGGGGGACGCGGGAGCGTGTCCTGGGTGTTGGTGGAACTCGTCCACGACGCAGAGGAGTGAGAGAGGGAGCGAGGCGTGCTCCAGGGCCTCGCGCGTGTGAAGTCGCACATTGGCCGGCTCGGGCGGCCGCCGCGCGTGCGAGGTGGGGCGACGGGAGGGAGAAGGAGGAGGGGGGCAACAGGGCGCCGTGTTGTGGATATCGAGGGGGACACGGGGGACACGCTGGGAGGCCCGAGGATGTCGGGAATGGGGGTTGGGCGGCGGCTACAGTGCTCGGGGGCACTGTAGCGCGCTCTGGAGCGCGACCATTGCATGCCATGGCATTGCCTTTGGCAGCTTCTGCGCGGCCACCTGTGTCTAGGGGATCTAGGGATAGAAAAATAGTCCAGGGAAAACGTTGGATGATGCTGGGGGTTCCTTGGTTGAGAAGGGAAGCTGAGAGAGAGAGAGAAACTGCTGTCTAGAGGGGTAATTGGGGGATTTACCCCCCAAATAATTGAGATATGAACCTGAAATTGTTACTGGAGGTAGAGGGGGATGAGGGTAAGGTGTGGTAAAAATCTCTCGTTAAGGAGAATAGTGGAAGTGGGTCAAACAAGGCTTTATACAGCATAGGCAAAAGTGTTTGATGATGTTTTGGCTAAGCAAATGGGGTTTGCTTGCCATGATATTTAACAGGATGAAAATATAGGTATAAATAGAGAGGATCACCAAGTTTGAGGAGTTTTGAAGAAAGTTCACAATGTAACTTTGTGAAACCCTAGAAATCAACAGAATCAGATTCTATAGATCTAGGCATGCATATCACTTCGCACAAATCCACCACTTGGTGTGGTATCATTATTTGGGGTTTAGCACATGCCCACAAAGTTTGGGGTCAACGGAAGAAACTTCATAATGTAAAGTTGTTCAAATTTGGCTCTGGACAGGAATGGTTTTGGAATATTTTGATGAAACAAATCAATTGGGATTGAGATGAAACTTTTCAAGATCATCACATTTGACATGTGTGACTTTCTGGAATTTTCTTGGTATTTATTGAGAATATTTCTTATAGAAATATTTCAAAAGCTTGATTTGGACAGAAAGGGTTTTGAGGGGTTTTGCCCATGATTTTGAACATGACCATGTGTTGAAACTCACATATATGGAAAATATATGTCCACTAAGTTTCCCTACATTTTCTCAAATATTTTTAAAGCATTTAAGTAATTTTTCCCTATAAAAGACCATTTCTGGGCTTAAGAAAAAGCCTTTAAATAAAATAGAAAAATAATCTTTAAAATTAATATTTGGTGGTTTTGGAAAGTCTTATATATAGTAGGTTTCAAATAAAGCCTTTGTGGAAAAACAATCGACCCAATTTGAGGACTTGTAATACAAACCTCAATTCAGGGGTTTTGGAAAACCTAATTTGAATAAATCCATTTTGGCCAAAATAAAATTTTATAAAAATAGTTTTATGTCCTATACACATGGCATGATCATTGGGCAAATATTTGGAGCAAGGAGATGAGTCTTGAGAGTAGGAGGGATTTTATGAATATAGAGCACCAACAAGCAATCAAGTAATCATCAATCAAGTCAAGCATCACAAGCACAGAAAAAGTTTTAATTGGCCCTAATTTTTTTGTCAGGTTAACTTAGTCATGAGGCAGAACACAGGGTGTGACAGACCTACCCCCCTTACAAGAATCTCGTCCCCGAGATTCCTAGGCTAGGCGTAGAAAAGGTGCGGGAATTCACAGGTGAGGTAGTCTTCACGTTCCATGTTGCTTCTGCTCCGGCGTGGTTGTCCTTCTGGATCTTGAAGCGCCTGATGATATGTCTTCGAGTGCATCGTTGACTTCGTCTAAGGGTGAACGGGGTTCTTGCAATATGCTAGGCTTGCCTAATGGTTAAGGGTTTGGTGGACGAGGTTCAGGCAAGGGCCTGGCTTGCGTGTGTATCCCAAAGTCAGAGTACGTGGCCAAGTAGTGTGTCTGTGTGCTGGTCCTGGGGTTTCTCACGTTGGTTAGTGACATCTAGATGTCTCGCGTTAGAATAGGAGGGTCGAGTCTTGGTGTAGCTCCTCGTCGACGGGGAAGTCTTTATCTTCCTTAAAACAGGAGATCTTCAGTCGCAGGTGGTCTTCATCCTTGAGTGTGTTGAAGCGCGTCGTCGTGGGCTTCTTGTCGAGACCTTTTGCTTGAGTAGGTTGCCCAGGTAGATTCTTCATTCTTCTTTGGTCGTTTGGCTTCATCGTCATGGACGCACGTTTCTAGAAGGTCTTTGAGTGTTTGGTCTACTCGTCTCTCCGTGGCAAGGTCTGTGCTGAGTCTCGTCCCTAAGACTGAGCTTAGAGACTTGGTGTCAAAACGGGTTCTACCATATGGGTATGGAATAAGGAGTGGCAAGAGCCTAAGCTTGGGGATGCCCAAGGCACCCCAAGCCATATTCAAGGATACCAATAAGCCTAAGCTTGGGGATGCCCCGGAAGGCATCCCCTCTTTCGTCTTCAATCCATCGGTAAATTTACTTGAGGCTATATTTTTATTCACCACATGATATGTGTTTTGCTTGGAGCGTCTTGTATGATATGAGTATTTTATTTTTTGTTTGCCACAATCATCCTTGCTGCACACATCTTTTGAGAGAGACACACGTTAATCGTGAATTTATTAGAATACTCTTTGTGCTTCACTTATATCTTTTGAGCTAGGCAATGTTGCTCTAGTGCTTCACTTATATCTTTTTAGAGCACGGTGGTGTTTTATTTTATAGAAATAATTAAACTCTCATGCCTCACTTATATTATTTTGAGAGTTCTTTAAACAACATGGTAATTGGTTTAGGTTATGAATTTAGTCCTAATATAATGGGCATCCAAGAGGGATATAATAAAAACTTTCATATAAAGTGCATTGAATACTATGAGAAGTTTGATTCCTTGCATATAGTTTTGAGATATAGAGATGGTGATATTAGAGTCATGCTAGTGAGTAATTGTGGATTGGTAGAAATACTTGTGTTAAAGTTTGTGATTCCCGTAGCATGCACGTATGGTGAACCGTTAAGTAACGAAGTCGGAGCATGATTTGTTTAATGATTGTCATTTTTTGTGTGAGGGTCGGGAGCGCGCGATGGTTAACTCCTACCAACCTCTCCCCTAGGAGCTTGCGTCTAATACTTTGCTTCGATAACTAATAAACTTTTGCAATAAGTATGTGAGTTCTTTATGACTAATGTTGAGTCCATGGATTATACGCACTCTCACCCTTCCATTTTTGCTAGCCTCTCTAGTACCACGCAACTTTCGCCGGTGCATTAAACCCACCATATATCCTTCCTCAAAACAGCCACCATACCTACCTATTATGGCATTTCCATAGCCATTCCGAGATACATTGCCATGCAACTTCCACCATTCCATTTAGTATGACATGCACCAGCACTTTCATATTGCTTTGCATGATCGTAAGACAGCTAGCATGATGTTTTCATGGCTTGTCCGTTTTTTGATGTCATTTGCTATGCTAGATCGTTGCACATCCCGGTATCCCACCGGAAGCATTCATATAGAGTCATATTTTGTTCTAGGTATCGAGTTGTAAGTAAATAAAAGTGTGATGATCATTATTATTAGAGCATTGTCCCGTGAGAGAAAAGGATGATGGAAGCTATGATTCCCTCACAAGTTGGGATGAGTCTCCGGACTTTACAAATAATAAAAGAGGCCAATGAAGCCCAAAGAAAAAAAAGAGGCCAAAGATGCCCACCAAAAAAAATGAGAGAAAAGAGAGAAGGGACAATGCTACTATCTTTTTTCCACACTTGTGCTTCAAAGTAGCACCATGATCTTTATGATAGAGAGTCTCCTATTTTGTCACTTTCATATAACTAGTGGAATTTTTCATCATGATGCACGTCCACTTAGTTTCTTTTTGAGCTTTCATACACTTATACCTCTAGTGCATCCGTTGCATGGCAATACCTACTCACTCACATTGATATCTATTGATGGGCATCTCCATAGCCCGTTGGTACGCCTAGTTGATGTGAGAGTATCTTCTCCTTTTTCCTCACAACCTCCACCATATTCTATTCCACCTATAGTGCCATATCCATGGTTCACGCTCATATATTGCGTAAGAGTTGAAAAGGTTTGAGAACATAAAAGGTGTGAAATAATTGCTTGACTTGTCATCGGGGTTGTGCATGATTTAAATACTTTGTGTGGGGAAGATGGAGCATAGCCAGACCATATGATTTGGTAGGGATAACTTTCTGAGGCCATGTTATTTTGAAAGGACACAATTGCCTTGTTAGTATGCTTGAAGTATTATTGTTTTTATGTCAACATTAAACTTTTGTCTTGAATCTTATGGATCTGAATATTCATGCCACAATAAAGAATATTACATGGATAAATATGTTAGGTAGCATTCCACATCAAAAATTCTGTTTTTATCATTTTCCTACTCGAGGACGAGCAAAAATTAAGCTTGGGGATGCTTGATACGTCTCCAACGTATCTATAATTTTTGATTGTTCCATGCTATTATATTATCTGTTTTGGATGTTTTATATGCATTATTATGCTATTTTATATTATTTTTGGGACTAACCTATTAACCTAGAGCCTAGTGCCAGTTTCTGTTTTTTCCTTGTTTTTGAGTATTGTAGATAAGGAATATTAAACGGAGTCCAAACGGAATAAAATCTTCGCTATGATTTTTCTTGGACCAGAAGAAACCTACCAGATTTGGAGATGAAGTCAGGAGACCTGCCGGGAGGCGACAAGCCTGCAGGGCGCGCCCTAAGGGGGGGGGGCCCTGGCTTGTGGCCCCCCAGCAGGCCTCCTAACCCTATTCTTCGGCCTATAAATTCCCAAATATTCCCCCAATACCAAAGAGAGCCACGAAAATACTTTTCCGCCGCCGGAAGCCTCTGTTCCCGTGAGATCCAATCTTGGAGCCTTTTCCGGTAATCTGCCGGAGGGGGATTCGATCATGGAGGGCATCTACATCAACTCCATTGCCCCTCCGATGATGCGTGAGTAGTTCACCACAGACCTTCGGGTCCATAGCTAGTATCTAGATGGCTTCTTCTCTCTCTATGTTCTTCAATACCATGTTCTTCATGATCTTCATGGAGATCTATCCGATGTAATACTCTTTTGCGGTGTGTTTGTCGAGATCCGATGAATTGTGGGTTTATGTTCAGATTATCTATGAATTTTATTTGAATCATCTCTGAATTCTTATATGCATGATTTCATATCTTTGCAAGTCTCTTCGAGTTATTGGTTTGGTTTGACCAACTAGATTGGTAATTCTTGCAATGGGAGAAGTGCTTAGTTTTGGGTTCAATCTTGCGGTGTCCTCACCCAGTGACAAAGTAGGGGTAGCGAGGCACGTATTTGTATTGTTGCCATCAAGGATAAAAATATGGGTTTTTTATCATATTGCTTGAGTTTATCCCTCTACATCATGTCATCTTACCTGATGCGTTACTCTGTTCTTCATGAACTTAATACTCTAGATGCAGGCAGTAGTCGGTCGATGTGTGGAGTAATAGTAGTAGATGCAGAATCGTTTTGGTCTACCTGACACGGACGTGATGCATATATGCATAATCATTGCCTTGGATATCTTCATAATTATTCGCTTTTCTATCAATTGCTCGACAGTAATTTGTTCACCCATCGTATTATTTTCCTTCATGAGAGAAGCCTCTAGTGAAACCTATGCCCCCCAGGTCTATTTTCCATATTATATTTTCAGATCTATAAACCAAAAATACCAAAAATACTTTGCTGCAATCTTGTTACTTTTGTTTTACTTTTCGTTTTAGTAATCTTCTATACCTATCTCTATCAGATCTCATCCTTGCAAGTAACCGTGAAGGGGTTGACAACCCCTTTATACCGTTGGGTGCAAGTGTTTGATTATTTGTGTAGGTACATCTATTGGGGACTTGCTTGTATCTCCTACTGGATTGATACCTTGGTTCTCAACAACTGAGGGAAATACTTATCTACTTTACTGCATCACCCTTTCCTCTTGAAGGGAAAACCAACGCAAGCTCAAGAATTAGCACCCGCCGACGTAGAGCATGAAAGCAAGCTGGAAGGAAACAAGGCACCGAAGGAAATTACGAAATTCAAGGAAAATTCAAGCAATTATTACAGGCACTGAATATTTTACGAATTCAAAGTCTCACGCCTCCATGAGGCACAGTGAAATGTTGCAGGACAAGACCTAGAAGGAAGGGCCACCACCGCCATGGCCGAGGTTGCCAACTGCCCCGGCCGCGGCGACCTCATCGTCGACGACACTGCCGCCATTGTCACCACCGCTTGCTTCCACCACTCGGGGCTTGGCGGTGGCTATGCAGGTGAACTTCTCCACCAACGCGTCCACCGGGCCCCTCACGGCCGCTTCCGCAGCGGCGCGGGACGCAGGAGCAACCGGGACGAGCACCGCATCAAAGTCGAAGCCGGGCTCGCGGAGGTAGAGCTGGCTGAAGACCCGTGTCACGGCCGTGACAAGGAGATCGCGACACTCGTCCTCCAAAATGGTGTCCACCGTGGTGGAAGCGCCTTCGATCACCTCAGCAAGCTTGAAGGAGAGCCCCGCGTAGCCAGCTTCGGGGGCCACCAAAGGCTCCCAGAATCCTCCCCTACAGATGGAGCGCAACGACTTGCAAAGCTCGAGTTCAAGGGAGGGGAAGGCGTCGCGCTCCGCGGCCACTTTCTCCTCAGCAACAGCGAAGGCCTTCTGCCTGGCCTCCAGCCAGGCCACCATCTCGGAGACGCGCCGGGCGTGAGATGCCTGGGCTTCTTCCACCTCCTCCTTCAGCTTGGCTAGGCACTCACTTTCCTTGGCTTGGTCATTGGCCACTCGGGACAGCGCGGAGTCGCGATCTGCGAGCTCAGCCTCGCGGACCTTGAGGGCCTCCCCCTGCTCACAGAGTTGTTGCGCGAGTGCGGCTTGCTCATCCTGAAAGACCTTCAGATGGGTCTCCGCCTCGCCGCAGCGCGCCCTGGCAGACTCTGCCTCGTCCAGTGCCGCATCTCGGGCTGCCTTGGCCTTAGCGGCCTCCTCTTCACTCTTCACGATGTCGGCCTTGGCACGGCTCCAGGCCATCTGGGTGGTCGCCCCGGCCTGGGACCACCCATAAACGAGCCCCAGGCGCTCCCTTGCGAGGCACCTTTCAGCCTCCTAAAGGTCAGCCCGGAGCCTGCCAAGCATGGTGTAGGCCTCATCCAAGGCGCTGGGCCTGATCCGAGGACCGCAGCACGCAAGCATGAGAGCCGGACCAGGAGGCAGCATCGGTGCATCAGCGGGCGCCGTGACCGAGGGTCAGGCAGCGTGGCTAACCTGGGGAGCCGGGGGCTCCAGTTTCTCCTCCATCACGGCGAGCGTGGGCAATCCCACGACCAGCTGGCCCGTGGGGGCTGGCTCCTCCCGAGGATGCATCTCTGCAACCACGGGAGCGGACTCCACCAGGAGGGGGCGAGGAGCTTCCCCCTCCATCAGCGTCGGGGCCACCACAACAGCGGCAGGAGACGCCGCCACGAGAGCCTCCGCGCCGTCGGCGGCCGGTCCTTCAAGCGGCGCGCTGGGCTGGCGCGGCACGCTTCCATCATGGCATAAAGCCGATGGCGCCCCCAGGGCAGGGGGCTCCTTCGGCTCAACGCTCGCCTTCTTCCTCTTCGGCACAACTTCGACCCTGGCCAATGAGAGGAGGAGGGCCATGAGCACGTACGCAGGTCAAGATCAAGCAGAAACAAAGAAGGCTACTTACTCCTCGCGCGCGACCCACTTCCTCTTCTTCTCCACCTCAGCGCTGGTCAGAACGCCCCCGCTCCCTTTCAGCCCGGAGTTTGCCGCGTGCAGGGGCGAGCGGGATGCTCCTCGCCGGCCCCCGGTGTGGTGCTGTCGCCCAAAGGGGTGTGGAGGACGCCCCGAGGGACCGCGGTCGTGTGCTTCTTCGGGGACGACCGGCCGGGCGGCCGAGCGGCTTGAGGGGAAGGCCCCGGCCCCCTGTGCACCCGGGCGAAGCGCCGGGAGTCAGCGGCCGGGGGCTGGTCGGTGTCGTCATCATCATCGTCAAGGCTACGGAGGAGCACACTCTGCGACGGAGGGGATGCTCCCTCCCTGCCATCCATGGTCTCCTCTGAATCCTCTCCGCCGCTGGTGTCGTCGGAGGACACCAGCACCATGGGATTGGGGATCCCCGATGGCGTGAGCCCCAGATCATCAAAATTAGGCATGCCAGCGGCCAACGCCCTACCGTCGTCGCGGTGGTACAGCGGGGCGTAGGCCTCAGGAAGATCCCTGGGATCAGTGAAGAGCAAGGTGTTCAGTGCCTTGTCCCGCCCCTCGCCCGTCAGGCTGGCAGATCCGAGACTGATGGCGTCCCCCATGCCCTCGTACTCCCACATGGGCTTCGAGTGCTGCTGGAGCGGCGCCAGGTGCTGCGTCACGAACTCCTTCACCATCATCGCCCCGGTCAGTTTCCCGGCGGCCATGTCCGAGGAGATCCGCTTCAAGACGGGCGCCGCCCGGGGGTCGGTGAGCTTCGCGGAGGCCCACCCGAGGGTCTTCTTGGGGAGCTTCGTCGGGAGCTCCAGATGCGAATCGACCCCCTGAACATCCAAGAAGACCCAGCAGTGCCAGAAGCCTTCCACCTTCTTCCCGGCCTTCAGGAGCACGTTGCCGCTCTGGACCGCGACGAAGGAGGCGCACCCCGACCGCTGCGCGCTGTCGTGAAGCCGCATGCTGAAGTAGTGGCGGAAAAGGGCCACGGAAGGCTTCATGCCTACGAAGGCCTCACAGTAGAAGGCGAAGATCGACAGAAGCAAGATGGAGTTGGGTTGAAGGTGGAGAGCTTGGATCCCGTAGTGCGCAAGGATGGCGGAGAAGAACCCCGAGAAGGGCGGGACAAGCCCGCACAAGATGCTGTGGAGGAAGAAGGGATATACCGTCTTCGCCAGGGTGCGCCGCTCGGCCGAGCCGCACCAGATCAAGGTTCTTCCCCATTCGTTGGAGTCCCCCACAGTCAGCGGAAGCGCGGAGGCGAGATCCCCCTCCTTGGCGATGGAGGATTTTACAAGCGCTGGAGAGGGAGAAGAGGGGGCCGAGGCTGCAGCCTCGGGCTTCGTCTTCCCGGCAGGCGCCATCCGAGGAATCCTGGAGGTAGAAGAGCAAGAGGAAGAGCGATACTGCGCCAAGACCTGAAGGAGTTTCTCACAGTAGAAAGGAGATCTGAGCAAGGTGCCAGGAAGAAGAGCAATGATGGCTCCGTCGAGGGCGCCAGACTTTTGTCAGCCAGGACAGTTGCTGAGGCGATTGGGGGCGGAGGTGTCCGTTCCCCATCGCGCGCCACGCGTCGAGCCTGGCCCATAGGCGAATGGGGGCCCACAGCGCTTCGCCCTTCGCTCCTTGCCTTCGCCTCGAAGCTAAGGTTGGCACACCTTGGGCCCGGGGGCTACTGTCGGCGTTCTGGGAACGGGGGTACCCAGACCTGCTTGCCTGCAGCCCAGCGCGTGGCCCACCACGAAGGCCCGGTACGGCCCTGCAACGAGCCTCCCAAGTCAAGGCCCTCGCGAGAGCCCCCTCCTCGCGAGAAGGACAACGCCAAGGCCTCTGGAGGAGCGGCACCCCTTCAGGCCACCTCCCGAGGAGCGGAGATTCCTATGCAAGTACCCGGCCTCGTGAGGCCAGGGTGACATGGGTTCTGACGAACATGACAGGCGGGCGCCAGCGGGCGCAGAGGGAGGACAGTTTCCTCTTTGGTGCAAAGGGGGCAAAGACGTACGCGGGTTCCCAAGGAGCCCCCCAAAGGTTTCCTTCCCGGTGCAAGAGGACCAAGACCACGAGCTCGGTAGGACAGATGTCATCGCCGATCCCACCGCTGCATCACACCCAGAAGCTTTGCAGGCGAAGACCACCTTTCGTCAGGATAGGATGTACTTCCTGTCCCCTTTCAAATTTGGCCGTTGTGGGATCCCTTCCCACCGGTGCGACGCGGGAAGAGGACCGTGGCCCCTATAAATAGGTACGAGCTCCCATCGTAGGAGGCAGGTCGAAAGGGGTCAAACAAGGCCGAACCAAGCTGAGTTCATCACCACCAAGAGTCCTCGCGAGGCCTCCGAACCACTGTACTAGTTCATCCACAGCCTCCTCGAGAGGCCAATCCACCACAAAGCAGGAGTAGGGTTTTACACCGCAAGGTGGCCCGAACCTGGGTAAACCACCGTGTCCATCTTCTTCCCCGCAAGAACGTACTCGACGTAGCTAGGCCGTAGGGTGACAGGTTAAGACGTTGAGCCGGTTGAGATCTCCTCACACGCCCGAGTGTTCGAACCTTGTTGGGTTTTGCGGAGCCCCGAATCCGACACAGCCATAGAGTTCGAAGCCACACTTTTCAAGAAGGCGACTTAGTGCTCCGTCTGATTCAAGATCAAACAGGGATGCACAAGCTCTCCCCGCCTTGGGAGGGTCCTTTCATCATCAGTCGAAACCTCAATAATGGTTCATATTACCTGGTCGACTTACGAGAAGGATCATATACTTCTAAGGAGGAGACAACCCGGCCCTGGAATATTGCACACCTATGGCCTTATTACACTTAGGGGCCACCGACTCACTTTTTTGTAATTCCCTCCCCCCTGCAAAATTCTGTATATACTTATTTTATGTTCAAATATAATAAACCCGACACCCCCGAAACTCGGGGTCTCTGTCGTTTCAGCCTATAAATTGAGCATGAGTCTTTATTGTTTGAAACATAGGTCACTTGGGGGCTTCCAACTCATCGAGTTTAGCTTTCTCACCCTCTTGACCAGGCTAAAACGCCATTAAATATGGTTAAACCTGCCTGTATGCTTGATGCGACTCCGATCAGATGACCCCATGTACTCTTAAAAAGTTAATCCTTTTTGGACCCTGAACTTTTGAAGTTTAAAACATTGGCTTGAGTCATGTGAGAGCCGGCATACAGAAAGCTAGGATAAACCATGGGTTATCATACCCGCTTCATTGAAGCAAGACTTGCGCCTCGAAAGCCAGTCTCCTTTTTCCGAGTCTCACTGAGCCGGCCTATTAAAAAACTATTTATGTACTCGTAATTTTCAGGTACAATGTTATCCTTATTACCGGCTTATATTTAAATGACTGGGTTACATGTCTGAGTTCATATTATGACCAGTTTCCAGATTATCCATCTTCAATATCATTGAAGGAGAATTTGATAGACTTGAGTCTCAAAAACCAAGTTATTTTACCGGCTTATTCCTGACCTGCGTTATAGATGAGATAAGACTCATTGAGCACGAAGCAAGAAAAGTGCAAGAACAGGTAATAAGAGTAGCATAAACATATTAACAGAAGCTCAACAGATTAGAGTTCAGCACCAACAAAAGGCGCCAACGTGCACGATGGCACGACAGAGCAATTCTGAAGTTTTGAAAACACCACCCCTATTACAGGCTCACGATGGAGGCCACACAGTTCTTAAAAGTTTTTTCTTACACGAGGGGTCTCGCTCTGTAGTGGCGATTCATCTAGCTTCCTAGATGTCTTCATTCTCTATCATCAGCCGCCTCTAGATCTGACCCCACTGGCTCATCATCATCAACCTGCTGGCCCCTCTGTTGCCATCGAATTGAGATCAAAGATTCAAAATGTGTTGTTCCTTCAACAAGGGCTGACGCATCAACGTCAGGAGCAAAAGTTCTCTTATGTCAAGGAGGCACCAGGTCAGACGGCTCGTCCTTGGGCGCGTTAACACGCTCGTTGTCGGTGGTGTATGCAGGATGATATTTTGAGAGATCCACCTCCTCAGCTATTAAAGACGCCAGTGGCCGAGTCTCCGTGATGCACTTCGCAAAATCTAAATGAGTGAATGCGGAGCCGTCGAGTTTAAACTTCGGGAAGCCGCCTTTTAGGAGCTCCATGTCCAATTCTGGTAGATATGCTTTTGCTCGAGTGAGTGCCATGTTTGCCCCTCCTCGAGCCGCCGATTTCCGGGTTTCAGTCACCCACTGTGGCATGGTGGAGAGTTGCTTCAACATGTCCTTGATATTCCTTAGCGGGTGTTTCAGATTTTTCACTACCATGATGGAATAAACAGAGCCTGTGAACAGCTGTTCTACGTATGTGAACATAGCTTTCAACTTCACAATTGGCAGCTCTACAAGGTTATGATCTTTTCGCCCTACAAACAAAAGAGACAGAAGGTACAATAAGCCGCCGCACAGTCATAAGCCGGTACATTGGCAAAAGAGAGACGGAACACATACCAAAGATTGTTGTCAACATCTCGTTGATCTGTTTCACAAGAGTGGCATATTTTTCCTTCAAGGGGTTGAGTTTCTTTTTAGCCTTTTCTACACGGTTTGTCAGGATGGCCTTTTCCGCCTCAAACAACTTTATGGCCTGTTCAAGACGTTCATTCACCTGACGTGCAGAATCTTCAAAATGAGCCGCCATGGACTTAGCTTCAGTTTTCAATTTTCTTTCTTCTTTGAGTCGTTTCTGCAGTTTCACAGCAACCGACTCAGCATCCTCAACATATCCCTGATGATGCATAAGAAGAATCAGCAAATATTTCTACAGATAATTTCATGCCGCCATAGGACGGCTTACTTCTTTATGAAGTCCCAAGAAGATTGCAAGCAATATCCTTGACACTTAGGGGCTAATGCATATCAGTTCTTTCGAAACTAAGATATGGAGAAGACCCGACTCATCTCAAGAAGATGAGCCGGCCCTTGGGGGCTACAGGTCGAATTTCTTCAATCTTCAAGACCCAACTCATCTCAAGAAGATGAGCCGGCCCTTGGGGGCTATAGGTCGGATTTCTTCAATTTTTAAGACCCGACTCATCTTAAGAATATGAGCCGACCCTTGGGGGCTACACTATTGCAGGCCTTAGCCATTTTATGAAACCAGCTTATCATAACAAGCTGGTCTTTGGAAGCTAATGATAGTGTACAAGATAATGGTAAAATGAGAGGATTACCTCATATTTCTCTTTCATAGCATTTATCATGCTCTTTTCAATTTCCCGGCTCTCAGATAGCTGGGTAAAGTACTGCTGGTACAAATCTTCAACACCAAGCGCGGACAGTTCCGGAAATTCCATCTTGGCCTTTCCTTTGTCCAAATTCACTGGTTCACCCTTGCTCACAATTTTAGCCAAGGAGGTGGAATCAGTTGGGGCCTGGAAACTCTCTTTAACAAATACAACATCTGAAGTGTTGTGGTCAAATGACGGCATGAATTCATCTGCATGGGCCGACTTGGACAGAATGATGATTGCTTCAGTCTCGGGAGAAACATCCATAAAAACCGGCTCATTTGGTTCGGACGTCTCAGTGGCAGCTGCCGGCTCCACCCTCATATCAGGCTCCTTTTCAATAGAAGGGCCAACCATTGAAGTTGTTTTTCCTAGCGAAGGGATTGGCACCTCTTGGCCTACTGTCCCAGAGGACGACCCGCCAGCCCGTTTGGACACAACCGCTTTGGCCCTATGGATTGTCAGAAAAACAAAAGTTATGACAAGTTGGGTTAAACAATGAAAGACATAAGGCAACACTGCAAAGATAGAAGCTTACCCGCGATTAACATTAAAAGGGGGAAGCTGTGATGTACTTGAGTCGCCCGATGATGGAGGAGAGTCCTGATAAAGGGAATTTGAAGGGCTGAGAGGTTGTTTAAACAAGCCGGCTCTAGGACGAGAATCGGTTCGACTATGGGGCACCTCAAGGCGTGCTTTGCGAGCCGGCGGCGCGTGCGACAAACTAGGGTCTACATCGCCCATATCACCCCGGGTCTTGCGTTTTGTTGAGCCGGCAAACTGTGCTTTCTTCAAAAAAAATCGGGAGCCAAATGAGCTTCTGGGTGTGACAATTTAACTTTTCGGACGGTTTGTCTTGGTTTTCGGGGAACAAACGTTTCTGAAGAACTGGGGGAGATTGGAGTTACCTCAGTTTCGCCGGCTTGGCTAGATTCCGAGTCACACTGATAAGAAGGTGTGTCAGCAAGCTCATTAAATAGGCGGCCGAGAGAGTCGAGTTCTACCTCGGATAACTCCCCTGAGGACGACACAGAAGTCGGGGTATTCTTTCTACCCGTCGAAGGAATAGGAGCTTGAGGTGAAACTTTCCAAAAAATAGAATCTGCCTGCAGATACACGAAGTATATGGTAAATAATGGCGAGTCAAAAGTAACATCGACAAAGAATAATAAAAGTGATCAATACCTGAGGCGGCGGATTGAGAAGATAGAATGGACCCAAACCGGTGACGCTGCATTGCTCTTTCGAGTCGGAGAAAAACCTTTTGGTTTCTTTGGTAAGAGCATCGTCAGAAAGATTTTCACGAGAAAAGCGCTGAGGATCGTGTGAGGCGCCTGAATAGTCACACATCAAGCCGTCCCTCAAGCTGACGGGTTGGATTCGCCACTTTAACCAGCAACGAATCAGATCTATCCCGCTCAGGCCATGTGCAGTCAGAGCTCTTAGTTTTACATGAAGAGGTGCTAATGGAGCCCTCTCTTCGTCAGTTGGCCAACCCGGAAATTCCACCTTACCACTAAGTCTTTCTGATCTGAAACCCGACAGGGGATTTTCTCCTTTGGGCGTCGTATTTTTGCAGTAGAACCAGGTTTTGTTCCACCCCTTCGGGTGACTCGCCAGTTTTGACTCTAGGAAGGTGATGTTCTTTCTTTTCTGAATTGAAACACCACCGAGCTCACAAGCAGCACCATTCTTCACCTCAGTTTGGCGGTTAAGGTAAAAGAATTCTCTAAAAAGAGTCACAGGCGGCTCGACCTGAAGGTACACTTCACATAGCACTTGAAACTGACAAATATTGGTCATGGAATTTGGACCAATATCTTGAGGCCTAAGCTTGAAAAAATGCAAGAGGTCCCTAAAGAACTTTGAGCCGGGAGGACGGAAACCTCTGCACAGATGATTAGTAAAGACCACAACCTCCCCTAGCAGTGGTTGTGGGAACGACTCTTCTTTGGGAGCCCGCCATTCTATGATTTTTCGAGCTGGCAAGAAACCTTGGTCTACAAGATTATCCAGGGTAAGCTTGGACTCTCTGGTCTTGGCCCAGTTGCAAACCTTGGAGTTTTTTGGAGCCATGGCGGGTTATGCAACGACTACAAGAGTAACAAGGAAAATAAGCCGGGGTGAATTATAAGTCGCCCATACTAAGGAGCTATTACGAGCCGGCAAAATCAGAGAGAGCCGAAGGGACGTCTCTAACACTTAGCAAAGATGTTGGGTCTCAAACACGTTTCTATGAAAGTGCCCCTTACAGACATATCTGACTAAATGAGGAAAAGCAACGAAATATATGTTCTAGCTGATGGAAAGACCGAAACTATGTCATTCAAAGGATAACCCTGGATGTCTCATTTTAGATCTACTCATGAGAAAATTAAGGCGGAGATCATTCTAGAATGAAATGAGTGGATAGCATGTGGATCTACTAAATAAAGTCTCGGAGGAACACGATGAACACAGCGAGAACACCGGAAGTATCAAACCCTAAATGGAGGGGATTCATACCAGATTGCGTTGAAGCGGAGACGAAGATGATCACGTTTGGTCCGGCGGTCGCAAGAAGGCTCGATGATGTCGGCGGTGGAGTCAGGGACCTCGGAGTCACTTCAGGGGCTCTGGCGGTGCTCGGCCGACGGAGGAGCAAGAGGAAGAAGATGATAGGAAAGTTACTGTGGAGCTCAGTGGACTTATTTATAAAGAGGGAAAATGAAACGGCACCGTGAAAGATGAAACGGCCACAGTAAATTTGTGGCTAGGAGCGAGCCTCGATTTTTGTGTCTGCCTAGATTTGGTGCAGTTTTCGAAGGGATGAGTTAGGATGATTTTGGAGGACAATGGTTAGCAAGGATGACGTCATTAACAGACATCGGAGAAATGATAAGCCTGGAAGCGCTACAAGCCGGTGTTGCGAGATCCATGAAAGAAGCAGGTCCAATAATGAGCCGCTAATGAAGATGTGAAATTGACATGAATGGATTCAAATCAATCTGGGGCCTAATGTCGGGGATATAACTCGATGGTGTAACCTGCCCTACTAGGCTGGATTAACATATTGATGGCTCTATAGAAGCTTGAGATGGGCTGTGTCATATGAAGACAAGATAAGTAAGGCGAGGGCTGACTGAGTCGCCGGGCGGCCCAACACCTGAAGACGGCGGCTCAAGGTCCACAAGGCGGAAGGCGCCGGCCGGTTTGCTTGCTTAAGGAGCAAGGCGAGTTAGAGGCATTATAGGTTACGAGTCACGATATGGCTCGGACTCTATTGTAAACCCTAGGGTCTTGACCTGTATATAAAGGAAAGCCCCTAGGACCGAAAGACTTAAGTCACAATCTGTCGATAGCTAGGTTAGCGATTCCGCACCCTTGTAATCGAGATCTATCCATCAATACACACAAAGCAGGACATAGGCTATTACCTCCATTGGAGGGGCCGAACTTGGGTAAACCCGACTCTCTTTCCCGTTCAACCCCTTTGAGTCGCCACCTAGCGGCGATGGCCTCACACCTAAGTCCTTTCACGAGGACACACGCCGTGACAAAACCACGACATGAATGAAGGGGCTCGGGCAAAAGGAGGAGGCCGTCAAAGATGCAACAAAAGCTGGGCACGGGCATGACATTGCCCGTGGGCAACAGCAAGGTCAGGAAAAGGCACAGGCAGGAGGACACCCGTGATGTAACGAAACAGGTGCTTGCTGGGCCGCGCTGGAGCTTGAGGTTGCCGGAGGAACGCGAGGCGACGGCAGAGTGAAGGCACAGGGAACAACGGCTTGCAGGGATGGGAGTAGATGGAGGCTCGAACGCAGAGGAGAGGATGGGCGCCACGGAGGCCTGGGCTCGCCAGAGTGGCTGCGGGCAAGATGCAGCAGCTAGCGGCGGCAACCATGGCGGCATGAGCAGCGGGAGAAGGGCGAGATGTGTGGGAGACGGCGGATGTGGATGCTGGAGAACGGCGCAGGCGGGCGGCGTGCTCGCAGGAGGAGCAGCAGAGGGCAGCTGCGACAGCAGGTCCTCGAGGCGACGGCGCCATAGACTCAAGCGGGCGCCAGGGCGACGGGGGACCTGGCCGGCCATGGAGATCGGGGTGAGGAGCGCTCGCGGGTGGCGACGCGAGGTCATACACAGGCGAGGTGGATCAATGGCCGGCGGCGAGGCGACGCGTGGTCTCCGGCCAGCGAGGCTGCGTGGGCCGTCGACGAGGCCTCGGGTGCAGGGGGTCGCGCGTGGCGCTGGGCATGGGAGTGAGTGCAGGTGCGGGCCGGTCGGGAGCTAGGGTTAGGATTGTTTAGTGGGCCTTGGGCTGGATTGGGTAAGATGGGCCAACCGGCTTAAAGAAAAGAAAATGATTTTTTTCCATTCTCCAAAACAGAAAAAAGAACATGGCAAAAGGAGAGAAAAGGAAGAAAATTATTGAAGGGCTAAATAATTCGAAAGAGCTGAAAGTTGACATATGGCCACTTGACATATTTCAAAGCGCCACAAACTTGAAGATTGAGTGAAAGGAGAAAGACCAAGGATTTAAATATTTGGAAACAGAAGGAGTTTTAAATTGCAAGTGGGTTTCTCGTTAATTCCAAATTAATGGATTGTTTTATAATAACTCCATAAATATTGGGAAGATATGTTTTAAAGAGAAATCACCAGGTGCATTTCCCTTAATTTAAATAGATCAAAGATCTATGCGGTTTATTTATTCGAGTAAATTGGGTTGCAAAATTAATGGCATGATGACATGATGCAATTCAATGCAACAAACAAATAATTAACACGGCAGTCACGACAAACATTGAAGGCATATGGAGCGTCGGTCTCGGGCTGTTACAATATAGATCAAAGCTTCGACAAAGGATATAGTCAATGCATAATATCATCGCTTTGAGAAGTATGTGATAAGAAAGAGCCCCCCTTAAATTTGTGCATTATTTTGAACTGGCGTTTGAATGCAAATGCACAATCGATTAGGATCATGGGTCACTCTTCCATGTCACATACATCTTGGTGGATCACATAAATGATATGAATTGATTAAAATGCACACAACACCATGCATACAAGTGAAGGATCATGACATATATCTCAAGGATAGGAAATAGTAGCATCAACCATAAAGCGTATGATCAAACACAATGTAGTTTCAAGTCACGAGACGAGCAAAAGTGCAAAAGTATAACCAAATGTATCAAGAACGACCGAGAGAAGCAAAAGCAAAAGGCAACACGCTCTTTCTCGAAGCCCTAGGATCTATACAAATTCTCCCCCTTTGGCAACAAGTTACCAAAAAGTTTGAACCGTATAGAGCTAAACGTCGCTCCAGGCTGGATCTCCTCTGGTTGGTGATGAAGTCCGCTGACTTGCCGCTCCGATGGTTGTCGAAGTCTGTTGAGTTGGTGGAGTGGATACTGGAGGCACCAACGGTGTAGCAGTGGTAGTGACAACAGGAGTAGCAGCTGGAGCAGAGACAATGGCTTTGGTCTGGGATACGGGCACGGCTGCAGATCTAGGCATCGTGGTGAACTGCCTAGTGGTGCGTAGAGTCTCATCGTCATCGCTGACTCCATCCACATCCCGCTGAATCTGCTCTACGGCAATCTGGATCTTTATCACCTTCACATCTAGATCTTGTATCTTAGACTCAACATCTCTCTCCAGGATGGCTTGGTTCTTCACGAGATCAGCCAAGCTCTTCTCAATCCTCTGTGTGGCACTAACCAGGTAGGCCATCTGATCATTCTTCGTATTGAGCTGTGGAGCACTAGTGGATCTGGCTGCCTCTGCCTCTGCCTCAATCTCTGCCTGAGCTGTATTTTAGGTGGGATGGGAAGGATCCATCATCACCACATTTTCTTCAAACTATGTCTGAAGTGGCAGGTGTGGGCGATCAAGCAAATAAACCTTACTCCCCACCTTGGAGTTGATCAACATCTGGATGTATGGTGCATTGATACGTCTCCAGTGTATCGATAATTTATGAAGTATTCATGCCATATTCACCTATGTTTACAATACTTTTATATGGTTTTGATGCACTTTATACGATTTGTTTAGAACTAACCCGGATTGACGCTGTTTTTAGCAGAACTACCGTGGTGTTGCTTTTGTGCAGAAAATGACAGTTCTCAGAATCGCCCAAAACTTTTTGACGATTTTTTTGGAACAAAAGAGTCACTAGACACTTCGTGGGAGGGCTAGAAGAGCCACGAGGTTGGCACAACCCACCAGGGCACGCCAGGGGGCCTAGACGCGCCCTGGTGTCTTGTGCCCTCCTCGTGGCCCGCCTATGCGTGAAACCGACGCCCAAAAATCCTATAAATATAGAAACCATCAGCAATAACCCTAGACTCTGCTCCGCTGCCACAACTCTTTGTATCTACGAAAAACCAATCTGGAGGCGTTCCAATACGCTGCCGGAGAGGGTAGATCATCTCCGGTGGCCATCTTCATCATCCCGGCGGAGGCCATGACGAGGAGGGAGTAGTCCACCCTCGGGGCTGAGGGTATGTACCAGTAGCTATGTGTTCAATCTCTCTCTCTCTCGTGTTCTTGAGATGTCATGATCTTGATGTATCACGGGCTTTGTTAATATAGTCGGATCATATGATGTTATCCCTTGCTATCATGTTGTGATGAATTGAATCTTTCCCTTTGAGATATCGTTATGTTGGATTGAATATTGGATTTGAGAACACTTGATATACGTCTTGCATATGGATACCCGTGGTGACAATGGGGTGTTCTATTGATTCACTTGATATATGTTTTGGTACTCAACTTGCGGATTCCCGCGGTGACATTGGGGTAATCTATGCATAGGGGTTGATACATGTTCTTGTCCTACTTTCTCCGATAGAAATCTTGGGGCACTCTTTGAGGTTCTTTGTGTTGGATTGAGTATTATGAATCTGAAATTGTTTGATGTGTATCGTATAATTAACTCATGGATACTTGTGGTGACATTGGAGTATCTAGGTGACATTAGAGTTGGTTGATGCGTATCATATGGTGTTATTTTAGTACGAACTCTAGATAGATTGATCGGAAAGGATAACTTGGTGTTATTTTAGTACGAACTCTAGATAGATCGATCGGAAAGGATAACTTTAAGGTGGTTTCGTACCCTACAAACAATTTCTTCTTATGTTCTCCGCTAGATAAGAACATTGGAGTGATTCTTCGTTGCACATTGAGGGATGGTTATGTGATCCAATTATATTAGCATTGTTGAGAGATTGCACTAGCGAAAGTACAAACCCTAGATCTTGTTTTCAAGCATTACAATACCGTTTGTGCTCACTTTTGTTACTTGCTACCTTGCTGTTTTTATATTTTCATATTACGAAAACCTATATCTACCATCCATATTGCACTACAAATCTTCACAGACTGTCCTAATATTTCAGAAATTTTAGAAATTTCAGAAATTTTAGAAATTTGAGAAATTCTTCAGGCTGTCCTAATATTTCAGAAATTTTAGAGACATGTAAGTATGGTTACACTACAGATCTTCACAGACTGTTCTGTTTTTGACAGATTCTGTTTTGCATGCATAGTTTGCTTGTTTTAGTGTTTCCATAGCTTATATTTAGTGGTATAAATTACGGGAATGATAGAATACAGTAGGTATCTTGTGGGAACAATTATGAATCTTGTCTTGACAGTAACTAAGTGAATGATTTATCTTTATTACACTAACCCTTCTCACGAAGTTCCGTTAAGTTTTGTGTGATTGAAGTTTTCAAGTTTTGGGTGAGACAACGATATGAGGAGAATAACGAGTGAAAAGAACCTAAGATTGGGGATGCCCAAGGAACCCCCAAGGTAATATTCAAGGAAGACTCAAGTGTCTAAGCTTGGGGATGCCCCGGATGGCAGCCCCTCTTTCGTCTTCAACATTATCGGTATATCTTACTTAGAGCTATATTTTTATTCGTCACATAATATGTGCTTTGCTTGGATCGTCATTATATTTTGTTATTTTCTGTTAGGTGTTATTTATAATCTTGTTTTTCAATAAAAAGTTCCAAGAATTGTCTTAGGATGCTTGCATTGCATGTTTTGATGTGTGCTGTGTAAAAACTGAAATTTTTTCTGTAGTGTTTGAATTTTAATATTTTACTGGAATGTGGAAAGTTTCTGAAATTTTTACACAGTGTTTTAATATAAATTCTTTAGCATGTCACAAATTTTCATAATTTTTTGAGTTACATAAGTACACTGGTTTAATAGATTGCTACAGACTGTTCTGTTTGGACAGATTGCTGTCATAATTTTGTTATCTACTTATCCTATAGTTTCCATAGCCTATATTGGTAGATATAAATTGTGGAAATGATAGTATACAGTATATAATGTTTGGAAATTATTATGCAACTTGTCTTGGCAGTACATGCAGTGTTTATTTGTTCTTATGTGTACTAACCTATCTCACGAGTTCTTTTTGAGTTTTGTGTGGATGAAGTTTTTGAGACTTAGGTGAAACCTGGATATGAGAGGATTGAATGAGATACAAAAGCTCAAGCTTGGGGATGCCCAAGGCACCCCAAGTGAATATTTCAAGAAGTCTCAAGCATCTAAGCTTGGGGATGCTACTCATCCCACCTCTCTTCATCAAACAAATATCGGTTAGCCTATGTTGAGCGTAAATTTTTATTTTTCCACATGATATGTGATATTCTTGGAATGAATTTTTATTTCGTTTGCTGTTTGAATAAAATACTCAGATCTGAAAATATTTATTGGGAGAGAGAGTCCTCACATAGCTACTTAATTGTTTGACTACTCATTGATCTTCACTTATATCTTTTGGAGTAGCTTGTCATTTACTCTTGTGCTTCACTTATATCCTATGAGTAAATTGTTGAAGGAATTGAACATCGTTGAAATTATATGTTCATATCATGCCTAGTAGTAGCTTCACATTGGGTTTAGAAAGTAAAATCTATTGAAGCTTTACAATCACAATATTGGTCATACAAGCAATTCGGGAATGATTAGTATAAGGAAGAGAACTTTCACATACAAATATATTATCTTGGACATCTTCTATGATTGTGAATACCCATTAATTATTTTCAAACTTGAGCAAATTAGTTGAAGTTGGATAAGGAAGACAACGCAATGAGTTATGGTTGTGTATATTTGCATAGAAGTTATATTGTTATGGATCCTCCAACATGTGGTGCTTATTTAGAACCTTTTGCTAGCCAACACTTCGTACTAAGTAGAGATACTACTTGTGCATCCAAATCCTTGAGCCAAGTTTCTTCCATAAGAGTCCACCATACCTACCTATATATGGTATTTCACTGCCATTCAAAGTAAATTTGCATGTGCCACCTCTAAACATTCAAATAAACATCTATTTTGTGTGCCTGGACCGCTCATGGAGCGACGGGGGGCGGTCAATATCTTCCATGTTAAGCGGGTTATTCTCATGATGAGTGTTTATTCACTCGTCCTTGTATGAGAGGGGCGGTAATAGGGATTCCCAGTCCCGAAATAAAAAAGAATGCAAATAATTAAACAGAACTCCCCCAGGAATGTTGTTGGTACGGACGGTACCCGTGGATTAGGCTAGCCGTGGAGTGTGTTTGTTGGTGGAGGGGGAGTAAACCTTTACTTTTACCGCTTGGGAACCGCCGCTAATGTGTTTAACATGGAAGATATTGATAACTCTTGGTCGTAACATTGACAGGAAGGGTGCACCTCCCAAAATTATATTTATCTCTGATTTAAGCTTTGAGCTCTGGCACCTCTGCAAATCCTTGCTTCCCTCTGTGAAGGGCCTATCTTTTTCCTTTCAGTATTTACTTTTATGCAAGAGTCAATAGTATGCATTCTCATTTCAACCTCGATTATTCTCTAGTTGGCAAGCATCATGTGGTGGGGAAAGATCTAGGCACATATGGCCAGTCAAATATATTTGATCATGACTTATTATTGTTGACAATTATCTCTATGATAAATGAGTTGGGAGGCGAAACATTAAGCCCCTATCTTTCTCTGTGTTCGATGGATGCCATTTGTTCTAAAAATATGCTTTGAGTACTAGCAATCATAGAAGACTATATGATGATTGAGTATGTGAAGCTCTTACTTAGACTTTGTTGAGAATAAGTTGAATTGCAATTGTTTGGTGACTAAGAACATAGGTTGTTAAGTTTCAAGAGAATTCATTGTTTGAACCATAACTGTGAATTTGTTGCTACTTTATCATGATGAGTTTATGAGAAAAGGTTGCTGGTTATGATGCTAGAAAATTGACTGAAATTATCAATGATCAAACTTATATATTATGCTAGCATTCACACTTCATAAATTAGTTCTTTTATCATTTACCTACTTGAGGACGAGCAGGAATTAAGCTTGGGGATGCTGACACGTCTCCAACATATCGATAATTTAAGAACTATTCATGCCATATTCACCTATGTTTACAATACTTTTATATGGTTTTGATGTACTTTATATGATTTATTTAGAACTAACCCGGACTGACGTTGTTTTCGGCAGAACTACCGTGGTGTTGTTTTTGTGCAGAAAATGAAAGTTCTCGGAATCGCCCGAAACTTTTTGATGATTTGTTTTGGAACAAAATGGGCACTAGACGCTTCGTGGGAGGGCCAGAAGAGCCACGAGGTGGGCACAACCCACCAGGGCGTGCCAGAGGGCCCAGGCACGCCCTGGTGTCTTGTGCCCTCCTCGTGGCCCGCCTTCGCGTGAAACTGATGCCCAAAAATCCTATAAATATAGAAACCATCAGAAATAACCCTAGACTCTGCTCCGCCGCCGCAACTCTCTGTATCGACGAAAAACCAATCTGGAGGCATTCCAGTACCCTGCCGGAGAGGGTAGATCATCTCCGGTGGCCATCTTCATCATCCCGGCGAAGGCCATGACGAGGAGGGAGTAGTCCACCCTCGGGGCTAAGGGTATGTACCAGTAGCTATGTGTTCAATCTCTCTCTCTCTCTTGTGTTCTTGAGATGTCATGATCTTGATGTATCACGGGCTTTGTTAATATAGTCGGATCATATGATGTTATTCCCTTGCTATCATGTTGTGATGAATTGAATCTTTCCCTTTGAGATATCGTTATGTTGGATTGAATATTGGATTTGAGAACACTTGATATATGTCTTGCATATGGATACCCGTGGTGACAATGGGGTGTTCTATTGATTCACTTGATATATGTTTTTGTGCTCAACTTGCGGATTCCTGCGGTGACATTGGGGTAATCTATGCATAGGGGTTGATACACGTTCTTGTCCTACTTTCTCCGATAGAAATCTTGGGGCACTCTTTGAGGTTCTTTGTGTTCGATTGAGTATTATGAATCTGAAATTGTTTGATGTGTATCGTATAATTAACTCATGGATACTTGTGGTGACATTGGAGTATCTAGGCGACATTAGAGTTGGTTGATGCGTATCATAAGGTGTTATTTTAGTACGAACTCTAAATAGATTGATCAGAATGGATAACTTGGTGTTATTTTAGTACGAACTCTAGATAGATCGATCGGAAAGGATAACTTTAAGGTGGTTTCGTACCCTACAAACAATTTCTTATGTTCTCCGCTAGATAAGAACTTTGGAGTGATTCTTCATTGCACATTGAGGGATGGTTATGTGATCCAATTATATTAGCATTTTTGAGAGATTGCACTAGCAAAAGTATGGACCCTAGGCCTTGTTTTCAAGCATTGCAATACCATTTGTGCTCACTTTTGTTACTTGCTACCTTGCTGTTTTTATATTTTCATATTACAAAAACCTATATCTACCATCCATATTGCACTTGTATCACCATCTCTTTGCCGAACTAGTGCACCTATACAATTTTCCATTGTATTGGGTGTGTTGGGGACACAAGAGATTTCTTGTATTTGATTGCAGGGTTGTTTGAGAGAGACCATCTTCATCCTACACCTCCCACGGATTGATAAACCTTAGGTCATCCACTTGAGGGAAAATTGCTACTGTCCTACAAAACTCTACGCTTGGAGGCCCAACAAAGTCTACAAAAATAAAGTTGTGTAGTAGACAACATGCATATCCACACGACCTCTTCTGGTCAGCGGCAGTCCTCTTGATGGTCTCGACAATGAGATCCATCACCCTGATCCTGGTGTTCTGGTCGACATGATGCAACATGTTAATGGAATAGCCTCTGATCATCTTCTCATCTCTAGATTTAGGCATCAGTGTATACCTCATAATAGTGTTGGAGGTAGGAAGGCCAGCTAGCAGGAAATACATTGATCCAAGCTTGTGTGACTTGTGGTCCTCCTTGGGAATGGAAGTGTACATGTTGACCATGGAGTTGTGGCCTTTCTTGGACTCAGCATAAACGTCCACATCTCCATTCTCCACCTTGGGGGCACCTATGAGTGTTGCCCACTCATCAACTGTAGACTGGTAGCATACTCCCTCAAACATCCACACAATTATGCCATCTGGATAGAAATGTGCGGTGGAGTAAAATTGCATAATCAGCTCAACAATCCAAGCTGTCATCTCCTTTCCAACAAACTTGTCAATGCCCATCATCCTGAAGCTCTCATGAACATGGGGGAAGTAGTCAACATTGTCGTCAATGTACTTGCAATCCACATACATCATATTTCTAATTGTCGGGCTCTTGTCAAGAAGCACAGTTTCATAGAAGTCTTGTTACTCCTTTGTGTGGAATCTGTAGTCCATGACAGCTTTCTTCCTGGTGGCATAGGGATCCACCACTCTCCATTCCTCGGTCCTTGATCCTTCCTCTCCTTCATGTTCTCAGCTATTGGGTGTTTGTCATCATGCTCTGGCAATCTGGGTCTAAGCTTTTTCAGCACTATGGCATCATCATCGTCATCATCCTCTCTCTCAGGCACTGGGGCCTTGTTATTCTCGGCAGCATATACATCTCTGGTAGTCCTCTTAGGCTTACAAGGGGCCTTGGAGGTGTTAGCAGCCTTCTTTGACATAGCATCAACCATAAGTTTTTGTTGCTTGGCTGGGGGTGGTTGTGGTGCCTGCTCCTCCTCCTCAACATCAGTTGGGTCCTCATACATGGATGTAGGCCTACCTACCACATGATCAATCCTCTCTCTCTTCTTCCCTGGCTTCTTAGACAATACCTTGGACCTCTTAGATCCTCCAGGGTTCTCCAAAGTGAGCGGGAGACCCCTCTTGGCAGCAACCGACTCAGGCACTTTCCTTGTAACACCTCTCTCCTGTTGGGTACCTGCATATTCCTTCCTCACAGTGCTCCTCTTGGAACTGACCTCTTCCACCTCAAATCCTCCTCCTCATCATCTGGGTTCTTCCTCTTCCTAGTACTTATGGCAGCCTTAGGCAGACTAGGAGAACTCCTTTCTCCCTCATGATAGCTCTCCTCTGGGCTAGTACCACTGCTCATGTCGTTGGGTTCTCTAACCTGTTCTGGCTATCATCTGAAGCAGACATCTTGAGCATAGACCATGTGAATTAGATATAGAAGAGTGGAGTGGATGAGCATCACAAAAATCAGTTGTTTTCGCAAAAATTTGAACTCAAATTTAGTTTTAGGGTTTCACTGTGTGCAAGTCGGAACCAACGAGTTTGGAATTTTGGAAGCTCCGAGGCAACAACAGAGACTTGGCAATGCCACTTCGGTTTCACCGAGGCATGCTTCGATCTCTTCGAAGTTGCTCATGTAACTCCTAGATCCAGTTTCGGTGACACCGATAGGATCCTCTCGGTTTCACCGAGAAGCCCTTTGAGCTGTGTCCGAGACCACAACAGTCACGCCAAATTTTTTCGGTCGAAGGGTCCAAGATTGCTCACTGTGGAAACCTAACCCTAAAAATTTCCCTTCAAATTGATCTAATAGATTTTTCTCGAGGATAGGAAGTTTCATACTGTGGCAAGAAGAAGACAGTCCAAATTGCGTATGAATCGGATAAAGGAACGCAATGGAGATCGGAGCTTTACCCGAACTTGGCGGCGCTCCTCTACAGCGGCAACGACGACGAAGATTGCTGTTGACGGCGACGGAATTTGGTGGTGAGGGCTCGCTAGAGACAAGGGCGACGTCCGAAGACCTAGGACGATGATAGCAATGGGGTGTGTGAGTGGAGAGGGTTTGAGAAATTTCAAAGTCTCACCGACGCGGTATATATACCCATGTGTTGTCGGTGACACCGAGAAGAATGTTTTGGTGGCACCGAAGTTCATAGCTGCTTAGAGCAAAGGAACTTGGTGACGCTGAGAATTTCAAGTCGGTGGTACTGAGGTAGGAAAATTAGATCAATCTAAGTGCCTTCGGTGGAACCGAGTTTGTAGGAATTTGTCACACCGAAAAATACTTAGAAGGTTTTGGAAGTCAACCATTGTTGAATCGGTGGCTCCGAGTGCTCCTCATCCGGAGGGTCTGAAAATTAGCTTGTTCAAATTTTGTGATGAATTATGAATGTAATTTGAGACAAGATAGAATACATAGCTATAGGGGGTTCCTAGGCATTCTTGTACATCCAATTGGCCATAAAAATAAAACCCAAATAAACTACAATTGGATGTCCTTGAATGAGAAAAATATGCATACCAACACGCTCACGCAATAAAATGGCATATGAAATATGTCAAGCATGCAAACCACTCTAGTATCTAACAAGCAATTTGTCGATGACAAAGTCATATATATATGACTATATTGACTTAGGAGACAAGTGAGATCACTTGATCATAGGTCATACTCATCGTTTAAGCACAAGTGGGGTTACCACTTTTACATAATGCATTAATGTGTTCACACCATTAGACATGCTTTAGCTCAAGTCTTGGAGCAAAGCTCCCCCTAGATGTTATATCCCCCCTAAGAGGGATGAACTAACCTTGGGTTTTGTCGTAGAAGACTTCATGTAGATGTTGTAGTAGTGGATTCTCAATGCTGATGAAGATCATCTTGAGTTGGGAGCAATCCTTGTTGTTTTGATACTCTCCACACTTACATGGGTTAGTCCCACACAAGGAAAAATAACAAGGATATCTATGGACATGGAGTGAAATGCTCATGTGATGATGTCCATTGGTGCACTGAATACATTATCCGTTGCTTACCAACAAGAGGGTGTGTGAC
This sequence comes from Elymus sibiricus, assembly GCA_039707655.1. NCBI lineage: Eukaryota > Viridiplantae > Streptophyta > Magnoliopsida > Poales > Poaceae > Elymus > Elymus sibiricus. Next base: position 211,814,346 of record CM077675.1, on the reverse strand, counting down.
TCCTTGAACTAGTGCATAAGGTTGGAGTTGATTGCACAAGTTCTTGCCAAGAAATGAATATGAGTGAAGTTTGTTGGTGGAGTCACCCCTCAAGAACTCTCTAGTTCTTCTTCTTTGGGACCCACATCAACTTGATGGGAATCCTCGTAGTTGAAGTAGCACTTGGTGAAGTAGAGCTTGATGAAGCCTTGGGAGCCCACTTGACCATAGCTAGAGGTGGTTCTTCAAATGAGTCAATCTCCTCTTGAAGCTTGTCCTTGCCCTTTTGCATGTGGTCTTGTGGTGGAAGATCATCTCGAGCTTGTGTTCCTTGAAGATAGTAGGATAATACTTCTCATGTTGAGGAACGAAATTCGTCTTGGGGTATTGATATTCCTCCCATTCAACTCCATTGGCATTGAACTTTTGTTCAAAACCAACACCTTGATTCTTTCGATGCCATCCTTGCTTGCGTACAATCTCTTCGAATTGCTTACTCCCAGCAAGACTTTTGTAGAAACATTTCTCTATAATTCCTTCCAATAAATTGTTTTCTTGCTCAAGTGTAACTTGGCTAAGAGAATCATTAGTGTGATCAATAGAAGTACTAGGAACAACATCATTGGATTTAGCATTTTTGTTGTTGTTGCTAGATGAAGAATCTTTCTTACTCTTGTTACTAGTTTATTTAGATTTAACTTGAGGCATAAAAGTAGACAAGAGAAGTCATTTGGCAAGGTAAGAAGAACTCTTCTTTCGAAGATCGTCATTGGTAGATTTAAGAAAATCATTCTCTTGCTCTAAGTTTAGTTTCTCGAAGCGTAGCTCCTCATGAGTTCTTAGATGCTCTCTATGATCTTATTGAGTAGAGAGCTAACTTAAGAGTGTTTATTTCTTTAGTTAAGTGCTCAATCTCCTTCTTAGCATCAACAAATGATTCATCTTGGCTATCATGATTACTAGCAAGTTCATTTGAGCTAACATTACTAGTTTTATCAATGAGCAAGTCATCATCACCTAATAAGTCATCCTCATCACTATTAAAGTCAATGAATTTGGGGTGTGATACCTTGGGGCCTTTAGCCATGAAGCATTTTCCAATTCCTTAATTTGGTGAATCAAATAGATCATAGGAGTTGGAGGATACAAGAGATAGACCGGCAACACCTTCATCTTGACTATAGTCGAAGTCGGAGTGATAACTTCTGTCGAATTGGCTGTGAGAGTCAGAGCCGGAAACCCATTCACCAACATGAGCTTGATGTCTTGTTCTTGTGTAACTCTTGGTGTACTTGTACTTTCTCTCTGAATCCTTGCTTATCCGGGAGGGTCTTCGTTCATATCAATCTTCTCTGTGCCTTCTCTCTCTCTGATGTGACTCATCTCTTCTACTCCTTCTTCTAAGTGATTCATCTCTCCTCTTGTAAGGTGTCGTGCACTAATTTGAGAAGTGTCCGGGTCTTCCACACTTTTAGCAATTACGATCACGACTAGAAGAACGTTTCTCATTGTATCTTGAGTTGGAGCTTCTTTCTTTGCCTCTATTCTTGTAGAATTTGTTGAAATTCTTCACCATGAGATTTATCTCTTCATTTGATACTAGCTTGTCACTTGAAGTTGTGGGAGCATCACTTGAAGCTTTGTAAGCACCGCTTGACTTTTTGTGGAGCTCCTCTTTGTCCTTGAGTGACTTTTCATGGGCAACTATCCTTCCAATGACTTTCGTGGGCTTGAGATCTTTGTAGTTGGGCATCATTTGGATCAATGTGCACACAATATCGTACTTTCCATCCAAGGCTCTAAGAATCTTATTGATGATGAATCTATCAGTCATGTCTTCACTTCCTAAGCCAACAATCTCATTTGTGATAAGAGCAAGCCTAGTGTACATTTCCGCAACCCCTTCACCATCCTTCATCTTGAACTTGGGAAGTTGACTTTGAATCACATCCAACTTAGATTCCTTGACGGAGTCGGTTCCTTCGTGCATATCAACCAAAGTATCCCAAATTTCCTTGGCAATTTCAAGGCGACTTATGTTGTTGAACTCCTTGGAACACAAACCGTTGAATAGAATGTCGCATGCTTGAGCGTTGTATTGCAACATCTTCAATTCATCCGCGGTTGCTTCATGATCCGGTTCTTTTGCATCTTCGAAGAATTCACCTTCCAAGACAACATGAACAACAACCCAAATGGCGGGGTTATGACCAAGAATATGTATTTTCATCTTACACTTCCAATTTGTAAAGTTTGTACATCAAAATATGGATCTGTACGGTGGTAATTTCTCTCACTAGACTCCATACTCTCCTAGGTTGTGAAACCAATGCAATGGAGACCAAAGCTCTGATACCACTTGTAGGATCCAAAGTATGTCTAGAGGGGGGTGATTAGACTACTTGACCAAATTAAAACTTAACCTTTTCACAATTTTATCGGTTGGCAAGTTTTAGCAATTTTACCAAGTCTAGCACACCCTACACATGCAAGTCTATGAGTAGTGCAGCGGAAAGCAATGTCATTGCAAGTGTAAGTAAAGGGAGGGATAAGAAGATCAAACGCAATAAAGACACGAAGATTTTTGGCGTGGTTCCAATATGCTATCGTACGTCCACGTTGATGAAGACTTCAACCCATGGAGGGTAAAGGCGCGAGTCCACGTAGGGCTCCACCCACGAAGGGTCCACGAAGAAGCAACATTGTCTATTCCACCATGGCTTATGTCCAAGAAGGACTAGCCTCACTCATGGTAGATCTTCACAAAGTATGCGATCTCCTTGCCCTTACAAACATCTTGGTTCAACTCCACATGATTAGGAGGCTCCCAAGCTACACCTAACAAATCTAGGAGACACCACTCTCCAAAAGGTAATAGATGTTGTATAGATGATGAACTCCTTGCTCTTGTGCTTCAAAAGATAGTCTCCTCAACACTCAATCACTCTCTCATAGATTTTGACTTGGTAGAAGAGGATGATTGGGTGGAAAGCAACTTGGGGATGCTAGAAATCAAGGATCTATTTGTTGGAGTCGAATCTCTTAATATCAACACATGAGTAGGTGGTTCTCTCTCAGAAAATGAACGGTGGAAGTATAGTTTCATTCTGATGGCTATCTCAATGAGTGCGAGGTGGTGGAGGGGTATTTATAGCCCTCTCCAAAAATCCAATCATTACAACATTATTGCCCAACTCGGTGAAACCGAAGAGAAAACTCGGTTCTACCGACTAGTGCAAAATGCCCTAACTATTGGCTCTTCGGTGAAACCGAATGAAACATCTTGGTGAGACCGATTCAGTTTAACCTAGGCAGATCCAGTACTTCAGACACCGAAACATAAAACTCGGAAGTTCTGAAATTAAATATTTCGATCACAAAAGGTTGATCACTGTGTTTCGGTTGAACCGAATGCTATCTCGGTTCTACCGAGGTGCTAGGGTTTGGCTTAGGATTTGTCTCGGTGAGACCGTATGTGAAGTCTTGGTGGCACCAAAAATGGACTTTAGGGTTTAAGACAGATGGTTTATGTCGGCGCTCTGGGAACGGGGGTACCCAGACCTGCCTGCCTGCGGGCCAGGGCGCGGCCCACTTCGACAGCCTGGCACGGCCCGATGCGGCATGACTCAAGACAAGGCCCTCGCAAGAGCCCCACCCTCGCGAGGGGGACGCCGCCAAGACCCCCAGAGGGAGGAGGCCTCTCCAAGCCCCCTCCCGAGGGGCGGAGATCTCTATGCAGCGCTCGGCCTCGGGAGGCTGAGGTGACGCCAGCCGGGCCAGGCGGGCGCCAGCGGGCACAGAAGAAGTAGTTTCCTCTTCGGTGCAAAGGAGGCAAGGACGTACGTAGGTTCCCAAGGCATCCCCCCAAAGGTTTCCGTTCCGGCGCAATGAGACCAAGACCACGAGCCCCGCAGGACGGACCTCATCGCCGAGCCCACCCCTGCATCACTACCAGTTACTTTGTAGGCGAAGACCACCTTTCGTCAGGATAAGGTGTACTCCTTGTCCCCTTCGAATTTGGCTATTGTGGGATCCCTTCCCACCAGTGCGATAAGGGAAGAGGACCCGGGCCATTATAAATAGGGACGAGGCTGCGCCGTAGTGGGGGGCAGATCTGAAACCACCCGAGTGCCCTCGCAAGGTTGCTCACCACTGTACCAGTTCATCCACAAACCTCCTCGTGAGGCAATCCACCCAAAGCAGGAGTAGGGTTTTACGCTTCATAGCGGCCCGAACCTGGGTAAATCCGCGTGTTAGTCTTCTTCCCCGTGATTGAGTGAGTTTGATTCGGCTGGGCGGTGGAGCCGTGAGCTTGAAGCCGAAGCTGCTGGGATCTTCGCACACGCCCCTGAGTTTGGACCTCTTTGGGTTTTGCGGAGCCCGAAATCTGACATTTGGCGTGTGATAACCCACAAGTATAGGGGATCGCAACAGTTTTCGAGGGTAGAGTATTCAACCCGAATTTATTGATTCGACACAAGGGGAGCCAAAGAATATTCTTGAGTATTAGCAGCTGAGTTGTCAATTCAACCACACCTGAAAGACTTAATATCTGCAGTAAAGTATTCAGTAGCAAAGTAATATGGAAGTAACGGTAACGATGGCAAAGTGACAGTAGCAGTGTTGTAATGATTGTAACAGTAGCAACGGAAAAGTAACTTAGCAAAGATCAATATGTAAAAAGCTCGTAGGCAATGGATCAGTGATGGATAATTATGTCGGATGGCATTCATCATGCAACGGTTATAACATAGGGTGACACAGAACTAGCTCCAATTCATCAATGTAATGTAGGCATGTATTCCATATATAGTCATACGTGCTTATGGAAAAGAACTTGCATGACATCTTTTGTCCTACCCTCCCGTGGCAGCGGGGTCCTAATGGAAACTAAGGGATATTAAGGCCTCCTTTTAATAGAGAACCGGACCAAAGCATTAGCACTTAGTGAATACATGAACTCCTCAAACTACGGTAATCACCGGAAAGAATCCCAGTTATTGTCACCCTGGGGGATGCGGATCATAACTCGTAATAGGTGTCTACAACTTGCAAGATAGGATCAAGAACACATATATATTCATGAAAACATAATAGGTTCAGATCTGAAATCATGGCACTCGGGCCCTAGTGACAAGCATTAAGCATAGCAAAGTCATAGCAACATCAATCTCAGAACATAGTGGATACTAGGGATCAAACCCTAACAAAACTAACTCGATTACATGGTAAATCTCATCCAACCCATCACCGTCCAGGAAGCCTACGATGGAATTACTCACGAACGGCGGAGAGCATCATGAAATTGGTGATGAAGGATGGTTGGTGATGACGACGGCGTCGAATTCCCCTCTCCGGAGCCCAAATCAGACTCCAGATCTGCCCTCCTGAGGAAGAACAGGAGGTGGCGGCGGCTCCGTATCGTAAAACGCGATGAACTCTTCTCTCTGATTTTTTTCTCCATAGATGTGAATATATAGAAGTGGAATCGAGGTCGGAGGAGCCACAGGGGGCCCACAAGCCACCATGGCGGCCTAGGAGGGGGGCGCCCTCCTGGCTTGTGGCCAACAGGTGGACCCCCCTGGCTTGATTCTTTCGCCAATATTTTGTATTAATTCCAAAAATATTCTCCGTAAATTTTCAGGACAATCCGAGAACTTTTATTTCTGCACAAAAATAACACCAAGGCAATTCTGCTGAAAATAGCGTCAGTCCGGGTTAGTTCCATTCAAATCATGCAAATTAGAGTCCAAAACAAGGGCAAAAGAGTTTGGAAAAGTAGATATGACGGAGACGTATCAACTCCCCCAAGCTTAACCCATTGCTTGTCCTCAAGCAATTCAGTTGACAAACTGAAAGTGATAAAGAAAAACTTTTACAAACTCTGTTTGATCTTGCTGTTGTAAATATGTCTAACTGATGTTCAGATTTTCAGCAAAAATTATAGACTAACCACGTTCACAATAACATTTAGGTCTCACATTTACTCATATCAATGGTATAACCAACTAGCGAGCAATAATAATAAGTCTCGGATGACAACAATTTTATCAAAACAATCATGATACAATATGACATAATGGTATCTCGCTAGCCCTTTCTGAGACCGCAAAACATAAATGCAGAGCACCCCTAAAGAACAAGGACTGACTAGACATTGTAATTCATGGTAAAAGAGATCCAGTCACAATCATACTCAATATCAATTAACAACAAGGCATACAAATGACGGTGATGCTCTCTAACTAGTGCCTTTTAATAAGAGGATGATGACTCAACAGTAAAGTAAAATAGATAGGCCCTTCGCCGAGGGAAGCATTGATTTGCAGAGGTGCCAGAGCTCGAGCTTTTAAAACAGAGATGAATAATAATTTTGAGCGGTATGCTTTCATTGTCAACATAACAACCAAGAGATCTCGGTATCTTCCATGCTAGATACATTATAGGCGGTTCCCAAACAGAATAGTAAAGTTTTTACTCCCCCTCCACCAATCGATCACACTCCACGGCGGGCCGAATCCACGGGTACCGTCCATACTAACACAATCCTGCGGGAGTTTTATTTTATTATATTTTGATTTGATTTTGAGCATGGAACTGGGCATTCCGAATACCAGCCATTTTCTCGTGAATGATAGTGAATCAACACATATCGTGAGAATAACCCACCTAGCATGGAAGATACTGACAGCCCCCAGTCACTACATGAGTGATTTGGGCATACAAAACGGAATATTATTTGAAGGTTTAGAGTATGGCACGTGCAAATTTACTTGGAACGGCAGGTAAATACCGCATATAGGTAGGTATGGTGGACTCATATGGAACAACTTTGGGTTTATGGAAATGGATGCACAAACAGTATTCCCGCTTAGTACAAGTGAAGGCTAGCAAGCGACTGGGAAGTGACCAACTAGAGAGCGATAACAGTCATAAACATGCTTTGAGATTAACCAATATTGAATGCAATCATGAGTAGGATATAAATCACCATGAACATAAATATCGTGGAGGCTATGTTGATTTTGTTTCAACTACATGCGTGAACATGTGCCAAGTCAAGCCACTTGAATCATTTAGAGGAGGATACCATCCTATCATACTACATCACAACCATTTTAAAATGCATGTTGGCACTCAAGACAAACCATTATACACTCTTAGCTAATTAAGCATGGCATGAGTAACTATAATCTCTAATTGTCATTGCAAACATGTTTCATCTATAATGAGCTGAATTAAGAATGATGAGCTAATCATATTTACAAAAACAAGATAGGTCGAGTTCATACCAGCTTTTCTCCATCTCAGTCATTTCATCATATATCGTCATTATTGCCTTTCACTTGCACGACCGAACGGTGTGAATAATAATAAGAGTGCACGTGCATTGGTCTAAGCTGGAATCTGCAAGCAATAACTCAAAGGAGAAGGCAAGGTAATATGGGCTCTCTGTAAAATAAACAATAATGCATATGAGAGCCACTCAACATTCTCATCGAGGCCTTCTCCTTACGACCCAAAGAAGAAAAGAAAACTATTTACACGGGAAAGCTCCCAACAAGCAAAAGAAGAACGAGAAATCTTATTGGGTTTTCTTTTAATACTACAACTAGACAAACTAAAAGGTAAAGCTAGAACTATTTTTTTTTGATTTTCTTAAAGTTAATTAAACACACAAGAAAAAGGCGAGAAAATGAAATAACCCACCATGGATGATACAATGAAAAAGTATGAACACCGACAACTGAAGTAAGTGTGTGAACATGAATGTAATGTCGGTGAGAAATACGTACTCCCCCAAGCTTAGGCTTTTGGCCTAAGTTGGTCTAGGGCCATGGCTGGAAATAACCATCTCCGGGATACTCCGGAGGATACTGAGGGTTCCACTGGTTGGTGAGCTCCTGTGGCTCCCACTGAAAAACCGGAGCCTAGTATGGATCAAGGGCTGGTGCCGGCTCAGGTGCTGGGGGTTGCGACAAACCCCAATATCTGTAGATGTCATCAGGCATAATAGTGTACCTGCCTGAATGAATATCGAACAAAGAAGAAGCAGGCGGAGTAATAATCTCACAAGTACCCTGACTAAATACTAGGTTGTAAAGCAGCCTCCTATCCTTATCTTTCCTAATAAAATCATGTGCTACCATACTATCATAGTCTAAATACCTCGTGGGTAGTAGCAATTCCTCTTCCTCGTCAAGCCTAATGGGTATCTTAAAATGTTTGGCTAAGCGAGATGCATAGATACCTCCAAATATGGGACCTTTGAATGGTTTAAGTTCAACCGTTGGGCCACTATAGCGCCCAGACTAAAAGTTCTATCAGCAAGTAAAGCGTGGCGCAAAATGGCGACGTCAGGTGCACTGAGGGTTCCACTCTCCCCTCGACCGACTAAACATCTCCCCGCAAATAATGAATAATAGCGTAGAACAGGAAAATGTAAACTAGCCGCTCTTGCCCTTGACACCCCTCTCTCTTCCCCCACAGTGATTGAGGCAATGAAGTCCTCCATGTCTCTAGGACGTGGTTCACTGATACTGCCCTCATAAGGTATTTTGCAAACTTTGCAAAAATCGTAAAGTTTCATCTCCTTAGGCACATCATATAAGTAAAACTCTACCATGGGAGGATCCTTCCTAGGATAAAAGCGAAAATTTTGCACGAAGGTATTAGTGAGTAAGAGGTACTGGTCACACTTATCATTGAGGAAGTCTGTGATGCCTGCATTCTTTGCCAAATAGTAAAAATCTTCATAAATTCTGGCCGCCCTCAAGAATGCATCACTTGGCCATTCACATGAACGAACCTCCGCGACGCGAGGAAGATTATATTTGGGCTTCTTTTCCACCTCATTTTCATCATCTTTCGAGCCTCGGCTTGAAGAACCTCTTAATAATCTCCTCAACATTTTTCTGAAAAATTTCTGAAATTTTTAGTGACTCAAAATAAAGGTAAACAAAACTCAACAAAACTTATAGCAACTACTCCCACAAGTGCCTAGAAGCCATATCATGCATCAGAACTACTTGGGACCATACAAATTTGACATGCAAGCTCAAGAACAAGGTCACCACAGCAGCAAAAATTTGCAATATATAAAGCACTAGAACAAAAACTAATTGGACCAATGGAGGAGTCACATACCGATGAGCAATCCCCTAAAACAGTTTTGCAAATGGAGCTTTGAGCAAGGAGATCAAAAATGGCAGCAAAATGAGCTAGAACACGGGTTTGAGCAATGGTGGGATTTTTTCTGGAGGAAGACGAAGTGTATGGTGGCTGGAATAAGTGAGGGGGCCCCACGTGGGACCCACAAGCCACCAGCCCAGGGGGGTGGGCGCGCCCTACAGGCTTGTGGCCCACTGGTGCTGCCCCCTGATGTGTTCTTAGTGCCAAAAATTCTAAAATATTCCAGAAAAAATCATACTAAATTTTCAGGGCATTCTGAGGACTTTTATTTTCAGGTCATTTTTCTATTGCACGGGTAAAACAGAAAACAGAAGAATAATAGCATTCTTGCTTTATTTAAACTAAATAACAGAAAGTAAAAGTTGGGTACAGAAGGTTGTGCCTCTTAAATTCATCCATCTCATGCTCATCAAAACGAATCCATCAATAAGGTTGATCAAGTCTTATTGACAAACTGTTTTCGAATGACATGAAACCGGAGAATTTTCGAATAACACTAGGTTACCTCAATGGGGATATGCATGTCCCCAACAATAAGTATATCATATTTCTTCTTGGCAGTAGGAAGAGGGAATTAAAAACCTCCAATAATAATCGTTGAAACCTTTTCAATGGAATTGATACTATGAACTTGAGGTTGTTTCTTCGGAAAGTGTACCGTATGCTCATTGCCATTAACATGAAAAGTAACATTGCCCTTGTTGCAATCAATAACAGCCCCTGCAGTATTCAAAAAGGGTCTACCAAGGATGATCGACATACTGTCGTCCTCAGGGATATCAAGAATAACGAAGTCCGTTAAGATAGTAATGTTTGCAACCACAACAGACACATCCTCACAAATACCGATGGGTAAAGCAGTTGATTTATCAGCCATTTGCAAAGAAATTTCAGTAGGTGTCAACTTATTCAAATCAAGTCTACGATATAAAGAGAAGGGCATAACACTAACACCAGCTCCAAGATCACAGAAAGCAGTTTTAACATAATTTCCTTTAATAGAGCATGGTATAGTAGGTACTCCGGGATCTCCTAGTTTCTTTGGTATTCCACCCTTAAAAGTATAATTAGCAAGCATGGTGGAAATCTCAGCTTCCGGTATCTTTCTTTTATTTGTCACAATATCTTTCATATACTTAGCATAAGGAGACATTTTCAGAATATCAGTCAAGCGCATACACAAAAAGATAGGTCTAAGCATTTCAACAAAGCGCTCAAAGTCCTCATCATCTTTTTTCTTGGATGGCTTAGGAGGAAAGGGCATGGGTTTCTGAACCCATGGTTCTCTTTCTCTTCCATGCTTCCTAGCAACAAAGTCTCTTTTATCATATCTTTTGTTCTTAGGTTGTGGGTTATCAAGATCAACAGCAGGTTCAATCTCCACATCATTATCATTACTAGGTTGAGCATCAATATGAACATCATCATCAATATTATCACTAGGCTCATGTTCATTACCAGATTGTGTCTCAGCATCAGAAATAGAAATATCATTTGAATTCTCAGGTGTATCTATAACAGGTTCACTAGTAGCATGCAAAGTCCTATCGTCATTCTTTTTCCTACTATTACTGGGACGACTAGGTGCATCAGTATTAACTCTCTGAGAATCTTGCTCAATTATCTTAGGGTGGCCCTCAGGATACAAAGGTTCCTGAGTCATTCTACCCCCTCTAGTCACAACTTTAATAGATTGATCATTGTTCTTACTATTCATCTCACTAAGCAAATCATTTTGTGCATTAAGTACTTGTTCTGGTTGAGTAGTTACCATAGAAGCATGTTTACTAATAAGCTTAAGATCATTGACAGTTCTACTCAAATAATCACCCAAGCGATCAAGCATGTAAGCATTATGTTTCAATTGTCTACTAACATAAGCATTGAAATTCTCTTGCTTAACCACAAAGTTATCAAATTCATCCAAGCATTGACTAGCAGACTTATTATAAGGTATATCACCTTCATCAAATCTACGGAGAGAATTTACCTCTACTACCTGTGTCGGGTTATCAAGACCATGTATTTCTTCAATAGGTGGTAGATTCTTAACATCTTCAGCTTTAATACCTTTTTCCTTCATAGATTTCTTTGCCTCTTGCATATCTTCAGGACTGAGAAATAGACTACCTCTTTTCTTCGGAGTTGGCTTTGGAGGTGGTTCGGGAATAGTCCAATCATTATCATTGCTCAATATATTATTCAATAGTAGTTCAGCTTGTTCAACAGTTCGTTCCCTGAAAACACAACCAGCACAACTATCTAGGTGGTCCCTAGAAGCATCGGTTAGTCCATTATAAAAGATATCAAGTATTTCGTTTTTCTTGAGAGGATGATCAGGCAAAGCATTAAGTAATTGGAGAAGCCAGCGGGCACAGAAGAAGTAGTTTCCTCTTCGGTGCAAAGGAGGCAAGGACGTACGGTGGTTCCCAAGGCATCCCCCCAAAGGTTTCCGTTCCGGCGCAACGAGACCAAGACCACGAGCCCCACAGGACGGACCTCATCGCCGAGCCCACCCCTGCATCACTACCAGCTACTTTGCAGGCAAAGACCACCTTTCGTCAGGATAAGGTGTACTCCTTGTCCCCTTTGAATTTGGATGTTGTGGGATCCCTTCCCACCAGTGCGATAAGGGAAGAGGACCCGGGCCATTATAAATAGGGACGAGGCTGCGCCGTAGAGGGGGGCAGATCCGAAACCACCCGAGTGCCCTCGCGAGGTTGCTCACCACTGTACCAGTTCATCCACAAACCTCCTCGTGAGGCAATCCACCCAAAGCAGGAGTAGAGTTTTACGCTTCGCAGCGGCCCGAACCTGGGTAAATCTGCGTGTTAGTCTTCTTCCCCGTGATTGAGTGAGTTCGATTCGGCTGGGCGGTGGAGCCGTGAGCTTGAAGCCGAAGCTGCTGGGATCTTCGCACACGCCCCCGAGTTTGGACCTCTTTGGGTTTTGCGGAGCCCGAAATCTGACATTTGGCATGTGATAACCCACAAGTATAGGGGATCGCAATAGTTTTTGAGGGTAGAGTATTCAACCCAAATTTATTGATTCAACACAAGGGGAGACAAAGAATATTCTCGAGTATTAGCAGCTGAGTTGTCAATTCAACCACACATGAAAGACTTAATATCTGCAGTAAAGTATTCAGTAGCAAAGTAATATGGAAGTAACGGTAACGATGGCAAAGTGACAGTAGCAGTGTTGTAATGATTGTAACAGTAGCAACGGAAAAGTAACTTAGAAAAGATCAATATGTAAAAAGCTCGTAGGCAATGGATCAGTGATGGATAATTATGTCGGATGGCATTCATCATGCAACGGTTATAACATAGGGTGACACAGAACTAGCTCCAATTCATCAATGTAATGTAGGCATGTATTCCATATATAGTCATACGTGCTTATGGAAAAGAACTTGCATGACATCTTTTGTCCTACCCTCCCGTGGCAGCGGAGTCCTAATGGAAACTAAGGGATATTAAGGCCTCCTTTTAATAGAGAACCGGACCAAAGCATTAGCACTTAGTGAATACATGAACTCCTCAAACTACGGTAATCACCGGAAAGAATCCTAGTTATTGTCACCCTGGGGGATGCGGATCATAACTCGTAATAGGTGTCTACAACTTGCAAGATAGGATCAAGAACACATATATATTCATGAAAACATAATAGGTTCAGATCTGAAATCATGGCACTCGGGCCCTAGTGACAAGCATTAAGCATAGCAAAGTCATAGCAACATCAATCTCAGAACATAGTGGATACCAGGGATCAAACCCTAACAAAACTAACTTGATTACATGGTAAATCTCATCCAACCCATCACCGTCCAGCAAGCCTAGGATGGAATTACTCACAAACGGCGGAGAGCATCATGAAATTGGTGATGAAGGATGGTTGGTGATGACGACGGTGTCGAATTCCCCTCTCCGGAGCCCAAATCAGACTCCAGATCTGCCCTCCCGAGGAAGAACAGGAGGTGGCGGAGGCTCCGTATCGTAAAACGCGATGAACTATTCTCTCTAATTTTTTTCTCCACGGATGTGAATATATAGAAGTGGAATCGAGGTCGGAGGAGCCACGGGGGGCCCACAAGCCACCAGGGCGCGCCCTAGGGGGGGGACGCCCTCCTGGCTTGTGGCCAACAGGTGGACCCCCCTGGCTTGATTCTTTCGTCAATATTTTTTATTAATTCCAAAAATATTCTCCGTAAATTTTCAGGACAATCCGAGAACTTTTATTTCTGCACAAAAATAACACCAAGGCAATTCTGTTGAAAACAACGTCAGTCCGGGTTAGTTCCATTCAAATCATGCAAATTAGAGTCCAAAACAAGGGCAAAAGAGTTTGGAAAAGTAGATACGACGGAGACGTATCAGCGTGCCATGTAGGGGGTGTGTCGAAGCCTCTCCCTCCGCGGCTGCAATCCGGCCTCGACTCATCAGCTCCATGGCCACCGTCGCCCCCGAGGCCGAGCAGCCCGTGGCGTGCGGGAACGCCGCGGCTTTCCTGGCCGAGCCTGCGGTCACATGCATCCTCGGTGGATCACAGGCACCCACTTTCGGCCGCCATGTCAAGCAGTTCCTCCGCCAGGCGGGCGCAGTTCAGCCATAGCTTGAGGCCCCGCAGCCTCGGGCGTGGCCGGAGGTTGACATCACCTTCGACTCTGACGACCATCCCAGGACGACGGTCGCCGCCGGCACGCTCCCCATGCTATGCACACCGACCATAAGCAACGTGGCGGTCACCAAGACCCTCATCGACAGTGGCGCCGGCCTCAACGTCCTCTCCGTGGAGACCTTCAACATGCTTCGGGTGCCCTACAACCAGCTCGCGCCCTCGAGGCCCTTCTCTGGGGTGGCCAGGGGCTCCGTCGCCTCGCTGGGGCGGGTGCGCTTCCCCGTCACCTTCGGCACCCGCTACAACTACCGCACCGAGCAGATCGACTTCGACGTCTCCCACATCCACCTCCCTTACAATGCGATCCTCGGGTACCCTGCCCTCGCCAAGTTCATGGCGGCAATGCACCCAGGCTACAACGTCATCAAGATACCGGGGAGCAACGGCATCATCTCCGTCGTCGGGGATACCAAGGACGTGGTTCAAGCACTCAAGCTCGCCTACAAGGCCGCGGCTACAGCACGCCCCGACGCTAGGAACGCCGTGCAGGCCCCGGAGGACGCCGGGGACGCCGCGCCAGTGAAGAAGAAGTAGCTGTTCTCTCAGAACCGGGCTGAGACGAAGCAGGTGCCCGTAGACGACGGGAACCCTGGCCCCACCTTCACCATCGGCACTGGTCTTCCTCTGGAGCAGGAGGAGGCGTTGGTGGCCTTTGTCCACGCGAACAAGGACGTGTTTGCATGGAAAGCGTCCGACCTGGTGGGGGTCCCGAGGGATGTTATTGAGCACCACCTCATGGTGTGCCCCAACGCACATCCGGTGAAGCAAAAGGCGAGGAGACAGGCCCAGGAGAAGCAAGCGTTCATCGCCCAAGAGGTCGGCAAGCTGAAGGAAGCCGGGGTTATTCGAGAGGTGCGATACCTAGAGTGGCTGGCCAACCCAGTGGTCGTCCCGAAGAAGTGCGGGAAGGAGCGCATGTGTGTCGACTTCACGAACCTCAACAAGCTTGCCCCCAAGACCCGTTCCTGCTGCCGCGCATCGACGGGATCATTGACTCCACCGCCAAGTGTGACCTCCTGTGCTTCCTGGACGCCTTCTCTGGGAACCATCAGATCAAGATGGCGGTGGAGGATGTTGAGAAGACGGCCTTCCTCACCACGTGCGGCGTGTTCTACTACACCTGCATGCCCTTCGGGCTGCGCAACGTAGGCGCATACTTCCAGCGGTTGATGCACCTTGCCCTGGGGCAGCAGCTCGGAAGGAACGTGGAGGCCTACGTCGACGACATCATGGTCAAGTCGCGAGAGGTGAAGACCCAGATCGAGGACCTGGAGGAGACGTTCGCCAGCCTGCGGCGGGTGAACCTGAGGCTGAACCCCGAGAAGTGTGTCTTCGGGGTCCCGTCGGGTAAACTACTCGGTTTCCTAGTGTCGCACCGGGGGATCGAGGCAAACCCAGAGTAGATCAAGGCTATAAGCAAAATGAGCCCGCCTCACACCCTCAAGGAAATGCAGAAGTTGGCGGGCGGCGTGACCTCCTTGGGGCGTTTCATCTCCAAGCTTTGCGAGCGCACCCTCCCGTTCTTCAAGCTCATGAAGAGGAAGGGCCCCTTCGAGTGGACTCCGGAGGCGGATGCGGCATTCGAAGACCTCAAGTGGTACCTCACGAGCCCACCGGTGATGGTGGCGCCCCGCCTTCGTGAGCTCCTGGTGCTATACCTGGCTGCCACCCCGCACTCCACCAGTGCTGCGCTCGTGGCGGTCAGGGAGGAATGTGCCGGCGCATGCGCAACACCCCAGGCGCCGGTAGGTCCCCAGGCATGAAGCAAGGTGACTCACAGGATGCCCCGAAGCCCTCGCCTCCTCAATATGGCACTCCTGAGGCCTCAGCCGCCTCGATGACCCATGAAACAACAGGATCTCGTGTGCCCGCTGCGGAGCTGGGCAGCGCGGATAGCTTGTCCCTCGTCGAGCACCCGGTGTACTACTGCCACCCCGTCAAGGTCGTCTCTACGTATCCCTTGGAGAAGGTGCTGCGCAACCCCAACGATGCGGGGAGGGTCGCAGAGTGGAACATCGAGCTGCAGGCCTTTGAGTTGGAGTTCTGTACAACCAGGGTCATCAAGGGGGCAGCCCTGGCAGACTTCGTGGCCGAATGGACGGACGCTCCCGACCGGGGGCTGGACGAGGGCCAGTCCCTCACATCCGGCGACGAGGCGCCTGATGGCTGGGTCATGCACTTCGACACGGCCTTCGCGCGTCGGGGCGCGGGGGCTGGAGTTGTGCTCATCTCCCCGACCGGGGACAAGCTCTACTACGCCGTACAGCTTTGCTTCCAGCATGGCAAGAAGGTCTCCAACAACATCGCGGAGTACGAGGGCTTGATCACTGGCCTCAAGGCCCCGTCGGCCTTGGGGGTTAAGTGCCTCATCATCAAGGGCGACTCCCAGCTCGTCGTCAACTTCTCCAACAAGGAGTACACGCCGAAGGACGAGCACATGGAGGCATACTTGGAAGAGGTACGTAAGATTGAAAAGCGTTTCCAGGGCTTGGAATTGCAGCACATCCCGTGCGGCCTGAACAAGGAGGCAGATGACATCGCCAAGAAGGCGTCGCATCACGAGCCTCAGGAGCCAGGCGTCTTCGAGGAAAGGCTCTTCAAGACATCCGCGGCACCTCTAGCCGCGGACTAGGCGCCGCTACATGAAGAGCTGTCCCAGCGCCGCCCTCAGGAGCCCCAACTTGTCGCCCGGCCTCAGGAGCCCGACTGCTCCTGGCGCTGGAGCCTCAGGCCGACGACTGGACACAGGAGCTCAAGGCGTACCTGCTCCACGGCACACTGCCAGGAAAGCAGGAAGACGCATAACCTGTGGTTCGTCAGGCCACAGCCTATTGTTTGCAGGACGGCGAACTATACCGTAAACGTCCGAACGGCGTCTCGCTGCGGTGCGTATCTAAAGAACAGGGGCGCGAGCTGCTGGCCGACATCCACAGAGAAGACTGCGAACACCACTCCTCGTCCCGCACCCTTGTAGGGAAGGTGTTCCGCAGTGGCTTCTACTCGCCTACAGCGCTCAACGACGCCATCGAGCTGGTCCGGTCCTGTGAGGCTTGCCAGTTCCATGCCAAGCAGATTCATCAGCCCGTGTAGGGCCTCCAGACTATCTCGCTCTCCTGGCCCTTCGCGGTCTGGGGGCTGGATATACTGGGGCCCTTTCCATGAGCGGTCGGCGGATATCGCTACCTCTACGTCGCCATCGACAAGTTCACCAAGTGGGCGGAGGTAGAGCCCGTCTGCACCATCCCCGCCGGCTCGGCCGTCAAATTCATCAAGGGCCTTGTGAGCCGCTTCGGCGTCCCCAACCGCATTATCACCGACAATGGTTCACAGTTCACAAGCAACCTTTTCAGGACATACTGTACTAACCTTGGAACACAGATATGCTACGCTTCGGTGGCACACCCATGAAGCAACGGCCAGGTCGAGCGCGCCAACGCGGAGGTCGTGCGGGGTCTCAAGGCAAGGAGCTTCAAGAAGAGGTTTGAGGCCCGCGGCAGGGGTTGGCTCGATGAGCTTCAGTCCGTGCTGTGGTCCATCCGCACCACTGCGACTAAGCCCACCGGCGAGACCCAGTTCTTCCTCGTCTACGGAGTTGAAGTCGTCCTCCCACACGAGGTCAAGCATCGGTCCCCGCGGGTCTTGGCATTCGACGAGGAGCGTCAGGATGCCTCGCGGGGGATAGACCTCGTGCTTGGGGAGGAGGCCCGTCGCCAAGCCTCGCTCCGAGCTGCGAGGTACCAGCAGGCGTTGCGGCGTTACCATTGTCGTAGCGTCCGCTCCAGGACCCTCGAAGTCGAAGACCTCGTCCTAAGGCGGGTCCTTTCCAGGGAGGGCTTGCACAAGCTCTCGCCCATGTGGGAGGGCCCGTTCAGGGTCGCCCGCGTCTCCAGGCCTGGCGTCGTGCACCTGGAGACTCAGGACGGGGTCCCCATCTAGAATGCCTGGAACATCCAGCATCTCCGCAAGTTCTACCCATGACACTCTCACGTAATAATGAGTGGGCTGTATACGCCCGAAGCCCCCCGAGGACGCGGAGGGGTTCCCACCGACGTCCAAGTGGAAGCCCCATGCTCCGCGCTGGTGGACAACACTGTCCTCCAATGACTATGCCCACGCCTAGTGGAGGCCCTATGCTCCGCGCTGTTGGAAGAGGAAGACTTGCCTAGGGGCCGGACGCGGCAGTTCTTTGCTTCTTTTTGTATTCGAATTTGCCATTTTCTGGAATGAAACCCGAAGTTTCGCAACATTATTGCAAAAAAGGGGTGGGAATCTTTCTCCTTGAAGTTTTCTCTGTCTTGAAGTTTTGTTTTCTGAATCAACACCTGTCGGCCTCACCCTCACGCGCCCCGCAAGCGGGGGCAGGGCACGGTGTGCACACCTTGCCAAGACCTTGGCATCCTGGTCCTCGCGCGGTGCCCTCGGGTAAGCCAGCATGTGCATGTTGCCTCAGAGGCATCCATCTCCTGGCGGTCGACCGTCGCTCGGGGGCTTGGGCACCTCTCGAGGCAGGAGCTGGCAAGGAAAGGTATGGGAGCCGCTCGAGCGTCAAGAGGGACTCCTGAGCAACGCGACTCAGGAGCCTCACTGGTCACGTAGCCCCTCGCCCCTTGGTCTCGTCCTGGTGATCCGGACGCCCCAACGGCGGACGAGGTATACGTGGGATTGGGCCCTGCCGACGTAGAGCACCAAGAGGGCTCCCAAACCGCCCCGTTCGCAAGAAAGAAGACCCTCCTGGCAAGATCCCCAAGCTCCCTAGGTGCCACGGCCGGACCTCACGACGCAGAGGCCCACCGCGGACGCATCGAGCTAAGTACCCTAACAACGACGGGCGGGAAGTCCCAATTGACAGTAATACAGGAATCAGGATGTGTGACGAAAATGCTAAAGTAAAGGCGCAAGCGCCATAATTCATTACATGCCCCGTGGGGCCCTCCATGATTCTTGATTGTAGGGAAAGGAAAAGAAGAAGAAGGCAAAAGGTGGCCCCCTCAAGGGCAGCCACTCCTGAGGCCCTGGCTCCAGCACAACAGTGCTCAGCCGGAGTCCTCCTATTCCTTGACGGGCCTGGGGCGGCGCGCCGGCGTGGCTGCGTCTTGGGCGGAAGTATGGGGCCGTCGCGGCCGGCTACCCCCCGAGGTCCTAGCACACCGACGTGGCAGCGCGACGTAGGTGTCATCACTCGGGCTCTCCTTGGAGGAGGTGTCACTGCCGCTGGAAGCATAACGGCCGTTGCCAAGGGTAAGCTCACCTCCAAGGGCGGCGCCGCCGCGAAGGCTGTCAGTTGCGGGACGGTGATTGCTGCCACCGCCATCACCCTCCGGGCAGCACCCTGATACATCTCCAACGTATCTATAATTTATGAAGTATTCATGCCATGTTTACAATAATTCTATATGATTTTGGTATGATTTTATTAGAACTAACCCGGACTGACGCTGTTTTCAGCAGAACTACAGTGGTGTTGTTTTTGCGCAAAAATAAAAGTTCTCGGAATGAGCTGAAAATTTACGGAGAATATTTTTGGAAAATATAAAAAATACTGGAGCGAAGAGTCACCGGAGAGGAAGGCCGAGGAAGCCACAAGCCACAGGGGCGCGCCCCCCCTAGGGCGCGCCCCCCTAGCTTGTGACTTCCTCGGGAACCTTCTGAACGTGGGACCGACGCCTAAAACTCCTATAAATACAAAAACCTCCGAAAAGAAACCTAGATCGGGAGTTCCGCCGCCGCAAGCCTCCAGAGCCACGAAAAATCAATCGGGAGCCCGTTCCGGCACCCTGCCGGAGGGGGAAACCATCACCGGAGGCCATCTTCATCATCCCGGCGATCTCCATGATGAGGAGGGAGTAGTTCACCCTCGGGGCTAAGGGTATGTACCAGTAGCTATGTGTTTGATCTCTCTCTCTCTCTCTCGTGTTCTTGAGATGGCACGATCTTGATGTACCGCGAGCTTTATTGATATAGATGAATCATATGGAGTTTTCCCCTCTCAATCTTCTTGTGATGAATTGAGTTTTCCCTTTGAAGTTTTCTTATCGGATTGAATCTTTAAGGATTTGAGAACACTTGATGTATGTCTTGCGATGGGATATCTGTGGTGACAATGGGATGTTCTATTGATCTACTTGATGTATGTTTTGGTGATCAACTTCCGGGTTCCGTGACCTTGGGAATCTATGCATAGGGGTTGGCACATGTTTTCGTCTTGACTCTCCGGTAGAAACTTTGGGGCACTCTTTGAAGTTCTTTGTGTTGGATTGAACATGATGAATCTGAAATTATGTGATTCATATCGTATAATCAAGCCCATGGGTACTTGTGGTGACATTGGAGTATCTAGGTGACATTAGGGTTTTGGTTGATGTGTATCTTAAGGTGTTATTTTAGTACGAACTCTAGGGCTGTTCGTGACACTTATAGGGATAGCTCATAAGATTGATCAGAAAAGATAACTTTGAGGTGGTTTCGTACCCTACAATAATTTCTTCGTTTGTTCTCCGCTATTTGTGACTTTGGAGTGAACTCTTTGTCGCACTTGAGGGATTTATATATGATTCAACTATGTTAGTATTGTTGAGAGAACTTGCACTAGTGAAAGTATGAACCCTAGGCCTTGTTTTCAAGCATTGCAATACCGTTTGTGCTCACTTTTATCATTAGTTACCTTGCTGTTTTTATATTTTCAGATTACAAAAACCTATATCTACCATCCATATTACACTTGTATCACCATCTCTTCGCCGAACTAGTGCACCTATACAATTTACCATTGTATTGGGTGTGTTGGGGACACAAGAGACTCTTTGTTATTTGGTTGCAGGGTTGTTTGAGAGAGACCATCTTCATCCTACGCCTCCCACGGATTGATAAACCTTAGGTCATCCACTTGAGGGAAATTTGCTACTGTCCTACAAAACTCTGCGCTTGGAGGCCCAACACGAGTCTACAAGAAGAAGGTTGCGTAGTAGACATCAAGCTCTTTTCTGGCGCCGTTGCCGGGGAGGTGAGTGCTTGAAGGTATATCCTTAGATATTGCAATTGAATCTTTTAGTTTCTTGTTTTTCACTAGTTTGGTTTTATAAAAGAAAACTACAAAAAAAATGGAATTGAGGTTGCCTCATATGCTTCATCTTTTTAATGTCTTTCGTGAAAATGATGGAAAGGAAAATTGCGCTCAAGTGTTAGAAGAAGAAGTTATTAAAATGTTTGGCACTAGATCTTTGTATGATGAGCATGATTGCAATGTTGTTAGTATGAATTTCTTGAATATTCATGATGCTAATGATATGCAAAGCTACAAGCTTGGGGATGCTATGTTTGATGAAGATGATATGTTTAGTCCCCCAAGTTTTGATGAGCAAATTTATTATGATGAAAGCATGCCTCCTATTTATGATGATTATTGTGATGACATGTATGCTATAAAGAATAATGATAACCATGAAACTTGTCATCATGATTTTAATTTTCAATTGGATTATGCTTCACATGATAGTTATTTTGTTGAGTTTGCTCCCACTACTATTGATGAGAATAAATTTGCTTATGTGGAGAGTAGTAAAATTTCTATGCTTGTAGATCATGAAAAGAATGCTTTATGTGCTGGTTCTATTGTGAAATTCCTTCATGATGCTACTGAAAATTATTATGAGAGAGGATCTTATGCTTCTACATATTGCAATAATATCAAGTTTCCTCTCTATGTGTTGAAAGTTTTGAAGTCATGCTTGTTTTGCCTTCCTATGCTAGTTGATTCCTGCTCCCATAAATTGTTTGCTCACAAAATCCCTATGCATAGGAAGTGGGTTAGACTTAAATGTGCTTGTCATGAGATTCATGATGCTCTTTTGCATGTTTCATCTATTATTCCTATATGAGCATCATTGAAATCATCATGCCTAGCTAAAAGGCATTAAAGAAAAGCGCTTGTTGGGAGACAACCCAACACTTTTACTTTCTGTTTTTGTGTGTACACATGATTAAGCTACTGTATAATCATGTTTTATAGCTTTTGTTTCAATAAAGTGCCAAGTAAAGCCTTTGGGATAGTGTGGATGATAGTTGACTTGATTCTGTGCAAAAACAGAAACTTTTGCTCTCAGTCCAGGAATTTTGTAAATTCACTGGAACGTGTTTTTGATCTGAATGTTTTACACATGATTGATATACAAATTTCCTAGGTTGTCCTAATTTTTTCAGAATTTGTAGAGACAGGGAAGTATGGTTACACTACAGATCTTCACAGACTGTTCTGTTTTTGATAGATTCTGTTTTGCATGCATAGTTTGCTTGTTTTAGTGTTCCCATAGCTTATATTTAGTGATATAAATTATGGGAATGATAGAATACAGTAGGTATTATGTGAGAACAATTATGAATCTTGTCTTGACAGTACCTAAGTGAATGATCTTTGTTTATTATACTAACCCATCTCACGAAGTTCCGTTAAGTTTTGTGTGATTGAAGTTTTCAAGTTTTGGGTGAGACACCGATATGAGGAGAATAAGGAGTGAAAAGAACCTAATCTTGGGGATGCCCAAGGCACCCCCAAGGTAATATCCAAGGAAGACTCAAGCGTCTAAGCTTGGGGATGCCCCGGAAGGCATCCCCTCTTTCGTCTTCAACACTATCGGTATATCTTACTTGGAGCTATATTTTTATTCGTCACATAATATGAGTTTTGCTTGGAGCATCATTTTATTTTGAAGTTCTCTGTTAGGTGTTATTTATAATCTTGTTTTTCAATAAAAAGTTCCAAGAATTGCATTAGGATGCTTACATTGCATGTTTTGATGTGTGCTGTGTAAAAAACAGAAACTTTTGCTGTAGTGTTCGAATTTTCATATTTGGAACGTGGAAAGTTTCTGAAATTTTTACTCAGTGATGTCATATAAATTTTATAGCATGTCCTAAATTTTCATAATTTGTTGAGTTACATAAGTACACTGTTTTCATAAATTGCTATAGACTGTTCTGTTTAGACAGATTGCTGTCATAGTTTTGTTATCTACTTATCCTATAGTTTCCATATCCTATATTGGTAGATATAAATTGTGGAAATGATAGTATACAGTACCTAATGTTTGAAAATTATTATGCAACTTGTCTTGGCAGTACATAAAGAGTTGATTTATTCTTATGTGTACTAACCTATCTCACGAGTTCTTTTCGAGTTTTGTGTGGATGAAGTTTTTGAGAATAGGTGAAACCATGATATGAGAGGATTGAACGAGATACAAAAGCTCAAGCTTGGGGATGCCCAAGGCACCCCAAGTAAATATTTCAAGGAGTCTCAAGCATCTAAGCTTGGGGATGCTACGCATCCCACCTCTCTTCGTCAACTATCGGTTAGCCTATGTTGAGCCTAAATTTTTATTCGTTCACATGATGCGTGCTATTTTTGGAGTGCTATTTTTCTTTTGCTTGCTGTTTAATAAAGTACTTAAGATCTGAAATTCTTATATGAGAGAGTCTTCACATAGCTACTTAATTGTTTGACTACTCATTGATCTTCACTTATATCTTTTGAGAGTAGCTTGTCATTTCCTCTCATGCTTCACTTATACCTTTTTGAGAAATGAAATTTTTATGCTCTTGTACTTCACTTAAATTTGTTTGAGCTTGCCAAAAAGCAATGGCAATATATGAAACTAGTCCCAAAGTGATAGATATCCAAGGAAGATATAATAAAAACTTTCATGAAGATCATTGGACAAATTAAACATGATTCCCCGTAATAGTTTTGAAACATGATGATAGTAATATGTGAGTCATGTTAGTGAGTAATTATGCTTAGTAGGAATATTGGTGTTAAGGTTTGTGATTCCCTATGCATGCACGAAAGTCAATAGTTATGCAATGAAGTTACATCCTACTTGTGGTGCATTATTCGGTGTTAGTTATGACTCAATGCTCACTTATGTGATTTTTCGTTCCTTGGTTTGGTTGCTTCCCAATCTATTTGCTAGCCCTCATTTGTACTAAGTAGAAATACTACTTGTGCATCAAAAATTCTTAAACCAAGTTTTGCCTTATGAGTCCACCATACCTACCTATTTGCGGTATTTCCATGCCGTTCCAAGCAAATTTGTATGTGCCATCTCTAAATTCTCAAAATAATTTTTCTCTTTTGTGTGCCCGTACCGCTCATGAAACGGTGGGGAGTATCCAATATTTTTCCATGCTAGGAGTGTTATTCTCACGATATGTGTTGATTCACTATCATTCACGAGAAAGTGGATGGTATTCGGGATGCCCAGTCCCATGCTCAAAATTCAAATCCAAAAAATTAATGAAACAAAACTCCCCTAGGATTGTTGTTTGTATGGACGGTACCCGTGGATTCGGCTCGCCGTGGAGTGTGATTGATTGGTGGAGGGGGAGTAAAAACTTTACTATTCTGTTTGGGAACCGCCTATAATGTATCTAGCATGGAAAGTATTGCGAGCTACTTTGTCATTTTCGTTGACAGGAAAAGCATGCCACTCAAAATATTTTTCTCTCTCAATTTAAACCTTGAGCTCTGGCACCTCTACAAATCCCTACTTCCCTCTACGAAGGG